>OX442315.1:30539425-31223263 GCA_949358305.1 Strigamia acuminata | reverse complement strand
TTTCACAGAGGAAAGTGAACAACTGAATAAACTTTTATTTGCACAGTATAGAAACTGGGGTTTTTACAAGAGTTAATTGGTTCTAAGAAAAAAAGGAGTCAAAAATCGAGGGGTCAAAAAAAAAAAGTAACTCTATACTCGAGTTGCACTCAAAAAGGCACCTCACAATGTGTATTCCCATTGGTCGAGCCAGTTTACTACTAACTCCAGACTGTATACTACTACCAGGAGAAGTAGTTTTGTTTTTTATTTATTGTTGTGATTGTTATGACTAATTTAGTTAATGTTATCTTGATTTTATTTAATAAAAAATGTTATTTCCATCATTAAAATGAAGTTTTACACATTAAAAAATGTCTAACTCATGTTTGTTGTGTTTATTGCTTACATCGTCTGTTTGAATTTTAGGCCGTTGCCTAGGCAATCGATTGCAATGTCTGTACATTGTAATGCAACTGGTGTTTGGGTCTACTTTTCCGGATCACTACACCAGTAAACTGGCTCAACCAATGGGAGTAGACATTGTGAGGTGCCTTTTTGAGTGCAACTCGAGTATAGCGACCAAGTGATAAACTTAAATCAACAAACTTAATCAAATTTATCAAGTTTGAAATCAATAATAATAATAATAAAATCAAAGGGGGCCCCAATGGGTGGGCGCCCCTAAGCAACTGCTTATTTTGCTTGTACGTAAATCCAACCCTGACCAAGCGCGCATTGGCAACTTTGAATAATTTACAAAATGGTCACCGAGAAACAACTGCCCGCGTGCAATGAATAAGTCACTTCTGTAAGAAAGATAAGGAAGTCAATTGGTGCCCTTATCTTTAAGACACATTTATAAGTGATGGGAAAAATTTACGTCCCTTCCTCCCAGAATTAAACACTACTCATGTCAACATTTTCTTAGCTTTTAAAATTCACTTTCAGCCCTCAAATGTCATTTAAGACAGATCAGCTCTTTAACTTTGAAGGCAGCTAGAAAGAAATAATTAAATTAAATTTTCAATTTTGCTTTCAATTTTTTTCCCTTCAATTTTCTTCATTTCTTCATTTCTTCACCTAATGAGATAATTGATTTTTGATTCCTTCATCGACAAAGGCAGTCCCAAGACCGATCACCGTCAGAGGCTGATTTTGACAGGCTGGTTTCTAATTTTTAAACGCACCGTGGGCCAGGCGCAACCAGCCCTTGATTGGCGCACAAGTCTAATTTGCAACGAAATGCACTCCAAACTTTAATCCGAATAAACAATTTAATCAAATTACTCCGAAAATAATTAAAACCCGTATTGATTCAATGATTCTCGATACACTATCAAACGATAACACATTTAATTAAGCTCAAATTGAATGTGATTTTCCACTTTAAGATCAACAGCTCTCTCAGTCGCACTTCAAAAAACAATACTCATTTAAAATGTTATCTTCGATCAGATATCGATTGTACAAATCAATTTCCACACATTTCCAATCCATCGACGCAAGATAATTCGATTTGCAATCACAACAAGTTCGTTTTACCATATCCTTGACCTGCAGTAATTGTTGCTGATGTTTCACTCACTTTCTTTGGCAATTCGCTCAAATAATGCGCAGATTCCATTCAATCCGAAACCAACTTTTCCCCCTTTGTATTCATTCAATACCCAAACACAAATTTCACATGTCGTAATTAGTGGTTGTCTACCAGGTTGCATTCACCATACGAAACAAATTACGCCATATACGGTCTAAGTTATTATTACATCATTTCCTCTTGACTGCTCGTGTTGTAGCGACCACTGGCAGCATCAGCAACAACGTTGCGTGGATATGGGTCACCAGATTGTCATTGGAAAGCACTAGCAGTAACTTGTACAGCGAATACACTAATCTAACCAGAACGAATTGCAATATAAATCCTGATCACAGCAATTCACTTCAATTTTTAAAGCCACGTTAATTCAAACTTACAGCTTACTAAAAGCCAACAGAGCGTGCGGATAAACAGCATGAAAATACACGAGTAAATCGAGCGTGTTTAGAACGCAACGAGTTTGTTTTCAAATTTAAACTGAGTACAAAAAGATGAGATTCGACTTCGAGTCTAACCGTGCGACTGACAGAACGCAAGTCATTGCAATTAAGTTGGGAATAAGTTGCAATTTATTGCAAAGATTTTGCCGCTTACAGCTTCAAATGTCCTGTAATCTCTGTGTATCTCCAATTGGAAACAAGACCTGCGGGAACCGTTACCCTAATAATAAATAGTGGGCGCAAAAATCAGTAACCCGCTACCATGTAGATCCTCCGATCGAGACCCGGGCATTTATTCATTCCCGCAGTATTGCTGACCAAGGCAGTGCAAATTAAGATGCAGGCAACTGTTCCATTTTTCATTAAAATCTAGAGGATCATCATCACTCATCGGCGGAAATTCGCTCGTATTAAGACAAGCCCTTTCGATGTCACTTTTTTAGCAAAAAGACATTTGCAATGACGTCATTTCTTAAAGACAATCACAAAGAAGCGCTTGGTGACAGGGGGGCTCCGACCAATGAAATTACAGACACAAACCAGGAATGACTAAGGCATACTAACCATATCGCGACTAAATAAGTGCCCAATTCCCCATCACATTAAAAAAAACCAGTTAAGGTGAGGTTTGCAAGGGGAGGGCAATGACCCCCCCCCCCCTTGTTAAGAAAAAAATTCAAGAACATGCGAAAAACCAATAAACCCAACGCCTACTCAATCACAATGGCGACCATTTTGTCTGTTTGTACCCTCGAAACTATCACTTCTCGTGAATAAACTGGAGTAAAATTGATTTCTCTGGCATTGACTTGAAGTAACACTTCCGGTTCCTCGAAGATCATATTTCGGATTGTCAACAGGAAATGCTCACAATAAAATTTTATTTATTCTAACCTTCATTCGATACTTTCAAACTTTGACCACCTCCCTGAACAAAATCCCAGCTATGAAATTTTTAAAAATGCTAGTCTTTTCATTTTCCTCAAACAAAGCAAAAATAAATCGGATTAAGATTTTACAAACATTAACGAAGAAAATGAAAAAGAAAAGAGTGTTACTTATTTCCAACATGGTGCGGAGCAATTGTTTGCTCGCTATTTGAACAACTGCCAACATTTTGACATCCTTTTTAATACCGCTTCATTGCGTCCCGTCCAAGTTCCGTGGTGCGAATTTTACTATCCTCAAATCAACAACACCGCCAATATATTTCTCTCGAATTCTATCAAAATCGCTTTTCACTTACAAAGACTATTACAAGCTTCTTTCAGACTTTCTATATCGTTTATGTATGTTCAAAGCGCACTGTCAATTGATATAAACTCACTCATGTCGGCATGAAGCTCATGGGGTGCCTTTATCTAAAAATTAAATCTACCTTCGTAATTAATGTTTTATCATCATTATATAAAAAAAAAAGTGAGGCGCCAACATAAAATATAAAACACAAGGGCGCACAATACCCTAAGAACGGGCCTTTTGTCACTGTCGCTTCTCAACAGGTTACGACAGCGTGACGATGACAAACCACACCTATGGAAATTGCCATGACGACGCAATTTCATAGTAGTTTTCAAAGTGATTATCGCGTGCCTGCAAAAGAGGCTTTAAAATACAAAAAATATTCGCAAAGAACAATCATCACAAAAGAAAATTAATCAACTTCTATCGATTTAAATTGCTACTTTAACAGCTGGACACGATACGGTTCTTATGAGTACACAAGCTAAACATGCATTTTATTAATTTTAATTTTGTTGGAATGTTTTATACGTCATCTCGGCATGATGTTTTGTATTGGACCACCCACTGGTCACTCCCTTTCCCCTTCACCCTTCACTTCCTGTCCTACTAGAATAAACGCTAGTCGCAGCACAAGTTGCTCTGCGACCTAAAATATATATATCTACATAAATCTAACTCATCCACCATCAGGTTATGGGTCCAACACCTGCATACACTACGCAACAGTGAGTTACGAACATTTTTCCCGAAAAATCGCAAAAATACATCAAAAATCGAAAAGTCAAGCCGTGAACGAGCGACCACGTGTACACCCGAGCCGAGAAAGTGCATCAAGCCACATCAAGCCGTGTAACCACAAAACGCAATTCAGTGCCAGGCAAATATTTTTGAACTTTTGAAAAACGAAAAATGGAATCTGTTCGAGGTTTTAAAGTAGAAAAACTCGGTGAGGACAATTATGAATCTTGGAAAACTGAGATGAAAAACGTGTTAATTTGCAACAAACTTTGGGCGTACGTGTGCAAACGTACAGTCAAACCGGAGGCCACGGAGGAAGCCCCAAATACCACGGCAGTGAACGAATGGCTAGAGAAAGACGAAATCGCTCTCGCAACCATTGGATTGGGCATAAACCGCACGCACCAAGGCGCCATCAGCTCAGCCACAACGTCCGCCGAGGCTTGGGACAAGTTGGAAGCATTCTTTCAACCGAAGGGCCCGCACCGAAAAATGTTTTTGTTCAAAAAGTTAATCAACATGAGAAAATCCGACGACGAGACGATGAATGCTCATTTGAACAATTTCGATGAAACAGCACAGAATTTAAAACAGACCGGTAGTACGCTCGACGATGATTTGTTGGTGATTTTGCTAATGGACACGCTTCCCGACACGTTCGCATTGTTCCGCTCATCAATTAAAATGAGAGAAACGTTACCCGACCTCGCCGCAGTAAAAATTAAATTGCTGCAAGAAGACGAGGACTTACGTAAAAACGAAAAGGCGCCGCAAAATGCTTTGGCCGCCAAAACTTTTGCCAAAAACAACAACCATCCATTTAAATTTAAAGGAAAATGTAATAAATGCGGTTTGGTGGGACATTTGGCAAAAGACTGCCGTAGGAAGAGGCCAGGCCACGCAGGCAAATCGAACAACACTGACAGGACGGTCGACGCCGTAGCACTTACCGCGACCGTCGTGTCAACGTATCAAATCGTAGACGAAAATGTAATGCCGACTGAACGCGACGAAAAAGTGACGCCGACTGAACGTGACGTAACAATCGCAACAACAATTGATCAACCCGAATTAGCAAATTATGCCGTCGCATACCAAAGTAATCATGCAATAAATAATATCGAATGGTGTCTTGACAGCGGCGCATCGCGCCACATGTGCAAAAATCGCGAAATGTTTTCCAGTCTAAATGAAACGATGAAGGGAACAATTCGAACCGCTTCCAAGACGTACGTAAAAAGCGAAGGACTTGGAAAAAATACACCTCGATATGGACGATTACGACAAACCAATTGTTTTGGAGGACGTCATGTTTGCACCCGATTTGAGCGGAAATTTGATGTCGGTACCACGCATCACAAGCCAGGGCGCTGAAGTAATTTTTACTGAGAAAACCGCAACAATCAGCAAGAAGGGAAAAACAGTCATGAAGGCGGAGCGACGAGGCGACATGTTCATCGTACGAACGAAACCACTGCAGATTGCAAACGTCGCCACTGGAAAAATCAGCCTAAACTCGAAAACATGGCACCATCGTTTTGGACATTTGAATTTGGGCGCTTTGCAACAACTAAGAAAATACGAAATGGTAAATGGACTGAAATTCGATACTGCAAACGAAACATTTGACTGCGAGATTTGTGCAAAGGGAAAAATTCACCGAAGCTCACACCCATCGTCGTCAACACGCGCGGACGACGTGCTCGACTTGATCCACTCCGACATTTGCGGACCAATGCCGACCACGTCACTTGGAGGGGCCAAATATTTCGCCACGTTCATCGATGACAAATCCCGCTACACCGAAGTCGCAATTTTGAAAGAAAGAGGCGAAATTTTCCGAGCATTTCAAAACTTCAAGCGAAGAGTCGAACTCGAAACCGGACGAAAAATTAAGAAAATTCGCAGCGACAATGCCAAGGAATACGTCAGCGCCACGTTCACCAAATTTTTGGAAGAAGAAGGGATTCGTCGTCAACTCTCGGTCGAGTACACACCAAAACAAAATGGCGTTTCTGAGCGCATGAACCGCACGCTGTGTGAAATGGCAAGATGCATGATGATAGAATCGAATCTGCCGCCACCCCTTTGGGCCGAAATTATTGACAGCGCTGTTTTCATCAGAAATCGATGCCCGACCAAGTCATTAGAAAACCAAACACCATTTGAAGTATGGCACGGCAAGAAGCCATTTATTGGTTTCTTGAGAAGACTGGGCAGCAAAGCCATCGTGTTGCAGCAGGGACCTGGAAAGGGAAAATTTGAGGCCAAAGGAACCGAATTGACATTAATAGGCTATTCAGCTGAATCAAAAGCATACAAACTTTATGATGCTGCCCGACGAAGAGTCGTGAAAAGCTGCCACGTCAAAATTTTCGAGTCAACCGATGCCATCTCAAATAATGGCGAAAAATCATTTGCTGATCCATTTTTTATTTTTCCTAGTTTTGACGAACCCGAAAGCCCGCCGCCTGACGCCATTACTGCGCGCAACAATGACAACGAAGTTGAAACAGAAGGAGAAATCGATGTCGATGAAGCCGACGCGCAAATTCCGATTGAAAATCAACCTGCTGAAACCAAACGAGGCCCGGGACGTCCAAAACTCGTAAGGACCGGAAAACCGGGGCGCCCGTCGAAGCAATACAACTTAATCCGAACACACGACATTGAACCCGCCAACGAAAATCAAGAAACCGCATTCGACCCGAACGAGGATCACGCAAATTTCGTTTGCGGCTCACTCCCATCAGACCCCATCACCGTCGAAGAAGCGATGTCCAGAGACGATCGAAATGAATGGCGCGAAGCCATGCAAAACGAAATCGACGCGCTGAAGGAGATGGGAACGTGGATACTTGTCGACAAACCCAAAAATCGAAAAGTGATTTTTTCACGTTGGGTTTTCCGCATCAAACGGGACAAGCAAGGCAACATAGACCGCTACAAGGGACGATTGGTTGCCAAGGGTTTTATGCAAAAAGAAGGAGTGGACTTCAACGAAACCTACGCCCCTGTGGTTCGATACAACTCCATTCGCACTCTCATCGCGTATGCAGTCGAGAAGGGATGGCTAATCCACCAAATGGACGTCGTTGCCGCCTACATTCAGGGCGAACTCGATGAAGAAATTTTCATGCGGCAACCAGACGGTTTCATTGAAGAGGGACAAGAAGAAAAAGTCTGTCTACTTAAAAAGTCACTCTATGGATTAAAACAAGCCGGACGGAACTGGCATAAAAAGTTAAGCCGCCACCTTCGCAAAAAGATGAAATTAAATCGCAGCAACAAAGATCCATGCGTCTTTTACAGACTAGAAGACGGGAAATCCGTAATAATCGCTGTCTACGTGGATGACCTAATCGTAATAACTGAAAACACAGAAACAATGAACAAAGTCAAATCTGACTTAAGCGAAAAATTCAGAATGACAGACATCGGATCATTGAAATACTGCTTAGGAATCGAAGTAAACCAAAATGAGAAAGACCATACCGTCCAAATCACTCAGACCAAATACATCGATGAAATTTTGGAACGCTTCAACATGACAAACTGCAACACCGTCAGCACACCAATTGACCCTGCACTGAAGCTAACCAAAGAAATGTCACCCAAGACAAACGAAGAAAGGGAGAAAATGAAAAACGTGCCATATCGCGAGTTAATTGGCGCATTGATTTACCTGTCGAATTCGACTCGCCCAGATTTGGCCTTCGCAGTGAGCAGCCTCAGTCGTTTCTGCGCAAATCCAGGTGAAACACACTGGAAAGCTGCGAAAAGGGTACTTTCATACTTGAAAGGGACGCGAAAATTAGGCATCACCTACGAGAAGACTGAAGAAAATTTGTACGGATTCGCCGACGCGGATTGGGGTGGCGACATCGACGACAGAAGATCGACCACAGGATATGTGTTCATTTTGGCCGGAAGCCCAATCTCGTGGGCATCCAAGAAGCAACATACCGTTGCACTTTCGACCATGGAGGCTGAGTACATGGCGGTATCGGAGGCAGCAAAGGAACTCCTGCACCTCAGAGGACTTCTAATTGAGTTGGGCTGCCAAACAATGCAACAGGAAGCAACTGACGTCTTTTGTGACAACCAGGCCGCCATTTGCTTCTCACAAGATCATTCGAGCTATCATAATAGCAAGCACATCGATATGCGCTTTCACTTCGCCAAAGAAGTCGTAGAAGATAAGAAAATGAGTCTCCACTACCTGCCAACCACTCAAATGGCAGCAGATGTCTTCACCAAAGGACTCTACCGACCGAAGCATGAAGATTGTTTAAAAATGTTAAACTTATTTTTGAGTTAATTTTTATTGTTTTTTTATGTAACCAACATCATTTGTGATGAGAAGGAGTGTTGGAATGTTTTATACGTCATCTCGGCATGATGTTTTGTATTGGACCACCCACTGGTCACTCCCTTTCCCCTTCACCCTTCACTTCCTGTCCTACTAGAATAAACGCTAGTCGCAGCACAAGTTGCTCTGCGACCTAAAATATATATATCTACATAAATCTAACTCATCCACCATCAAATTTTTAAACAACAATCGTCACAACAGAACAGAGTGCAGAATTTGGTTTAACTTCCAGATCTAGCACAATTTTTATCTAAAACTGCATATTGGCTGGGTGCTATCTACCGTGATCATCCTTCAAAGAAGTAAAAATTCAGAAATACCTAAAGATTCAATCTAATCCTAAGCGTACAAGTACATTCTACTTTACATAAAGACAAAAATGGTCGTGCGCAACGTGGAATTCTATTTCAAGCCAAGAGGCTCAACTCCAACTTGTGCCCTACGAATAAGTATTTCTTTATATAGTACTTTAAGCAAAAGTAAAGAAAAATCTTATCCGCCAGGCCAGCTGAAAAACACAAAGGATAAGTTAAAGCACAGATTGAACACACTTACTCTTGTTCAACAGAGCATACATACACTAGATGCATTCGAAAAGACTTTTAGTCTTGTTTATCTTCTTTAACCGGTCTAAATGCATATTTTAGACAGCCTATTGAACAACGCAAGTTGTTTAAAGGCTGTTTAACTGCAATAAATTTAAAACTTTAAAAAACTTGTTTGGAATTTCAATTAAACTTGTTTTGTCGTTTCAATGTTATGCACGTACCCACTGCATTTTAGAAGTTAGATGGATACAATCCAAACGACACCAAATTTACATTCAAAATTTAGAGTTTAAACAACTGCTTGTTTAAAAATATTGTTTAAAAATATTTCTAAATGACTTTTTTAAATTTTCTAAATGACTTTTAAAATGCATCTACTGAACCCATCACTCAAAAAAACTGTTGGCATACACAACGAGCAGAAGTAATTTGTGTTCGGTAGGTAAGTGTTCGTATAATTTAAGAAGTCACTTCTTCAAACAAAATTCTGTAACGCAACTAAATAAAATGATATCCATTTGTTTTTAAATTTTAAGTCATCTAAGACAAACAAATGAATTAACCTGATTGAATTTTAATCATTCTTGTCTGTTCTTAGCTTTGATAATTTCACTCTTGAAAAATTGTAGCTTAACTTATAGTTTTTTTAAAATCATATATTTAAGTTGGTAAATTTCCAGCTTTAATCGTATGTGACCAAAAGCAATATAACTAATCCCATTTTTTTAATTTTTCATGAGTTAAACACCAAATCTCCTCACCCAGATTATCAAATACTCTGTACTTCCAAATTTAGTGCTATTGTAACGTTCCTCCAGAAGTTGCACGTATTTCCGTCCTTGTAGTCGTCTAAATCAAAATTGCCCCAAAAACTAGCAAAAATGTTTATGGCTGCATATTTTCCACCAATTGGCTGTTGCTGATTGCTTAGAGTCAGCTGCTAACATTAAAACATCTGGAGATTGACCTCCATATTATGCAACATTGCCTGAATGATGCAAAATTGTCTTCTGGTGACAATATCATCCATTCACAGAAAGAACAAGACGATCAAAGTCAAATTTTCAAGACTTTATTCCAAATAGCCATTAAGTGATTTGAAAAAAAATATATTGTGTGATAAATCACACTCTAATTTGATGGTATTTGATGGAAATCAGTATATTTATGTCTAGTAAGTCCTCATTTTGATCAACATTCAATTGTAGAAACTGTCACAATTTGGAGATGTTTTTGTCTGTCAGTGCTATAAGCATTAGGAATTGCAAAATATGTTAAGATGCTGTTAGGACAAGTCAGTGGCTGCATTTTTTTCAATGAAAACAATTCAAAACATACACTTAAAAGTCATTACTGGCTTTTTTTTAGAAAACACAAACTTTTAGTTTTGAAGTAAAATCCAGAGTAATCTCTGGATTTTAATTCTTTTAGCGACATGAAAAATTCATGAGGGATAGTAAATGGCCAAATCTGACTGAAAACGAATGCAAAATTGTGAAATTTGTGAAACACAATTTGATTCATAAAGAAACATTCTCATTCGAGTAATGGAAAACGTTTTGCCACAATATCTTGATTATTTTGAATAAATTTTGTTTTCTTTACTTTTTTGGTGATTTCCTTGGAATTGAATTACTTTTGTCCTATGTGTTTTTGAGTGGTGAGGATCAGGTGGTCCTCAAACAAAGAGCAAATTTTTAATTAAAAAATCCTTTTAATCTCAGCTAGAGAACGGCTACAGTAACTAAATTTCCACGTATTTGATATCAGGGTGAAATAATTTAGTGTTTAAATCATATAAAATGAAGAAAAAAATGGAAGCAGTTGCATTACTCTTGTCACATACTGTAAGCTTCACTTCATGAATGCAAAACGAGAGGTTATCACTGAATCCCAGCCGGAAATCAGATAAAACGTGCATTTATTCAGCGACTACTAGTAATCTCTGCCGTCACAGGAAGTAGATATCGAATTGCCTTACCTCTTCGTATGGATGAGACTCGGGGTGCTCCTCTTTGAATAGTTCACACTCGTAACATGGGGCGCGTTGACCACTGATGCCCACTTGCATCAAAGCGACGATACACAAAACCCCTAAAATGCCCAATAGAGGCGCCATCTCACGTCGTCATTGTCCGAGGAAGGGAAATAAAATGCCTGCAAAGAAAGAAACGTGTAAAGGTGAGTCGAGGTCAGGTAATAAACAAAAAGGTCAGCATGAGAGCTCAGCGTGAAAATTTTCGCCCAAAAGCAGGAGATGGAAAGTAATTAACGATTCCCTACTGCACCGCGCATCCATCGTGTGACAAGAGACGCGTCGACTTCGCGATTGCGCTCACAGCAGGAATGCGCAGACGAAGAAGAAAAAATATTGTCGATTTAAAAAAAAACGAAAAAATTGTAAGTCAATATTGGTTACGTCAATGGTGGGTGGCCTTTTTATCACGTGTTCTATCACCTTCATCCATCAATACTTGTTTGGCTGCCTCAGTAGATACTTAGAGTCATCCAAGCAGAGAAAAACAAACCCGATAAAATAAACAATTGTCCTCCCTCTCTCTCTCTTTCTGTCTCAATTTTTCATGAAAATCACTAGCTGCATTTGAAAATCTGTGTTTACAATTCAGTTAAACATATTTTGCTGTTTAAATGTTGCGCGCATACCCACTGCGAATGCGAGCAGACTAAATCAACCGATGTAATATTTTTTTTTAAATAAGTTATTTTTTGATGTTCCAATATAACATTTTTGAAATCGCAAAAAATTATCCTGGACAGGCCCCCAATTGTGAGTGAACGGACGCTATCAAGGCTTAGGGTCGCCCTGATAGCACCAAACTGCACAACACGTATTATAGAAAATGACAAAAAAAAAACTTTATTTACAGTTTATGGGCTTTTATTCAGTGTCTAGAGGTCAGTGTCTCGTGCCTTTTCTTATTGCTTGCACTGTATTGCTGCGAAGCATTTTTAAACCAAGCTGCTGACCACATTGTCGGGAGACTTTGTAGTCAGTATGGTCGAAATGCCATTGTTCGTGTGGGTCAGAGATGCAGCCCATCTGTCGCTCACAATACTGGCAATGGCTTAACTGTCCATTCCCTAAACATCGCCACGGTGAACAAGAGTGAAAAAGGACCGAGATCCTTGTCTTGCAATGGTCTCCAAGAGAAGTTGGGTCCTCCTATAAAGTCTGATCTTACACTAATCTGTTTGCACCTTTCCCATTGGTCCCTGAAGGAAACTTCCGGATCCAGAAACTCCTTTCGGAATGGTGGAATTGTATTAGCATGCCAATTGGGAATGGTGTTCCCCATTACCAAAAACCAGTCTCTAATTCAGATAAATATATTTAAATTTAATTTTTTTTTAAGTTTCAAATATAGAGGGAGTTTCACACATTTCCTAATAAACGAAACACGAGAAGCGTAAAAACTAACGTTTTTTTTTTCGAAAAATAATGGGTAAAATAATTAATTAATTATCTAGAAGTAAAGCATTGAATTACCACCAATTTCAAATTCGCATTCTTAATACCGGTAATAAACAATAATTTAAAACAGAAACATATCAGCACACAGTTATTGTTTCGTACATACGACGTATATGATCGATCCGTCACTCAAAACTTGAAAGTTAATGGAAACATGTTCGCTTAAAATGAATTTGTTATCATGCCGAAAAGTATTGCAACTATTCCTTAAACAAAGTGACTAAAAATATCTTGCCTTAAGTAATAACACGATGAAATATTTGATTTCACTTTCAAAGTGGAGATAAACTAAAGCATGTGTGCCATGCTATTGGCTAGCAGCAACACAACGATTAAAAGGTGATCAGCATGTCATGGATGCAGCTTTAATTTTTCCACAGGCTACACACCTAAGTTAATCATATTGTTTACAGGTAGAGTCAAATGATAAATGGATCAAACTTGTTATGTCTAAACAATAACACCATATTTGTACATCAATAATGTAGGGTTGCTAGAGTAATCCCTAGCAACCACACTACTCTTGCAAAATAAACAGTTGAAATCGACTCCAGTTGAAACTAAGAATACCAGTCGTTGTTAAAATCCTTAATGGGGCCGAGTTCGAATGAACTCAGACACGCATTACTTGAGTGGTACCGGTATATTTAGTAATCCTAAAAGGAAAATTAATTCAAAATATTGGAAATTATTTTTTTTCAAATTTTTCGTCATTCCACAGACTTTTTGGACGCACTTTAGTCAGATTAATCCAGTTTTAACAAAACTGATTATTCGAATTTTCAAAATCATCCGATTTTCAATAATACACAGGCCCAGAAATACCCAAACACTTTTCAAGTACGGTAATTAGATAATCGAGAGAACCGAACAAGTGAATGGATACATACACGGTGGTTCAAAAGTCATGAACTGGTCTGAAGTCTTAATAACTTTTTTGAATTAAATTTATTTTTAATTGTTCTTAAATTATTTTGTAAAGACGACTTAGGAGATTTATGGTGGAAAAACTCACGACTGAACAGAGAACACAAATTCATCAATTTCACTTACAAACCCGAAGATCCATAATTCTGACCCAACATCCAACAATCAACCGTCTAAATGCACCGACTGTTTTGTTGTTTCAATTAATTTTATTTGCTGTCACCTCTGTATCAAAGACCAAGTACCATACAGACGTAGATAAAAATAAAACTTCCCCACTTCAGCGGTTTTAAGTTTGACCACCAGAGACATGAAATATTGTCAAGGCCGGACTGAACTAGAACTAGATTTGATTTATGCCCAGGAAAAGCCCACATTTACAAAGAAAAAATAGTCATGTAAATCTTGAAATTCATAACGTCTAAAACGCAAGTCGAATCGCTTTTCAGTTTTATCTAACACAGTTTTCAGAAACAAGAAATGCAACCGACATCATAACATTGGACTCAATTAGACCCAACATTGGTGATACAAACACGAGTGTTTTGGAATTGGCATTAGCCGGTTCTCTTGTATAGACAGTGTGGTCAATTCTGCACCTTGACCAAGCGATTGTCTAGATAGTGCTATTGTGGAGCAAAATTGACCCCACTCTGAGACAAGAGTCTGGGCCAATGCTGATGCCACTGAATGTCAATGGTTTTTCATGTTCCTGGTGAACAAATAACAAAACACTGAAGAAGCAAAGGTGTTTTTTGGTCCAGACAAGAAAAAAATAAGTTACAGTAAATGCTCCAATGGAACACGGGATGCCCATTCAATGTGGTATCGTTTACAACTCGGGTTTAAATTAACCAAACGACTGAATTCAATATCTAAATTGTACAAAATGGCTAAAAATCTAAATTGATCAAGAACACTAAAAAATTTGTCAGGGAAATCTAGGTTCTGTCAATAGAAAACCCACGTTCTATTTGAGCATTTATAGTATGTGTAAACTGTACGTTGCTTTAAGTCTTCAAACTTCAGCATTTCAAAATTATAGTACAATGCTGTATAAAAAGTCAAAAACTGGGTCATTGAGGGGTTTCAAAAAGGTGCTGAAATGATTGTGACGATTATTCTACTGAAGCGATTATCGTGTGACCTGTGTGAGCCAATCACGTGAATAATCACTTCAGCACTTCAGCGCTTATGTATAATCGTCTGAAAAGGAGTTGTTAGTGCTGAAGAAGAGAGTTTGTTGTAAATTTATTAAATAAATAAAATTAAATAATCAATTTAATTTTTAAAAAAATAAATAAATAAGCAATAAAAATAAAATAAAATAAAAAAGTATAAGTAAAAGACATGTGCCATGCAAAATAATCACTTCAACCTGGCATGGGTCCTCAATAATGTAGTGATTGTGATTATTGGAACAATCACTTCAGCCCTGGCGTGTCATTTATGAAACCCCTTATTGTAGTACATACATACATTTTTTGCAGGACAAACTAATAAAATGGCAGGACACCTGATGCACTTGCTTTAAGCAAGTAAAACCAAATTCTGTGCAAATAACATTACTTTTACTAGCTTTATTGTGATTGTAAATAAAATTAAGATAGCAAATCCAATTTATTTCTCAAAAAATAACAGCTTTTGTCGCAAGTTAATCTGCTTTTCAAAGCACCTGAGAAGAAATGAAGAGACCAACAATTTGATTCCTTCTGACATGTAATTGATCAATTTATTGATCTGTTGGTTGAGCATGCAATTTTTCAACTTGTACACTTGCTTATTAAATTATATAAATTAATAAATAGCCCTTCCTCCCTTGTTTAAGTCCTTTGGACCAATAATAAGAGCAGAGATTTAATAGCCAGCAGTCAACACTTCAAGGTTCTTGAATAGCAGGTGCAAGTGTAATAAATTGTCTTGGTATTTGATTAATGACATTTGAGCACTTAAAATGTATTTAATATACCACACAATATTACTTCACAGTACTTGAAAAGAATAAACGAAATGTTCTCATTTATCAATTAAATTTTTATGAAAATATGATTTGCTACTCGACAGTCTGAACAAGACTAAATTGGGAAGCGATCCAAATACCACCTCAATCCATCACTATAATTCGAAAACTGCTACACACAAAAGTGAAATATAATTCTTTTAACTAGAACCAATGAGAAACCTATACCCCTGCTAATATAGTAAAGCAAAACACTAGCTGCATTCAGAAATTAAAATATTTTGTTTTACTTCAATTTTAAAACAAAAATAACATCATTTCCTGTCTATTTATTAAATTAAATTATGTTAATTATATAATTATAATTATATATTTATAATACTGTATATTTATTGTAATTTTTATAATAAATCAACATTTAAACTTAAAATACACTTAAACTAAAATTGTATTGTTATTTTTGAATGCAGTTAGTATAAGCTACATTCAATAAGTGTGTTTTAAGTGTTATTGTGTGTTTGATATTTTTGTTTTTGCATCTTTTAACATCACAAAACAAAAACACAAACACCGAAAACACTTGTAACACGACATTTTGAATGCAAATACTGAAGTAAATTGTAAAAAAAAAAAATTTTTGACCAGTTTATAATGAATAAAATGTCACATTCCATTAATGTAGCAAGCAATAACATGTCCAGATCGCCCAAACAGCAACAATTCCTTAGCAAAATCTTGATTGCTAACGAACACAATTAAAAAGTAATTATTTTTTTATTACTAAATCATAAAACTGATTATTCCTGTCATTTCGAAACCTTCTCATTCTCCAACTTCTATAAGGAACACTAAAAAATGCTTCAGGGCATTGACAGAAAAAAAGGAATGTGAATCGATACCCAACTCGATTAGCAAGCAGTAAATTTTGAATAGCACTCAATACTTTTACGGCATAATTTGCAACCAAACTGAAAACAAATTCCACGAAATCCCACCTTTTTTTTTTACTCGGGTCCAAGCTTGAGACATTAGATTAAATGTTTTTTGTTTCAAAACCCCAAACCAAAAGCTAAAACAAAATGTTACAGAGAAAACCAAATTTCTACTCATTAATTTCTCATTTGGTTTTGGAAAATAGAGATTATAGCGGCCTTTTTAATATCCCCATCTACCCGTTTTAATAAGGCAAATTAGGCAAGAGCACGGGCCATCCATTCATTTTTAAAAAGAGAACATTTTGTCAGAAATTAATTTTTTTTTTTACTAAATCATAAGGCCCATTCATGCAGTAAAGTAACTTGCTGTTAAACATGTTTTGTTGTTTAAATGTTATGCGCATGCCCACTGCGACTGAAAACAGACTAAATCGGCCACCATCTTTGAAGTTTAAAAAGCAGTTTAAAAAGCAGTTTACAAAGTAGTTTAAAAAGTAGTTTAAAAAGCAGTTTAAAAAGCAGTTTAAAAAGCAATTTAAATACCCTGTGTGTGAATGCACCGAGTAAATAAAAATCTCTAAAATGGTCCAATTTTTCACCCATTGTGTAAAAATAAAATTTTGTCCGTTAAATTTTATTCTATATTTGTTTTCAAAGTTCATTTTTGCAAATAATTAGATTCTAGCAATTTTTTGTATGCGGTTTAACCATACCACTAGGGACTAAAAGGATATTAATCTGCAACTGATGAAACCTTTAATAATGGTCTAGCCGAGCATGTCCCTATAGTTGTTACCATGTCGCTGGTTTGTTCGTTTCATATTTCCAAAACACTTGTCTGCAGCGTCTCCTTTTCTGTCGACGTGACTATACCCAACGTCATGAAAATTTAAATCGCACGTAATTCGATTTGCAGTTCAGATCGACAGTACATTTTATCGACAATACAATTCTAAACTTTTGGAGTAAGATTTGCAGGAGTAAAAGTAAATACCTAAACAGTCTTGCCAGAACGCAAGTTCGTCATTGGAAAATTACAAAAAGTAGTGTTATATTCGAATTTTTCAACAATGTTTCACAAATTACAGTTTTCAAAGAAACTTGAATACAACACCGTGGTGTTATTTTCGGGTGACGACCGTATCCCCCCTCAAGATTATGGTATGCCAAAACTTAAAACTTGCAATTATCAAATAATTTCACCGCCGAAAGAAAAACGAAAAATAAAAACAGATTTGAATTTTAAATTTATATTCTTAGTTGTAGAAGCGTTTTTCCCATCTAATTCAGCTTAGCACTGCGTTTAGCTTCCACCGATTGAAACGAAACTTAAACCTCTTCTCCTTCACCTTATTACATCCCAAATCCTTCTAAACCGAAAAACTGTGATGTTGGGAAAGTCAACATCTGTCACTTAAAGGCTAAAGTAATGATTAACGAGAGTCGACACGCCGTCATTTCTAATTGTCACACCTGTTTCCCCCTAAGACAAGCATTGCCAACCAAACTCTCAGCGAAATCCGATAGTCTCTTGTCGTGTGTTGTGCTCGCGTTTCCTTTCTCCGGTTCCACTCCTAATGGACTCTCCTTTACACCTCCTTTATCATGCATGATTGAGCTTCAATTTTGCACGCACCAATCACACTCAAGTTTTACTTAAACCAAACAAAAGGGTTAAAAGACAGAATCCACGGCTCGACATACATCATCCAACATTCATTACACACGAAACGCCAGGGAACAAGGACCCGTTCCTATCACTGCCAAGTAGACATTCCCAGGAGGAACGACCTGCTGGACACAAGAGATGAAGAGTGCATGAGGTTAGAAGATTCGAAAAAATCGATCAATAAAAACAGGCTTCTTTTGTGAAAACTAGTGTGTTTTAGGAGCAAAAGGACGTGCGTCCATGCGCAGAGTCGTGCAGGGGAGCCAATATCGTGGTGGTAATTTTGTGTAGAGATCAGACGCCGCGTAAACGGAAGTCTAGTTTTTAGTCATCTCAATTATAACCTTTTGTTCCTGTTTTAAAAAATGTAAACCTCTTTTTTAACACAATAAATCTTGTCTTTACCAAAAAAAGCATGGTTTTTATTCATCTCAGCAAAATATCAAGGCAAGTCAAAAGTTCAATCAATTTCTCATCAGAGATTACTTTATTTTCTTTCGAGAATTCAAATCTTTCTCTTCACCAAACCCACAAAGGAGTCCATGAATGCGTGGTGACTTACATCATGTGACGATGGCGTGAGCCCAAAGGAGATGCCGTGACCGTGAGTAAAGCGTGAGCCATCAAGTTTGTTTCATGCTATTGATTAGTGGTAAACACAAAAATAAATTAGTTTACTTACGTGCTTTAGCTACACGAAAGAAAATGTCATAAAAACAGTTAATGGTCATAGGAAGAGAAATGAAAAATTTCTCTAAACTGTTTGAAATACGAACTGGACGTATATTTTTCAAGGCGCGCTGTGATTGGTTGAGAGATGCATTAAATTACATTGACGAAAAACCCCGTTCTGTCTACATTGCTAAAAACAGCTAAGGTTAGGTCTGGGGGGGGTCAAGGGTGGGCTACGTCCCCCTTGTTAGGAAAAAGAAGCTAACCCCTCGAAATACATCGATTTGAGAAAACTTACATTGATGAAACTAAGCGCCATCGTTAGCTCTCAACCAATCACAGCGCGCCTTGGAAATAATACGTTTACGTCGAACGTAGCCACTGCCTTTAAAATAACCTTAAAAAGGTTATAGAATATTTTTTTTTGCAAAACTTACAATAATCAAGTATTAGTGGTTTTAAATGATCAAACCATGTTTTTACCATTTGAAAAAGGAAACCAATGCAATGCATTCTGGAATTTCACGTCATTAATGACAATTTGTAAACACCGAGGTAAACAAACACCATGCGTACATTTTTTCTCAATAACACTGTTACTCTTCTGTTATTACTAGGGTTTCTCTACCGGTATTTACCGGTATCAATAATCGGTATTTTTTTTAAAAAAACCGAATACCGAATACCGTATTTATTTCCGTATTTTTACCGGTTTTTATTGGGAGAAAAATAGGGAAAACACCGCCAAAATATTTCATTTTAGGAATGGAAATGGTCGGTTTTTAACTATTTTTATTTTCAATTAATTATTATTGTGGTTTTTTATATTTTTTTTGAGTAAAAATTTGGTCCAATAGTAGTTGTAATATTTTTAGGAATGTGAGAGGCACCTGCTTGAGAGGTTTGACTCACTGAGGTTCCCCTTTCTCTTTCTCTGACCTTGTTTGATTCGGATTTAAAAGAGCAAGAAATTTATTTACAAAAAACTTCTCTACTTTATTATTATTTATAATTATTATTGTTATTACCATATTTAAAAAAAAAATTTCTCTAAATTTTTGAAAGTTTTCTTGTATGTTTTAAAATGGCGTAAAAATTACAAACCCAATTGAAGAAGTATGTTATTAACTTGACCCTGAATTCTGTTTCATTAACTGGTTTCAGCAGACAAATTAACCAGAAAATAATTTTTTTAAATCAGAACATTAAATGTATTAAAGATCGTATCCAAAATGTGACAAAAATCTTCAGAAAAAAAAATATTTTTAAAAATTTTATTTTATAAAAAAGAAAAAAAATAAAAATATATTTAACATTGTAGCTATTTTATTTTACTTTATTACCGAAAATTACCGGTTTCCCGGTTTTTTTGAACATTGAATACCGAAATACCAGTTTTTCAAAAAGTGCGTTTTTGAGAAACCCTAGTTATTACACGGTATTGTTCAGCTGTAACGCCAAAATTCATCAAAAAGTGCAAAAATATCTATTTTTGTAGCTAAAAATTTTGATTTAACATCAACTTTGTAGCTAAAAACATCGATTTTATAGCTAAAAGCATACATGGAACCTCAGATATAGTTAAAACATGCAAATCACCATCTTCATCACTAACGCATAAAAACATGCTAAAAACGCAAATTTGTGCTTGAATTCACCTGCTTGTTTGTCATCATATAAATAAAGCCACCTTGTGACAGTAATTATAAACTTTTGAGAATTGTCATGGTGGAACAATTACCGATCGGTTAGAAGGTTAACAATGCTTTTAAATAATACCCCTAAGTTTGACAGTTAAAAATGATACATAACCTTTTTTCAGGTTACTTTAAAGAAATTAGAGAAATTTTTTATTTCCCTTCCTTTAAACACATAAATGCCGCAACGGCTCAATTTAAAGCAGCAACAACAACTTTTTCCCTGCCGGTTTCAAAGTCGCTTCACCCTGTGGTGCTAAAATGTTGAAAACCGGCTAATACAAGAATGCAAATCTGTGTTTAGAAAAAAGAGATGTTTCCTCTAGATCTTTAATTTACATCGAGACGTATGACTGTCCAAATCAAAACAATTTTGTCGATTTTTAGAAATGTTTGTGTGTAAAAAAGGGTGTCTTAAGTTGCACAGCGGGCCCTTAGTTTCCTCGTGGATTCTGGTCATGGATTCCAAGTCCAATGTCATGTTAACCTAACTGGTTGCCACGAATTCAAGCCGGCAAGTAGGGTGTTGCCACCGTCGTGATGTGTAGTTACTAGACACAGCAATATGCTCTGCACATGCGCCGCAAGTGAAATTGAGGATTTTCTCCTCCGCCAATTTCAATCTTGGTCCTACCTCCAAACTGCGTTCACGCACTGTCACTGCTAAGCTGAAAAACGTTTAGTATTGATCCGTGATATTGGAACTTTGCGATTTATCGTGATAACTCTAAACACACATTCGGAGTTACAGATTGACCACTTGTTACTACTAATGGACTCCGAGACCTGACCACTTAAAGATCAATCAGAAGACCTGTTTAAGTGTTTAAACGATATCGTATCAGTTCCAACGCATGAGCTGTTCGCAGCCATTTCCAGAATTTCTACAGCATTCACGGCATACATGTTTGTTCAGTTTATTGATTGCTTTGTCAGGAAAGCCAACAATTTCATAACAATAGGTAATCAATTACAATGTCTGGTGTTTGGGTCTATTTTTTTGTATCAGTACACAAGTGAAATGGCTCGGCCAATGGGAGAAAGGATCATCTTGAAGTTAACAAGCATATACTCATCTATTTCGTAAGCTTTGAACTTATTAGATTTGTATTCTAATCAGTGCATTGCACTTTAACTTAATTTGTAACTGATTAAAATAAATATTCTGTGTTGCATTACTTTAACAAGGTGTACTTGGTTTGCTAACATTCATTCCGTGGACAAACAACTATTTTAAAGATTCAAGTCCCTTGTGGCATTCAACTGTAATCAACTGAACCCAAGATTGCCCTTTTGCATTAATAACTACAATATTAGGTAAGATTTCCAGGAACACAGCATTACACAACAGACAAATGTTTTCTGGGTCGTATTATTGAAAAACTTTGCAATGTTATTAAGAGATTTTTTTCTTCTTTTTGTAAAAAAAAAAAAGAAATAAAAAAAAAAGAACAAAGAAAAATGTTTGATTTCTGGTTGCACCCCAATTTGAAAATTTTCCTTCTGGCCCACAGCCCAACTCTAAAGATGTTTTGGCTCCTGTCCCTGTAGCAGTTGGACAGCCCCTGATTTAAATAAATTTAATTGAAAAACCAAATTTCTGCATGTATAACGTCCAATAAATTTCGTTTAATTCAGACAAGAACTGCACATGCAAATAAATAATTTCATTTAATTCTGTGTAATTTACCGAAACTTTTCAATACAGTATTCAAAATCAAGAATCAGACACTTCACCTTTGTGACGTGCTTGCACTTAAAACATTTCTAATTACCAAACAGGATCATACAGAAGCTGCCTGCCTTCAGAATCGATTAGAGTGGCTTAGATCTTTTTTTTTATTAAAGCCTTACTTTTTCTGAAATCAGACTAAACATCAATCTCCTTGAAAATAATTATTTTAAAAATTATTTTACACAATTAGCACTTTGTTCGGCCTCCTGTGGCCTCGATAACTACCGATAAACATCTATACCAGGGGTCGGCAAGTAATTTTAAGTGGGGTCCGGATACTATTGAAAATTTTTATCGAGGTCCAGAAAAAAACACTTAAAAACCTTACTAAAAACCTAAGAAAACGAAAAAAAAACACTTAAAAACCAAATAAACCCCCCAATAAACACACACAACCCAAAAAATACCAATAAAACCTAAAAAACATGAAAAAAACAGGAAAAACAAGAAAAAAAACACCGAAAAACCAAATAAACCAAAGAAAAAATGTGTCCAGACCGCGGTCCGCCTGTTGCCGACCGCTGATCTATACAACCAAATTTAGTTTAGTTATTTTATTTCTGAACTAAATTTGTGTAAAATGACATGTGTACAGCGTGTTGGTTAGCAAACAATCGCCCACGCGTTCTGGGTAATATCTACAAATTCTGTTAGATATCATCGTAATACATTTCTGATTTCATGTGTCCATCAATATATTTAAAATTCCCAGTTTTATCGATCGATTGATATTGGAAATGGAAGTTCCAATGGACACTTTGGATTTATATTGATCGACATTAAATATATTGAAGTCCACAAGAAATCAGGGATGCATGCACATCACAAAAGCGAGGCGTCTGATTATTTGTTTTGCCCACTGTACGTGCTGGCTATAAATTTTTACACAACCCACGAATTCCAAACTAAATTAAACATACCCGGTGAAAGACCTGCTCCTGGTCAATACCAAGTGCAACAGTAGTTTTCGCCTCTTCTATTTCGTACATTATTAAATGCTTGTAAACCTTCTTGAAACTTTCTACTTCTTAACACCGAAACTCTGAAACAACTTTCTTCATTGTGTACATCTAGACGTACAGTATTGTGTGTTTAATTGAGATTGATTTGAATAACAAATATAATAATAAATACCAAAGGCATTTCAGAAACTAGCGGTAACAGGCAAAAGGCCTTTGGTATGTCTGAATTCACATTCAAATCAATCTTAATCAAATCAAAGTTATATATATGCACTCGAAACACATATTTCTTCGATTCTAAGATGCCATCGATTGTAAGACGCACCCCGTTTTTGGAGTCGTATACAAGAAGATAAAAATGTGTCTTAAAATCGAAAAAATGCGGTAGAAGTTTTAATAATATTGTACGTCTGGATTCAGTGTCCAGAACAAGTGCAATTGTCCAATATGGCACTGCTGGAACCTCGAATGTCATGATTCGTTAATGGAAAAGCAATCCCCACGGGTACAACAAGTTATTAAAGTGAAGGAAAAACATCTATCACTTGCTCATACAATATACAATACGTATACAGTGCTCAATAATTTACTAGTTAAATTTACAATGTATTATAAGCTGCTTTCACAGTGCGGCGAGAACTTTTCTATAAATTTTAGAAATACATTTTTACTTATCTTTTTGAAATGCTTAAAATAAAACATATCAGTGATCCCCTGTGGAAAGAGAAACACAACCAACTTTTATTCTTTTAAGAGTATAGTGTAATAAAGATTTTCAATTTTCAATTTTTGTCTTAATTGAATGTTAACAACGAATGGAAATTTGTTGCATTGAAAATATTTTTTACAAAATTTGGCACGGATTTTTTTTCTATTTCTCCGAAATACGTTTGCATTTTGTGCATTTTAAAGCCAGAGTTGTAAATAATGCTTTTAAAATGTTATTTTCTCATGTTATGAACAGTAGTAAAAACATTAAAAGTCTTCTTAGATGTTATTACTTACATTTTGTGTCTGAAAGAATTTTCTAGTTTCTGTATTGTACCGGTAGTAATTTTAAAGCTAGTTTTCATATTTTTTATGTAAAAAAAAAAAAATTCGCCGCTGCAAAAATAGTTAAACCACAATTGTAAGTATCATTAAAGACCTTTTATAAATTTTGCAAATCGTTCCAATCAGAGAGGATCACCATTTCTCAGTAAAAACTTGCAGTTCGTTAATTTTTCCCGGGCAAACAACAACAAAACACGATGGTAGTCATTGAACCTTTAGCCTCGGACCCAGGATTGAAATTTGGATTACCGTCATTTAAAAAGTCCTAACTTGTATTTCGTGACATAAAATCGTTTTTATACACTAATGTTACCCTTTATAAATCCGAATTCTCAAGATTACCTGCAGCTTGTAGTTATTGCTTTTAAAAGATTACTTACTTCTTTCCTTCCCACTCGTCCGTTTCCGTTCCACAAGTCAAGTCACGGAATCCAAGATCCCAGCGCCTTCGGGAGCGAACTAAATGCAGAAACGAACATCTAATAACCAACTTTTAATCTCCTCCCCAGATCCAGATTGTGCACAACGAAAATAGCTTAGAAGTTAAATTTTCTTAGATTAAAGCGAACCGCATTAAAAGAGTTGTTTTCTTGCCTCTAAAAATTGTTTCACGAATTCGTTCCGCCTTCATGCCACATTTTCCGCTTTCGCTTCATCCGCCTTTTAATGAGAAGATTCAAAATGTAACTCAATTTTGCCACCAGTCGCTCCCCATAAAACCCAAAAATATATAAACAAACAAATAAACGTTGACTTAAAAACAAAATAAAATAATTCAATTACAAAACAAAAACAAAAACAAAAATGCAAAGGTAAAAAAAAAAAAAAAAAAAATTCTCGTCATCAAGATGGTGCTCAAACAATAAACCCAAGCCATTAATGAAAGTTGTCATGCTCTTACATCAGAAATTGAATCACATTCTGTTGTAACCTAATCAGACAAGAGCTGCATCTACCTGAGCCCTGACCTTATGGCACCCCTCAGGTCTCTCACGAGTTTCTCAAGCCTTTAGGTACTATTTTGTGCATCAACACACGTTCTGACAACCCAATCGAAACACGAGACTAAGACTAAAAGATTTAATTAACTCCTTTTCCTTAAGTAGGTGACAAACAAAAGTTTGTGCCCAAGATACACAGCAACGTGTGCACACAAACCTGAGTGTTACTTTAGCTTGAATCTAAATCCTCGGTAATTAAATGCATGGTCTCTAGATGACGGATATCGAGCGTTGTACCGAGCGACGCCCCTCGCAAACGATTTCATCACTGCGCTATATTCAATGGCCAACATTTGCGAATTAAGTAAATTAACTGTTGATAATATTCACGACACATTGATTTGCGACCGCATTGTCGTCAGCATGAGGAATTGACAATTATGCGAAATATTGCAGCTGGTAGAAGATTAGACGTTAAAGAAAGCGATTGAAACGGCTCAAATGAACGAACAAGTTCAACGACAACAGGGAGACCTGCAACCAGCGCTGGACGTTAAAACGGAAATTAAAACGGAAAGAAAACAGCGAAGCATGCGATAAATGCGGATACCAGACACATTATACGCCTAAATGTCCAGCTATTATGTCTAAATGTGCCAATTGTAAAAAAGTTGGTCACTATTTGCGAATGTGCCAATCAGCAAAAGCAGCAACCGTTGAAATAGTACGAGAAGAGGACGAAGAATCCGAATATCATTTTCTGGGTTTTGACTGTAAACTCCATATACGGAAAACGACATGATGGTACGTCTCATCCGAAATACGGTATGTACGACTGTTGTTTCGTGCCAATACCGCAGCGGACGTCACTTGCATTTTACTGGCAGTATTTAGAGAGTATTTCCCATCGATCAAATTACGAAAATCAGGGAAAATTCTGCAAAACACAAACCAAGGAGCTTTGGACAAGGTGGGCAGTTTTTGGGACGACATTTCGTATCAAGGAAGAAACTGACGGATATATTTGTGGTCAGAGATCTTGGTCAACCATTGTTAGATGGCAACACGTTCGAGGATTTGGGCATTGTAACATGTGTGCAGTTACAGACAGAAACACCGAAGAAATCCAGTTCATCTGTACAACCTGAGATTGAATTTCCAAACATCTTCCAAGGTCTTGGGCGCGTTAAAATTTCGTATAAAATTCGACTTTGACCTCGTTGAGCTCCAATTCCTAAATTGGATAAAATCAGGAAAAACTTGGACAAAATGCTACTTTTGGGCATCATTCTGCCAGTCGACGAACCAACCGATTGGTATTCCGGCCTTGTCATGGTCCCAAAACCTGACGGAAGCATCCGCATGTGCGTCAACTACGTCAAACGGGAAATTTTTCCAATGCCAAACGTAGAAAATTTATTTGGTTGCCTGGGAATTTCTCAAAATTGGACACCAATCACGAATTGTGGCAGTGCGAATTAGATAAAGAATCACAACTTCTTACTACGTTCATTACACCATTTGGCCGATTTAAATTCACTCATTTACCATTTGGTATTGTTGCTAAAGCTTAAAAAGGGGCGATGTGTTATTAGCTGTATTGTGCGTACGACTTAAGTACGTACACTTGTGTATTAATTGGTCAGTGATTACTGACCAGTAATATAAGTGTAACTGTCTAACTTTTGCTACACCACTTGTTAGTGGACCATTGATCTAACCTGTCATTCACTTTATTCATTCCTTATAATACATAAGCTTATGATGCCATCTTAAAGACCTCCTAAAGTCCTCGAATGCTCTATCCATACAGAATTTTCTATTAATCCACTGCAAGTCTGAATGGAATCAATTGGTTCATTTATTCGTCACTTAGCAACAAACCCCCGTTGCTAGGTGATCAAATCCTTACTTTTCATCTAGATATCTAGATATTAACTTGATTTCTTTTCCATCGAGCAAAGTTAAAAACGATGTTTCCCCATTTTTATGGATCGAGATTGAATGAAAATAAAAGGAAGTACTTAAAGTTTAAACTGTTTACACAACTTTGCTCTTTCAACTGCTCTATAACCCGTTTAATAAATTTTTATTTTTTTTATTTTTTTCAAAATGAAATTGTGAAGTCACCCCTTCGAGGATCATTAAGTAGGGATAATTTTGTGGAATAAATTCCGAAATCTAATTAAAGTAATTTTGTTGGATCTGGAGCATCGTATAATAAGCAATTTATACAACATCGCTCGATCTACGGTTAAGGGGTTTCTTAGAGACGATGAAGTTAAAGACGGTAACACAAAAAAGATGGGAGTCGATTGAATAAAGGTGAAGTTTGAAACGTAAGAGTATGAACACACCCAAGGGCTCAGAAACGTTTAAAAAATTCATTCTCCGCTTAAAGGGTTTCGAATGCAATGGAAGTCCGCTTAGCGACCTGCAGACTTCTTCTTTAATGCAACAAGTCCCGTTATACAAGTGTAATTGAGTAAAAAAAAATTTCTAGGTATAACTTTAACTTCACTGTCATTTATTTATTTAACGCTTAAAATGTTTAACTTTTCCAGGAACAACGGTTGCAACCTGCTGCTCAACTATTAATGAATGTGATTTCATGACAAAAACATCAACCTTCAAAATGCCACTTATACACGGTGGATTTTAAGAAAAAGTATAGCGCTGCTCTGTGGACTTTCTGGAGGTACGTGTAAAATTATATTATGCCTTTTCTTGGGGGAAAATGGAATTTACAAAAATATAATTCGTCAAATAAATTGACTAAAATAACTTCCTCATTAATATTTTAAAAAACATAATACCAAAAGCAGAAGGGAGGAGCCTTGCAGTTTCTTTGATGGTTACTATTGTGTTATTAATGTGTTAGTATTGCAGATTGCCAAAAGCTAATTTCCAATAACCAATTGCCAATAGTTAATTGCCAAAAACCAATTACCAATAACCAATTGCCAAGAGCCTAAAACTAATTGCAAAAACCAATTATCAATTTTTAATAACCAATTGTCAATTGTCAATATAACCAACTGTTAATTGTCAATATAACCAACTGTTAATTACAAAAACCAATTGCCAACTGCAAAATTCAATTGCTAATTGCAAAAATCAATTGCCAATTGCAAAAACCAATTTCCAATTGCAAAAACCAATTGCCAATTCCAAAAACCAATTGCCAATTGCAAAAACCAATTGTCAATTGCAAAAACCAATTGCCAATTGCAAAAACCAATTGTCAATTGCAAAAACCAATTGCCAATTGCAAAAATCAATTGCCAATTGCAAAAATCAATTACTAATTGCAAAAATCAATTGCCAATTGCAAAAACCAATTGCCAGTTGCAAAAACCAATTGCCAATTGTAGAAACCAATTGCCAATTGCAAAAATCAATTGCCAATTGCAAAAACCAATTGCCAATTGCAAAAACCAATTGCCAATTGCAAAAACCAATTGCCAATTGCAAAAACCAATTGCCAATTGTAGAAACTAATTGCCAATTGCAAAAACCAATTACCGATTGCAAAAACCAATTTCTAATTGCAAAAACTAATTGTCAATTACCAATGCTATGGCCTATTTGACAAAGACCACGCTGCAATATGATTTGAAATTAGGCTTTAGTAAATGAATATTTTATCGTAAAACCCAGACGTTATTGTTTCCCGCATTTCACAATTTAATTTTTTTTCTTAAACGAATTTGAGAAAATTTTTATGCATCGGATAACAGAAAAGAAAACTTTAATGCGGTGTTTTATTTATGTATTACCGTGTTCCAAACTTCATTTTTTTTAAAAAGTTCTATATCATTTTATTTGTCAAGGAAAATTAATTTCGACATTTACAGTTTTGTCTAATTAGAATTCTTTGTCCATGCTATTCCTCTGGGAAGTAATTTTATTTATCTTTTCGACCAAAACCAACTCAAATTCTAGAAATTCTTAATAAATAAATTCCAAGAAATGTCACAATTTTTTCCCACCCCCATCACTCCCTAAAAGAAAGAATCAATTTCAACTTGTATTCATTGGATTTTCGAAAGTTAGCTCGAAACAATTTTTCCACCTCGTAAAAAGTCTCCTGATCGTAGATAATCGCGGCTACAGTGACTAAAGGGCATTGATTAGCATGTTGTTGTCATTTCACTCGATGTATTGAAACTTGGGTTGATTGTAATTTTCTGCATTTTAATTATTTCCCAACATTAAAGCCCTAAGGACTACTTGTCGAGGTAACGTTCACGTGAATGTGGGCACCTGATTGCTTGCCAAGATAACATCTCGTCACAGGGCGCCCAAAGCTGCTAATTGCTCAAGCAATCGATTCAAAGCAAAGATCAATGCAACGATCTCCAATTATGTCAATACTGGAAACAAATTCGCTTTGCATTTTCTTGAATACTCACTTTACTCTATATAGCTTTTTTTTTCATTTATTTCATAATTCTACTGGTTTTATTCTGCGGTGCTTCGTATAATATTTCGTTTTAAAACTTTTTTTAATTTTTATTTTTTTCTGGATAAAAAGAATTTAACATAAAAAGTGAATCATGGACGTTGAAACCAATTACGCGTTGCTCGTTATTCATTAATAAAAGCATATTTAAAATTCTGTAGATGATTTGCACCAACACTCGAAATGAAATTCATTTCCCCGCGAAAATTCCATAAGAAAAGGACAGTGTAGGGAAGAGGTACATATAAGAGGAAGCGCTATTTCCCTTCTCAAATGAAAAGTACAATCACACAAGGAGTTTCTAAGTTAAAACATTCCAAACACATAGTGAGCACGCGAAATGAGGAGACAAGAAACCTATAAAAACAAAGGAACAAAGTGTTGCAATCCGTGCACTGATTCCAGAATTAGGAAATAGAAGCAGCGCAAACAGGCTAAGAAATACAAAAAAAAGCAAAGTTAAAATAAAAAATAGAAATATATAAAGCAAAAGTGCTTTCAGAGCTTTTAAACACTACCGAGGCAACTTTACAAATCACAAATGCATCTCAAAATGGAATCCTTCACCGCTGTCTTCAAGTCTGAAGAAATACAAGCAGACGGAAGAGTAAATTGATTTTTTTTTAAATTGACTCTTTCTTCTTCGGAGATGATTAGTTGTAAGTTTTGCATTTGTGCTTTCGGCGTGAATGAAAAACTTAGTTATTAAATTCAATTTTTCGCTGTGGTTAAACGTCAATTGCAATAACACAAATCAAATGATGTTTGATAACTGTATTTCCTCAGCAGCTAGAAAACAACTTCTAATGGGATTACTGTATACTAAACACTCGACAGGTTTGAAAGTGGCGACTGCTCAAACTTAAATACAAACCACTCTATTTTATAAAACGTAATGAAGTAAAGGTACAAAAGACGAGGAAAACAAATCCGTTTAATGATATATCGTGTATAAATAATAAATAATTAATCTGCGGGATGTAAACATGAATTAAATTGTTAAAAGTAATGTCGTTTCCTTTCCATAAATAACGTGCAAACAAATGGTAATTGACAAAACAAAACTGAACGGAAAAGGAAGAAAGCATTTTTAAATGATTAGACATTCGGTTAATTTCAACGAAAATCAATAGGTTCGCTCCAAAAATATCAAAGGAAAGTCAATAAAACTATAAATGCCAAGCTTTCGGAAAATATTTATATTCCGCGAAGTATTAACTATAAAACAAACATTTACATTGCGTGTTCATTCGTTCTGATCAAGAATTCAACAGCCACTAAACCCCAAAACCAGGCCGATACCCACAACTTGCAAATTTGCAACAAACGTGCGCAATAAGAGTGTCGAAAAGTAATTCCTACTACCACTAAACACCTCGCACAACTTTACACTCTAGCTGAGTAAATCCTCCAGCGTTTTGCAAGAGTGAATACAAAACAAAATAGTCTAATCTTACCTCCTCTGCCTACGTTGAAATTGGAGGATTTGTCATAGGGACTTGGAAATGGATTTTCACTGGGCCTTTCTACACATTGCGAGTCTCGCTGCTAAAGCTCAAAAGCCTTCTTTGCCGACCTTCCAATTTGAGTGGCACGCGCAGGCTTCGACCCATAACTGAGGGCGTGGTGCTCATTTGCCAGACTCTCTAGTCTGTTCATTATATTTGCTGTGTTACTCAAGCAAGGGGTGGGGTAGCAAGATCGTTGCAAATGACATATATGGACGGGTCCACTCGACAAATTATATCGATAATGTAGATTTCACTTGTCAATATTTGTAGCGGTGTAATTTATTTCTAGCACAACGAGTAAATGTCAAGTTATTCATTACGATTATCACGCTTACCGATCGAATTGGAAATATTCTCAATTTCGTTTTTAAAAACAAATCGAACAAACTTCGATAACCTTTTGTTTTGTTTTCATTCGGCCGAGAAATCGACTTTAGCGGCCAGCAGATACAAAAAAACTGCGCCCAGAAATTTAGAAAAGTGCAGAAAAGTGCAGTTGTGCTGCCGCTTTTGTTAGTCTTTAATTTATTGGATGTAATTTAATCTTTGTGTTAGTTGAATCTAAATTTAGCATTCATTAAGTGTCACCGACATTCGAGTGGGAGAAAATGGAAATAAGTCACAATTGACATATCCAATGAGCGTTGCCAGCGCTATGTGCATGTATGAAAGCGAAGCCTACCTTAAAATGTGATATTTTACGTATCGGGACACGATTTTCATATCCTTTGTATGTGAAAGTGCGTCCCTGTTGGCAGATGAGACGTTCAGATGAAGCCCAACAAGCAGTATAAGGCGAAATGTGGCCAATATCCTCTGAGGAATGGGTTAGAATCGTCACGGTTTTCGATGCAGATTCTCTACAGACATCTGACGAGCCCTTTCTCCATGGCAAGTGCTGATGATGGGTTCATCTCACAGGTAAGAATCAAGTCCTAAGAGACGCACCTGCACGTGCAGCCGGCCGCCGAGTAACGAGTTTGCCTCGTGCGAAATCCTTAGTGCTGCGCGAAACGTAGGCCGGCAGCTCCATCGCGTGAGAAAACGGATAAGTGAGCAATCGACGGACGGCAAAGAGGAAATTTCAAGTCGGCGCAAGACTAAATCCATCCATGTGGAAGAAATGCACAGCCGTGGCTCCCCACTGAGTCCGCAGCGAAAGAAAGCAATTCACGCTTGAGTGGCATTGAGGAAAATATTTGAAAACGGCAACAAGACTCATTTCATAACCGCTCACACACACCGAGAATGAAAGCAAAACGATGAGGTTAAACTTTATGTGGCAATTGTAAAAATTATGATACATTTTTCTACAGTAAATAAACACATAATGAAATGTAATTATTGAAAACTATACGGGTTTATCTTAATTTTAATATCAAGTTTACAGTCTACTGAACCTGGGATTAAAGGTATACGCATTAAATTAAACATGAGCAACGACAAAATGGGGATTAAGCTTCCACCGGAAGACTAATTGCAGCATGATGAAAGTGTTTCATAAAACAAAGTCAATACACTCGAAGCTTTCATCAAAATACGACTACCACTTTTTATATTTCTTTGCAAAGTCAATACACGTGGAAGTTTCATCAGAAGATGAGTTACAAGTTTCAGATGTAGAAAGTCAATACACTTGGTAATTTTATTCCAAAGTCAATTTCATTTATAAGTTAAAGTCGAATTTTTAGGTTATCAAAAGCAAATCGGAAATCTCGTCCCGTTTCGAGCCAGAGAACGAAGAAGTCGCGTGGAATTGAATTCTCAATCAATCAAAAAGACGCATCAGTTTAATTCGCTAATAATTTGATGGCAGCATTACCAATGATGCGACGTGTTGCGTGCAAGAGAAATGAAGAGTGGCACCGACCTGGAGTTACGTTTCGCTGGAGGCCAAAGTCTAGGAAAATGAGAAATAAATTCGATCGGTCACGCTTCCCTTCTCGTGTATATAGCCAAACTTTCTTAAAAGTGCTGCACAGATGCCAAGCTTCACTGCATACCGAGAGTGCAATGCAATGAAGCTCAAACAGGTTATTAAAGTTCAGATTTCAAACTTTTCTCTCTTTTTAAAATACATGAAATGTGAAATGTAAAAACTTGCGTTTTGGATTGAGGTTTTTTTTTCCTCACTTGGGAAAGAATTATAGCCCCTCTTTCGGTATAAAAATTCCTTTTCACGAGACTCCCATACTGTACTGATATTCGCTCTATTGCACACTGTGGGTTTAGTTTCAACTTTCAAGTTCTCGTCCGGTTTTATTTTTTTTTTGTTTTGTATTTTTTTTTTGTTTTATTTATTTTTTTTTAGTTTCGAATTCCGAAATTTATATTTCTTTCAGTGTTTTTTTACATAAAAATATTTTACACCGTTGTAAATCATGGTTTTTGATGGCTTTCGAGAGAAAACCTTTTTTTAAAAACTTTTATTGTTTTCGTCCGCCATTTTCTCCTTATCTCACTCATCCCCTATAAACCATTAAAAAAGTATCTTCCAATGAAACTATTTTTCAAACTCAAGTCAAGCGTTGTAATTTTTAGACTTTTTTTGACTCGACAAAAAAAAAAATCCTATTATGGTAACCAAAGAAAAAAAAACTTAGTGCAATTTTTTTTTCTTCTTTTCTTATTCTTTTTAAAATTCCACTGCAAAAGAGAAAACTTACACAAAAAGTCAATATTGTAAAAAAAAAAAACTTACTTACACCTACCGTTCTTCTTTTCCCCCAAAAGATTCTGAATTGTTAGGAAAACCTCTTCCAAAAATGAAATCAAGAAAGTAGACTACATCTTAGATCTTGGAGGTCTAATGTTTCATTCACGCACTAGTACAGGAACCATAATTTCACAGCTGGACAAACAGCTGCTGCACGGTAAAGAGATTACAAATGTCACGGCTAAAGAGAAGACTATTTGTCGCTCTGCTTTATTTTGTCTACATTATGTTAAAGTTTAATATATTTGACTTCAATTTTTTTTTTTAAATAAGAAAAGTTGATTTATTAAACCGCACGTTCTATTAAATAGAAATCTTTCTAAGAAAAAATTCGGAAAAGTGGAATAAAAATGGGAAAAAATGTAGTCGTGTTTTTTTATTTTTTAAAATAAATGGAAAAGAAACGGAAATTAGAAAAGAAATGAAAGAAAAATAATTTCTTCCTCCAGAGGTATACGCTTAATCAGCAAAAGACGCCGAGTAAATTTGTCCGTGGTCGCAGATTGACTTCATTACTGGAGCCAAGAGCAGCCGCTTTGCCTGTTTCTTTGGGGATGAACAAATCAAGTGTGGCTTTCAAGAATTAAGGCGGCGTGCACAACAAACGTGATGTCAAGTAACATCGTTGTGAAGTTGCTTAGCAACCAGAAAATGCACTAATCATCAAATGGTGACAAAAGCGGCAGCGAAATGCTCTTATCAAGTCTGAGTTAAGAGGCTAGAAAAGAAGCCGGCCGACTTTAAACTACTTTTGAAAAAAGATTGAAGTTGGTGAATAAAAAGAGAAGAAGACGGAAAAGAAGAAAAAAATTGGTGATGACTGAAGAAAGTTCTTTTGAAATAATAAATTAAAACTTTGCTGTGAAAACAACAAAAGATTTTTTTTTAATGTAATTATGTGTAAGCTGAAATTAAATCAACTGGGGTGTATGTATATTGTAGCAAATAACTGAATCCCTTGAGGTTGTTCATTAAAATTAATTACGCTTAGCTTTAATTGGCATCTATAAACAGAAATTAATCACTTCACATACACTACTGAAGAAATAATAATGCAGCAACTTAAGACTTATTTTATGGCTAGAATCTATTTTGGTATATAATATTGAGCATTGTGATACATTTTTTTTACATTTCATCTATTGAATGCAAGCCTATAGATGGAGGATTCTCTGGCCAAGAAGAAAAAAGAACGCAAAGAAGAAAACTTGCATCAACCGGCCCAAAAAGAAACTTGCATAAAGCAGTGTCAGCGAAATGATTCAAAAGAACGGGGCTTCAGCGAACTAATCTGAGTTTCCAGAAGCAACCAGACGGAAATGCAATACGATTAACGGCTATTCATTCAGAGCAAAGGATTGGAAAGCGTCTTTGACGATGAAGACTATTACAACGTTTAATCCTGGAGCTCAGGTCAAGTCGTGCACCAATTCTTGTACCGTCATTCCAAAAACATCGACAAAGAAACCATACTTAATATATTCCCGGCACCGACCAATCCGCCCGGCGCGAAGGACCGGCCCAATTCGCACGCCAAGAAAAGGAAGATCAGTTCGGCCTCGACAAAATTTTAATTGAAGCGAAGAATGCGAGCAAGAGGCCGAGCGTAGAGCAAAATTTCGTCGCAATTAAAATCGAAACGTTGCGCTACAATTCATTAATTTTTTATTTAAACGTTTTATTTATTCAGCAACGTTTTTTTTCTTGGTTTATCTAAAACCAACAATGTGTTCCAATCCATGTTGCAAAACACATTTTTAATTCTAAACTTTATTTTTATTTTATTGCCATATAATATTGGAATTGGATCTAGCTTTTAAATTCAAGTTTTCAATAAGAACCAGCATTTTATTACAAGTTGTTACTACCAACACCATCTAGTGTCGTATATGTGCATTGCATTTAACGGAAGCGTCGTTCACATATGTGGTAGCCATTTCGCATGCTGGTTGTTGATCGCAAACTTCAACGATAGATCTGATTGAGAGTTTTCGTACAAACAGTACCGATATCTTTATTTAAATTGCAAAAATGAAATTGCTGACTCATAACATGTTAAGTTCGAAGTGTATCAAGGGCGTAAGCGTTGGATTTCCATTAGGAATCACGGTAAACTTATAATGTTTGAAAAATCAAAACAATTTATTTAATTATTGATAATTTTATCTTTTCATATACCATATTAGGCACGAGAGATTAAAGTGAATGATGTAGACTTTAATCCAGATTTTGTCTCAAAAATAATCCCCAAACTGGACTGGACTGCGCTTACACAAGCAGCTGAAAGCGTAAATAAAGCCGTAAATTAACTGTACAACTAACGTTTATAATGTAAAATTCTAATTTCAGATAGGACATTTGACTGATTTACCCAAGTGTGTTATTTCAGACTTCGAAAACAATACCGAATTCCTTAAAAAAGTTCACCATGTTTTGTTGGAAGTAAGAAATCGATTTTCTTTTAAAAAAAGATGATTTTTTCAAAAAATCTTAAATTAATTTACAGGTTGAAGTTGTAAACGGAGATTTAGTTTGTCCCGAAACGAAAAGGATTTTCCCAATAAGCGACGGCATTCCAAACATGTTACTGAACGAAGATGAAGTGTGATAAATAAAAAGAAAACTGTAAATTTCATTGTTTTATATATCATTTCTACATCGCTACATTAAACTTGAAAATTAAGTTACTTGATTTTATTTTTATTTTAATCTGTTACTTTGAGTAAAAGTACAAAACAAGCGTTATTATTTTTTTGAACAGAAATAACCAGCACTCTTTCGCATTTACATAATATTTACACGACTTTAAATGTATTACCACGATGAGTTTTACTCGTCTCAACTATTAAATACAGTAAAGTAAAGATTCACATAGTTCAAAGTGAAATTAAACATGACCGGTATATTAATTCGTTTTTGTATAAAGCAACATTTTCCCAAAAAAAACTATAAAAAATCGACTTAAATAACTATTTCTTTTAATATACTTGTGACCAAATTTGTGATCTTATACTTATTTACAAACACACCCGTACGTTCAATGCCTTTTCCATGCTTAATCCCCCATTGTAAATTCATATTTACAAATATTCACAATTATCACAACAATAGCGGCTGAGTATTTCGTTCGTCCACAAAATTGTGCATTGTTTTGATCAATGCACATCTCCATTTCTCTGTGACACGGAAATTTTATCACCACCTCCATAATTGTGATTCATTATTGTCCCAGTAAGTTTCTTATTCAAAACGTCCAATCGCATCACCTGTAAAAAAAATTAAATTTTAAATAAACAAATAAAAGAAATTTTTCATCCTTTCTTTACTTCGTTTTGTAAATCGACAACACGATCTTGAAGTTCCCGCACTTCCTCTCGGTCGCTTTCGTTTAACTGGCGCGCAGTTAGCATTTCTTCGTGCTTGAAAAGAAAATATCAAATTAAATTTCACATTGAAAAAAAAAATCTAAATTAATATAAAAAAAAAAAAAATTTTCATTACAAGAAAAGGCCTAATTGCTAGCAATAGCAACTAAAATAGCTCGCTACCTTGCATTCCATAGATGACAATCTCTGCTCGAGCTCAGCCGCATTCTGAGCTCGTTCCATTTCACGAATACGATACATGACAAGATCTTCTTTCATCTACATACACAGCAAAAGCCAAGCAAACATGCAAATTAGAAATCGACACTCTTTTGTATGAAAATATCACAGCTTCATGCTACATTTTCTAGTTTGTCATGCTGAAAAAACAATCAACATGCAGTTTCTCGTCAACACTTTATTAATATAAAAAGATTGGCGCCAAAAATGTCAAAAATGATCAAGAGGGTCATGCAGAATTGGATTAAAGTAGAATTAATCCTTGTTAGCCAATTAAAGCTTCTTGATAAAATTACCTCACCGAGGGATTCCTCACAATTCTGCATTTTAGGGTTTAACTGTCAAAATAATAATACTCCATTTATGTTTTTTTTTTTTTTTTTTTTTTTTGAAAAAAAATAGAAATAATGCAACGGGATCGACAATTTATATTAATAATTATCCTGCAAACAGATTAATCAAATATATAAAAATTTACCTTCGATTCTAAATCATAAAACTTCCTTTCTTCCTCCTTTAACCTTTGTAACATGTCTTTCTCATTCAATTGCAAAGATTCGATCGTAGAATTCAACTTCTCAACCTCTTCCTCCAATCGCCGCACTTGATTCAAACTCACGTGATTCTACCAAAGAAATTGTTAATTAATTAATTAATTTAATTAATGAATTAACAAAAATTAACAGAAATCTTACTTGACTTTCCAGTTCCATGACTTTATGTTGAAATTCTTTCAACTCGGCCACAGCTGTGGCTTCCTTCAACCTGGCAGTCAGCAGATCGTCTTGAAGTTGTAAAACCGTATTTTTTCCATAATCCTTTTTCTTCCCATTTTCTCCCATGTGATTTTCTTTCAGGTGTTTCTACAAAGCAAAATAAAATTTATACAGCATTACCCCAAAAAAAAAAATAATAAAAAATAAAAATTTACCTCCCATAATGCACTCAAATCGTTTATTCTCTGAACGAGTTCTTTCATCGATAAATTCGTTTCAGCCTCTCGTAGTTTAAGCGCTATAAGTTCTTCTTGTAGATGTGCCACGTTATTATCTGGTGGCGCATCTCGCAACTTCTTGTTAGCCTCTTCCAATTCAGACATCCTCACTTTCATATCCTTAATAATGGCCTGAGATTCAGCTTCTTTAAGTCGAATATTCACTAACTCCTCTTGTAAAACTTGGATTAAATCGTTGGCATCTTTACATTCTAACAGCTGCAACCGTTTAACTTCCTAAAAACGACAAAAATTCATTCAATTTAATTCGTTTGTCTCAAAATTACAACTCACTTCTTCAAAGAAATTGATTTTTAAAGCATTTTCCTCTTTGTGCTGACTTAGTTCAGTGTTTTGTTGTCTCAGGGCAGACAGTTCCCTTTTCAAGGCAAACATCTCCTCAGCCTCCTGTGCACGAGTAACTTGTCCTTGAATCAAACGATCCGCCAGCGAAGAGCTTTCCTATATTATTTCATGACCAAAACTAGGCTTAAATACGAGCAATCAACCTTCAACGACAAAAATACCTGTTCCAAACATTCAATTCGTTGTCGTAATAACCTGTTTTCTGTCCTCAACCTCTGAAAAACATCAACATTAAATTATTTAATTTTAATTTTAATAAAAAAAACCTTAAAATTATCCAAAACTTACTCTCATTTCGACCATCTCTTCTTGTTCCTTCGTTCTTTTCGTTGTGTATTCTTTTTCCAGTCTGCAACAAAATAATAATAAAAATTAAAAATTAACATTTTTAGTAACAGGTAATTAAAAAAATATAGAAAACAATTCTTAATTAAGATTTAAGTACATAAAAATATCAACAAACTGCCCTTACTCATCATCCGCAACTGCAAATAGTTCTGCGGGTATGAATCCGCTTTCATCATAATTCATCGTAACTTAAAACACTCACAAAAATCACGCGTCTTTAGGTGATTTGAGACTTTGAAAAGCTGTTTCAAATCTTTCTCTGGTTACCTAATATTATGATCCCGGTTTAAAGTCTATTTTAAGTTATACTGCAGCTAATATTTTCAAAATAAAATTAAAAAAAATAATCCGCACAATGATCTCAGTCTTCTACCACCTGTCACATATGGTTCTTTTTACGTCATTTAACTTCCCGAAAAACAAAACTGGTGACGTCATCATTTAAGCTTTAACTTTAAATTATTAAATTTCAGAAAATAACTCACTTTTTCATCTTTTTCGTGTTGTATTTGACTTGAAAAGCGACTTGCAACAGCGGTTCGGCATCCATTTCAAATTTAGCCGGCATATCCTTTTGTAAAAACTGCAATAAAACCATTACAAAATGTAATTAACCTTTCAACAAAATAAAAAAAAAACAGAAATACCTTAAGCATTCCCTCCATATCCATTGATAATAACTGCTCCTTGCAATTTTGCAAAATGCTAACTGCTACTCTAAATATCATCTCCATGCCCTTTAGTCAATTTAAAATTAGCAAAAAAAATTAATAACATTATAAATGATACTTAAATTTAATTTTTACTTCAGATATGAAAAGATCCATAATATGAAAGGCAAGTGGAAGAGGTAAAGCTGTGCTAAACAGTGTCAAAAACCACGAGGACGCATACATAGAAACATGGAAACTCTGTGACTGAAAATGTACATGCAACTCAGGAAGAAGTTCCTATAATCATTTTCCAAAAAAAAAAATAATAACAATTATATTAATTACATTTCAAAACACCGACAACGTATAATTCCGTCAATTTTAATTATAACATACCTGGATGAGACACTCCAACTGAAACATACATAAGCCTAACTCCGCCATACTAGGTTTAAACATTTCGCGCATACGATATTCCTGCATAATTTTGACAAGCACAGCAAAAGTCTCCTCTTCAGGCATCTAAAATTCATAAGATTTCATTTTATCCATTAAATATGATTTATTTCATGTCAAAAAAATAAAAAAATAAATAAAAAATAAAAATCTATTTTCTACCGAAAAAAATGGATCAATTTTTCAAAAATACACTCAAGATACAAGAAAAAAAAATTGTTTTCTTTAATATTTAGTAACGTATCGACCAGTTGGCTAGGTAACAACAACACCAACGCCCGTTCAATATTTGACCTGAAGTATTGCACCACTGACGTCTTAATGATTACTTTATCATCTAATGAAGGCAATAAATAAATATAAAAAAACCATGGTAATTTTCTTGCGTTAAAACCACACCCTCGTCAACAACCAGTCCATCTAGCCACTATTAATAGCACCACCCAATATTCTTAAAAGGTTTATGATTTTTTTAAATTTAAATTTATTCTTTTTTTCTATATAAATGTTCGGCTTCCAATGTGCAAATTTGCGCTCATTAATTATAAAACAAAAGCTGGCATTTTGCGCAATCACTTATGGCTGTAAAAATGCTGTCTTGAAATATTTAAAAATTATTCAGAAATTATTTATTGTTGCATTTTTCTGAGACTTTACGATAAATTAGAGATAAGTGCTCAAAAACACATTAAGCCTTTTGCTGCTTCAGAGCAGAGTAAATTCATTTTTCTCTATAAAATGGCATTAATGTGTTTATTAATTTCAGCAATGGGATTCATCATCAATCAAATAAATGTGTCACGTAGCTTTGTGATATTTATGTTTTCAAAGTCATGTCGATAGTTTCCATGACAAATAGTAAATATATCCACAATTCAATCTGCTTTGTGGATTGAATTCGTTTACTCTAGACTTCCAAAATAACATTTTTAATCACAGAATGCAAAAAATTATTTTTAACTTATTTTTTTCTTTGAAGGAACACAATTGATACCGCTATAAATAAAACTATATTTAACTAAACGAATCCTAAAAATATCATTAATTTGGCTTGCATTTTCAAATTTTTCACCATAGGATTCAATTCACATTCAGTTGTTTCATTTTGGTATAATTTGCAGCTTGTCAAGCAACGTTTCTACGAAACTCATTCGTGACACATTGCAAACAAGATTTATTACTATACTTTAGTGCGTATTTAGGCATTTCAACATTTCATCAATCAAAATTCAGTCGTTAAAAGCCAAAAAAAACCATTAAATTAAAAAAATAAAAATAAGAGAATCTTCCAAAATTTCGACCGAAATTTCACAAAATTCCAAAGAACCGTAAAAACTTTTTATAAATAAAAAACTCTTTAATGTCCTTTTAATCATTTTTTCATTAAAAAAATTCTGCACACATTAATCAGCTAATCCACGAGTTTATTACCTGCATAAGTAGTAATCCTACAATGAAAGCACTCCCTTGACAATATCCAACTTCTCTATCATGCAGAGAATAAGCCTGTTTTTAAAAGTTTCCAAGCATTAACGTAATAAATCTAATAATCAACGGTTAATTTATCACAACGCTTTTACCTTCATCACGTTAAATAAACTCTCCTGACCAGGCCCATCCTTCTCCTTGAAAAACTCGTGTTCCGGGTAAGTTCGAGCAATGTCTCGGCGTATAACTTTCTCGCACGGCGAAGTCTGCTTCATGTATTCAGCAAACTGCTCACGGGCCTGCGATGTGTGGGCGTTGCATAGAAGTTGCCAAGCAAGTCCACGGAAATGGTGTGGGATTCCTTTTCGAACCAAATCCTACACACAAAAAAAAGAAAAAAATAATTTAAACGTGAAATGAATCATAATTTGTCATTTACCCTGACAAAAGAGGTTTTCTTTTTACTGTACAGCTCCCAATCGGCTATCACCCGACCCCACAAATGCCAAACGTCTTCGGCATCTTCCGCCTCGCCTTGCGCACTGCCGGAACTTAACGAAATCTGACTGGTGTCCGAGCTCCGTCTCGAATGATTCGATGTTCCCGAGAGGGAATTCAATGACTTGGCATCAGCTTCCAATTTCCTAAATAAATAGAAAAAATAAAAATGATTTCTAGAACACTTCCTACTTACAACCAAAAATCCCATGATTAACAATTAACCACGTCTCACAAGTCAGACTCAAAGACCTCAATAAATTTGTCTAGCATATGTTAAATCTGACCTATATTCCCACCCGCCACAATGCACGTCATCCATTTGTTCACATCTAATTTGATCGCTTATTATGAAAGATAGGTAAAGGATAATCACCTTCACTCACTTTTCCCACATTTGAATACAGATAAAACTCTTACATCATTTCTAGAACGATGAATTGACGACAGATTTGAGCAAATATACAAAATCAGTCACAGTTGAGCTCTTGCAAATGACACATGACGAATTAAATTACTCGAGAATCAGGTTATAGTCGATTAAGACTTTATCTAGTGATCTCTGTAAATTCTATTTATTATTTTTTTATTATTTATTATTATTACGTGCTCTAGTATTCGGTAGTCGTTGAAATCGTATATTGTTTCTATTTTTAAAAGATGCAATTACGTGTTTGCCCCGATGACCTCTTGCTAATAAAAATTGTCAATTTGATGCGAGCACGTTTCGCTCGCTTATTATCGAGCTAACGCTGAGGCCAATCTTGTGAGTGCTGCAGCTCTAATCGTAATGACAGATGCGCACCAAGTGTAATTCAAGTGATATCATTCCATTCGCTCAATATAAGATTTTAAATTTAAAAAAAAAAAAATTCCGTTGTTGAAAAGAAAATTATTTTAATAATTAAAATGTTTCCGGTCAATATTTTTTTTCCAAATATTTTATTTTATCAGATTTCAGTGAAAGATAAAGTTGACTCGCAACGTCATTCTTATCACCGCAGATAGAATAAAATCACAATGAAATCTAATTATTATTTTTTTTACATCATATCACGTTATAATATTTATTATAAATTATACCAAATAACAAAAATCACCTATTTAATTCCTCCAGTCTTGCCAACAACTGCAAATCTTCCTGCGATGGATTTTGGGCGATCGTCGTGGTTAAACAATTAGGAGTTGTAGGGGGACTTTCAGTCATGTTGTTAGAGGAGGATGATGATAAGACGAGGACGAAGCCATTCGCCTCTTCTGGTCTGTTTTAGTTCACTCCACCCCTAGAAAATTAAAATTTAATTAGTTAATTTCTCACTTTATGATTTTAATAACGGAAAATAAAAAAAAAAACACTAATCTTACCACAACAGTTAAACTTCAGGTGAATGACTGATTTACCTTTTCTAGTCGTTATGGCAACTTTTCAAATCAACTTCCCAGTTGGTTCTTTCAACACATTTCACTGACGGAAAATCACACACAACACGAGTTACCACATTACACGTAAACTGAATCGCACATGCAACAATACAAGAGGAATTCGAGCACAGGTGTAGGAAAAGCGGAATTTCAGACGTTCACCTGACACAATATTGAGTGGAATTTGCTGATGTCATCAACTCCCAGGATACTTTGCAAAGGTAAGAAGGCGGGCTGCCCAAGGCTACTCAGGATGTATGCTACGCTGACCCTCCAATTTTATTTTTGTAATTAATACAATGAAATTTTGTTAGGTTAGGCCTATTTTGATGTGATTATTTTTAAAAAATTGTTTTTTTTTATTTATTTTTTTAAAATAAATTTTAGGTTATTTTTAAATCGTTACTTTAGATTTGTTTATGATTTGGATTATTTTTGTGTAAATAAATACGGAAAATGTAAATAAATATGAGATGTTTAAACTTTCTTCTGAATTTCTGTGATTTGTTTTAAATATCATTTAAGAACAAGATTTTTTTTTTATTCTTTTGCTTTTTTAACTGGTGACTCACAAACAAGGAGTGTATGATTACATTTGAGAGAATTGTAAGCAGTAAAGTTTATGATTTTCAATGCTAAAAGTGTGTTTAGAATTTTTTAGAAATCCGTGCACAAATTTTAATGATTTTCCAGTGCAGTTGTTGGGTTTTTAAAGGTTATGTTGTCGCTAAAAATTCATCTTATGTCGTTCATCTCTCATGGAACATTTTTTTTTTTTTGGAAATTATCTTTTGTCATACAAAATACATTGTACGCCATTATACTAATCCGCTAGGTGAATTTTAAATTTGGCCTTTCAAACCATCACTTTTTTTCGTTTAATGTCACGGTTAGCAAAGCATGCAATATAAACTTTTTACATATTTTTGCACTCAACAGGAAATAAAATCTTTTTTATGTTTTTTGGGGAGGGTTTGGGGGGGGTAGGGAAATATAGATTTTAATTTTGAACTTCAACATTATTGATATCTAGGGTTAAATGTTAAAACACAAAAACAGGCATATAAAGGCGTTATTTAGGTCTAAATGCAAATGCTAACCTAAATATATAACTAATGACTGACATCCATGTTACCTGTCAATTGATGAAATAACCACAAGAATCATAAAAATTATTAAATAAAAAATATAAAAATATATTTAATTAGCTTCAATTTTTAGCAACACATTTTTTTTATTCTTTATTTTTCTTTTTTAATAATAAAATTCTTTTAAAAAATCAGTGTTTTGGTTCAAAAAACACCTTCACCCAGGTTACCAAGAATTCACCTATATTTCTGATGACTAAATGGCAACAGGTGAAAGAATAGATTAAAATATTTAATGTAGTTGAACAAATTAATGTAATTTCGCATTAAAACGGAAAATCCAGATTTTATATATATTTTTATAATTTTTGGGAACAAAAATAAAAATAAAATAGTATTGACGTTGCTCGTGTTGGATAATTACTAATGAGATTATCTTGACCATATAGACGTTTATAGCCGTAAACAGTTAATTATAATTATGTACCTGTTCGTTTTATGAGATTCAGCTCGTGTTGCCTGGGTACTGAGTGTTGAATGTAGAAAAATGTATGTTGGCTAATTTAGCTTGAATGTGAGTCACTCATGATCGCTGTTTGACGTCTAATTTCGCTACAGCTGATCCCAAGGCTGAAGCGGACCCACTAACCATAATTCGGGCTCAAGCACTCTACACGACCGGAAAAGCCACCGGAAAATGTAGCGCCAACTCGCACTTTGTGCGTACGGGTGTTTTATAGGACGATGAAACCTTGTAATGCGATTGGTAGATCATCAATAATAAAAATATTTAATTATAAATTCAAACATGTTGCATTAACTGTATAATTTATTACAATTTTAAATGGTTAATTTTAGTGCATAAATTTCAAATATTTATAAATAAAATAAATAAAAAATTCAAACACTTAACGTCAAATTATGAACTATGTTTTAACAAAAGTAGTACTATTTTATCCGATTAAAACAGTCTTTTACAAATCTGTAACAAAAAAATTGCGTTTAATTTTCTAAAATTAATGCCATTTTATTTACATTTTTATAAATATTAAATAATATCAAGAGTAATATAAATGGTAACTGTTTTTGTGGGGATCGGTGTACTCATCCGCCTTGTTTCGTTTTCGTCGCCGCCGCCGCATCATTCGCAATTCGCATAATCCTATACCGATAATCATGTCGGACGATGAGCTTCCTCAGGGTTGGGAAAAGCGAATGAGCCGTTCTACAGGTTGGCTTCTTCATTTTTAGTTTTCAATAAACACACTAGAATGCAAATAAAACAGTAAATAATTCACAATTCGCCTTTTATTGCGCGTTAAAGCACAATCAATAAAATATAAAACTCTTGCATAGTGTCAACACGATGTCAGGTGTAACGTGTAAAAATTGACGATCATCCTTTATTTGTAGGTCAAGCGTACTATTTAAACATTAATACAAAAGAAAGTCAGTGGGATAGGCCTACAAAACCAGCATCAACATCGTCGCCGGAGCAAGTGCAATGCTTTCATTTACTTGTGAAACACAAAGATTCCCGCAGACCGTCGTCGTGGAGAGAGGACAACATTTCCAGAAGTAAAGACGAAGCTTTAGAGTTAATTAAAGGTATAAAAATAGCGATCATTTATAAAAATCCAAAAACAAAAATAAAATAGTTTCTTATTTATCTTTTATTAATATTCTAGAGTACAGAAATGATATCGAGTCTGGGAAAACTACAATAGAAGAACTGGCTGGAGAATACAGCGATTGTAGTTCGGCCAAACGAGGCGGAGATTTGGGATTTTTCGGACGTGGAGCAATGCAAAAGCCCTTCGAAGATGCCGCATTTTCTCTTTCCATAGGGGAATTGAGTGGGCCAGTATCCACAGATTCGGGAATTCACTTAATCTATCGTGCTGCCTAATTATTCCATTTCTTTATTTCAAGTTGCAAATAATTTTTTTTTAACATTAAATAATTAGGTAATGTTTTTATTTTAGTATTTGATTTTGGTACGAATTCATATAAACAGTGCATTTGTATGTGTTAAATGATTTTTATCTAAGTACCGACTAGGTTACAATGTTTAAATGTTTAATTGTAATATTTCTGATTTTTTCATCATTTTCTTGATGTACTACTGTAAGACCAATTTCTGTGAAAGTAAATGAAATTTAGAAACTTGAGATTCATTGTTTGTAATTGAATGTAAAGAGCTAAGAAAGAAATAAGAAAAAAAGAAAACACTTAAAAACATAATTGCCAAATATTGTATTTATTAAAATTATAACAACTATTGCAGACATCGATGTAAAAGAAAATTAAGAGGTTTAATGTCATGTAGTACTGTTTAATAAAATTAATTAAAAATGCATTACACAAACAACACATTATTTGATGATGGAATTTACAAAATGAAGTGTACTAGAATCATCTGTAAACGAAACTTTGTTTTCATTTCTCCAATTGCAAGTTAACCAAAACAAAACAAAATAATTGTCACAAATTATACATGAAAGTTTACGAATAAATGCTTTCCATAATAACTACAATGAATATTAAAACCAATTTTCCCCTCGTCAGCAATGTGTATACATAACCGCAAATCGAAACCAATGATGATGTCGTTCATTCTTCAACGTTTCCCATTATTATAACTCATCGCTCGCATGGGGGCCTTGAAATTAGCTGCAGCTTGTTGCTGGATCTGGTAGGCAAGAGGGTGTATTTTGAATCCATATAGCCTAGAATTAAAAGAAACAAAATAAATAAAAATAAGAAAACATCAAATTGTACAGAAAATAAAAACATTTTTTTGTGGGCTTTATTTAGAGACCAAACAAAAGCAACCTTAGACTAAAAACAAAAAGAAAAATAAGAAAGAAAAGTGTGACTGGAAACTGAATTCGAGTGTTCAACGAGAACCGATTCTCGGACGTATCTGCCACTTTCATTAACCACCGTTTCAACATATCGTTCACGGACTCTTTTAGTTCTTTTTCTTGATTATTTAAAGACTCGCACCTAGGTATAAATTGGTTTCCAGGCCTTTTGGGTCTATACTCTGGATGAACCATAAACAGCATATGAGGAAATCCAGTTCCAAAATATGCTCCATCGGTGTGATGATGCCGAGAGGATTTCGGTGTGTAGACGTCCATGCATTTTGGACAGTACAGTTTGACCATCGCTTCACCGGGAACGTCCGATAAACCTGTTTAATTAGAATTTTTAAGAAAAATACATCGATATTTCTCAATTTACAAGCCACACGATCAATTACGCCATAATAAAACGATATTTTAGTTTGATTTAACGTTAAATAGAATGGAATGTCATAATACACTTTTTTGTGCACTTGTAATTTGAGAACTTGTGATAAGTTTAATTTAATTTCTATGAACCTATTGGAAGCATTGGTTGATTTTCACAATAGACTCTTGGGCAGTGGCCAAAGTCACCATTCTGATATTTCTCTATCTGTTTTTAAAAAATAAAAATTAAACTATAAATTTCAATTCATTTGGAGAAAAAAATAGATGATTTTTATACCATTTGAGCAATACCACGATTTGTTAAAATATAACGAGCGTGGATTAAGCCATAAAGCAGCTCGGCCGCTTGTTCTATTAAATCACTTTGATTCGGGTTATCTTCAAGCTCGTCATCTGTTTTTACGTAACGTTTAAAGAAAATAAAATCAATTATTTGAGAATTTAGAAAAAAAATAAATAAAAATGATTTTTTTAATTTTACCCGGTTCCAAATCTAATATCATGTCCAAAGCTTGACGGTAATGTGGTACTTGTTCATTTAATCCGGTCAAATTAAATTTATCTTGAATGTAGTCTTCATCAACCTATTTAAATAATTAAATTATTAAATTATAGAAGCAAAATGCATCATAAAAGAAATCGACTCACCTCACAAAAAAATTCATTGCCTCGGAGGCCACAGAACCATGAGATCCAAGATACTTCCTCAGAACTGCTCATCTTCCTTTAAAATAAATTTCGCAAATTGTAAATTTCACAAAAGCATTAAAACTGTTTTAGGCTTATTATGTGAACTAGTACACAGTCAAACCCAATTTCTTTAAAATCTTTAACTAAGACATAAAAAATGTCGACTGATAATGAAAATCCAAACTTTACGGCAGGTAAAAACTTCATTACAAGTATAATTTCACGCTTTATATAAGAAATAGAAGAATAAAAACATTACCGCTTCCTTGACAAGTTCGCCAGCACTACTCCACTCAGACGGTGAAAGAGGGCGCATGTGCCATTTCAACTGATCATTACGTGATTGGTGAATTTTGGAACGAAACTTTAGCGACGTTTGGCGCCAATGATAATAACAAGGACTGGAAATAGACCAAAGTTAACAAAATGGCAGAAAAACCAGAAGATTTGAATTTACCTAACGCAGTTATAACCAGAATAATAAAAGATGCGGTAAAGTTGGTTAGGAATAAATTAACTTTTTCAAATAAGACATTTCTTTATTCTTTTTTCAGCTTCCCGACGCTGTGAACATATCAAAAGAAGCTCGAGCAGCAATTTCTAAAGCAGCGAGTGTTTTTGTTTTATACGCCACATCTAGGTTATTTATCACTTCATATTTGCTTTTAATAGTGTATTTTTAATCGTGATCTCTCATTTTTAGTGCAAATAATTTTGCAATTAAATCTAAACGAAAAACCTTAACTGGTCAGGATGTTTTAGCCGCAATGCAAGACATGGAATTCGAAAAATTCGTTGAACCTCTCACCGAATGTTTAGAAAGTAATATAATATATACCATATGTATAATTAAATGTATTACACGTATTTTTATTTTGTTAAAAGATTTTAAGAAAGAACAAAAAGGGAAGAAGGAAGCTAGTGATAAGAGAAAGAAAAGCAAAGGCGGTTCTGTAACGAAGAAAAGCGACGAAAAGAGCAAAGATAAAGATACTGAAAGTGTTGAAGAGGACGATAAACCAGTTGAAGATCAACCAGATGATGAATCGTGATCCGAGTGACGATCCTTCATGTTTCGTCATTGTGATTAATATACAATGTCACAACGCAAATGTTTTGTAACTTTTATTTAAGTACAGGAATTGTATTTTTTGAAAAAAGGAAAGAATTTACATTAATTTACATTAATTTACAGTTCAGTAATGAATAGTATTTAACAAATTGCATTTTTGTATTTCAAAGAACAGAATATATAATGTAAAAATCTGAAAAAATATTCGGTAAAAATGGACAAACCGTACACAATTTGAAATAGGCTCGTTTCTTTGCACGAACCTCAATTCCGATTAATATTTTGACCTCGAGAGTAAAATAAGACTTAAAAACTAGAGATGAGATGTTAAATAAATTACAAAATTCCATTAAATGTGAAAGATCATTAAAAACACGGAAATATCGAAAGCAATTCATTCTGCATATCTTAAATGAAAGCTTTGTACAATTTCACCACGGCACATAGGGCATATGGTCAGATCAGGGGCACACGTTTCGCAACAACAAACATGGCCGCAATGTAAAAAGAGCATGCTACAAGGCTTCTCCAAGCAGACAACGCATTCCACTTCTGTGTGAGTTTTAATTTCGGGTGCTGAAGGTGTTCGACTGGTTGTTGGTACCGATTCTTCTTCGTTTGGCTCCGAAAGAACGGGATTTTTCTCTCTTCGAATAGCTTCCATCGTATTTAAAATGGTATTAACAACCAATGGGTTAAAAATACCAATCTAAAAAATAGCAACAAAGAAAATTACGTATAAATTTCATTTATCACAACTTTTACACGAGGTGCATTCATAAAGTCGTTTAACTTTGAGTGAAACATGCAGTTTAAATGTTTAAAATACTGTTTAGTCTAAATGACTTTATGAATGCGTCCACTGTATTTTTGTACTTCTTTTAATTCTTCTTTTCCCATCGTCATCAACTGCACGTACGAAATCTTATTTCTTCCAAATAGAGGGATGTATTCTGATAGTTCTGCTCGATTTAAAAATGCCTTAACAGACGGGTCCATATTTGCTTCCTGTTTTTTTGTACGTATAAAAGAAAAAAAAATCAATTTAAAGATCGAAAGTTTTGATTAACAAGTTGATTACCATTTCAATCACACTTGCTGGTTTGTGCGCCATTAAACGTTGATATTGAATGAGCCAATAGTCCTGTTGATCTGTCATTCGCTGCTCCTCCATTTCTCCCTAAATAAAATTAAAAATTCAGCGTCGTTAAGATTTATTATGAAGTTAAATGATTATACCAGTCTTCGATTCATTTCTTCTCTCCGTATTTTCTGTTGTTCCAACGCTTGAACGAGTAATCGAGTTAAAAGTTCACGTTTTTGACCAAGTATTTCCTATATTTTGAAGTAATTAAAAAGGCATTTTATCAATTGTTTTAATGCTATCAATTAATTTACCTGTTGGGTAATAATATTCAACGACTTCTGCTTTAATTCCAACATTGACAGTTTGGCTAATTCATCTTGGATGAGCGTCACTTGGTCTCGCAAATTCACGGATTCTGCATCTCGTTTACTCATCAGGACTAATAACGCTTCCTTTTGTATTGTTTCCTTGGGCGAGATAAATTTGAGCAAAAATGTATTTTATTTTATTTCATTATTTAATTTACTTGTGATAGCAATTTTGAAACGGTTTCCACTTGCACCGAACTCTTTTTGGTTAAAACAAGTTCGAGCAATTCTGCAGATTCTTCATTTCTGTGGTAAAATCGAATCAAATCAAACGACTTTGCAAATTTTAGATTAGAAGAAAAATTACTCTCTGTACAACCGATCTGTCGTTTGTGCGCGCAAAAGGTTTTGAAATTGAAACATCTCTTCACTTTGTAACATCTGAGTCATTGCATCTGAAGACACAAGGAAATGTATCGATAGAAATAAGTAAAAATAAACGGTAAATATTTACTCAAGACTTCTTTTTTGTTCAATTTTTCTTGTTCTTGCTTTTTAAACAATAATTCTTCAAATTCCTCCCTAAAAAAAATGTGAAAATATAAGGTAACGACATTTTTCTGTTTTAAAAAAATATATCACCTTTCTCGTCTTTCAATTTCCATAATTGCATCAACATTGTGCGATTTTTCAGCCATTGCGAGCAAATCTTCGATAACTTTATTCGAATCTTGCTCAACTAATACGTGAAACAAAATATTGATATTTCTTAATAAATTCAAGGTTTCTCGACAGTACCTTGAAGTAAAGTAGAAATTAAATTCTGACGTGCTTTATCTTTTTTTAACTGCGCTTCAGCTAATTCATTTTCCAGCTGATTTTGTCCCTGTGGTTGTTAAAATTATAAAAAATAATAATTATGTAATCTTATGTGTAATTAAACCCTAATTAAAACTAATTAAATCAGAATGAATTCAAACCACTGAAACATCTTCTAACAACTGCAGTCGTTTCTTTTGCATTTCTTTTATAATTTCTGTCTGTTCAAGCAAATGTTCTTGATGATTTCTTTCCATCGCTATCAGACTGTGCCTTGTCTTTTCCTAATTCAAAAAAATAATAATAATAATAAATAAAATCAATAAATAAATAAAAATATGTTTAAAAAAAATACCTTTTGACTCTCTAATCGTGTCCAGTAATCGGATAATCTCTCTTCATATTCGTTACTTGCAAAAGATGCCGAACCTGGAGTTTCAGGCACAGTAGATATTGCCTTGGACGGAGGAACATATTCGATCTTCCTTTCTGTGTATAAAATATATGGAAATGTTAAGCACAATTTCATTCAATTTCTAATACCTTCACACAAATATCTCATGATTCCTTCGGTTCCTTTCGAACAAATATCTAAAAATAAATTCAATATAATTACACGTGGATAGTAAATGGATAGCTAGTAAAAATTACCAATTGGTGGGAAAACCATGTTATTTACATCAAGTATCAATGTGTCAAGAGTTCTGATATAAGCAAAATCAGTAGGTAATCTAGTGATTGCGTTGTTTGAAATGTCAAGAGTTCTCAATTGCTTCAATTCGCATACAACTGATGGAAATTCGTTAAATTTGTTTCCTAAACGTCGAATTTAATTATTTAAATGAATAAAAAACACATTTTTCTACCAAAAATTAAAGCATACCACTTAAATTAAGAGTTTTTAACTGTTTCATGAGTTGTATCGTCGGTGGCAATGCGTTTAAATTATTGTTGTTAAGATAAAAAATCTGAAAAGTATCGCGAAAAATTCTTTAGTCTTTCAACTCATTCCTGAAAAGAAAAGCTGTGTACTTGTAAATTTGTTATATTTCCTATATCTTGAGGCAGTTTCCGGAAATCGTTATTATGCAAATCCAGAACTTGTAGTTGAGATAAATCGTTCAAATTTCCACCTTCGTTTAAAGATGTCAAGTGGTTGTCTTGCAGAAGCAAAGCCTAAAAGAAAATTTCAAAATGTCTACGTTTGTTTACACTAAAAACGAACTAGTTTACCTCTTTTAGACAGACTTTGCACCAGGAATAAACACCAGTTGGCACCTAAACCATAAAATCATTTTATTCGTAATATAAACAACAGTTTAATTGCTAGTCAATAATTTTATGTCACCTCCTTTAGACCACAGTCTGACAGATCGAAGATTGGTTCAGGTGTCTGTTTTGCCTAGAAATTAATGGAAAAAAGGTAGAAAAATATTTAAATTCGGTGTGCTTGTTAAATATGTACCTGGACCAACTTGAACTCAACTTTAGACTTGAGATCTGAATCGCTTTTTGATTTTTTTGTGATCCATCCGAAGAACGGCATGTTTAGTGGTTTCAATCAATCAATCAATTAAAAATAAATATTGTTTTCTGTAACTATAACACCGTATTGGAAACGACGTAAATTAAAGTAAATTGTCTTTCAAAAAAATCGCAATATCGAATTACTTATTGAGTTTATATAACGGAATAAACGTGCAACAGAAACATAACTAGGTGGACACTCCCATTTCCCTTCAATGTCATGTCGATGTCGTTTCCATGGAGATGATTTGAGATGCAGGAATCGTGATCTTCTGCCATTCCGGCTAACTGATGTCATAAAGTGGAGAAAGAAAATTATTTGAAAAAATAAATTAATTCTTTAAATACATTATATTAACCATTCATAATATTTTTTCCAAAAATAATTGCAAAAATGTTTAGATTTTTTTTATTAATATTACGCTCTATAACGTGCTGCCATCTGTAGCTAGATTTCGAAATTAATATAAACAACAAAACAAATTTCGTTCAAAATTATTTTCTAAAGCAAATTTAAAAAAAAATAATTATTCCGACGTTTTTATTACCCCAAAAAAAATAAAAGCGGTTTAATTAGCGACCGCCATTTCGACGGTGAGGGAACGAACCGAAAATTCATGATGGCGGATCCCTCGACGCTGTAGTGTAATTTCCAGTGTTGTTGCAACTCTACTTATTTATTATACACATTGAGGGAGCTGTCATTTTTCCAATTACAAAAAGGGGTTAATCACAGAGCATGTTCACGTTATTCTTATGTGCAATTTGGACACCGATCCTTTAAGCAGTCGAGTATGATATGGGAGCACAGCAGGGCAAAGAGAGCCGTCTCCCTACGCCGGTTGTCGCTGGGGCCAGAACAGCAAAAACACGGAATAAAGGACGAGATGCCCGACTCCCGATCGCCAACATCTTCACCGAACACAGTGGTAAGTGTATTGATTTATTGACAATTGACTATCGGGCTCGATCAAATCAAAACAAGCGACGTGTGAATGCGAAGGTGATTGAACAAAATGAATGACTCACTCATTCACATGAAATTTGAATCGGCCAAGAAGATTAAGCAAATATTTTATTAAGATTTAATCAGGTGATTGTTTTCTTCCTTCTTTTTTTCCACGCTTAATTTGCACCTACGCATTCCTTACCTAATTTAGAAAATTATCCGCCACTCGATCGCTTGAATTTTATCTTTTTATTGCATTTGAGCGAATGCATCTTTAAACCTTACACCAAACAAGTTTCAAATTTTAATTTGAAACTTCCACTTTTTTTCTCCCCTGCTTTTTCCCGCAGTTAAATCATGGCCTTGCCACGCAAACATTCCCTTTTTTTTTTTTACTTCTAAGTGTATTTTTCCACAAGCAACCACATCCTTTTAACCGTAAAAACCTAAAATCACTTCCCAAATGAAAAATAAAAATTCTAAAAATTAAATATTAACGTGCAATTTAATGTAAATTGATAGATGGAAATAACTAGGACAATTTATCCGAAAAAGGCACGCAGATTTATAGTGTAGTGAACCGTGAACAGGCGAAAAAAAATCACAATGTTGTTTATCTACAAGCCAAACAAACCTAATGAAAAGAGGCCTGAAGAAAATAGCTTTATTAAAAAGACATGTGTTCTATAAATATTCCAGAGAAACCTCAGGAATGAGTTTTTCTTTTAAATTTCTATTGCGATGACGGAGCGTGGAATTAAATGGGTGAATTATAATTAATACCGTCGGAGGTAACACGGTTTTATTTGTTGTTAACTCGAGAGAATTGGAAACGGTATTTTGTGTTTGCAGTTTCTTTTCTCTTCCCTATAAGAGTTGGTTGACCTGGAATGGATGGAGCCTGTCTCATGCCAGTTGCCATGACAACTCAACTGACTATGGGAAGGGAAGGAAGGAAGGCTGACTTCGTACAACTCTCTCTCTCTTTTTCTGGCCTTGAGCTTGGGCCTAATCGTCGAGCATATTTCTATATACGAATTTGTGTTGCGTTTAAATCCATCCGGTATTGAAATTCGTTTGTTTTTTTGGATTTTTTTTTGTTTAAAATCTATTCGGTGGAGCTTAAGACAGCTGCAATTAAAATGGTGGCAGTGGCAACCATCTGTTATGCAATTTTAACCCTAAAAATACATTTTTTTTTTTTGTTTTTAATTTTTTTTAATTTTTGAGGTCACGCACCGATGTGATTAGACGAAAACCTAAGGGCAGAAAGGGTTGGTGGTCCGAATCAATGCAGTTTGTAATTTTCGGCCATTAGATCGTGTGAAAAATGGCAGAAATGTTGGAAAAATTGGTGTTGGGTTGTGATAAAAGGTGATGAGATTTATGCGAGGTTTTAACGATAGGGTATAGTGTTACGAGAAAAGAAAGATTTTTTGCTGCTTCTTACCATGTGGATGTAATAATTCATCTTAATTATGATATTTAAAGCTTGGATAACAAGTGTTCAGTTTGTATTATATTTCCCTAGCTTGTAAAATAATGTGCATTTACCTTAGGGTAGTAATTTACAAATTTTATCTCGAAATAAAATGTCATTCTCAAGTAAACAGAGAAGCTTTACAACACTCAACGCACTTGTAATGTGCAAGATAATTGGCTTTAATTACCTTTCTCTTCAATTTCAAACTACAAAAACTGAAATTAATTAGTTAATTTTATTTTATTTATTATTTTATTATTTTTTATTGAAGTGCAAAGACACCGGTAATAGAATTTCAAATGAAATACGACACCTGAAAAGCTTAAATAAATTCAACACGAGATAAAAACGATAGAAAACAGGTTATGTAAATTAAATACCACGTAATTAAAATTAAAACGAAAATTTAAAAAAATCCAAAAAAATAAAAATAAAAATTCCAAAAATAAAAAAAATTAAAATTCTAAAAAATTAAAATTAAAATTCCAAAAAAATAAAAATAAAAATACACTTTTTTATTTTTTGCCTAATTATCAGAAATAATTTATTTTTACGACGACGGAACGATAAAAGCCGTGGCGAGCATAAAAACGGGTACCATCTCCTGGGAAAATTAAGACAAAATGGTCTTTGTTTAAATGGTGTCAGTCGAGTTGTGGAGCCCATTGATAATAATGTAAAAAAAAAGGAACGAAAGAAGAGGAGCTCATTGAGCGAAATGTAACGACTAGCATCATCCATCTATCTATTCAGCAGATGCAGCATGGTGGACTTGGTTGAAATGAATCAATAAAATATAGGCAAAGAAGCTCCGCTCATTATCGTACAAAGGGGAATTTGACATGCGCTGATGAGTTATTAGACCCCCGAGCTCCAGTGAGGATGTACGGGGTTGTGTGAGGATTTGAGAGTTTTATCCGACTCTGAAGAGGAAAGGGAGGTTAAAAATTAAAGGTAGTTGTGTTTGATATGCAGTAGTCAGTTTGTTCCTGCTGCGTGCACTTTAATGAGGAAGAGGAAACTGATTGCTCGCAACTAAGATAATTGTGTGATTTTGTGGATGGGTAGAGGATTAAAAATGAGGATTTGACATGGTCTAGAAGTAATGTGCCAATTAAAGCTGTTTGTTTAATGTTTTATTTATATTTTTTGTACGTTTGTTGGAATGAAAGTTGAATGATTTGTTTGTTTTGTGTTTACAGAAGCGCTGCTGCAGAGTAGACCACTTCCTGACATTCCTGACCTGGCGGATGATAATAGTAGCATCAACTTAACCTTTGATAATGTGTCGCGGTGGACTTCTAAGGAAAATCTGTTGTGCCAAGAAGAGGATGACCCGCAGTTGTTTGTTGCCCTCTATGATTTTCAAGCTGGAGGGGAAAATCAACTTACACTTAAGAAAGGTATAAGTGATTTGTGGGGGTTTTTGTTTATTTTGAGTGTGAGATGGAAAGAGAGACATCATTTAGACTAAACAATTTTTTAAGAAGCCGTTCAATTACTTGGAGTTTGACATCTTAAATATTTTTCATTTAAAAAGGCTTTAAACAACTCTTGTTGTTCAAACGGCTGTCTAAAATGTACATTTAGACTGGTTTAACGAAACCTAAATAAGCGCTTCTCAAAGTGCGGTCCGTCGACTGATCTTAAACAGTAAATACAGTCTTTACATCATATTTACTTGACTTTCCGGTAAAGTATATAAGAAATTTCAAGCTTATACACACAAGTAACACTATGAACGATGTAACATCGCATCTACATAGATGCGATATTTAATCGATCATCTGTGCTACTGGGGCAGGCGTAGTAGAGCAATGTTAGGCTACAGGTCTGTAACACATTGAAACAAAATACGATACTAGTTCGTAATATGTTGGAACAACAAATACCAGTTCGCTACGTTACAAATCAGCTACTGTATGCTTAGACGTCTGAAAATGTATGCGATTCCAACCATGACCATGCCAATAGTAGCGGCTCACCAAGCTTCACCTGTTCATTGGACTCGGTCAGTACTTGGATGGATGACTTACTGGGAGTCCCAGTTGTTTCTCACCCTTGTCGATTTCCGGTACTGTTTCTACGGCAAGAACAACTGCCACCTGCCTTTGGCCTAACATTGTGAACGAGCATTTTGGCTTTGGGGTTATCGAAGTAACAATAATACTTCAGTGAAAAGTCAATCTGATTGTGTAATGTTGGTGTGAATAAATTGTAAACGATTTATTTTACTATAGTCTTGGCACACTAGATACAATATCGGTTTCTGGGGTTGTGATTGGCTGAGCCTTTAATAGCCAGTGTACTATTTCGCATGATGTCAATAAAGGACACCTCAAGCAGGTTAATCTGGGCATGTGAATGGTGAATGTGAAATTGCAAGCTAAATGTTTGCGCAGCGGATTTTCTGACAGCGCTATAGTTTTGACTTTTGGCACAAACTGCTTGGTACATTTATTTGAACCAAAATGCATTAAAGCGACTGTTTGTTCTTATTTCAAGATGAATAGTCGGAACAATGCATTAAATTGCACCAGTTTCGGCCCTGACAAAGTGTATGTCATAACATTTGACTGTAATAATAAATAATTTACGGTTAGTCACTTATTTATTTATTTTATCAAGGTTTTGTGTAAATACTAGAAAATTTATTAGTGTCAAAGAGTTATTTTGCATAAAATTTGCAAACTGGGACAGTTTTGAACACTTTAAATACGTGAAAAGAACTGAGTCATGTTTAGATTTTATTGATTTTTTAAAGTTTATTTTAATTTATGAATACATTTTGTTTAATTATGTTTTTTTTTTTTTTTTTTTTTGAATTGATTAGGTGAACAAGTTCGAGTGTTATCATACAACAAGACTGGAGAATGGTGCGAAGCTCATTCAAGAACCGGTCAAGTAGGATGGGTGCCTAGTAATTATGTAACACCAGTGAATAGTTTGGAAAAACATTCCTGGTACCACGGGCCTATTTCAAGAAATGCCGCTGAATATTTGCTCAGCAGTGGCATCAATGGGAGTTTTCTTGTTCGCGAAAGCGAGAGTAGTCCAGGACAAAGATCTATTTCACTCAGATATGAAGGAAGAGTGTATCATTATCGAATTAGCGAAGATTCTGAGGGAAAGGTATTGATAATATTACGATTGCAATCTGGTATATATAAAAAATAAAATAAAATAAAAATAAAAACATGAATTGAATTTCTTTTTCCTCTTGTTTCGATTGAGAACATCGAAAGAATGTTTGGTTCACAATCAATTAAAATTTAAAAAGCCATTCACGTCACGAGTGAGTGAAAATTTCCACTTCTGATCGCTCATGTGGTGATTGCTCGATGGGCTTTCGCTGAGCCAATTAGAGTGCTGAAATGCACGTAAAAACATAAATAGAATTTCAATTTGGTTTTATTTATATCAGATTTTGAACGGTACGCTTTTATTGTTTAAAAAGATTACAAGCTTTTTGTTGATTTTGTAGGTGTACGTTACATCGGAGTCGAGGTTTAACACACTAGCTGAATTGGTGCATCATCATTCGATGCATTCTGATGGATTGATAACGATGCTTTTGTACCCAGCTCCTAAAAGGAACAAACCGACTGTTTTTGCTCTTAGTCCTGAACCAGACGAATGGGAAATCGAGCGGACTGATATCGCAATGAAACACAAATTGGGCGGGGGTCAATACGGAGACGTATACGAGGCTGTATGGAAGCGATATAATATGACAGTTGCTGTAAAAACTCTAAAAGAAGATACGATGGCCTTGAAGGATTTCTTAGAAGAAGCAGCAATCATGAAAGAAATGAAACATCCTAATCTTGTACAGTTATTGGGTACAAAAACATAGGATTTATATTTTTTGACAAATTGATTAATTTTATTTTTTTTATTTTTTTTTAGGTGTGTGCACAAGAGAACCTCCATTTTACATCATCACGGAATTCATGAGTCAAGGGAATCTTCTCGATTATCTTCGTGGGGCTAATAAGGACGAGCTGACTGCGGTTGCCCTCATGTATATAGCGACGCAAATTGCTTCCGCAATGGCGTATTTGGAATCCCGAAACTTTATTCATCGGTAAATGATTAAATGCGTTTGGTTAAGCGGCTGGACTAATAGTTTGAATAATTTTTTCAGAGATTTGGCAGCTAGGAATTGTTTAGTTGGGGATAACCATTTGGTGAAAGTTGCAGATTTTGGCTTGGCTCGACTGATGCGTGACGACACTTACACCGCGCACGCTGGCGCTAAGTTTCCTATTAAATGGACAGCGCCTGAAGGATTAGCTTACAACAAATTCTCAACGAAATCAGACGTTTGGGGTAAAGTTTTCCAAGTTGTTATGCAGTCAGTTTTGTAATTTGTAATTGTTTTGCTCAGCTTTTGGCATATTGTTGTGGGAGATCGCGACTTACGGCATGTCACCATATCCCGGGGTAGACTTAACCGATGTTTACCACATGTTGGAAGGAGGTTACAGAATGGAATGTCCGCCTGGATGCCCACCTAATATTTACGAGTTGATGCATTCTTGTAAGATTGAAATGGTGAAAAAGGAGCAAGTTGTGAGATTTAAATGTAAATTGAATGTAGGTTGGCAGTGGAATCCAGTGGATCGACTCACATTCAAGGAGATTCATCACGCTTTAGAAACAATGTTTCAAAATTCCAGTATTAACGAAGGTGGGATTTGATTTTTATTTATTTATTTATTTATATATTTATTGATTGATTGCAGAAGTGGAAAAGCAGCTGGAGAAGAGACCTCCGACTAATATCTCGTACAAAAAGAACCGTTCTGGCAGTAGTCCTAACATCCACACAGCTCACAGCGACGATAAAGGTAGGTGTTTATTTCATTTAAAAACAAGTTTTGTTTTTAAAAAATGCCTCATTGTTCAATGTGTTCGCATTACACTCTCTGTGTTTCGACCTTATTGGTTTCAGGCCCCATCCTGGCAGCGTCTGCAGGGGATCCACCTGGGAGAACGTTTGGACAAATCGTTCCCACCAAGGGTTCAGTTCAGTTGCGCCTGCGTGGCCCGCGCAGCAAGAAGGCGCCCACGCCGCCAAAACGGACCAGCTCTTTCAGGGACAGCGTCTGCACTGACCGCGACAAGACTCCCAGCTCGACAGGAGATCCGTCAGATCCCGGCAGAGAGGACGCCAATGGACATCGGGAATTACACGAGCTTAACAGCAGCAACGAAGACACCGAAAGCGAGGCTCGCGACTGCACACCCGAGACCGAAGACGAATTCGTCACGTCAGGAGTGTCGACAAAGTTGGCGACACAACCCGAAAGGCGGAAGGCGCGAACTTACCCTCCGAACGTACGAAAACTCGACAAAGTGAAGGAACAACCAAAAAAAGTGATAGGCGCGTTGGAAGTTCAGAACGTTACGAAAGCTGTGAATCGGTACGGAACGTTGCCCAAGGGTGCACGAATCGGCGCATATCTCGAGTCTCTCAGGCAACACGGCTTACAATCAGATCGCGAAGGATCCGGCGATTCGGGCAAGTTCGACATGATGTCGGAGACGTCGGACGGATCGCCCGGCGCGATGAGTCTCCAGGAACGGCTGGAAACTTTCGGACTCACCGACAGATTGGGCTTGGAAGGATCGCTCAGGCCGTCGGCCATGCTACGCTCGAGCTCCGCCTCGGGATTCCAACCGCAATTGGTCGACCTCAACAACATCCCCAAGTTCAGTCCGAGAGTTTATCCGCAGTTTCAGAGGCAGAAGTCGGATTTGACTCACTCGAAGCAAACTGGTGTTCAAGACGCGTCGTCGCCGCCACAGGCTCAGCTGAAGCCGGTGCCTTCGCCCCGCGTGCAACGCGCGCACAAGGGCAGGGGCAAAGGCGGAAACGGCAGCGGCGTCATGTCCAACTCGTACAATCAACACGATCGATCTTCCGATTCGGCCGATTCTTCCGACGGCCAGAAATCCGGGGCTTTGGTGATGAGCTCTTTTGGCGGTGCTCACATTAACACAGGGTCTATTAGAAGAACATTGAAAAAACGACCAAAAGAACGACCACCAAGCCCGCCCAGGGTGCCCGTCGGCAAGGGCGCGCCGCGCTCGGATTACGCGGCCGTCATCAAGCGTCCCGAGAGCAAATCGTCGCCCGTAACACCCGGCGAGAGTTGGCCCGAGTCGAACAGGACGTCGACCGGAATGAGCGAGTCGACCACCACCACCACGGGCTCGCCGTCGTCCTTCACCAGAGCGGTGATGGCGGCGCACCAAAGTCTGGGCGATTATCGACCGCCGAAACCAGTTCGGAAGCAAGATGCAGCGAGTGAGGTCAAACGATTGTCCAAGGAATCGGACACCGACAAGAATTCGCCAACGTCGCCGAAGAATCCAGCCGCACAATTAGTATCCGAGTTGTTTGAAAGTCTCAGGCAGAAAGCGATGAAGCAGAAAGAGCAGAAAGTGGAAGGCGAAGATGTAAAGAAGAAGGGAAACGACGAGATTGTAGTATACGAAACGACGATTAATCAGAATCAAACGAGTGAAGTGAATCAAGTGGTGGCGGACGAGAAGAGGAACAGTGGAACGTTTTCGAGTTTGAAGAAAATGTGGGAGAAAGATAACAGTGGGGAGAACGATAGGGGCATATCGAGTGAATTGGAGAAGAAATTAAGCCCGAAAGTGTACAGACGACCCGACACGCTGAAACTCAAGCAGTCGGCGAGCGAGGAGGATCGGGTGAGCGAAGAGCCTGTTGTTGCACCTCCCGAGGAATACCAGGATCAAGTGGAGTCGTCGGCGAAGGAGGAAAATGTGAAGGAAGACACGGGTTCGACTAAGCCTGAGATTATAGCGCTGGTTCAGTCGCCCGATGCGAAAAAGGTGTTGCAGGCTGACGAGTCGTCGTCGGGGTCGTCGTCGGTGGCGAAACCGAAATTGGCTCGAAATGCCACTCCGTCTGAATCTCCAGAGTTGAACAAGGAAAGGGATTTGTCGAACAAACCGACTGTGCCGGTGAAACCGACGTTGAAAGCCGCGCGCCCGGTTTTGCCGGTGCAGTCGAGTATTACGAAAATGACGCCTTTGAGTAAGACGAGCGGAAAACCGCAAGTTGTGCCGAGGAATTTCGGCAACAAGCCGCAGGAGACGGAAAGTGAACCGCAGGACGAGTCCACCGGCACGGAAAAGTACAGCAAGGAATCGATCGTGGAGGTGTCGACGGTGCTCGAGACGAGCATCATGTCTCTGAAATCGGTTTCCAACATCAGTAACTCGTCGCTGATGCAGTTGTCGGACAAGGTGACGCTCTTCCACACGTGCTGCAGTTGCTACGCCGACAACATTCCTCCGCACGGACGCTTTCGGTTTCGCGAGTTGCTGTCGCGTTTGGAAAATCAATCAACCAGTTTAAGAACATGTAGTTCGAATTCGAATAATTCTGCTGACAGTGCAAAGCTTTTCTCTGATTTACAAAACGTGATTAAAGACTTGGTCAATATCGTCCAAAGGTGAAATTAAAAATTTAAAAAGAAAAAAGAATTTTAAAAGAAATGAACTTCTCTTTAAAATAAATAAATAAATAAATAAATAAATAAATAAATAAAAATAATAAAAAATATTCAAATTTTTACCCTCTTTGATTCATATTTACTTGAAAAATAAGAAGTAAAACTCTGCTAGTCTGGATTTTAATAAACAAGTTACGGTACTTCTTTAAAAATCAAAGTTTTGATTCTGATTCTGCTTTATGTAATGAAAAAAAAATTGAAATTAGAAAGAAAAAAATTACAAATACCATTATACAATGGTGAGATGGCAATTTATGTAATATTTGGAATTATGTCATCTTTATAGTTGCATTGACTTAGTATTGTGCGCTGATTATGTCAAATTACCTGCTTTTCTCGCATTTTTATGACTTAAAATGCAGGTAATGATGTTTTTTAAATTAAATAAAGTCAGATATCAAGTGTTGGAATGGTGCGATGTTGTCCTGGAGCATTTACAGTTGACAATTTTAGTCAGGGAATGAAAAGATGTGTTTTGAATATCAGCTTGGAAGTGTAGTACTAAACTAACAGTTGATGGCAACTCTCTTATCTTTTTTCTATTAATATTTTCTGTTTTTTAGATTGGTTAAATCGGTTACAAAGAGCATGAAGGGTTTTACTATGTCAATAATAGGTTAATTGTACAGTAAATCTGATTTAAAAGGTGGAAATGTTACGAAAAATTCATTAGAGCAGCTTGGTAGAACAATTTCCTATGTTTAAAACGAAAAAAAAAAAAGTAAATAAAATATTGATTTTGATGTGCTTTATGTAATTTGGATTAGAATATTCTGTTTGTGCATAATAGATTTTTGGCTGGTTAACGTAAGAATTAGTTAATTCATCTTTCAGCGCTTGTAAAATTGTGATGACGATTTTAGATTTTTGCAATTTTGAGAAAATTTTTTGCACTTTTTTAATTGGAGCCTCGAACGAAAATTAAGTTAGCTGTACTGTGCAGTCTATTTGTGTGCCAAAGAAAAATAATAATAATTTATGTTATTGAAGGCTCAAGTTCTTAAATGTATTACAGAGGAAGATTGCTGTCCTCAATATTATGGAGTAATTCTTTTGACTGACCGTCTTATTTATTTGCTATCATTTCGAGATTGTTAACAAGTGTAGATTGAATCTTTTTTTTTTTTAAATGTCATTTTTAAAAAAAAACCATATAGTAGCTGAACTAGTCATTAAATGAATTTTATTTGGAAATTATTATGATTTAGTAAATAACAAAATTAAGTTTTGTAATAATAATTACATTTTAAACAGCTGCATTCCGGAATTTTTTTTTTTTTTTTTTAAATTAAATTAAATACATAAACACGTGCAGTTTTTGCATTTGTAAAGAAATAGATGTGGTGACAAGTTGTTTTCCATATGGATGATTGTAAATAACACAAAATAAAATAGGAATGTGTGAAGTAATATTTGGTGTATTTATTTGCTCGATGAATTCACTTGCCGTAAGGACAACACAGATCTGATAAATTAATTTGAAAGTTAAATTTCGGAACCGTAATGTGAGTTTTTACTGAAAAAAATAAATAAAAGTATGTTTACTTGAACAAATTCACTAAATCATCTTATAATTACCTCCTTCAAGATCTACAGAGCGTGCAACGGCATGGAAAATTAAAAACCCCGTAATGATAAGGGTTAGCACAAAAGCTGCGTTTATCTTGATCAACATGACTACAAAGTAATCAAAACTGCAATTTCATGTCTGCTCACATTCAATATATATATTGAAAGGTTTATCAGAGAAATTTCAATTCATCAATTGTATCTTGTCATCTACAATAAAATTCATTGATTTTACACTTGTTGTTTGTGGAATTCGTAGAATTAAAGTGTGGTTTCTCAATTTGCTTTTGATGTCAAGGATGTATTGGCTAGCAACTTGTGAATCTAAGTAATGACGCACAAATATAAATGTTTTTTATTTATGTTACGACCACAATGATTAGATATTCGAAGCCGAGATTAACTGTTACATGTCGTTGGCATTAATATTATTGGCAAGATGTCGGCTTTAAAGGAAATTAGAGATTGTATTTCGGTATTACGGTCTTGAATCAAACGCCAGGCGGGTTTTAATGAAAGCGTAAATAGAAGCAATTACATACTTCTCTGTGAGAACACTCAAATAAAAATAAATTTTAGTAAATCCATTGACAATAAGCATAAATTAATCTGTTATTTACAGTGAGGTAAATTTTTAAAAAATCTTTTATAACAAACAAAATTAATAATGGTAAAAAAAAAATATTAATAAAGTTCACTAATCTCCAAAGGAACAGAGGAATTATTTTTTTTTTCCAGATGGATAATGGTAATGATATTTCGCTTTAAATTAGGAAATTAGTACATATAATTAAATTAAATAGACGTCACCCAAATTATCCACTTAAACATTAAAATAAATATACTTCCAGAAACATTTCCTACACCTTTTATGTTTGTGTTCATTATTTGTGTACATTTTAACAAAAACAGATGCATTTATGTGTCCTACTCTTTTGTTTGCCGCACAATGATCGGAACTGCAAAATAAAGCAATAAACTTTTGTAATCACTTCACCTTATTGAGACATAAATTAATTCTAAGTAAAATTTCTTACCAAATATTATTAATAAGATAAGCAATATCACAGTTGCCAGAATCAAACGCATCTGAAATAAGTAAAATACGTGATTAATCGGCTATTTTCAATCAAGCCTTTCAAATTTTACTTTCATTTCCCTCCACCACATATTCCTATGAAGTCGTCTCGAAGATTGACGAAAATAGTTTGCAGTGCTATTTAAATTGTCTGAAATTTACAAATTTCACATATTAACAAATCGTAATGTCAATATAAACTTCAATATTAACCTGATTGCTCTTGTAAATCGCTCAATTTATCCCCCCTTTCAATTACTCGTGTTATGTTTTCTTTCATTACTTCAGCGACTTCATTCACCTGCCCTTGTACCCTAAATAAAACAAATTTTATATTACATTTTATTAGAAAAATTCATTATTTTATTTCATACTTTTCAATTTTGTCATCCTTAAACCTTACTGTTCTATTTTGGGATGTTGGCCCCCTAAATTAAAAGAAAAATATGTGTTCATTGTGAAAGCCAAAAAAATGCTGAATTACGTTAAAAAGAAATCTTCTTCATCATTTGAGTCATTGCCCAACAATTCGGCCTAAAAAAATCGAGCAAGATAAAAATTAAGATAAATTTTTATTTCAAAATGTATAGATCACACCTTTTCAACATCTTTAGCACTAGCTAAATCTTCGTGCGACAAATTCCGTTTAAATTTTGGAGGCATTTTGAAGAAAACATTACAAAAACATGACTACGTTTCGGTGCAAATTTAACAAGGATTGCCAAACCCCATAAACCAAAACTTCCGGTTCCGATTCACTCACATCAGTAATAATGTTTTATTAAAATGAAATTGTAATAAACATTCTAGAAATTTGTTTTGTTTTTGCTAGTTTTCTAAAATTATTCTGAAGTAAAATCAAAACGCAAATTATTATGTTTATTTTTAATGATCGTTACTGCGCGTCTACAAACATTAGAAACATAACTTCCGGTTAAACTTTTTCGAAGTTAATCGAGTGCGATGAGGGAATCTAAAGATGTCCAAGTAATGAGTTAATATTGCAAAAGTCTCTAATAATGTTTACAACCCTTGTTTAATTTTACAGGATTTCAAATTCAAACGAATTCGCAAGTTACGGATTTTTAACACTCCAACTGATTCATTACACAGCGAAGTTATTAATTTATTAGCCATTTCCAATCTTTATGATCTCATATTTGTCGGATTTTCACATGGTAAACAATCCAAAATAATTTTATAATGTACAAATTGTTTACAATTTTTTGTTTCAGGATTCAAAGTTTTTAAAACTGAAGATATTTTAAGTCTGGAGCACGAAGATGACAAAAATATTAATCGAACAGAAGCAGAAACGTATAATTCAAGAGACATATTACTTCCGGCTCAGCCAATTCATTTGGCGTTGAGTTGCGACGAATTAACGCTAGCTGTGTGCGTACGTAAAGGCGATGATTACCACGCGTATGTTTTCGACATTCGTGCGTTTTTTGTGAACGACGTAATTATTATTATTGATTTTTATTACTGTAAACCACTTTACCTAACACGGACAGTAATATTTATTTTGCAGTCAACGTCAATTGAGCCTTTTACGAGTATCAGACTTACCTCCAATCCGTCAATTGGATTGATCGATTTCATATGGAATCCTGCAGTGAACAACACATTAGCTGTATGTCTTTCAGATGGCACTGTTTCAATTTACGATGTAAATGACAAGTCAATTAGTATCGTCGGATCAGTCAATTCAGATGCAACAGCAGGTTTGTATAAATAATTATTTATTTGATTAAAAAGTGTGATTTCTGACATTTAATTTCAGTTTGTTGGAGCCCGAAAGGAAAACAAATCATTGTTGGAAAAAGTGATGGAGAAATGATTCAATATAAGCCTAATTTACAAGCCGTTAAGTCGATTCCAGCTCCTAATATATTTGAAAACCCCTGTTCAGGTATTAACGTAAATAAATTTACAAAAATATATATTAAAATTATGTTTCCTTAATTTTTCAGTTGCTAATGTGCTTTGGTTGAGCAGCTTTAGTTTTGCTGTAGCTTACACCTTTCCGACCGCGAGTGAAGAAGGAATCATTAATTTAGTCATTGTTGATACGCCGGTAAGGAAGAAATGACAAAATGTTTAATAATGAGTGTGTTATTTTGGGTTTCGATTTCGTAGAAAAACGCTGCTGTTATCTACACACCGTTCGAAGACATCTGCTTTAGCACCAGCAATGAACACGTTGTGCGATATTTGATGATTCAACAGCCGGAATGGAAGATTCTTTTGTGTGTGTCAAGAAACGCGATGGAAGTTGGCATTATGTCATGCTCAGCTCAAAATATATGGGAACAATGGCTTCCTGACGATTCGGGCCGAGCAGAATTGCCATTGGATGGGAATAATGAAATGTATCCCATTGGAATGGCAATTAATTTCAATTCGACACGAGAAATATCCATCGGTATATGGTTTTAACTTCTTTTCTAACTTTAGGACTTATTTATGGTGATTTCTATTAATTCTAGATCAGCATTTGATACTTCAGCCTATGCCCATTTTGTTTCTGTTGTCAACAAAAGGCATTTTATGTCCATTCCATGTAATAAACGCAGCAAAGAATGCTCCGAATTTACAAAAACGACCGCAAATTCCTTCGACCGAAGGCCAACGATTTGGTAATTAAAAATAATACATTAAATTTAAATAATGGTTTTACATGAAATTTGATTGTAACAAAGTGCAGATTGTAACATTGTTAATTCAAATTTTTTTAAACGTTGAAATCATGAATAATAACTCGTTTATTTTTTCAGGAACGGGGAATATTCTCGGTTCAAAGCCACAAAAAATTGAAATAACTCAACCTCAAGCAATCTCACCCGTAGCTAATGTTCCGACGACTGTGGGTAAAGCCACGCCGTTGTTTGGCTTACCGATTGGCCAGAGTAAGGCTGTTTTCAATTGTATATTTCAAATTTGACCTTTTATTTTGATTGTTTTCATAGTTGAGGCTAATTCGAGGCGAAGTATTACGTCGGGCACGGCTGTAACGACGTCTCAGACAGGAGTTCCACCAAACGCAACGGCTTTGCACATATTATCCAGTATTACAATTTACAAAATAAATTATTACTGTTTTTTACTTAATTTATTTTGAAATGATAATTTAGATACGGCTTTAAATCAACCAAAAGTGTCTGTTGGAGCTGTTGTAAATAAACCATCTACTACGACTTCTCGTTTTGGATTACTGCCAAATGTTCCAAATGTCACCATCAATCCCGTAATACCTTCAGCGGATTCTTCTGCATTGAAAAGCCCCGTAATCACCACATCCAGTCAGGCGTCTGCATTTCAACCGCCACCTTTGATTCATAAACGTACGAGTCAAACAAGTGTTGGCAAAGAGGCTGCACCAACTGAATCTAAAACTTCGGTTTCGGAGTCTTTAAGCACAAAAAGTGTGCAGGAGGTTAGTTGGGTCGGTTTTTGTATCGTTTGGCGATTTTGGTAATTGATGATTTTTGTTTTTAATATTAGGCAAAAGCTACTTTGTTGTCCAAGAGCATATACAGGACTTGCATCTTGGAAGAAATTTCATGTTTTAGGAAAGAACTCGTCGAACTTAAAACGAAAACGGCAAATTTAAAGATTGGTGCCGACCAGAACGTGTTGGTAAAGTTGAAAGGTGATCTTGCGACTATGGAAAAGTTTTCGAAAGACATCAAAGCAACTTCGTTGGTAAATGTTAATGCAATATTTTAGTTTTTAAATGTTTATTTTAACAAATTGGTTTGCAGAGTTTGAATCAAGACATACATTCACTTAAACTTCATTTATTGGAAACGTTCGCGATGCTTGAAGAAGCCATTTCAATTCAAAATCGGAACTTGGATCCGCGGTATAGACAGCTATTACGAGGTCGATCGCTCGATCCACACAAGATCAGAAAAATGAAAGAAATTCGCTCGCTTTATCATTATATTCAAAGTCAGATTAATGAGGTTCACAACAAACTGGATGAAGTTCGTTTTCAAGGGAAGAAAAAACCAAAAGCGAGGTGCCACCAGTTTATCTCCAACCAAAAAAATAACTTTTTAATCGTATTTGATATATATTTTTAGCAATTTTTATTTACCGACCAGCGAAACCATATACCAGAGCGTTTGCAACATGCAAAACATAATAGAAAATACATCGTTCAAGCTGAATCACTTGCAGGAAGTGATGGAAGAAGTTCAGGTTAAGGGGTTTACTCCGTACTCGAAAGCTCTGGTGAACTTAACGTACAAATCAAAGCCCGGGTACGACCAAAACTCAAAATTTTCATTTTTCTATTGTATTAAATTCACCGTTTATTTAATTTCAGAGACGCGACAGTTATGAAACTTAGCGATTGCTTCACTCAAAGTTGTCTCGTGTCGGAATCGTCGCCGATGTTTAAGCAGAAGAAAGTTAATCCCGAACGTGAAGCTTTATTGAGGGAAATGTTGGAGCATCGGTTGGTAACTCCAATTCGATCCTCCGCTCCGGGAAGCGTGTCTCGTTTAACCATCCCGGAAAGCGTTTTGAACGCAAGCAGAGTAAAGGAGAAAATCGATACCGTCCCTGTCGTAAGTAGTGATTAATATTTAGTTGTTGAATTATTAAAATTTACGCTGAAATCAATTCTACAGACGACCGTTGCTAATGACACATTCGCTCACCCGGCTTTGACTTCTACGCCAATTCCTAACGCCTTCAGACCTCTCAGAGCGACTATTCATCCTAGCGCGTCGATTCCTACTCCTACTGCAACTCCTAGTCCTATGGTTATGTCGCGTTCACCGCTTTCGTTACCAACCGCAGAGAAAACGACTCCGACTGAAACAAAAGTTGAAGTTAAACTTGATAGCATGAACACCGTGTCTAATACACCTAAGTTTTCTACCGCGGGATTCCAATCGCCGACGACTACAAATGATCCTTTGTTTACTTTGGGAACAATGGCTAAAAATAAGCCGGAAGGTTCAACCGTAACTGGATTTTCGTTTGGTGGCAAATTTAACGTTCCAGGTGCTGGTTTTTCGTTTGGAACGACCAAAGTGTCGACGTCCGCGCCCAATTCGTCGTTGCCGTTGTTTACGTTTGGGACTAAAACTGTGCCAGAATTTCAGTTTAAACCGGTGGAATCGAAAACGAATAATTTCAAGTTTGCCGAGAATGAAAATCTGTTTCAATCGTTCGGGGTAATGAAGGACAAGACTGTGGAAAATGCTGACAAATTAGAGCGAGTTATTGCGACGTCGGTAAAAGCTAAACTGAAAACCAACGAGGAGGAAATCGGTTGCACGGTGGAAACTGTTTTGGAAGATGTAACTCCACCCTCTTCCACCGAAGACGACGACGAGGAAGAAGAGGAAGACGACGAAGACGACGAAGAAGAAGATGACGAGGAAGACGACGACGACGACGGAGTTGATGATGAAGAAAGAGGAGACGATGAATTGGAAGGAGTTGTAATTGAAGAAATATTTGAGCAGGACGAAGCTGACGAGAAGTCGGCCGAAACTGGTACGTATTTATTGTACACGATTTTTTATTTTTCAGATATTAAAACTTTTAATTTTGTATTTAACAGTCGCCGAAGTGATCGAGGTCAAGACCGAGGATGAGGTACCGCAAGTACGATTTTTTTTTGTCATTAAAAACAAACAAATTTGAGCTAATTAAATTGTTTTCTGCAGGTAACTTTAGAAAAAAGTGATGATTCCGCCATCAAAGATAAATTTACATCGTTTTCAATCGTTCCGACATCGATCGGAACTCAAGAAAAATCAATAATTGAAATCTCCGATAAATCATCAACCGAAATTTCCGATAAACTATTTTCGTCAGCCATTACCATTACTCCAGTTGATCCTAAATTGAGTCAAACATCTCCAGCAAGGAATTTGCCAAGCAGCGAAACCGTTTCTGTTTCTATAACGCCCGTAATCACGAACCAAACATCACCTACGTCGTCAACTCCTGGATCTGCAGTGAGCACGTTCAGTTTTCGACAAACGACGAGTCAGTCAACAACCGAAGCAGCTCCTTTTAAATTGAACGTGTTTCAGGGCCAAACTGCGTTTAAATTTAAGCAAGGGTAAAGTTTACAAATGTTTTAGTTTCTTATTGTATTAAATTATTTTGATTTCTAGCTCGCAGCCGTCTGTTTTTGGTGGCACACCGGCTGTGTCGTCTCAAGCGGCGACAGTTGTAAGCTTCGGTGCACTTTCGGTATCTACAACAGTTCCGCCAGTAGCAGAATCGATTCCAACGGCCGATGCATTAAAACTAGCAACGACGACGTTTGGATCGTCGAGTACATTCGGAACACCGGCTACGGGAGCTCTAACGTTTGGCACGACTACGGCAACAACAACTCCTTCAAGTTTTGGTCTGCCGAAGACAACGTCAGCACCGTTTGGTTCGTTCGGGGCAGCGGCAACTTCGCAAACAACAACCGCAACGACAATGGCTTTTGGTTCTTTCGGAGTGTCGGCAACTTCGGCCTCGGTGTCAGCGTTCGGTGCACAAACGACAACAGCGACAGCATTTGGAACTCTAACATCCACCGCTTCGGCATTCGGAAACACAACTTCAGTAGCAACGGCGTTTGGAACAACAACAGCACCGGCATTTGGAACGGCAGTTTTCGGACAAAAACCAGCATTCGGACAGACGTTTGGTGGCGCTCCGGTGTTTGGGCAACCGGTTCAGCCGATTCAGCCGATTTTCGGCCAAACTGGAAGGTATTTGATTTAATTAATTAATTTCTATAAGTGTGTTAATTTATTTTGTATTTAATTCCAGTTTTGGAAACCAGCCGACATCTCCACCTGCATTTGGCCCAACTGGAGGTTCTTTATTTGGAAATAATCAAAATCCCACGTAATATTTCAATTCATTTACTCGATTAAAACCGAACTAGTTCAATTATAATGCTTATTTTTTGTTTAAATTTTAACGCAGGCCTTCGTTCGGCTCCTCTTCAGGTTTTGGCCAAGGTGGTTTTTTCAGCGGTCTTGGTGCTAAACCCAGTGCAGAAAACGCAAATAAAAATGTGTTTGGTGAAAAGTCATCGTTCGGAGCACCGGGCAGTACAAGTAAAACAAAAGATAAATTTATCTCGACGTACTTTTTCTTAATTCATTAAATTTAACTGTAGGTTTGTTTGGCAACCAATCACAATCTAGTTTCGGCACTGTCGACGGAGGCGGTTTTTCTTCGCCCAGTGGTAGTTTTTCCGGCGGTTGCACGAGTGTTGCCGCAGCAGGATTCGGCGGGTTTCAATCCCCGCAACAAACCCAACAGCCACAGCAAACCACGCCTAAGATAGGCGGTTTCGGCAGTGCACCCGCTTTCGGTGGAGGTCCCACATTTGGAGGATCGCCCGGTAGCCCCCCCTCATTCGGATCCACCAACACATTTGCGGCATTTGGCAATTCGAGTCAGGGTTTTGGTGCAATGGGGTCGGCGCAGCAGCAAACAACATCGTTTGGAACCCTCGCGCAACAGGGAGGAAGTCTTTTTGGAAACCAGAGTTTTGGGGCTGGGCCATTTTCACAGCAGCAGCAGCAGCAGCAGCAACAACAGCAACAACCGCCGCAGTCTCCACCGACTTCGTTCGGTGGCAATGCTAGTTTTGGATCTCCGGGGTCGGGGTAAGTTAAATAAAATAGACTTAATCGGTTTTGATTTTAATTTATGTCGTTTGTTTCGTTTTTAGAGGGAGTCCAGCGAGTTCGTTTTCGCAATGGCGCTGAAAATTTAATTTAGATGATAGAAATTTGAAATCATGTGAATAAGTCCTGTCAATAACACAAATTAATTTTTTTTTTAAACTTTAAATTCTACTTAAGAATAAATGTTGTGTTTTGCTAAAGTTTTTTTTTATTTTTATTTACAAAAACGAAATCCAAAACTTGTCGAGTTTCTTCAATAAATTTGGCAAATCTTTTGTACTTTGAACCAGAATATTTGCAATGTTCAATTGAAATTCGTCGCTAACATGCATCGATTCTACAGCAATATCACGTTGCCAGTCGTTATAATCATTACTTTTCGTATCTACAATTAAATAAAGCACTTTGAGGGCGCCATTAGGAGATAAGCAAATGTCGCGTTGGTCTTCGGGCGTAATAGAAGTCGAGAATCGTAACATTCCTACATTAGTCAACCAAATCAAAATCGCAAATTTCTTTGTGGTTTCGCTAGTAATTATAATTTTGTTTGATCCTTCTTTGTAAAAGTTCAACAAAATTGATACAAAAACATTCTTGTAGTGAACGACACAACTCTTCCGCTCTTCGTTATTAGATGAGGAATTCATGACTACTGCATATTTATAAAATTTAAATGCAGGTAAAGCAGTTGGTGATGCAATTGTCTTCCCGACTAACGAATGGCACCGTTTGCAACGAACACTATTTTTGCCGTCGACTGTAATTGCGCCCAAGTCAACTACTTCGCTGTTAACGAGGAGACACTGATCGGAATGAAGAAGATCTTGTTGTTTTGGGTTTAACAGTGGCGTGGGTGGCGCCGAATGTTGGCAACAAAACCAACTAGTGAATTCGTTCAAAGTTTCGTTTGAAGGTAATGGCAAGACGCGTTGAAAAGTGGAATTTTCGTAAATTAGAATGGAATCGCAGAACACACATTTCGCATTGCACGGTTCCAAAGGTCGAATGAAGTTATTCGATTCGGTCGAATTTGTTGATGATTTGATTTGGACCCTGAAACAAATTCCACCACTTGAAACTTGTTGTAAATTGCAGCAGGTGTCCGGTTGGAATTGTACTTGATCTAACTTCACGCGTGTTGACTTTTGTGAATCACTGTTATAAAAACATATTTCACTCGGGTGTAATGATAGTTGGATGTTGTTGGCGTTGCAATTGAATAGATAAATGTTGGCACTGTTCAATAAAGGATGAATTTCCACATGCAGATCCATGTTTCAATAAAATCAGATTTCGCTGATGATCACAAGTTGAATTCTGTAATTTCAAAATAAAATAATTCACACGAACAAAGTTTTTGGCTCTAAGTATACGAACACGTGTACCACCAGTGAATGAAATCAATGGTGTCCCCGCGTTATATAGTCGAGAATTTGTCACGTCGTTATTACGTTACAACAACGTTACAATGTGAGAAAGGACAAAAATGTGTTTTTTTTTATTGCATGTTAACATTTACGATTTAAATTTTACATTTAAGAAATTAAAAAATGTAAAATTGTATTTTTCTCGATTTTTAAATTTTGTTTATTAAATTGAATGCCAGGTGGCAGCATCGACATCAAAAGATGAAGACTATTTCTTACGCTCCTGATGCTTGGAAGTTATTGAACGGAACATTTTGTATTTATAAACCAAATGGTTTGTACTTAGTTCAAGTATTCGACACTATAAAATTTAATCTATGTCAAGGTATTTTATATTTTATTTTTAATGAAGAAACATTTTAATAATTAATAATTGAAATCCTATTAAATTTCAGAATTAAATTTATTGAAACTTCGACCACAGAAAAGGATAGAGAACTTTAAAGGCAGTGCTGAAGAAGGAAATCTCATAGTTACCAATGTACCAAATTTAGCCGACAATCCTTTAGTAATTGGACCGCATTATCAACCAATAGATATCCGGTTAAAAAGAGCTCACCATTTGGAAAAAATTACGTCTGGCTTAACGGGTATTTTATTGAGAAAATTCACATTAATTCATCACATTAATTTAATTTGTTTTTCTTATAGTTGTTGGAATTAACCGAGGCTGTCAATGGGCCCGTAAAATCGAAGCAGGAAATTTTTTAAGAGTAAAATAAAATCAGAATTGTCGTCTTGTTTGAGTACATACGAATTTGTCTCTTTTCTTCTATTTAATAGAAATTTGAAGTAAGCGGCCGGTTCGGATTTGCGACCACAACATTTCACGAAACTGGAAAGATTCGAGAAAAAACAACTTACGGTTTATTTTAAATTTATTTATATTAAATCACATTTTAAAAAATATTTCAATTTATTTTTAGATCACATTCATAGATCGCAAGTGGACCGTGTTTTAGCATCGTGGCAAGCAGCACATCAACGACAAATGTTTCAGTAAATAATTAGTTTAAATATCGCGTGTTGCGCAGGTTCTTATCATTTTTTACGACAAATTTATTGTAGGTTTGCTGGAGTTGACCCACAAAGCCAAGAGGCGTATGAACTGGCTTGTCGTGGTCCTGTTCGACCAGCTGGAGATACAGGATCACTTCTTTACTCTGTGAAATGTATAAATTTAGAGTTGCCAAATATTACGCTGGGTGAATTTATATTACTACCGTATTCGTAAATTATAAATTATTACTCTGAAACATATTTATTTTTTTTTAAATTTCAGAAGTGACGTGTATTAATGAAGATGAGCTTTATTTATTCAAAATAATTCATGAATTGGGACTAAGTCTTAAATCGACTGCTGCTTGCACTAAAGTTCGGCTGACACAGTTTGGTCCATTCACGCTGGACTTTGCGTTATTAAGGAAACACTGGTCACTTGAAAACATTATTAACAACATTACAAAATGCCAGAAACTCCTAGGATATACCAATTTGCAGCCTGACCAGCCTTTTTTTGATGACGCGGAGCTGCATGGGCACGAGTCAGTGAAGCAAATTGAATCTAAATAATGTAAACACCAGGCAAAAACCGACGAATTTTTCAATAAATGTTTAATAATACCTGTTAGACAATTTTATTTCAATATTTATTTTCAATTTCGTTTAAAAATCACTAAAAAGTGAAAAACATTTCCTCATGTTACGTATTTTAGCAATTGGGGGCGCTATCAGCAACCACGTTGGAATTAAATCAATGGCCGTTTCTTTTGCTGAAAGCATGGCTTTATTGCAAGTAAATAAGCACGAACTTGACAAAATCGGTGAAATTCTCAACGATAACACGAAACCGCTGAAACAAAGATTTCGCGCTTTGTTCACATTGCGAAACATCGGTGGACAAGATGGTATCGACCACATGGTACGAGCGTTTTCCGATTCTTCCGCCCTCCTGAAGCACGAAGTCGCTTACTGTTTAGGACAACTCGGCGACAAATATGCTCTACCATTTCTGATAGATGTGTTGAAGAACCTTAAAGAAGAACCAATGGTACGCCATGAAGCCGGCGAAGCACTTGGAGCCATTGGAAACACCGAAGTTTTATCACTTCTGAAGGAATTTTCTCAAGATCCAGTTCCCGAAGTTGCGGAAACGTGTTTTTTAGCTGTTAAAAGAATTCAGTGGTTGGAAGATGAGAGAAAAGATGGAAGTCCGAAGCATCACGACTCGACCGATTATTTATCGGTCGATCCAGCGCCGCCTAATGCGTTAAGTGATGTGATGGAACTGAAAAATGTGTTATTGAACGAAGAAGTGAATTTATTCGACAGATATCGAGCAATGTTCGCTTTGAGAAATTTGGGAAGTGTTGAAGCTATCGAGGCATTGAGTGATGGGTTAAAATGCGAGAAGAGTGCTTTATTTCGACATGAAGTTGCTTTTGTATTTGGACAGATGCAACGCGAGGAAAGCATCCCGGCTTTGATTGAAAACGTTGAAAATTTGAATGAGAATGAAATGGTTCGTCACGAGTGCGCTGAAGCTCTCGGATCCATTGGGACTGAGCGGTGCAACGAAACACTAAGGAAGTTTTTGAAAGATGAGTCACGGGTTGTACGGGAAAGTTGTGAAATTGCTTTAGATATAAGTGATTATGAAAACAGTAATAGTTTTCAATACGCAAATGTATTAGAAACGATCGAGACCGTAATGAAAAAATAAATTGAAATTGTAATTTGTCTGAAGGTAAACTGCGCTTTTTTTTTAGTACGACGACTGGGCATTCCTTGCACCTTGGGTGGCCGATCCCTACCTTCAAGTAAATCTACGTTTGCTTTGTTATTTAAAAATTAGCAAACAAACTGCAAATCTGCAAATTGTTCTTAGCAAATCACCAAATCTTGTGATTTGAATGGGTGGGGAAATAAATAATAAATAGATCAATAAATCAACAAACATCTAAATTTTAAATTTAATTAATCTCCTAACATTTTATTAAAATAGCATTACTTCATATTGTAATGAAGAATTTGTCACGATCCACATCCATTTTGTTGATGTTTGGAATAAATAAAAAAATTTTGATCAGATTTAAAATGATTTATAGTAAAATTAAAACAACTATCAACTAATAACAAATAATAACAGGAATTGCACCAAGTGGGAGATATTCATTAAAGTATTAATGTTGTCATATGTAAAATAAAGAAAAATATCTTATTTCACAAAAGTTTACTTGACAAAATGAATAAATAAGCCAATGACTTATGGGTGACATTGTCAACTGACACAGACTTTGCAATTATCATATTTACATATTTTTTTTTGCCAGGAGTTTGTTTTCTTGCCTTGCTTGTTTTAACTGATTGACCAGATTTGCTGTTGTGGCTTTTGACAAAGATGTGAATGGATGCATCTGCGCTGGTACGTTGTTGGCTCTGTCTTTTTTTCTCTCAAGAAGATGCTTAACATATTTACATTTTGAGCACATGTCCATATTTCCAGCTAGCATCTTGCAGCTGGTGGCAAACACAACTGATACATTATAATATTCTTCCCTTGATTTCTGGAGGCGTTTGACTTCTTTATAATATAGTTCTTTTACTATGGAATTTGTTTTCCGACTTTCCACAAAATCTTGGAGTATAGGATCTTGGATCCCTTGGCAAAAGGATGAGTTTTCAATTGCCAGTAATGTTGTTTGCAATCCACCAACTTCCACCGCACTTTCTTCGTATGGAAGTCGTTTGCCTGAAAAAAAATATTACACAATCATAAATCATGTTACGTTATCATAAAATACTTTGTATAGCTACCTCGTACAAATACAAATGTCTTTAAGTTATTTGTCACTTCCAGTAATATGTGCTGGTCTTTTCCAAAGTTTTGATGATATAAAAATTCTATGCTATCCTTTCCAAATTTCATGTACCAGTTTGTTAATGAAAGTGACTTGGCCGCTTCAACAACTTCATTAAAATTAAAATATTTGACAATCATGGGAATTGGAGGTGGGTCTCTTGGAGTAGGTGGTTTCCTGGCCAGAGAAAATGTCATGTGTTTTTTTCCTGGCAAATAATTGGTAGGCATGCTCAAAACTTTCAAACGACGTTTCTGTCCTGGTAATGGATATTCCACAGAAATTTAATGAATAAAAACAACGAAAAAAAATATATTAAATATAGTAATCTTATGTAAACAGGATATTAATTGAACAGTATTTCAAAAAATTGAATAAGTATATTAAAACAATTATGGAGTATAAGCTTAATTATTCCTGTTTATAAATTACCATATGTCTCAAAACAATCTGCCATAAAATGTCTGGAACAGATAATCGCTGAACGTTTTGAAGGATTTGAGAAAAATTTGTGTTCCAAACCAATTTTCACTGCTAATCTTTGCAGCCATTCATCTATTTCTTTGGACTTGTTTGGATCAGGTAAACTATGGAAGGACAATCCTCTACACTTAGATTGTGAAGTTCCACAATCCAAAACAATGCAATATTTTCCAACCATCGTTTTGAAATTTAATCTGTATGCAGAAACATGGACAGGAAAAGAAAGAGAAGATAAGTGATGTCACTTCCTGTTAATGCTAGCTTCTCCTCGAGCTTCTCAATAAATTCGGGATGTAAGCCTCGATGTAATACGAAAAACGGTCGCAAGATGGCATCACAATTCCTTTTCGTATGGACTCCTAAACTCGGTAAAGGAATGTATCTGTACTTCTGCTAACATGAGCAGATTATTGTTGGAGTTTTGAGAAAAAGTTAAGATCAATTTGCACGATGATGATGTATTTATGACATTTATCATGACCGTCGCAACGTCAGGCGGTAAAACTAGTCGAAACTCAGAATCTGAAGAGGTTTTGAACCCTAGTACCAAAATACCATTTAAGCGACGTGTTTTGTACGATAAATACTCTAGAAAATTTCCCGCCAATTATATAGATACAACATTTCTACAAGGATTGCAGAAAAATGGTAATTTAATTGACCAAAAACTTTGTTTTACAATTTTTTTTTACATGTTTTCTTTCTTTTATTAGTGAATATGAAAACTTATTATTTAGCGGACGCCATTACAAATACAACGATTGTCACAGATGAATTAAATAGGTAATTTAAAAATAAATGTAATTCAAAGGTTATTTATTTATATATTTATTTTTATTTTCAGCGTATCCATAATTTTTTCATCATTTCATTTTTTGGATAACCAATTGATCCCTCAATATAGTTTATTTTTATTTTCCTCTATTCTAGTCGTAAGCTTTTACATCATCTTTGAATCTCATTGGTGCTTGAATTCAGGTATATAAAATTGAATCTTTTATTTAACTTGCACCAAATTGTCAGTTTATTTTAATTTGTTAGTGTCTGAGCATCTGAAAAGGTGTTTTGTTTACCTTGCATTCATACTTGGATTGTCTCCAGTCTTAAAGACATTAACTGACACTGTTAGTACAGATTCGATTTATTTTACATCAATCATGCTAATGATTATTCATCTATTAACCTACGATTATGGATTAAGTATTTCAATGTCAGTATTACTCCCTCTGTCCCAAATTATGGTATACATTTCTCTAAAAAATTCTCGATTATCGTTAGTTTTGTATAATTTTAAGATATTTTAACTGAATAACCTTTCAAATTAAGTGGACTTTCTGATCACTAGGTGGCATTATGGGTAATTAGTTTATTGTTCAATTATTGCTGAGTTGAATCTTCCCAAAATGGACTCAAATTTAAATGGCACCTGTTGTGCTTAAAGTAAAGTGAAAGTGAATTCGAAAAATGGCTGTTTCCAAAGAAAAATGACAAAATAGAATAAATTAACTGATAATCAGCGAAATTGTATACAACAGCTCTAGCTGAAACAAAGCATTGTTAGGAATAAGGCACCATTAATGAAATTTGCAGGCAAATTGAAATTACTCCACTAACTGTTTCACGAATTCGGCGAGAAGTTAAAAAACAATACAATGAAGGACATATTCCTGCCAAAAGATAAACATAACAATGTATTTCTGACATTGCAATGTTATATGGAGTCAGGGATGATAGCAAAGAATGGCAACAATTACAAAATTCACAAATTCAGAGCAATCATTACAAGTTATTGTTATGAAGTATTATTTATTGTTATTGTTTACTCTTTACTTTTTATTGTTATTATTTACTCCATATTATTTATTGTTTACTTAATTTATTTATAATTTAACTTATTTATAATTTAACTTATTTATATTAATTTTGAATTTTTATAATGATAAAAATCAAATAAAACCTGAAATGTATACCATAATTTGGGACAAAAATAATAGTACAAATGTATACCATAATTTGGGACAGAGGGAGTATTATTTTTAGACTAATATATTTGATTTAATTACAACTGTAATTACATTTGTGTGATTTTTATTGCAGTGTTAGTCACAGTCTGTCGTTGACGGCCGCCATTGCCGCTTCGGTTACGTTAGCATCCCGGCTTCCAACGACAGTTTCAGTATTTGAATTTTTAACATTTGCAGTTGAAGTAATAGCCCTTTTTCCAATTTTAAGAAAGAAAGTTCAAGTAAGTTTTATTTTTTATATTAACAATTTGAATACAAGTTTGTAAATTTAGTAAAATTTCTGTTTTTTCAGATTCAATGGCCACATAGTCGAATTTTTCTGACTTGTATAATTACAGTTTTAGGTGGAATTTCAGCATGGTTCATGTCTCCGATTTTTGCAGTAATTTTATTTATTTTGGATGTGCTTATTAACTTATTTTGCCCTATGTTATTTATACGTTGGCAAAAATATAAAGAGTAAGTATTATCTCCGTTTAAAGCGTGATTAACTTTTGAAGTAATTATATACATGATTTTTATAGTAATATTTATGGTCCGTGGGATGAGGCGACAATAACCCACAAATACAGGATGCATCTGATTGAGTAATGAAAGTGTGACAAAAATAAAAGTAAACATCAAATGTTTTATACTTTTATTTATCGTTACATTTCTGCTCAAATTGGTAAAGAACCAAATGAAATGCGAACCAAAAATTAGTAGTCGAATTTGAATGTTAGAAACATTGATAGGATTTTTACATCCCATATATATTATATTTTATTGTCAATTTTATATACAACATACAATCCAAAAAACGTCAAATAAAACAATGCCAAATTATGATTTTCCCCCGAATTATTTTCTTTTTTTTAAAAAAAGGGGGAAAAAACGAAAAATAAAAGACTTTAGCATGAGTACATTTGAAAGTCGATGAATTTATAAAGAAATCCTATTCGGATTACGAATAAATTTTGAAAATTAAGAAAAATTTCACACTCCACACAAACTGTTTTTGTTTTTAATTAATCAGTATCAAATAGCATCTCATGGTCCTACTGAAGAACGTTCATCTAGAAAAGCACTAAACTTATTAAGGATTTAAAAAATTCATTATCAAGCGGTGGATTAATGTCACAATGAGAATATTTCAGCCAAATTCACGCAAATCGTGATAAAAAAAAGAAAGAGAATTAGCATTAGCAACAACAGTGACCTTTTTACAACAGTACGGCACCATCAAAATTCATTGGCGGTTTAACCTATCACGAATTATTAATATGTACATTTTTACCAAATGCATTTCATTGACTAACAACCATTTCATATCTTTAAAATTTTCAAACCAAAAGGAAAAATGTAAAAAGCGGCAATATAGAGATTACATTCCATAATTATAGCACCTTTTTTGAGCTAACAGCCCCCTCTACGTCAGAAAAGTAATTAAAAATCGGTGTAATCAATAGATAACGAGACCCTTGGCACCCGAATCACTCGAGATCTCTAAATTACCAACACTACCAATGTTCATTTTTAAGTGATCAAAATAAACTTGTCACTCGACTAGAAGGAACCCTGAGTGAATCGAGGGACAGAGTCGGTTAAGCCATTCGTTTAATCACATCTTGGCATTAAAACTGTGGTCCCCAAACGTGGCCAAAAGAGGGATTTGTCGCCATAACTTGATTCCATGGCCCGAACATATACAAATCGATTCTGGAAGATTGTCAAGAGTTTACTGCAAATCACGTGGTATCCTCTGTTGTGCTTGACGTTCTGTGCTAAAGTCATAGGTATACTAGAAGAAGAAAGAAACAAAGAAATTATTTCAATAAAATTTAATCGATTCAAAAATAAAAATAAATCCAACCTCTGCTTCTAGATCAGCAGCTGTTTTATTCGGTAGTTTAGGAATATTAAACTAAAAATTATAAAAATTAATTAATTTTCATGTCAAATTTGATCACAAATTGAACATACATCTCTCAAAAGTTGCAAATCCTTGTATTTTGGGTTCAACTCAAAAGGAATCCCATCCAATCCTTAAAAATCGAATGAAATCAATCAAAAACTACTAACTATACACCGTCATGAGTTAAGTTTACCGTAATTCGATAACAATGATGATGTGGACAGTGTGCTGGTGTTGCTTCGCATAGGCGACGACGGACTTTGAACGTATGACGTAGACATAGGTGGTACAGGTGGCGGAGTAGATCGTCCAAGAGGACCAGGCCACGTCATGCCGCCCAACATTTGATTTACAGTTTGTTGGTTCGGCGTGGCTTGCACAGCCGCATTCGTCGGGCCAGTCTGCCTTAACTGGTTTATTGCATTTAATGGATACAGCGAGTTAACTTGCGAGCTTGCATATGGGTTCACCGGGTATGGCAGACTTTGCGGGACTGGAGGCGGAGGTCCTATTGGCGCAGGAGCCACAGCCGGGCTAGTACTGTAAAAGTTCATTTTACGATTTACTTTTTTTAATTGCAAAAAATGTTTGCAATTATACCTATATGGCAGTGTACCGGTGTAGCTTCTCGACATGGTGTTTGCGTTGTTCGTAGGGACGGGTCCCGTTTTGTAACAAATTAGTAAACTATTTAATTCTCTACAAATTTAAATTGAAAAAAAATTTCTATTAAAAAAAATCACTTTCAATTTATTATTATTATTTATTGTAATAATACCCGGATAGAGTAAATCCTTGCGGTGCTTTCTTTATTTTACTTAGTACGATTATGTCCGTGACGGCCTGGGTTGCATCTTTTCGTGAAACTAATTTGTAGCAAAGTTGTTTTTTCCGCATAGCCTTTTGCTCTGTTAAAAAAGAATAATTTAGGCTAGACAGCATTTTAAATGACTTGTCCCAATCTGGGCATGCACACAACAAAATATTTTTTACTGCGCCTAGTGCGTCAAAATTTGCCGATTTACTCGTACCGGTATCTAATGTGTGCGATAAGAGTGTGAATCCTTCAGGCGGCGGTTCCTTATCATTAATTACGGCGATATCTTCGACTATGTATTGAGTTTGTCCCTAAAACAATAAATTATTTTAACATCATGCTCCTCCGAATCAAAATTTCTTAGCTCGTACTTCGGTTTTTGATATACACAAATAACGTGTAATTTTCTTGCCGAAGAATCCGTCTTTCCATAAATCTGCATCGGTGTCTTGGTCGTAGGTTCTAGAAACCTACAAGCAAATTTTCATCGTAATTACGAATAAATTTTGTAACGCAAAGGATTCTAACCACTGAAAAACCAGGTGGACATTTCATGGGCTCCTCGACCACACAGATGGCAGTAATCGGACGATTGTCTGGAAGAGCATTCCATAAGTCTCGCATCATCACAGCCTCACGAGTAATTGGCACTCTAGACGAAACGAAACAAGAAAAACATTTAATTTCAAATACCCAAGTGAATTCTGATGTATGTTTATGAAAAAATGCCACTATACTTTTAGATTGATTGTATAGGTAACAGCAGGTATAGATAATTGGGAAATGATCAAACTAAGGCGCTATCGTAACTAAAATACATTGATTGCGTAAAGAAAATGTTTGATATCGTAAGCCTATTATTGCAACTTCGAAATTTGAAGGCTAAAACTGCGCTCAAATCGATCACGTACGCTGCTTGTTACACTCCAATGTTATGATGGTCAATTATATTTCTATAACGCGTATGTTTTGTTTTGTTGTTGATATATTCCGCTGCACATACCTACAGCTCAGCGATAAGACCTCACTCTTCCCCAATAAGATTATTATTGTGTACTAGGAAGCGACTCGGTTACGAACAAATCCTTAATGAGTCAAAAAATTTCTGCGGGATTTGAAAATAAATTTTAATTTAATTTTTGTATACATGCTCATAAGTGATAAAAATATTAATTATAAATAAAATATATATTTAAATTTGTAATATTATTACTAGTACATTTTAATTCCGAGTCAACTTTGTCGGTAGTCTGCGAACCAATCGTCAGAGCACGGACACATTGTGTCCGTGGTCAGAGCGAACTACTTTTTGACAGTTATTCACGGCCGCCAAATTCAATTCAAATATAAAGTACAAATATGTCTAGTTCTGCAGAGTCTCGCGCAGTTAAACAACTCGTAAGTACTTTGTAGTAATGTTTTAAACGCATCAAACATTATTTTCTATGTTAAACAGAAATTAGATTCTGGTAAAGCGAGAAAGGAAAGACGACGTTCAAGTTTAACTCGAGGTCGGCGAAGTAGTATTGGAATACCCGGATTACGAAATAACGACACAGAAATTAAAAGTATAGGATTTGCTTATTTGCTTTATTAGTGGGTTTAATATTTGGCATTTGATTTCAAATTAGGTTTAAAAGAGCCGGAAGATTTTGACAAATTATTATCAAACTGTTTCGAAGTAATGTAAACGTTAAAATAATTTATTTTCATTATAATAAGTCAAGAAACTTGTGATTATCTAGACAGCACTAAAAAACAGCACGGAATATCTGAATTCACAAAGTGACACAAACCAAATCACATCGCAGAGTAAAGTTTTCTTTTATTTATAAAATGATAAACCTTTAACTTAATAAATTTACTTTTACTTCAGTGCGTCAAATGTTCAAAGAAGTTTTAGCCGATATGAAGAGTGAGAATGAATGGCCCAAGATTCAAACACCAGAACAAAGGTAACTTCGATGTTGTTTTTAAACGATAATTTATAAAAAGTTTGTAAAATTACTTTTCTATCTGTTCGTTGCAGTACAACCGTCGACCGAACAAAACAAGAAATCGAACGTTGCGAAACATACACTTATAAGTAATTACATTTATTATGCGATTCTGATGTATCGATAACTTAAATATTTTTCAGATTGGAAAAACAATGCAAAGACTGGGACTCCTTCGCCGCCAAGTTTGCTAATGAAGAATTTTTACGCAGGTAACTTGTTTATATACATACACATTTTAAATTTTAATTCTTACGAATAATAATACTCATCTTAATTTTATCTGCAGCGACATTAACTCAGAAGTAGCGGTTGAAAATACGGAAACCCAGTGTACGCCAAACTGCAAACAACTGTTGCAAAATTTAAATTACATGAAAGAAAATCTTCTGATTAAAGTACTAAAATTGCGAGTAATATTAAAATCTTCCGTTTAATCCGCTTTATACTGACATTACAGGTTGATAGAATTTCGGCAGAAGTTAATTCCCAAGCCAAAACAACCTTTGACGTTCAAAATGCAACAAAATCATCAGAACTTCACCGTAAGACATATAAAAACAAATTTGAAAATTAATTTATTTAATCATCTTTTAATATGTACATTCCAGGAAACAATTTCAGTGCTGATAAAATATCTTCGCCCAATATCAAGCAACTTATTCGGGAATTGCCACTCGATGTAAGCTATTCTGTTTTGCTAGTTAATAGTAAACTAATAACGTTAATGTTTAGACGACGCCTTGAAACTAGATTGGAGCAAACTTCTCCTTAGTGATTTACGCTCTCGTTGCGCCAAGTAATCCCGCCGAACTGAACTCATTCTTAACTCCAGATTGTGACAAATCTTTTCTACGATTTCTTTTGCTTCGCTTCCTTCGGTTTCAAAATCGTGGTGTTTATAATCGTGGCCACTGTCCGATTTGTACGTAAGCCTAAACACCAGTTTGCCTAAGAAATAACACTTATTATTGCGATAATCTCAGTTAACACTATATTTTACCATTGTATTTTAACTCCAAGAGTTCACAGGCTGCTATTGTATCGATATCGTGAGTGATGGGTTTCTGTGGCTGAGCCCAAAATTTAACACTTCCTTTTTGCTGTACGGGATCAATCTCAATTTTATCAACAGAAATGCCTGTTTTTTGTTTAAAAAAAATAAAAATACTAATTTAGTTATTGAAATACAATCGTAGCAATTTATACACATACCAAGATGAATTTCACTCTTGTGCAGTAATTTTCTAATAAGGAAAACCCGATAAGATAAATAGCGAGGCGCTTCCATTACCATTAACTCTTTCGGTTGCCACGGCTCCTTAGGATCATCTTCTCTCTTACCTAGAACAGAAATGAGCTCAAAAAGACAATTTTAAAGCTGACATTATGCTGCGCTCACTGTTAGCTCGAACTAAGTAGAAATCGAATGTGCTCGTCATTGCTAATGTTGAATCTAAATCAACCGCAACTCCCGGTTCATTTTCCTTTTCTAGTTGATATTCTAGCCCTAAATAATACAAAGATTTAAAGATCCTTTTTATGCAAATTGCATTCATGTAGAACTCTGTGCATGGAATTTGAATTAAGTTTACACTAAGTGCAAATAGAAGCTAAAAGTTTTGCTATGGCTGGTAGTGTTTGGTCAATTTTGACCCTTTAGTGCCCCAATTGAAATGTGGTGTCCAATTTTTTTTAAATTTTATTTAACTGCCCCAGTAAACAATTATGTTAAAGTTAATTATTCTTTAGGAAATTCCTAGTCAATTTACTCATCCTTTAGCACAGTTTGCGAAGCGACTTACCGACTCGTCTGGCTGCTCAAATAAATATTACAACAAGATTAACAGATATAATTGTAAATACTCAATTGTAATCAACTGAATAATACCTTTAGCTTTCATCATGCCCCTCCTACGCCGTAAAGTGCTATCTAGAATCTCTCTCATGGTCACATCTTGGCCACTAACTGGGATTTTCGAAAAGCCACCTTGAAAAATGTTTCTAGAATCGGAGTAATGGAAATTAGATCAAAGTATTTATTGGGTGGAAATCAAATTTACTGACACAGTGACTATTATTTGATCACTAGGTGTTTTTTCTGATAAATCCTTTTCGACTAGAGCTAGTTCGGTGAACCCAAACTTAGATATCGCTTCTTTCGGGTCCAAATTTGGAAAATCCAAATCGACTTCACCATTTTCTTCAGCAATACACAAACTATAATAATCTGCATTATCCCTTAAATCAAATAAAAATACCAATGTGTACGAATTTTTAAAATCCAAGTTTTTAGACATAAAAAGTAATAATAATCAAAAGTATGTCATCATCATGCCCTCACTTGAGTTCTGGTTTTCTATTATCATTTGTATATTGCCAACAAATTAAACCAATCAATTCTTGAACTTTGGCCGTAATGATAGTGATTACTGTCATTGGAAAAGCTCGTTCGTCGGTAGTTAGCATTGTCAAATAAATATTCAGCTTTTTTGTAGGAATGCCAATGTAGGCCTGCGTAGAAATAATGTCTCGTTAATAAGATACCTACACATTTTTTGTTCTATCCCAACTTACGCTTCCATCGAACTTTGCATATTCACCGAATGGATTGTTCGGTAACGTAGGGAATTTTTCAAGTTGTTCTGACAATAAGGATTTTTTCCTAGGCTTTTCTTTAGGAATGGTGTTGGCCTTCTTTTCAAACAACTCGCTCATTTCTTCAACTAAAAATAAGGAAAATTGAAATAAAATAATTCATTAAGTCGTTCAACTTAACTCACCCGAAAGAAACGAGTCTGGAGGTCTCCATTGAATGTTTTTAATCTTAGCTTGACTTTTCCTCTCTTTTTTTAATTTATCCAGCCTTTGTGCTGTGTTCGATCGCCTCCTGTATGTTAATAGTTATTGAAAACGTCAAATTATCTCGGGTATGTATAATTCAGACCTTATAGCATAATCCATATCAGAAGCAATGTCGTACGAATGTGACAATTCTGCTGTATCCGACTCTAAACCACTATCACTCGAATCAAACGTCCAAGAAGGATGTAAGGAAGGTTGATGGGCTTGCTATAATTATAAGAAAAATAGTAATTAAAATCGGTAATGATAGATATTAAATTATATTTAATAAACATCTCAATTAAAAAAGGTTATTTAAGGTTTGAAATAATAATAATCATTATCGTGATAAATCTTTAAAATTGTTTAACATTTCAAACGATCATAAATAGACACAATTTATTGGTCGTATTCTGTTAGGGACTTTTTTCCTTCAATTCAATGACATCAATTCATAAACTTTTTTTGTCTACGGAAGAGTTCGAGGTCCCCGAAACACTTGTATTTTCTATGGTCTGATGGGAAAGCTTTATACAACATTTAGTGCAACACGAGACGTTTGTCACGATTAACTAAAAATGTTCAAACGAAACTAGGTAATATAAATAAACATGTTTCTGAAATGCTTCTATTTTCAAATGTTTTTAATTTTATTTTCCCCTTTTTTAAATTCATTGACCTACTTTGACTACAAATTATAATTTAAAAAAAAAATTGCGGTAACTGTATTTCACATAGAAAATTTTTTAAAAGTTTTATTTCAATTAATTAATTTGTGTTTGATACCTTTGCAGGACAGTTTTCATTGACCATCACCACCTCGCAAATGCCAGTGTCATCACTAGTAATATACGAATTTCGTATGTGCGATAACAAAAAGCGCGGATCATCGTAAAAGGCCATTTTCTATATAATCAATGCATAAGCACCTGTAAACAGGAAACGATTTAATGATTAAACAGGTTATTCTCAAACCATTTGAATTGTGTCCTTGGTGAGGACACGACAACAAGGAAAAGTTTTCAGCAATAACGCAGGAAAAAGCGATATCTGTACTTAAAGAATATATCTTTTCCTGAAATGCAGGATATATATTTTTTTAAGTTAGGAAAAGCTTATTCGGAATTATTTGCTGGCTTAAGATAGAAATGAATAGGAAATAGTACGACTTTAACTCGTCATTTCCTGCAAGAGACAAAGATGTACAGGTTTCATCAAGCATTTTCCACATATGTTCACTATTCTGTCTTTGAATGGAGATTGTCTGCTCAATAGAAAAACATATCCCACTTCCTTCTAGTTGCATAATAACTTAATGTGGCGACGACAACAGGCAAAATGCTCGCTTTTGTCAAATCAGGAAGTTGGCCACATTTCTGGCCATATGTCTCTCATTCAACCCTATCGTGTCACAATGAAATTTCTCGTCGAGCAAATGCTTACGATTTAAATAAGCGTAAAATGAAATTTTCCACGTATTTTACTATTTTTGCAATTTATACATTGCATTTGTTGTTTTTTAAACGTGTTCGAACGAAATATAAAAGAGATTGCATGCCGCATGCAGATTTTGAACATTTGTTTGGCGTAGTTAAGTAAAAACGAAAATAAAAGCAACAAAAAAGTTCGTTTTTTTTTTTTTAATTTATTTTTTTTTCATAAAGTGATGTTTTTTATTGAGCGAATTTCAACTTTAATTTTTAATGAGAAAATGAAATATGGTTTTTATTTTCATTTTTAGTCCAGACGACGTGAAAATTGTGTCAGAAGGATATTCAAATGAATAAATGAACTGCCAATCATTAAAATTGGTTCACTTTTTAAAATTTTTACACTTTTTATTTTTTTTTTTTTGCTGGGGAGTTGAACAGCCCACATCTGTCCAACTCCGCTTGCAAAACTTTGGTGTTGCAATCTCAGATTTTGCCATGCCAACATACTAATCTTAGTCCAACTAATTTGAGCCAAATTGGTGATTTCTAATCCCTTAGTTGCCTGGTGACTATTTGAGTTTTAGACGCAAATTGTCTATTATTAGATCGCTTGTATTTTTTTCCCTCTAAGACAACCCAAACAAACAAACACACTCGCATCAATATTTGCTCAAATAAAACAAATAAAATTACTCAAACACCAGGTAAGCAAAAAAAACAACCAAAAAAAAAAATATAATTCCAGTTGAAAAAATTAAAACCACGTGACAAACTCCAAAAAAAAACGAAAAAAACGAAAAATTGATATTGCGAATATTAATGCGGATTGATTCGAGACAGGGAGAAAAGAAAATATTTTAATGTCTGACACGAGACGACTGATAAATCTGTTAACACTAAATCAAACCTTTTAGTTCGGAAGTTTTCAAGGGGGATCCTCTTTACTTCCTACCCCAATGTTAATTTCTAAAAGGTCACATGGAATTCCAGATGTATTGGGCTCTACCTACTTGCACTTGTGGCAAAGGGCCAAGCAGACTGCAACGTTCTAGCCAGATGTAGGAAGAAGGGAGTTGAGGTTTAAAAAGAAATAGTGGGCAAAATCGTGTTGTTTTTGGCAGAAACTCTCATCACCTTAAAATAAGTTTAAAGAATTAAAGATAAACAACAAAGAAAATATAGAAGTCGTGTCGGACAAATGAACTCATTGGCTAAGTCTATTTTTTTGTGTTTTAAATTTAAAGAAATAAAAAAGATTTGCAGGTAACTTGTTTGTGCGTTTGCTAGGAATGATGTCGAGGGATCTATCTAGCAGATGCAAGGAAGGGAGCATCAAGTGTCATGGCAAGCAATCATGGTCTAAGACTGATGACATATGTGGAGACGGGGAAGCTGTACACGGGGGCAACATCATCACAAGCAAGCAGCACAATTATGAGAGACACCTCTAATGTCGGGGATTTGATGGCGAAATGAAGTTGCGTTTTGAATAAACTGTCTTTTGAGATGTAGCAGCAGCGTTTTGTAAAATGAGAAAAAGAGGCGAAATTATTCTAGGAGGGCAAATATTTGTTGTGATGGGTTTTTACTTGTGGGGCGGGAATTGACTAGCTAGATTGTAAGCTGTTAGATGAGAAGTAAAAGTAAAAGGAAGAGAAAGGAAAAAAAAATCAGGTAAAAGTTTAAATGCAAATTGGCGCGAGTGCCATTTTAGTTTTAACTATTCAGCTTGAAAGCATCATCATTTTCTCATAATTAGAAGAATAGAAAATTGTTGGAATGGGAAAAGATTAGACGCTGGCGTTGCATTGCTCAGGAATTGAGTTGTAAATGTAATTAGAAGGCAAGGCACAAGCAAACAACAAGAGTTGTTGGTGTTGCAAATTCATCGTATGAAGTAACACCGAACTTAATGTAATCTAGACACATAAACTAAAGTTATTTTGTCTCTTCATTTATTTGTAATTAAAATGCATCTGTAATCAGATTATTCGCGCTCCATCTTGGCAGTTTGTTTAATATCCGTGGGTATTTTAATGGCATTGTGCTAGATTATTCATCAGCCTGATGAAGAATTCTTTTGCTTGCTCTTGTGAACTGGCGTGAAAAACAAGCCAATTTACTCGAGAGAAAATGGCAAAATTTGACAATTGGGCGCAAATCGAGAAAATCAAATTAATCTCGGCTCAAATAGAAGACCCCCATAAAAAAAAGAAAATAAAGAAAAATGAATAGGAATTTATGCCGCAACAGAATGTTTGAAAATATAAAAATAAAAATAAAAAAAGGAAGAAAGATTTGATTTAAAACGTGGCCAATGAGAGTGGAATTAAATATGTTAGTCACACAATTGTGTGGATCGAATTTTTACGTATCAAAGTTTGATGAAAGGAATTAGTAAATTCTTGTAAAACTTATTTCCACGTAATTCACACGGTTAATTCAATCCAACAAAGGGATATTAAACTTTAAACGTGTTTTACGCTTTACATAGAAATTCCTTTTATTTATTAAATACATATTGTAGTGAGATACCTGATAGTGGAATAAAAATGTGCAGAATTCTTACCAAACCTGTTAAATTATCCGCCAGAAAAGTTTATCACTCCACAAAATGAATATTAAATCAGCAACTACAGTAGTTTAATGGAGAAGGAAGATAAAATTACACGAGATGCTTAAAAAGCGTTTATTAAATTTCGATCAGCGAGTCTAAACTTACCCAGTAGTTTAATGAGCTTACCTTATGCGTAAACAAATATTAGTAAAAAGTGAAAGAGTTATAAATCCTTGGGAATAAGCATCTCATAAAAGCCAATCTGAAATTGTTGTGATGTTGTTAGTGTGAGCCGGAACCGGATACACGGCCGCCATCATTGTGCTGCGCACGTCGCATGCGCAGAGGGAAAAACGTCACGTCCGTCGAGCATTTATCACGAAAGAAGGCGGATCTAGAGTGAAGGTCTTTGACATTATTTGACTGTGATTGGCAGGCAGACTGGGCACAAAAATAGCGCAAGCTACGGCCTACCATTGGCTAGAGAAGGAAAATTACGTTCTCCGCGTCACATTTTCAGCTCATCTTTTATGGCGGATTGACTTGACTGGCATTATCGTTCAACCCACCCCGAAGCCGCTTGCTGTCCGTCAAAAGTATTTCAATCAAAACACTCAATTACTACACAAGAGCAGTTTACTACGCTGTGTACGACGAGGACTTTTATGGATGGTCTTATTTGTTGTGTGCCGTGAATTGGTCGTGTAATTCGGAGCAAAAATCTGGAGAAGGAACGAGCCAGGGTGGGTTGAGAAATATGGACGATCAACAAAGAATGATGCACCCTCAACATCACCCGGTGAGCATGGCGGGTCTCCCGCCGCAGCCGCCTTACTTGCCGCAACCGACGGATCCAACGAACCCCGACGATGGCCGAAAGCAAGACATCGGGGAAATTTTACAGCAAATTATGAACATTACTGATCAGAGTCTGGACGAAGCACAAGCGAGGTACGCAAACGAAACGGCACGGTAAATGACTGGTCTACTTAGAGCGTTACTCGTCTTAAAAATTCTCCTGCCATTTTTTCTCATAGGAAACATACGCTAAACTGCCACCGAATGAAACCAGCACTGTTCAGCGTTCTTTGTGAAATCAAGGAAAAAACAGGTGAGTCGTGCTATTTCATATCTCGCAACTCTTATTCAATGTGCCGATCGCATGGACGCCGCCATGTTGAATGCCGTTGTAAACTTCGATCTGATCGCTTCCCCTCCATTTTTCTTGTCGTTTTGTCTCTACGTGCGATCCACGAATCGCGGAATAAAGTGTCGACGCTCAGCTCGAGGGAAGTGAGCTAAATTGACGGGTGTCATAGCGCGGACATGTTTGAGGGCCAGTCGTCTAGAGGGGGGTGTAGCACGGCCTACGTCTCGCTCGTCTCGCCTCGCCTAACTGCTTGCCTGCCGCCTGCCTGCCCGCCCTGCCTGCCTGCCTGCTCATCACGCGCTAACCCCGCTGTCAGGCGGGACTCGACGCCCGGCAATACTCTATCCTCATCTGTCAAACTTAAGAGAGTGCCAGTTCATAATATGTCAGCTCATATAATGCCTTGTCGCCCGCAAACACTTTTAATTTTATCCTCCCGTCACTTGCTCGCTGCTCCGCCATTCGCTTCCGATCCGAGTGGCTTACAACTACGGCTGCGACTCTTAGCCGCCAACCAGCTGCACTACGTGCCGACCGCGGCCGCTCCTAGAGCCGCCCGGCCGATCGCCGATTCCCGTACGGCTGATACATCTCGCGTGAACCGTGCTTTTGGATTTTCCTCAGTTTGTTTTGTGCGTCTACTGTGTTTCCACAGCCCGTTTTATTACATGTTTCGGCTTATAGACTCGAGTTTTATTCGAAACCATTTTATCCTGGATTTTTCAAGGTTCTTTTTGTGGGGTGTCTCGGCGCCGCGTGGTGGTTTGGTGTGCAACTGTCGCCAACTGCACGATCGTACACCACCGTTTGATGACTATGATCATATTCGAGGGGGGACAGACAGCACTCGAAATGCTCTGTGGCGGGGGAGCGACATTTTCCAATCATATTATTCCTTCTCTTTCATTTTCTTTTTTAACATTTCTTTTTCTTCTCGCCAACTATTTCCTTTTATATTTTTTTAATGAATCTGCCGGGACTATAGCCAAGTAATGATGCTTTTAAGTATGGCCTAAAAGTGACCGAAGGTTATTTTTCTTTTTTTTTTTTTATTCGTCTTATTTAAATTCAAGTGTTTATTTTTATTTATTTATTTTATTTTTTTTTTTGCTTTCTTATTTAGCGTGGCGTTATTTGTGATTAAATCTCGTTACAAATTATTTTGCAACGTGTTATGCATTGACTTGTTGATTGGGAAAATTTTGTTTACAGTATATTTATATCCTAAATCTACAATACATCATGCAGTACATAAATTATTCCCACCGTGTGTAACATAAACCTACTCATTCAAACTCTCACCGGAATTGATAACAATCTGAAACAAAACCAAAAAATTTGATACCTTTTTTTCTTAATAACATTTAATTTCGCATTAAGAACTGGCGGATATAAGAAAAAATCGCAAATAATGCAAATGTTATATTTATTTTTATTTTTTATGCTCATTTTTTTGGGGGTTACGGAGGGAAAATTGCAGATAATTTGTGATATTTTATATTCTGTTTAATGGGAATTTCTAGAGATATACCATGGAATTATTTGTAAAAAAAAAATGGTGTTATTCAGTCGGGTTTTACTCGGAAATAATTGCAAGTTAACCTTGATGAACCGAGTGCTTATAAATTCCTCCCACTCAGTGTGCTTGCCCATTCGAAAATGGTAAAACGTAAAACCAGATCGAGAGTTGAACATAAAAATGTATATGGCACTGTTTCTCCTTATCGCTAAAACGCGAACGAAGCAGTGACCGAGCGACCGCCGACCCAACAAGGCGGGCTGCGCCGCTCTGCGGCCCCGCGACCTCAAACACGGGAAGGAGGGGGTAGTAGAAGAGTCGTTTTCGGACTGGTGGTGTTCGCTGCTGCTCTAGTATGTGTATCAGTTTGTTGTAGATGTTGGACCAAAGTGGAACGCTAATAACAAAGGACGCGACATGATTGCGACAAAGTTCTACTTGTATAATGCATATACTGTCTTGAGGCGAAAGTTTGAGATTATAGTCCATCGATTTTCTTTTCTTTTCATTTTTCTTTTTTTTCTTTGGGAATGAATTGTATAGATTTTTATTTTTCTATATATTTTTTGTTACATTTTCGTCTATTATTATAGATAAAAATGTTGGAACTTAACTTTTAAGAGCCTAAAATCCCCAGTTTCTCATAAAAGCCGTTAGTTGAAAATATAAATTCTTCTTTTCTCTTCAACTGTGGTTCAGTGGACTGAATTTCATCCATCACACTGCCGTTAGTGCAGCGCCTTCGACAAGGCCGACCCCGGTAAAGGCCCTGTCGGTTCAGCCACTTGGCCCTCTCCCTTTCGCCTCGATTCCCCAGTGGGTCCCCAGTCGGCTGCCCACTCTCGGCCTGCCGTCTCCTCGCTTGGCCGCTTCTATTGATTCTCGGTTCACAATTGGACTAGCTTTGGACTCGTTTTCTGCCCTGGCGTGTGTTGCTCTTGGTTCTCTCATTCAATTGAAGCAAATGCTAGTTTTCTTGTACTCGACGGTTGCTATGGTGACTTAATGCAAATGCAAAATGTATTGAACAGTAAGGCAAAATGTGGTTGATAAATAGAAAATAATTTTTCGGATATTTTGTTTTATTGTATTTTTTTTTTGTTTTTTTTTTTGTTTTTCTTCCTCGAGGAATTGTTTGTTGGGTTTTCCTCGTGTTGATGGGGTTGAGTGCATCGAGTTGAGTTGTTCAATTGTGAAAACAGATGTAAATTCAACATCTGGTAGTTGATGATAATTTCTCATGATTGAATCGAATTGGAGCTAAGTTGGTGGAAAAATATGCCGTAAATGTATTTTATTTATTTATTTGAGTGTTATTTGGGTTTGGGGATTTTTGATTTGCATAAATATTTGAGGTTTTTGGATAAAAAAGGGTTTCAGTACTAATTTAGTTTACTCATTTATTTTGAATCAATGTCGAAGTATATATACTTTTTTTTTGTTTTTTGCTTGTGTGGTCTTAAATTATATATCGAAATGGGAAATAATTTACAGGGTTATAAAAAAAATAAAACGGAAGTAGAAATTCAATAAAAGGGAATTTGAATGTGTTTGTTTTTTATTTTTTTTTATTTTGTTTTTTTTTTTGAACTGTCAGAAAAAGTCTCAACTGCATTTTGAAGTAAGTTCATGTCCCAAGACATCAAAACTGCATTTTGACATTGTGTACACGAAAGGATTTCAATTTAGATTAAATTAAAAGGGTTATTTATATGCAGGGCAGCGATACTGAGTTAAGATTTAAGTTATGTTACAATATAATAGGCGTTGACAGACCTATGTTTTTATATTTTGCACTTTTTTAATGTGTGTTGAAATAAATTTTTCCAATTTTTTTTTATCCAGTGGGAAAATGGCGACGTTTTTACTGTTTGTTGAGTGATAATGATAGAATTTAATTTTCTTATCTTTTAGAAATTTTTTTTTTTTTTGAAAACCTATCTTAGGTAGTTTAGGAGATATAAAAATGTTTGTATTTGTATACTCGGTTACAGATGAAGGGTTGTTGTGTAAAAGGAATTTTAATATTTAGCAATTATTCAGGTGAATGATGCAAAACGTATGTTGACAATTGTAAAGCCGACTCCTTTTGTTATATCCTATTTAAAGGGGTGTGAACATAAATAAAGAAAAATTTGTTTTATTAAATTTAATAGTAGTAGAAAATTATTGTACTTGTTTCGGCTCCATCAGTCATAAGAAACTTGTTCAATTGTTTTTTTTTGGATTTTTTTTTTTTAAATTATGATTCCCTTACCCCCTCCCTCCTTTCATTAGACTTAAATAGGAACTACATCCACTAAATTTCAAATTTAAACTCCCGATTGTTATGACTACTTGTCGTGCAATTACGCTAAGTAATTTCTAAATTTTATTATTAGAAACGAATAAAACGGGAAAATATTTTGTTTATTGCAATTTTTTTAAGTGTTGTTGATCAATTTTGAATTCAGTCGTTTTGGTGACTTTAGACTGGCGTTGAATGGGCATCCCGCGCTGTATTAGAGCAATTAGAGTATGTGTAAAATTGGCATGTTTTGCTCGTTAAATTCTGATAAAGTTTTGTGAGAGAAAAAAGAAGTGGTTAAGTTGTAGCGTGAATTAAAAGAGCGGTTGTGGGTGTCAAAAGTGAGCAATGGAACATAATTCGTAAAGTAAGTGGAGGTTTGCTTAGAATTGCCCGCCAGCCCAATGAAGTACAAGACCTACGATTGCAGAATTTAATACATATGATAAGCTGAAGAGAAGGGAGGTTGCCAATCTTGAGTCGAGCTGGTAGGTGGGACTGTGCTTGGAGATAAGGCGGGCTTTCTTGGCCAGAATTGCCGCCAACACCTGGGCCCATTATGGCGCCCGTTGGCGGGAGAAGGAGGGATTAGGAAGTTAAGACTTTGCTCGGGGTTTTGTTGTGTAAAAGATGGAAATAAGTTTGAAGGGTGTTTGATTTAGTGGGGAATTTAAGGAAGGAAAGGGCTAAAAGCTAACGGCTATGGGTATCGTTTGTTATCGGAATTAAGCGGAGTAATCACTTCGGTGTTAAGGAACAAAGGTTACACGTCTCGGCTCATTACACGCAAAATGTGTCGATCTTTCAAGTCGAGAGCGAGGACTGACTTTTAGCCAATTTTCGATGCATTTTGTGGTCATTTTGTGACGTTAGCACGGGTACAACGACCTAATTTTAACGTGTAAACATGGAGTATTTAGAATTTATTTTTTTAAAAAAATTTATTTATTTTATTTATTTATTTTTGAAAATTGATAATGGCTGCTGCACTCAAGTATTTTTCATATCATGGAAGCGGAATTCATAGCTAACCAAGTGTAGGATGACAAAAGGGCTCTCGATCTGTCAATTCTAGCAATAATGTGACCAACTGAATTGTTCTTCAACTATGGGTTCTGTGTGTGAGGGGAAGGAAAAGACTGTCAAGGGTTTTCAATACCATTGTGATTTATAAATCTGGGCTACAGTAAATCGTGATTATTGGACCAATTGATGAGAAATGCTGGTCAATATTGATAAATAAAGAAAGCTGAAGTTAAGAAAAATAAAAAAGTATTAATTCTAGATTTTTTTTTTTAAAATAAAATAAATAAATAAATAAATGAATTAAAACTATAAATGTTTCATAGCTTAAAATTACTTATTTCAATTTGTTTCCTTGATTTTTATTGATTATTAGGTCAGTTGAGATTGCTGCACTAAGGACTAGTTTTCATAAGGGGGATAGGGGGGAATTAATGGACCATTTTCACAAACAAGTTGCAAGTGACAAATTTCCAGCACTGCCATTTTGGATTTTTTTTTCTTCGGCTGCAAAATTGCAATAATTTTATTTTTTTTTAACAAAAAAGGAAATATAGGCATAAAAAAAAATACATTAGGAAATAAAAACACTAATTATATAGCCATAATAATAAAAATAAGTAGATAAATGATTGATCGCCATCTGCTTAACGTTGAAAATGATTACAATTGTTGCGAATTGAAAAACGCAATAAAATGTGGAGAAAAATAAATTTCGTGGCCGTCCGGTGGGAAATTTCATATTGGTAAACTTACAGCGACCGAACGAGAGCTAAATGTAAATAATCTCGCGAGTTTACAAGCCGGACGTGTGAATTGAAGGTGTTAGCGACTGCCCGATGCCAGCTTACAAGCAAAATGACGGTTGAGCTTGGTTCGGTGTTGGTCGACTCCTGTCTCGTCTGTGGTTTGTATCTAGCGCTGTATCAGACAGGTAACCGATCATGGCCATTAGCTGCAAAGAGAGAGTCATCGGGCCGGGGGTACATGAGCGTTCTTTGGCCGTGTTTGAAAGGAGAGATCAGCAATCTTTGGACGCAGAAACCTTCCCCCTTTTCAGCCCGAGTCACTTGGACACGGCCAACACCGTGATCTGTGGTCTAATATTCAGGTGTGGACACATAAACAGCTGACGTGGCTGTAACCTGATCGTGGTTACCATGACAATAATACCAGACAGGGGTTAAGGCTATTGAGAATGAGAACAGGGGAGTGTTAGGGGTTATACGCCTTCTTAAATGGATTAGATCCCCTTCTTCTTTAGACTTGCAAAGGTGAATAAACTGCTTGAATAATTTTCTTTTTTGCCAAACAAATTAGAGAAGAAATTAAAAAAAAATATTTTTTTTATATATTATTGTTTGGGTGATGGGGGTGGGGGGTTTATTATTTTATTCGAGGACTGGGGGTTTGTTATTTCAGTTGTTTAATTGATTTTAAGGGAGGGAGGGAGTGGAGTTTGGTTTCTGTTGTGATTAAATCGTGGGTGGAGGTCGAGTTTTTATTCTCGTCCAATTGGTGAGAAAGTATTTGCTGTCACTGGTTAGGAATCGGTATCTTGCATTGCAATCTCCAAGGGCTGCATTCTGGGGTCATTGAGGGGAAGCCAGGGGGGGATCCTGTTACTACCCTGGCTTGGGGAAACGGGATGGGTGAGGTCAGGAGAGAGAAGCGGGGCGAGGGAGGTTTTAAGGAGCTATGGTTCTTTGTGGAGTTGGAGAAAGAACAGTTCTTGGTGGAGGTGTCATTAGTATATGTCAAGTTCTCATCATGCATAGTGGCAATATATGTTTTTCGTGGACCTTCTTATCGTATGACTAGAGCGGCTTGATGGAATGCTGCGCTGCTTACGCTTGATGGAAACATGCTCTAAACATTTTAGTTGGATCAGTTTTGATGAAGGAAGAGGGTGACAGGGGGAAAAAGTGTGTATTTTGTCAATACCAGCTGGATTTTCTTTTTTTTTTTTTTTTTTTTGAGGAAAAATAATTTTTATTTTGTTTTATTTTTTTGTTTAACACTTGTGGGGATTGAGGATAAGATGGGGAAATTTGGGCGTGTAGGTGATTTTTTTTTGTTTGTTTGGGTTTTTTGAGGAAGTTTTAAGAGTTTTTGAGTCGAGTGTGACTTCATGTTGATTTGGCCTGTAGTTTGGCTCATTAAATCACAAATCCAACGAGGGCTGAATGGCATGGCGAGGTGGGGTAGGTTCCAAACTCATGCCAGCATATAATTCTCATGGGTTCCAGGGCATTAAGCCGCCAAAGAGTTTGGAAAAGAAGTGTGAAATGTGAAGCATTTCACTTTCATTTGTGGACTTGATCCAACGGTGAAAAATTTATACTCATTTAGCCCAGGTTAAAAATGTTTTTAATTATTCTAATTTAATTCTGACAGTGAGCCGTAATTTTTATTATTTATTTATTTATTAATTTTTTTTTTTGTGGAAAGATTTTTGAAATTTTTTTTTTTTATATTTTGTTATTTAGATTGTTTTCAAACTGATGCTTGAACAGATTAAGGAGATGAAACATGTTTTTTTTTTTTTTAAAATGTATATTTATTTCTTTTATTTTTATTGAAGTCGGTTAGGCTTATTTATTTATTTCTTTTTTGTTTTGTTTTTTGTTTTGTTCGATATGACCTTTGAAGTTTAGGGAATGTTGAATAGTAAATCTGAGAACGTAAACACAACCGCCATTTGCACTTATTGAAATGTAAACGCGGGGGAAATGGCGGCTCTTGTCTGGTCGAAGCCGTTTTGTTCTGATGATGCGTGCAGTCGATGTTATGTCGACTAGTGATGTCGGCAGTGATTTTCTCCTCCTTCAGCACCCGACTTTGTGCTGCTGCTACACGAGCACTCAGATAAAGCTTTGATGGCCTATTACGCTGCTTGCTATACTCCTTCATTGAATGTTAAGGCATAAAATTGCATCATTGCCACTCTTCTCCTCGCACCGACCCCCTCCTACACGAGTTGGAAAGAAATCGGTTGAAAATGCTCTGTTTGAGCTCAGTTGGCAATCGTTCTTTCTTATTGGATAGGCCTAAAAATGGAAATTGCTGGTTGCGAGTGTATACAATTTGCAACGTTATTCTTTCCATTTTTTTTTTATTTTTTTGCAAATCAAATTAAATTTAGGCTTAAATTAAATACAGAAAGCAATTAATCAATTTTCGGGGTTTAAAATGGACACAGACGTCAAAATTTGGAGCATTATTTCATACTTCACCCCAGGTGTAAATGTTTACCCCTTTTTCTACGTGTCATTTTTCATACGTCAAGGGAAAATGGAGCAATGGCCTCCAAAACTGGATTCATCAAGGGAGAATTTTTTTCTATACTTTTTTGTGTTGAATTAAAGTCTTTAGCACTTAAGTTAAGCTGCCCCCTGAGGTGGGAAAGGTGTAAGGGTGGAAGTTTTGGGACTCATAATAACCCCCATAATGCAACAGATTGTTATATAGTGTGGTGTATGTTGTTTATGAGTTGCAGCTCTAAATTTATCACAAGTTGACATCATTATTTTAAAAATTGCCACTATGCCAGACACAAGTGCCCTGCAGGATATTTTAGGAGATGCTTTGACGCATGCTCAGACTTGAAATGTATAGTGTGGGTGCTTTATTTTTTTTTTTTTTTACTAAAAAAAATGGTGAGGGGGTTTGATTCTTCTTTTTTGTTTGGTTTTGGTCTCCTACATTGAAATAAAAAGGGGGATCGTCGAGTTTTCGCATGTTTTATTTGGGAAAGGCACTAAATTTGTGAAATGTGTTGGAAAAGTAGAAGGAAGAGTTTGATAAGGAAAAAACAAACGAGATAAAAGAGGATCAAAAGTGTGTTTGTGTTGGTTGTTGGGTTGTTTTTTTTTTCTTTCTTTCTTTTTTTGGGGGGTGTGGGGGTTAGAATTTGGGAAAAGAAGGAAATGTTGGTTCGTCGTTGTATGTGTGAGCAAGAAGTAGAAATAAGGTTAATTTAAAGTCGGGTAAAAAAAAATTTTATTTTATTAAAATAATTAAAGAGTAATTTGAAATAGGCTTTTGTTAGTGACGTTGATTGAGGTTATTAGGTTTATTTAATAAGTTTTCTTCAGTGGGAACAGATTAAAATGTAAAGAAGAGTTAATTGGAAATGGATTTGAGGAGGGAAAAAATGTGCAGGGAGTCTTCAATTTATACGTGGAGGAGAAATGCAAATCATTGCAGACTGGTTGGAAAGAAGAGATAAAGCCATGAAGAAGTGTTTAATTAAATTCAAACTCACAGCTAATTATCAGTTTTAAAAAGATTGGAAGAAAGAAATCTTGTTGTTGTGAATCTTCACGTTTTTTTTTTTTTGTTTTTTTTTTTGTTTTTCGCTTTCGCTTTGATTTTTTTTCTTTTCTTTTTATTTTTAGAAACTTCTCCGATTCGTGTCTATTGTAATTTTTGCCTCTTCATTTTATTGTGTTCGGAATGCGACTCCGTTTAACACTTTGAACCAGTAATTGGCTCAGTGTCATTACAAAGTGTCACTTGGGTGATGAAATGTTGAGGGGGAAATGGAATTCAGCAAATGTCGTTTTTTTTTTTTTTTTGGTTTTTTTTTTTTATAAAAAAAAACTTTCTTTTATTTTTTTCGATTTCTACATTTTTTTTCTCGTTGATTAAATTTTTTTTATCGTTTTAGTTTTGAGTAGTTTGAAATAAATTTTGAGAGTCGAAGACTAATGTATTTGCTGCCGGATGTGTTACAACGGAAGTTGGATTAACTCCACGATCTTTTCTGTAAAAAGTAAACATTTTACTGCATTCAAAGGCACTGCTAACTTAACATTTCACCATATTAATCGCTTATTTCCCCGTCAAAACTCGATTTTCCAACCGTTAGTGCGTTTACATGCACGAAAACACAAATTTACAGCAAAACATGGACTGTAAATGTCTGCTTTCACGTTTTCTAACGTAAAAAACAGAGATAAATTCTCGTAAAACATAATTTATTACTAAAAAATAAATAATGACCAAACAAGAATGGCAATTAAACTGATAGGTTCAATTGGAATCCATTTTGTGCAACTGTTGCATGTCGGAGGGTTTGTTGTCAGTGCGCTAAAGTGATGAGATTCTTTCTGGTTATTTGAGAAACTAAAATAGAAACCTCCTCCTTGCGAGCAAGCGGGTGCACCAAAATATTTTCTGACTTGTTTTCCCAAGTCGTGCTCCGAAAATAATCATCCCTTCGTGTTGGCTGCTCCTGCTCACTGTTTGCAAGGCATTTGGCAACGGGATTAATGCAAATAGATTCTCTTCTTGTGTTTGTTTACACTTTGTATATGACAATTTAAAAGGAAAATAATTAAATTAATTATGCAGTCGTGTTTTTGTTGGGCTAAATTATTTTTGACCTTCTTTTTGAAATATTATTTTTTTTTCTCTTCTTGTTCGTCGTCTTCGCGTCCCCTCGCTCTCTTTCTCGTATATATTTTTAATGTGATGTGTTTTTAATACGACTTTACTACAGACCGAGGTGATATATTTTATGGGGTGTTTGAATTTGAGATGGCAATATAATTTTCACTCGCCTTTTAAGATGAATGGTAATTCTGTTTACGTCATATCAAGTTCTCTCTTTTGGTGGGTTTGCGAGAAAGATTGTGACATTTTTGAGTGGAATTAAATACGGTGTGAAGTGAAAATATTAAAGAATTGTTAGTTATTATTTGGGCGGGAGGCGGTATGTTTTTATTACGGTGAAATTAGTTTTATTTATACGGTATGACTTTTTTTTTTGTTTCTGTAAATTTATAACCGCCAATTAGGTTTATACTTGATTTGAAGATTGCAAGATTTGGCTCGTTTAATTAATACTTGAGCTTTGATGCACATAAAATAATTTGTTGTCCTTATTATTTCAAGGTAGCATTTTAGGGGTGTGATACGACGTTAATTTTTGACGAAAGTATGAGAGATTATAGTATTTATGTATTTTTTTTTTGTCTGGACGTATTGAAAGAAAGAGAAATGGACTAATTCTGGTGTATTTTAGCCGGAATTTATGTTGTAAACAAAGCTAGAGATGTATATTAGTGCGGTTAAGACGTTTGTGGAATTATGTTTAAAATGTTAGGAAAATTTGTTTAAAATTGATTGATTTATCGTTAGTTAAATAAATTTGATGAAATGAGGAATTTTACGTTTATTTTCAACGTAAAAATCAAGGAAAAACCACTCTTCACACGGATTACGGAAAATCGGATTAAAGAAAATTCTTGACAAAGTGACATAAAAAAAAGGTCGAATTCTGACTGCCAAGAGCCGGAAGATGAAAATAATCAATATTATCTATTTAGCTTTGATATAAGATGGTTTTTGTCGGTAAATAAGGGAAAAAAAGTGGATTGGTTGATCAATCTGACCATTGCACTGATTAATGAAGTTATAGGGCGGCCGTGTATCGATTGAGGTCCGAATGTGGTCACTTGATCCTTGGCCTCGACTCCTGGCCTCAACGGGTTAATTACTCCTCGCTTTACAAATTTGAGGAAAAGCAACCGAGGCTGCGTCTCAATTGTATCCATTTGATGATTACGGCCCACTTGATGGGTTCCTTTTTAGCCAACCGATGTAATTGGTGGGCAGGTGAAATGCGCATGTCGATTGGGTTCAAGGAGAGCGAAATGGGGGAGGAGGTGGGAGTCAAGACCCGCATAATTAGCCATCAGTAAATCACGACTGGCCATCAAAGAAAACTGTTGGTGCGAGAGGAGAAAGCGTAAAGTTGCGCATTAATTTACGTAATATCTGATTTTTGCTTGAGCGATTATGCCACAACGCTTTCAAATTGTTTAACGTAAAAAAGAAAGGAAAATTCGAATTAAGTGTTAAAATTTTTTGGAAATTATTAATTAATTAATTTTTAAAAACATATTTTTACCTGACATTGAAATAAAATTTTTTTAAAAAAAAGTAGAATTAATTTATCACGGAAACGAGCACTTAAGTAAATGAATTTATCCAATTGCATCTGCGACACCTATTGGCGGAACTTGAGATTACAATTATGGTCTTAGTTGGTTATTAACGTGCGAGAAACGGGTCTGAAAAGCTTAAAAGTAAACAAAAAGGCACGTTAGCGTCACAGTTAGTTGAGTTTGCATTGTTTTCGAATGGTGGGGCGACCAGGTGAGAAGTTGTGTGATTTCTCTCTCGTTTTCATTTCTCGCTTTGTGAATTCTGATTTTTCTTGATGATGATAATAACGGTGTTGGGTCTGTTGTTGGGTGTTTCTGTGGTACGTTCTGATGGTCATTAGGGTGGGGTTCGGAATTATCTTCCATTTCATGTGAACCTGTCTCATTTTATCACGCCGTTTAATCTTCATAATACTCGTGCTGAAAGTGCGATTGGCGTTTCGTTTCTCTCTCTCGCGTCTGAAAAGCACGCGTTTTTCTTATCTCTTCGCATATCTGCTTATGGGAAAGCGTGCGAGAAATTATTTTGTAAATTCCATAAAAGAGGTTTATTTAAAACTGTGGAATTTTAATAACTCGGAGAATTTTTCTCTCTGGAGGTTAGGGAAGGGGTGTCACAAGCCAGGGTGTTTTTTTGATGTAAGGTGAGGTGTTGGATGATTGCTGATGGCGGTTTGAAAGTGTGATTTACTGGTCGCCTCAAACTCAAGTTGTTTGAGTGATACGTGACTAGATGAGCAATCAACAACTAATTTAACTCGTGTTGATCCATAATGCAATGAGTCACTGGTTTTTAGTTGTTGTTTTTTTAAGTGGAGGTATTTTTTTTGTTGGATAAACACCTGGTTTGGAAGTAAATTGTTTGATTGGATAGTGGATTTTAATTTATTGTGCGAGTGGGAATCGATTTGGAGATTGGGAATTTCTTTTAGGTATTGGGTGCTAACCAACTGTGTAGTGTTATCTTGATGCACTTATCACTTTGTAATCCGTTTTGAGTTGGTTTAACGTAATTTTCATGTGGGTTTATTATGTTTTTCAGTTTTTGCGTTTGGTGCAAATTTTCGACACGTGTTTTATTTGATAAATATACGAAATGAAAGGAAAATTTGAAAAAAAAATAAAATAAAAAATGGAAATTTGATCGAGGGAATCTAATTTTGTAAACATTTCCATGGCAATGGGGTGATATTTATTCAAAATAAATCAAATGTAATGCTGTTAACAATTGATTTTAATTCAACTCGAGTAAAAAATAAGAAATATTATTTCTTTGGGATAAAATATTAAAAATATAAAACAAAATATAAATACCAAATTTCACATAAAATAATCGATTTATTTGTATGAGAGAGATATATAAACAGCAATAACATTACATTTATTGAAGAAAATATTTCTTTTTCATCCTCCATGGGCCTCCTAGGCTCGTGGGGCCGTGTCAACCGCCACTATACATCTGTTGCATGATTTTCCAGCTTTGCATTATGCATTTTGTCTATTTACCTTTTATGGATACAAAGATTTCATCCACACACTCCTTTTTTTCCTCTCTGCACTTTCAAAGTCTATTATCTGATAGAAAAAGAAGAAACAAAAAATATAGGTCGATATACAGAGTATATAATAATATTTATTTATTTATTTCTATCACTGAAATCTAAGATGAATTGAATTGAAACTTCCTAATAAGATTATTAGCAATAATCAGAAAAACAAGTCTTTTCATACTTATTATCTTTTCATTTGTTGAGAAACAAAAGTTGAAGGTGAAATTGCCTTGCCACTTGGCCATATATTGTGTTTCGTTGTGCTCGGGTCAAGTGAATAGTAATGAGGAAGTTTGCACGTTGATTTGTTGGGTGATAAAATTGTTGATATGAGGCGGGCGAACAGATGGTGTCTTCTTGAAGAGCAGAGCAAAGCAAAGCAAAGAAAAGCTTTTTGGTTTTGTGCTCTGCTTTTTGTGTGTGTATACATTGCAAGAAAAGCTGTCCATCACAGACCCCTTTGCCAGCCTCCTTCCACGTGCTCATCAAGTTGGCACTGCACTAAAATTTGTCCATAAATTTAAGAGCCAAACAATCTCAGGTGTTTGTTGCTAGTTAGAGCGTTTTTATTATGAGTTTTATGTTTGCACACAACTTGTCTGTATGGCGCTTCAATTGAAGGCCTGGGAAAATAAATTTTTTTTAGAAAAAGGGAAGTTTTAAGGTTGTTAGTGTCAGGTAGTCAGGTTTTATTTTTTAATTAGTTTTATATATAGTGTGCCATTTAAGCACAATTAAGTTGTTACCGGGTTATTAAAAAATTTTTTTTTGTGTGATTTAGAAGTGAATTATTGTTTAAATACGGTAAAGTTAGTGATGGGGGCGTTAAAAGGTTTTAAAAAAATATTTACGGCCGCTTAATTTAGTTTTTAAAGGAGGAGTCGGACAGTTTGACAATCTAGCGGAATCTGAAAGGTGGAAAAGTCGAAATTAGGGAAAAATTTCGAGAATTTTCTCTTTTTTAAGTCCGATGGGGAACTATTGGGGACAAATTCGTTGATATACGGAGGTGATAAATTTACAATTTACTTAATTGGTCTTTTATTTATGGAATATTACACGGCATGGCATGTAGAAGCGTGTCCATTGTGTTTAGCCGCCTTCTCAAGTCACGGGCTTAATAACAGGTTAGTCTAGGAAGCAAGAAAAAATAGCGAGGTGCCTCTTCCATCTTGATTCGTCACCACCCCCTTTGCCACCCCTCGTCCTCTCCCTACAACTGTCCCGAACACAGATTGACAGAAATTACAGGCTGGACACCAGCAGGGGTCGCCTGCTCGTCCACCATTGCTGGCTAATTTGCAGTTGTAGGGTTTGAGGTGGTTCCCTACCTGTAGAGGTGCAATAACTCATCATCAAAGGGACTCGAGTATGTGCACTATTTGAAAGGGGTAAATGGGAATTTTTGTTAAGGGTTAATTGATTGGGTACAGTAGGGTCGTGCAACTAGGATGTGTGTGTGTGCTTGTAAAGGATATGATGCATTTGAGGTCCCTCGAGTGAGTGGACTCATGTGTTGTTTATGTGGCCCAAGAGATGTTTGTATATGGACATGACTCTCTCTCTCTCTCGCTGCTTGTGGTGTATGTTTGTTGAAAGCCTTTTGGTTTGAATGTTTGATGCATCAGATGAGGGAGATATATGGCTTTTGGTGTGGGTTTTTTTTATTTTTTGGTTGGGATTAGTTGGGTAAATAAATATGGGTGTATGGGAAGGATTTTGACAGATTGTGGGGTGTATTGGTATGACTTTTGATGATGTGGATTTTTTTTTTGGTTGATTTATGAATATGGAAGGAGTGCAAGTGGGATTAGTATTTTTTTTTTGTTTTTTTTTTTATTTGGATTTTTAGTATTAGTGATTGGGAGTTTTAATATTTTTTTTTTAAATTGAGTTATTTAATTAGTTTGTGGAATATTTTGAAATTGGAATTGTAATGGTTAGAAATATAGCAATTTTAGTAATTGTTGAGTGCAGCTTTACATGACATGTGGTTAGTAATTTGTTTTTATGAGTTTTTAAGTTACCAAATGTCGATAATTGAGGAAAATTGGAATTTATCTTGCACAGTTTTTATTTTAGTTTTTATTATTATTATTTTCTATTTTTTTTTCTTCTATTTTTTATTTTTTATTATTATTTTTTGAGGGGTTGAAACGACGTAATTTGAGCAGCTTTGGAAATGTAAGGAATGTAGCTTTTGAGGTTTTTTTTTTTTTCCTTTTTTCCTTTTTTTTTTTCTTTCTTTTTCCCCCGTTGCATTTTTCTTTTTCTAGTTTTAACCTATTTCTAAACTTTGCCAACTGGTAATTTTTTTTTACAAGCTAATCATGATTTAGTGTAATCTGAAACAAAATTGACATTTACCAATAGCCATAAGATTATCACAAAAGCAAATTCCCCATTTAATGTCATATTTATCTAGGTTCATTTAATTTCGCTGTTAGAACAATATTGTCATAGTCGCCATTTTGGATATTTCTCCATATGGTAATTTGAGTTTTAAAAAAAAATTGTGTCATGCTTGCACCGCATCATTGCATCATCAATGTGAAAACACAGAAGTAAAAAGTTAATTTGTTTAAATACTTTTTTCCCCCATTTTTTCCCCGTGTCATGCAAACAGAATGCAAATAAGAAGAGTGACTTGGGGCTGTCAATTCTTGTTGCATCTCAGTGAAGCCCGAGTCATAAATTGTGCAAAGCTCACGATGTGATTTGTGCTTCTTTTAGGGAATTACAAAGTGGCATTTAGTGATATGCTCGACCTGACACGCTCGTTTACTGTCAAATTTGAGTATCCTCATGCACATTGACTTGTTGGTTATGCCTGCGCGCCCTGTCTCGTGCGTCTGTCAGTCTGTCTGTCTCTTGTCTTTTTCCCTGCCTCGATGTAAATCATGTTTCCGAGGTGTTTCTGATTTATTTAGTAGTTTTTGTTCGTCTATCGAGCAAAAGGGGACTTGTTTTCCACATACCTATACACGTCTCACTCAAAACGGCTTGTTTTATAAGCAGCTTTCCACTTTTATATATTTAACATTTTGAAAATTTATGCACTGTTTGATGCTCTGGAAATTTTGTTTGGACATTTTCAGTGCCAAATTAGTTAAAAATCAGCTTTGAAACGACGAGGGGCATCTGTAAGTGACGTCACAGTGAAATGTGAATAAAAATTGTCACGTTTTCTGACGTTACAAAATGGGGGATTAAAAGCGATGAGTAAATTTCGTTTTGGGGCATCGTCGATTGATTGAAATGATAATTTGGAAGACGAAGAAGAAAAAAAGGATTTTTATTGCTGTTATTCGTTTAAAAAAAGAAGGAAAAAAAAAGGTTGTTACATGAGATGAACATAAAACAGTATAAAACGCGGCCTTAAAGTCAATTTGTGGAGAGTGGATATTATTCGTTATGTAATTAGAGCATTCCATTGCCAAATATACTTATTTGGTGTTTTATTCGCAGATTTTTCACCGTCTTCGTTCACAAAACCATTTTTCACGTTTTCCAATTAAAATTTATTAATTTTTCTCTAATAAAAAGAAATTATTACGTTTTTTTAAATGTATCGGGCGTTTTATGACACATTCGACCCTAAAGCTTGGAGAAAACGGTAGTTACTACTATTATTATTAGTATTATTTTCACTTTTTTCCCTCCAATATTGCATTCCCGTCTGATATTGGCACAATAAGCCCGAGACTGCGTTTCTATCTTATTATCCGCTTCCCAATGTGCGCAACTGCACACTCCAGCTTTATTTTTATCGTTATGATATTTGCTTTCCTTTTTTCTGTGGCCCCGGGTTTTCTTATTCGCTCAGATTGCTCTGGGGCTCAGGATTGGATCTATGGACAGCGATCGGAGGGGATGGTGGATGGGGACAGGGGGCAGTGCTGTGAAGTGAGGCGCGAGCCTTGCTGCTGCTTGCAACTGCTTTTTTTTCCCTTCTTTTTTTCTTTTTTCTTTTTCTTCTTTTTTCTTTTCTCTTTCTTCTTTCCTTTCTATTTTCGCCCAAACGTGCATCAGTGGACTTGGGCAGAGAGCCCCATAGTGGACATTTGAGGTTTCCATGGAAACGTAGACTAGTAATGGTGGCAGCAGTCGAGGAGGGTATTTGTGCCTGCCTGGGTTTGAAAGGTTGGCAGATTGAAAGAGCAAATGACCATGCTGGGTGCCATTAAGTGTTCCTTTGCTTTGCCTGCCCGTAATGCGTCACTACTTTGAAGTTGATAGGGGTTGGTCATGTGTGCAGACACGTCATCAGGGCTAGAATCTAACCAGGCTTATTTTAACTCGAGAATTTATTGTTTTTTTTTTTGTTTTTTTTTTATTGTGGCGGTTTTCGAGGGTTAAAATGAGTTAATTTATTAGAAAATTGGTTTTTTCTTTGATTTGTTTAAGCGGAAATGGCGACTGGTGTCGTTATTTTGCTTCAATTTCGTTTATTGTTGTCGCCATCTTGGATTTGAAGTTTAGATCGATCGGTAACAAGTGCTGATTGTGCATTCTGCGCATGGGCAACCGACAGTTCAGAGATGAAACCGTTTATAAAAATGAACATTTAACGGTTTATAAATACCATTTTCCACATGGATAACATCGATAACCAAATCACGTTATTACCTCGTAGGACTAAACTCTATAGAATAACATGAGAAGATTCATTTCAACACGTCGTGTTGATTGTTAGTTTTTTAAATCTTCTTGTAATTGCTAAATTATATCATACGAAATTTCAGGGCGAAATTGTTGCATTTAAAATAATTAAGCGAAGACGGGATAATAATAAAAAAAAATAATAATAATAAAAAGTCAAAAACTCCCAACGTGTTTAACCTCGAGTGCCCTCTTTTGTTCTTCAGCTAAAATTAAAAGTAAAAAAAAACAAAAACAAAAAAAATTTCTCATAATTTTTTCTGATAAGAAAAAAAATGTCAAAAATATTCGAAGTAAAAATTTCTCTTGTGCCAGTCGATTGTTTGTGATGGGGTCAGGAGTAAGGGTCAGCTCGTGCTGGTTTGTGTGCGTGCGCATGTGATATCTGTCCATCTCTCGAGCAAAACTTGTTGATGATCCTGTGCGAAAACGGGTTTTGCCGCGTTCATATGTGGATGGGCTGAGATTACGAAGCAAATGATTGGTTTCATCAGTGCCAATGGCAGGCAGAAGGGACGCCAAAGGAACGCCAAAGGGAGGGGGCAGCGCCACCCCACGACGTGCCATAGCCAACAATCCCTTTGGCCATGAAATATGGCACTCCCAGGGCGGGAAGACGCCTTGTTAAGGGGACATTGTGGTGAGGGATGGGGGGAGGGAGTGTTGTTCTCAGCTGACGACAAGTGGGGGGAAACGCGGGATGGATAAACCTACTTCCGTCTCCCCTGTTCGTAATGGTTCAATGAGAGATCAGTCTCTTGTAAGAGAGACGTTTATCGCACCACACCTGTATGATGGCTCCAGCGGGGTTGGCGACGGGTTATTAGGCAAAACGTCAACTTGTGATTGAGTTGGGATAAATTGCTCGAAACAATAATATCAGCACAAGATGGACACGGGCACCTGTAGCTGGTGTTCTCACAAATGCACAAATGTCGGATTTATTTTTTATCTCGTGAAATAATCTTTTGGCATAATATTATATTAATCCGCCGTGCACCTCTGGTGGAGTGGATTTGCATTTGACAATGGGAATTGTATTTTAATTAGTTGTGAAGAGTTTTTATTTTTATTTTTGAAACATAACTGATTGCGTATTGTGTAAAAAAGGGAAAGTGTAGGGTTTAGTGCGGTTGTTATTCGAAAATAAGTGCTCCCGTTAAATAAGCATTGTATTATGGGGTGTTATTTTCTTGTTCTGCAGCGAGTTTGATGAGTCCTTAAATCGGTTGAGTTGAGTTCGGTGTTGCTCTTTGCGCGCGAATCTGTGGGTTGGCACTCATTTGGCCGGGCAATAAAACGAGAAGATTTGTAAATGATAGGACGAGTCCTCGTGTGGAAATGATGGGCATTGGATTAAGTGCTTTTCTTCTTCTTCTTCGTCTCCTTTCCTTTATTTTTTCTTCCCCCGCTTTCTTTTCCAATGTCTTGTTTCACATGTTGGTGGTTGCTGCTCACACGACAATTCCATCGCGCGCAGTTTTTGTAATGCGCCTCAGATAGCTCCTCGTCTTTGTACCTCAAGAAGAGCCTCGTAAAAACCAATGTCATGTTAGTGACAACAGCTCCACGTAGAGCGTTTTAGGGTCTCGTGCGTCCCCAAATGGGGGCGGAGTTGAGGGTGACGTGAGTCGACTGGCGTCTTGCCATCTGAGTCGAGATTGAGAGCCGAGACTCCGACCCGCGATTCGGTCATTTGACTGATTTTCGACGTGTTGATCGGCCGTATGAATCCAATTTTACTCTTCACACCACGCACGCAAATCTCTCTTTATGATTCAATGTTCCACAAAAAAAATAAGAAAAATTAAAAAAATCGAATACACCATATATCGATATCGGAATTAACATCGATTTTTTTTTCGATTTTATTTTTTTTTACATTTTTTTGATCGACAAATCGATTATTTTGGTATAGAAAAGGTGGTTGAAGTCATTCTAGATTTGATTTTAGTTTAGCTTTTCTTTGTGCTCTTACTTAGCCAAAGCCAAAGCCAAGCCAGACCAAGAGCGAGTGGGTCTCTCGTTCTCGTGGAGCTGTTTTGCCCTTTTCTCGTTTCATAGTCGTTTGTGTTTTGCTCGCTTTGTGAGGTGTTAGCATTCAAGACCATGGTCTCGGCCGCCGCGGGCCAAATCTTTTTCTTCTTTCTTTTGTGCACTTGAGCCTAGGAACCAGACCCCTGCAAACTCGTTTGGACAAAATGACTCCTTCTCTCTCTTTCGCTCGCTCTCTCCCTCCCCCACACCCTGCCTAATGCCAGTGGGGGACGGCCGAGTCCCGAGCCTCTTTGCTCGCTCAGCGGGAGATCGCCTTCTTTTCTCGGCCAATTTATTCCAATGGCAAGGAGAGGAGAGGGCAAGTGGAAAGTGGAGGGGTGTCAGCACGGGAAAACGAAGGTAGGGAGAGGGGGCGGTGCACCCGAGGCTCGTGTTTTGACCTTGATTCGTGTGAGCTTGGCCCAAATGTCGTGCTGGGTTAAGAGTTTTCATTCTCGACCACGGTGGGATCTCGGTTGACTTGCGAGGGGGGTTTTTATGTGCACCTTGTTGTTTTCTTTGTTCTTTGCAGTTGGCCACGAAGGGTGATTTTTTGAGGTTTTGTTGTGATTTTCATGGTTCTAGGGGAATTTCCTCGTGGGACCTCACACGGATTTCGAGTTTTCGACTTTTTTTTTTTATTATATATCGACAAAGTCAGTGTGGATTGATTGATAAATGGGTGAAGTGTATGGAGGCGTGATTTAGTCGCTCTAATCTTGATGAGAATCATAATCGCGGTGAAATTGAATCGGTTTTAGTCGATTTAAGTATTTTTTTTTGTAGTTAATTGCAGGTTGGTATCGATTTGTTTGATTTTGTGTTCGGAATTCGTGTTAAAATGGGGAGCAGTAATAGTTCAATTACGATCGATAAAAAATTTGTTTAGCAATTAATTAAGCGATTATATTTGTCACATTAAACCACAAATTTTGGAATATCGTGATGTAATTAATTACTTTACAGTCCAATCAATCGGATGTCTTTTATACAGTCAATTAGCTTCAAAAATTACCCAGTCTTGCACTATGCATGGTCAATCATTTCGATTGAATTCAATTAAAGCGATTATACTTGATGAAAATTGATATTGGAACATTTAAATAATCAGAATCAGTTTAAAAACAAAACAATTAACAAGAAATCGTTTTTAAAAGAAAAATTGCTTTGTGTTCCACAATATATAATAAACAAGCATTAATTGCAATCGCTTCTAAACAACATTTTTTTTCGTGCAACATTCTACGTAATAAGTTTTATGTGACTTAAACAGGATTCCGCAAGATCCATACCATGATTGCCTGAAATATCGATTTTTCTGCCCCATTTAATCGGTTACTTCAATTTTTCTTGCAAAACTAATTCGTATAAAGGGAAAGAGTGTGGTGGTTGGTGTTTGTTTACAATTTATTGCGATTTGTCAATTATTAGCATTGGACACGGAGATGATAATTTTTCACACTTGATAAATCATTTAACCACACTACTTGAAACTAGTGCTACTTGGCACATAAGCATCTGGGTGTGCACACGCACACACCACATACTTATTGTTCGCCCCCTACGGTCAATTGGAGAAAATGTCCTCTCGCTAGATACATACACATATAATAGGGGTAGTATAAGGGTGGTACGGGTGGGGGGAATTGGAAGCTCTCCTGCGGTTTTCCCAATTGAAAGCAAGCCCTATTTGCAAGTATTTTTGGATAGGGGAATGAGGTGGGTAGACAAGGGTAGAGGTTCTTCTTTTTTATGATTGGGTGCCCACCCTGCGCGTGCCAAATGAGATGGTCTTGCACCCCGACTGTGTGTACAGATATATATATATATGTATATATGTACATACATGTCTCTCGTCCTCCAGAAGGTCAGGGGCGTGAGTCGTGTGTGTCATTGCTGTGTCATTGATGAGATTTGGGAAAAAAGAAATTAAATTTTTGTAATAAATGGATAAAATATTTGGATGCAGAAAATGGTGGATTTATTTTTATTTTTTGTGATCAGAAAAGCGTGTTTGACACATGGTTGGGAGTACGTTGAGGAACATAAAACTCGGACGTTGCTTTTGCTTCATATTTCATTGCAAGGTGTTGTGGATAAGTTGCGCGAGTCTATATATTGCGAATCAGTTTGTTGTGGAGGTTGGAAGCGGGAGGAATTGCGTATAAAACGCGGTGGTGTAAAATAGAGCTAAGATGATGCACTTTGCAACATTTTATGTCCATAAATTGTTTTCAATTTGATAAATCCAGCAGTTTTGTGGCAAAATATATGGCTAATGTGATGGTTTTTCTTTTTCCAACATTTTTTTTTTGTCCATCTCCCTCCTTCCTTGCCTCGTAAACATGCATAGGAAAAGGGATGGGGAAGGGGTGCATGGTGTCTTGAGGGGGTTCTTGGAATCAGAAATACACACACTTGGCTTTTTCCTTATCGTATTTGCTTTGAATGCAGCAAAGATAGGCGCGCGCACTCCACTTTGCATTGTGTACACATGAAATATTGGCTTGAGTTTTCTCCTTAATACATCATGTTCCAAGATGGCGAGAGGGTGCAAGGGTAGGAAACGGAAGCAGGGACACGAGACACCTAACAAAAAAAAAAGCCATTGATCTGTTTGACCAGAAGGAGAGAACGGTCATTTAGAAGTGCGATTTTTTTCTTTGCTCTCTCCCCACGCGGCTAAAGGATGGGGAAAATGGCGAGTGTTTTGTATATATGCAAGTGCAATGCTGCAATGCAAAGAAAGTGGATGTATGGGGAAGGCAGTTGGCGGAAATTAGGTTGGGGGCGGCGAAGGCGGGAAACATTCTCGCGGGTCTCATCATCATCCCTCTCTAGCACCCCCAGCAATGGCCACTCGACCAAGGAGTATCGACATTGTCCTGAGGGGCGCATTAAGTTTGGCGCCTTCGTGTGACGTTTGATGGGAAAAGATGGCGAGTTGATGCTGGGCCTGGCTGGGCTGGGCGTGCGGGGAAACGCCGTGCATGTGCCTAAAGGATTGACTGAAAGGCGAGGTAATTTATTTTTTACGACCTGTCAGTCATCGTGTTGTCGAAAGTGTTTGACGCCTCATCATCATCTGAGATGTTGATATTGTTGTTGCGTTGGCTGAATACTCCTTGGCCATTAGCAAGTGTTTTGTTTGGAGGAGGGGTGGGATGAGATGGGATGAGATGAGATGAAGCGTACATCAGTCAGAGGTAATTAGGATTAGTAGTTGGGCAAAACGAGTGTGCTGTGTGCGGTTCGAGGTGTTAATATCTGTTGTTTGATTGAATTGCTGTGAAGTGAACTTCCTCGAGTGTTTTCATTTGATAAATCATGTGCAGGGCTGACGTTTGGCATGTTTGTTAAATAAAAAGTTTTTGATTTTTTTTTAAATTTTTTAAACAAGCTTTAATTTAATGTGTTTTATTTTTAGAGGTGGGTTAAAAATAAAGGTTTTATCAAGGGAGCGAGATGTAAATAGAAAAATGGGTTTGAAGTTCGTAACGAGGTCGAGTTTTATTGCAATGGAATAAGTCAATAAGAAGAATAATGCGCAGTTTGGAGCAATTGGTTAAACAAAATTGCATGGTTTATGCGTGAAAAGTGAATGTGAATGGCTTGTCACAGCAAGCAGAACGAATGCCAAGATTTTGATACGTCACTTGATTGACTTGACCACAAAACGATTAAAGAAAATGTGAGTTTTGAGCCGGAATTGTACATTTGTATGGCGGAAAAAGCGGCGGTTAGCTGTTAACACATTCCATGCGTAATTAAGTGTGCCGAAATAGCCGTTCGGTCGGATTAAATTAATAATAAGGTCTTAGACCGGTCCATTAAAGATGAGAAATGCGCGTAAAAATGATTTCTGAAAATGCAACAGCATTTGCGTGTGATTTAAACGCGTTTTGGTCTGGAGAATGGGCATTGCCTTGGCCTTGGTTCCTCCTCTCCTCTCCTCCCGGAGCCCCGACTCCCCATCTCCACTTGTGCGGCGTTATAGTTAATTGTGACCTCTTGGTGGTCCCTCCTCTTGGCCTCGAGTGGCTGTGCCATCATTTGTTGGTGTAATGCGCTTTGCTGTGTATGTGTATGATGAGGAGGCGTCATAGATTATAGATCAGCAGATGAGAGGCGGGTCAATACCAAGTACCGTGTTTAATTCCACAACGTGGCCACAGGGGGCGCTTGCAAATCGAGTGATGCTCGGTGCGTTGCCGTATGCAGGAAAGGGGGAGTTGATCTTTTCTCCATCTTCTTCTTGTTGGGTAATGGCTTTGGGCTCGCTGGAGGAATGCATTTAATGTGCAGTGCAGTTATCTTTAAAAGGGCCAAAGGGTTAAGGGAATGGTGGTGCATTATGGGTGTTAGGGGGGGTGGTGGTAGCGGAAAGGAGGGAGAGGCATCATGGGAATTGGTTGGCCAGTATTGATTGGAGAGGAGAGCGTTGGTTCGTCCCCATGGCAACGCAGACTCCAAGGAGTAATAATCATGTGGAATCGTATCAGTTGGAGTGTGGTGGCACCAGCAGTTAATGTAGTGGGCTTTTGTCTGTATTGGAGAGAGAAAGAGAGCCAACAGCTGCTTGGCTTCATACGATTTCAAGCTGATGTATTTGCCTCCCGGATACTTGTTATTACGCAATATTGGATTTCATATTTTTTTTAACACTAAAAAACACATATATTTTGCTGCTTCGAAGGAATTTAGAATTTTTTTTCTAATTTTTTCACTGAATAAAATTATTGTAATTGAACGTCGATCGGTTTCTTTTTTGAGGTTAGGAGAAAATATGTTTATTTCCAAGTCGTTTCAATGTCATCGCCCATCACGCAGCTTTGCAGGGACAACCCCTGGATGTAAATAAACGGCCATTTTGATTTGCCTGTCATTTGCGGTGACGTCATTTCACGGTACAGTGCGGGTTAGCCTGAAGATGTCGATTTCTCTTTCCATTTTTAGCTCGCATTTTTAGCGTTGTTGCTTTTGTTGTTGTTGGGGGAGAAGGGAGAAAAAATCAATTTATTGGTAAAATTAATGCAGTCGTAAAATTTCATTCGCCAAGCTTCAACACCCATTCGCTCAACCCTCGTTCTTTGTGCTGTGAAGAGGAGGCGGAACATGAAATCGGTCCGCAGACGGTGGCTCCTACTGGCGGCGGTCGGTGATGGCATCGACGGCTGCAATGATGATGGTGATGATGGTGGAGTGGGTTGTTGAGTGGCGTCATATTTTGTGCGTCGACAAGCGGCTCAAGCATGCGCGTGATTCACGAGGGGAGGTGAAAACTCGTCGCCTCTCATTCATTCTTCTGTTTGTCTGTCTACGCACCTTTGAGCGGAAACAGGAAAGATGTATGCGCATGTGCGAAAGATGAATTAGTTCTTGGTTCGGGGTTAGACACTTGTCTCCGGCATTGAAGAAATCGTTGAGTCGCTCCTAAGGGAAGGACGATGCCGCGTGCATGTTTGCATTTTATTTTTTATTTTTATTGGTTGATCTTGGCGGCGTAATTGAATTTATTTCTACGGGATTTTGAGTGCTGGAAATTGGGTGTGACGGTCGTGATTTTGGGCCATAGTTTGAAATTCCTACACGCTTCCATTACATGGGAAAAATAATTCGTGGTTCTGAGTTGATAGCTAATGGTTGGCACGCGCAAGTCCCATGGTCCCCGCACTCCTCATCTGCGAGCTGCATCTAGAAATCGTTAGCATAATTCTCATCAGTGAAATGGGGGTTGAGTTTGAGAGTAGTTTTTCGTGTTCATTGTGTAGGTGCTTGCTCGCCCATCCTTATTTCTTTAAAGAACTCTTTTAATGCGTAGTGATTGGTGATTTTTTTTTCTTCTTTTCCCGCTCCTATCTCTTATTTTTTAAGTGTGGAGTGGTGAAGAATGGATCATAGGATATGGGTTGGTGTTAGCATGTGTTGAATTTGTTAAAGCTGAAGTATCGACTTGGAGTTTGGATTTTTAAGGTTTGTTAGGAGTGGAAATTAATTTTTTTTATTTTTAATCGATATTTGGGTGGAAAATGGACGTTTTAAGATAGATAAAAATTTATGGGAAGTTTTTTTTTAACTTTTTATTTAAAAAAAAAATAATATTTGGAAAATGTTTGTGTAAAAAAGGGAAGAAAAAAAATTAAATGTCTTTGACATTCACTTGTCCAAGTGACTCAGGATGCAAGTTGAATGCAATATGCAATTCTAGAAACCTGTTGCTCTCAACAGAGTTTTTTTGAAGGGAAAAAAAAACAACACATCCTTTTTCCATTGTCTTTGTTTACAACAAGTGGAACTTTGGTTTCAATAGGTGATATAAGAGCGGTTTTATTATGGAAAATTGTAAATAAATATGTATAAATTGTATTTTTGTGTGTCTTTTTAAGTAAAAATAGATATAAGATGGTATTAAATTTTTCTGGTTGAATTTTTATTTTTAACTTCCTCTTGTTCCCCAGTCGAGGGTCATTACAGGTGGAGGAGAGAATGTTTGTGAGGCTGGGAAGGTGAAGCGTTCATGGCAAGCCAACAGCTTTGCGTTTGCCGCTCATTCGTTTTGCGTTTGGATTCAAATGGCCATTTAGAGGCTGAGGGCGAAGATCCTTTTCCTCACGGGAGTCTTCTGCTTTTGTCGTTTTGTGGCCTCTGCTGCTTTTCTATGTTCCAAGAAGTTGAAACAAAACGGCAGTGGGAAGGGAATTTTAGTCGAATAATTGCGCCAGAATTTGACTTTTTAAGCGCTTGAGGACAGTCGCAATCAAAAAATGCGTCGAGGAAAGACACGGGCGTCGCAATGTTGGTTTAGAACTGATTTATGGTGTTTTTAAGGGGGAATAAATTTGTTTTTTGGATTGATTTTTGAAATATTTTTTTTTTTTGCTTTGAAAAAAATTGTACATAAAAATAATAAGCTCTTTAGTAAAAACATGTAATTTATTGGCGTGTATATTTACACTCTGTTTAATTATTGAAGAAATAGTTGTATGTGTTGAGTGCTTTTCATCTGGTTGCTGTCATTTGGGCGTCCTGACTTATCTTGACATGGCTAACCTCTGTCTGTCTTTACTGCTATTCGATCTATATTTTTTCTATTTTTTTTTTTAAATGAAAAAAAAAATTATATATAATTTTTTTTTTATTGAAAATGCACTTGCACCTAAAAGCCATTTTTAAAATTGCTGTTTAACAAGCAATGATTGTTGTTTCGTATTTTATTTTATTTTATAAAAATAGACAAAGAAATGTCCCAGGTTTATTCATATTCTCTTGCTATTCTCTCCTACTGCTTTCCTCCCTGTAGGCCTATTTAAATCATTTACATGCAAATCTACAGGAGAGAATATGGCATCAAAGTTTAAAAAAATGTTTATGGTTTTTTAATTTTTATTTGAGTAGCAAGAGTACTATAAAAATTCATTCTCCTCCCTACTTGCACCCCTTTAATTCCCACTTTACCGTTAAAAAAACCCCACAAAGTCTTTTGTGTTGCCTTTATCTGAAAAATGCTTGCAAATGGCGCCATAAAAAATTATGATAGAAAAAAGGAATTTTTGATACTTTTTATTATTATTATCATTTTTATTATGATTATTATAGTCAAGCAATTAACCAGTTTAAGGCAGCCAGCATCTCACTTTTGACTTGTTCCTCTTACTTTGCTCTCTCTCCCCATCTTGAGGGGGTGACAAAAATGGCAATGTCCTGTGTTTCTTAATGAGTGTCATCAAACTGAATAGGCTTTGGTGTAGTTGTCCTTCTCATCACTATAAAATTAGTTTTTACAGCTTTGCCAAGTTATCACACATAATTTCATTGTATCTTACTTTGGTAAATAAAAGTGATGGTGTGTAAAGATTGTACAGGGCGAGGGAAAGGTTAAACGGATAGAATGCTCTTAAAATTTGCTTTTAGTATTGCTTAGCTTTTATTGCACATGTTTGAACCCGCTCATCATTTTTCCAAATATTTCAATAGACCGTTGGAAAATTATGATGTAATGCTGTTTTACCAAGTTATAAACCTTTACTTGATTGTTAGTTTGGCTGACAAATGACTAATGCGCATGCGCCGATCGCAAAAGTAAAAAGTGAACGGAAGAAAAGTAACCGGATCGCTATCTTTGGCTAAAGTAACTTTGGCTACTTTCCTTTCGGAAATAATAGCATTTTTGACGTCACTTCCTGTGTCGAAAGTAACTAAAGGAAAGATTCTTCTTTCCTTTCGCAAATTGAACGCAACTAATGTTATAATGTTATTTTGCGATGGTTTTTCTCATAGATGGAGGGCAACCATCGTTATGATCACATGATCGTGTCACCTGACCTCACTTTTGTGAAAAATTCAAAATAGGAACAACTTAGTTACTCATTAATATGTAGTAGTCGACTTCGCATAAAGTGTGGTTAGGATCCACGGAAAGAGGGTTTCACGTAAAATTCACGTAAAGTGTGGTTTGACACGCTGCGTGTGTGTAATTAAATTCACACACATTTAATTTTATTTTTCTGGAGAAATTTTTGAAGTGAGTTTTTATACGCGATGGTTGTATAAGAAAATTAAAATTTATAGATCCGATCGAGGGAAAAGGTGGGGAAAAAAATGACATAAAAAAAGTATAATGGTGTGTACCTACACACAGAAGTTCAGAGTATTTTTATGATTAATGGTAGCTGCAAAGTTTGAGAGAAGAGAGGAAGATGGAGCATGCGCACTTGTAAATTCCCCTCTTAATGTCTTCCCGTGTTGGATTAGATGCATTTTCTCTCTTTTCTGGGTGTCTCGGCATCAGGACTACCATCGTGTGCACCACAATAATCACTTATGCTAATAAGCAGCCGTGTGGAGTCACCATTGCACTTAACGAGCAGCTAAGTAATTAGCAAGTATTGGGGAAAAATAGCGTATGGCCATAATTATGATTTATTTCACCCATGGTGAAATTTTTTCTTCTTTTCCTTCTTAATACCCGCACAAGGAAGTAGTGGGAGGGAGTGGTTTCTCCGAGGTTCTGGTCTCATATAAAGCCGCATTAGGCTCTAATGTAGGATTAATAAATGGTGAGTTCACCTGGCTGCCCCCTGCTTTTTCGAGAGAAAAATTTGAATAAAGATGGTTCGCTGTGTTTAATAATCGGTGGACTCGGCTTGATTTGTGATGTGTTGGTGCGTGCAATTTTTGGTTGGCCACAAGAAACAATAAAATGATCGTTTTAGTTCGCATTTTTAGCTTTTAATGGATTGATCTTTTGAGATGAAGGAAGGTGTAACAATATACCGTGCAGGCTTTTGAAATGTGAAATGAGATTTGTCATTTAATTTTAACTGTCGTTTGCAATGGGGTGTTGAGCTTAAGAACATGTTTATTACACTTATCTGGGGCGTAGTGACATAGGAAATCCGAAAGCAGAAATTATATCCGAACTGCCAATCAAAAAAATTTGTTTTTTTAAATAATACCGTGTTTTATCGATTTAAACTGCCATTTTTGTCAGCAATTACAATTTCGGTTTTTCGTTTGTTACATTTGTTTGTGAGGTTAAATACGGAAACAATAGCGTACTTTTGCAAAAATACGGTATTATTGGTGTCTCAGCAGCGGCTACTATTCGAGGGCGACTCTTAATCGGTAAAATACGTTATGCTGCTTTAAAAAAAATAAAATTGAACGCACATGTTGAAGATAATTGAGGTCGATTTTCCGGTGAGAGTAAAACTTTCACAGTGTTGGCAATATTGATTGATGGTGAAGACACTGCTAAAGTCAAGTGAGCGTATATATTGCCTTTGCATATGGGCAAGTTTGGGTATGAGAGAATATTATGGGAAGGTTTTGTTTACTGTCTGAAGAGCTATGGTGTTGTATTTTTTTTTGAAGAGAAACGCAGGAAATGCTTACCGGAAGTATTGGTAACTCCAACTGTGGTTGTATATTATTGGCAGCTGAGAGAGTTGTTGTTGACATTTTATTGCTTTCTCACAGTAGCCAATTAAAAAAAGTAGCATTTCTCATGGTGCTTTTATCATTGTAGTGTCCTCTGGTGACGAATGTGTGCGTTAATCCGTTGAACAAGCTAACATTCCACGAATTGCTTTGCTGCACCAAGGCCCTTGTACATAATATGAGGCAACATTCCACCTGATGTGACATAGGGAACAGGAATTTACTGTGATTACTATTGTGTCAATATTGGGGAAGGCGGGGAATTAAAGGGGGTGTGGAGGTGGAGTATGGGTAGCGTTTGCAACGATATAAAATGGCCCCAGAGAAACAGCACATTGTGCACTGTCAGCAAAGGCATTCGCTTGGTCTCGTTATCATTGACATACCAGCTGAGAGTTGCCAGTGTATATTTGTGTGCCTTGTCATTATGGAAGGTCTCAAAGGATTAGAACTTGTACAATGATGGAGGAAAGTGACGGCTTGTTGTGTGTAATTGCGATATAGTTGGCAAAAAATAAAGTTGTTTTTTTAAATATATTTTTAGATTAAAGTTCCTAAGTGGATTCTAATTTTTTGTTTTTATCGTTTTTGGTGTTTCTATGAATAATTTCGGTTTGGCAATTACATTTCTTTAATTTTCATCAAATGGACGAATTATGGTCCACAATTCTGCTTTTACTCACTTGTGTAGCAGCCATTTTGAATTTGGTTGTACATTTTCTGCACTTTGCGCTTATAATTTCTTCTTGAATGCAAACAGAACTACCAAAAAGGGTAAAAACGACGCAAATAGAGAGTTTGCAGGAGGCATTTTTCCCTTATTTTGTGCCACGTTACACTATTTTAGTGCCATATCGTAAGGGAAAAATCTTTAGTGTATCGTTTTCAACACTAAATTAAAATATAGCGCAGCCAATCAGAATTGAGAACACTATATTGTTAGCTCCGCCAATTGCAAATGGCGATTATTTTGTTGTCCCGATTAAACACATCAGTCATAGGTATGTAGATTGAATGATAAGTGAGGCCCAAAATTGAATTTAAGGCCAAAAACCATACTTTATAGGCATAATAATGGAATTTTATGCAGAAATTTGCACATTTACGTCCCCAAATTGAATTTTTAGGCTCAAAATTACTAACTGTCAGTAGTTGGCTGAAATAGTGTAGTGATAAGGGAAAAGTGCAGCCCGCAAAAACTTAATTTATCATTTTTCCCTTACACTATTTTTATACCGTATAGTCTTTAACTGTAAGGGAAAAATGCATCCCGCAAACTCTCTATTGTTTTATTTTGCGGTAAAATGCAAAGTTGTTGAAATGTTGCGATGGAGCTGCACAAAGACGAGTTAATTTTTCTATAGCGAGGGAAAATTTATCTCCATAAAGTTTATTCGTGTATTTTTCTTGCGTATTTAAATTTTTAAATGAGGAGTTGTCGGATTAATAAGAATGATGGTTTTGTTGATATTAATTACAATTTGGCAAAGGTCCATATTTTCTTAGCAGTTGATTTGAAGTGTTGGAAAGGGTGTAAGAAGTCGACTCTTTGTTTTTCACACTCGCGAAAACAAAAGGGGGAAGTTTTCTTTTACTTGTCCTTTTTGTTCCCCTCATCGTCTTGTTCGCCACTCGAGACAAACAAAAGCACTTTGATAGACTGCTGTAGACAGGGCAATTTGCTAAGTGGAGAATGATAATGCCTCGCTATGAATAAAAGCAAGCATTGAAAGATTTATGAATGAAATCTCATGGAAGATGGCGGCAGACAAGTATTTATTGGTCACAAGCAAAGGACACAATGGACTTTTGAGAGCAAACACTATACGCATCATTTCCTACATATATTTTTTTAATTTTAATTTTTTTTTTTTTTTTTTTTTTTATTGGGGAAAAAAAAGTTGAGGGAGGAAAAAGTGAAAGGTTTTAAATTTTAATTAAAAGATGGCGATATAAATGTCAGATTTTGAGATGAAACGCGTGATTTATAAGGATTCATTATGACATCGTTTGTGCACATTTTTTTTTTTTTTTTTGCTTTTCCTTTTCTTCCTTCTTCCTTATTTACATGCATTTCAATTTAGATTTAATTTAAAGCGATAATTAATGTGATTTTTCTTATTTTGTCTATTTGCAGGTATGTAGCATTTGTTTGTAACCCTTTTTTTTGCGGGTATAAAAGAATGAGGAAGGCATTTGATATTTATACGAAGGAGATGTTTAAGGTAAGGAATTGTTCTATCTTTAAAAATGTTGTATCCGTAATAGTTAAAATGGCCGATAGTGATGGGAGAGAGGTTTGTTTTCTCAAGAGACCAATATGACAGAAATGGAGGTTGGTTCTTTGGCTCCCATCATTGGTGTGTTTAGCCGAGTGCTTTTCTGAATACATTTTTGAATTATGGATGCCTGACATGATGGTTGTGTGCACTTGAAGCAAATAGACTGTCTTTGATTTTTTTTTTTTATATGGAGTATATGTAAGAAAGCAATAATCATGAAAACACTTCGTGAATAATCCAAGAACAAATCATTGGAGTGTGGATGGGTGGGGAAAGAGTGGTGGATTTGGGAATTGATAAAAAGTTTATAAATTTTGAATTTTCTGCGGTTTTTTTCGTCTTCAAATTTTGGATTTTGATATTAAATTGTATAACCTTGGAAGAATATTTTTTTTTTTTTAAATGTTTAATTATTTTTTAAACTGGCTTTTCGATGAACCTCGAGTCAAGTAAAAGGGAGTCATAAACTGGAACATTTTGGGGCTCGTGAAGGAGATGTTGAGTGGGGATAGGGGTGCTGGAGGGCGAGGAATAAAAAGGGAAAATTACGAGGATTATGCGGTGAAATAAATATAAATAAATAATAAAAAGAAGAATGGACAAGGGTTTAAAAAGTAGGATTTTTTTTTTATGTGGTGTTAAAATTGTAAGTTTCCTGTTTAAACCACAATGGGGACTTGTTCTGCACATTGTAAATTTGTTTGTTATTTATAGGTGATGTTATTCTTTTTTATTCTTTTAAATTTTTTTTTTTAATTTTTTTTTTAAATTTTTTTTTTTTTAAATTTTATGTTGAGATGCATGTTTAAAAGTATGTAATTCCGGTCTCCACAGGGGAGGTGAAATTGTAGGTTTGGAATTCTTTATTATATTTGTTAGCATTATTAGGGCGGGTGAGGATGAATGTAATCAAACTTATGAGGGATTATTAAGATGGCGGACATTTGAGAAATTTGAAACTTGGCTAATTAATATAAAGAAAAGGGGGACGGGAATCAGCTGCCAATTCAAGTGATGGGTCGTAAATTTCATTTATTTTTTTAAATTTTTTTTTTAAAATTTCTTCTTAAAAAAATTCTAAAATTTTATAAATTGCGAATTGTTTTGTGGATTTCCAACGTCCATCTTTAAAAGAGTTAAGAGTTAAGTAAATGAGAATATTTATCCACTTTTGTGTTGATCATTCTTACTCAAGACCTTGCGCACCTTTTTCCCCTCAGTGAACCCCCTGCGGGGGGCCCCATGTAGCCAGCTTAGCGTTTCAATATAACAAAACGTTAGTGGCATCGCCTTTTGCTCCAGACAATTTTTTCCTTTTTGCTTTTCTTCTTTCTTTTGCTCTTGATGTAAATTGCTTAATAAAGGTGTTGAGAGCACATGGTGCCTCCAACATGGCACAGCATCACCGCCGTGGTTGTTAATTTGAAAACACCCTCACTTATTAGAAACCATTGCTTTGACCTTTACTCTGCTCGCCTGCTGTTGCCAAGGCGGCCATATTTTGTGACGAAGACGATGAAAGACTTGCTTAAATTCTCCTGCTCCTGCTTGCACATTGCAAATTGCTCACTGCCCGCTTCTCTTTACTCGATCAACCGAGTTCATTCACTATCTAGAACGCATTTCGGCGCCTTTTTCTCACTTTTTGGCTAATATTTAGTTTGTTGCAAACTTGGATCGGGTATCTGCTTGAATTTGGCAGAAATCATTGGGATATTGATGTAAGAAAGCAATTTTTATTTATTTGTTTACTTTTTTTTTTTGGTGGGGCTTTTAGATAAGATAAAGCTTAAAATTCCCACATGTATTATATAAAAAGTTGGGTTTTGAGATTCCAACTGATAGTTGGTATTTTTTAAGCCTATATTACATAGAAGATGATGTGATAATGGGACGTTGCAAAACTAACCAGTGTTGGAAACGGAAATTTTTAATTGGTTTTTATTTTTTTTTTTAATTTTAATGTTTAAATTTTTGTAAGATTATAACTATTACCTATCAACTTAAATTTATTTACATTTGTAACTTTTACTTGGTGATTTCAATGGGAGATTTGTAAGTGTAGGTTTTCAATTGAGTTTTGCTTAGTCTCTATAGAGTGATAAAGGATAATTTGAAGTCGCCCTGTGCAGTTCACATGTCCAAAAGGAAGCAGAGGTCCAACTTTTTCATTAAATATTTTTTTTTAGATATTAAATCAACACGTGAGCCAAAGATACGTTCTGTTTTAAAGGTTGAATTGAACCAAAGTGTTGGAGTTTATGGGGTTTAGGTAGTTATTTCGTTGTCAAATTGAGGTTTTATTAAATCATGCAGTTAGTAATGAAATCTTAACCTTTGTTCTCACTGATAAGTGTTATCAACTAAGGCTAACCATTCATGATTAAAGGCCATAAACTGTTTAAAACTTTCTCTTTTGCACTGGATATTATGTTTGAGGTGAATTTTATATAAATTTTATGTTTTTTAAGGAGATAAATTCAGAATTGCACTGTATTAACGAGATTTTATATCCAAATTGGATACCCAAGAGGTTCTAAAGAGAGATAATGAATTGAATTATTTTTTTTATCGGAGAGAAAAAAAATCTGTTTATGGTGATTGAATTAATCATGTTCAATTATTACATAAATATTTCATGAATGTCGTAGATCTCGAGCAAAAAGTTTATTTTTTTTGGGTTAGAAGTCGAAAGATCAAGTCTTTTGGCGAAGAATTGCTGTGTGTCAAGTCGACTGCTGGTGGAGAAGAAATATTGATCAAGGAGTTAGATATATCCTAAATGTTCATTTTGAATGTCATCAGTCGAGGAAAGGGGTCAGTTGAAGATGTTTGTTTAGTGCGCAAAGCAGAAAGGGTTAAAAGTAAAAGCTGGAGGGGAGGTTTTGGGAGAATGAATTATTCTGTCTTTGGTGCACAATGTTCATCAGCTTGTGAAATTATCTTGTCGTCCATATTGGACAGATAAATCCAAATTTATGACTGGGATTAGTTGGTACTTAAACAAGAAAACACCTTGATAGCCTGCATACAATATATATATGCAGGGAATGGTGCTGCCTGCTCTTGCTTTTGCTTCTACGTAGAAACGGAAGTGACTGGCTTTGACGAGGGTTACACTGTAGAAAATTACGCAGAAAGTGCACAATAAATTCACTAGTTATTATAACAATTGAGGAGTGAAATTGTCCCATAACGGCTTCGAGGAAACCAATTAAATGCCTTTGGATGGAGACCGAAAGTGGACTATCGGTACAGGCGAAACCGTTCCAAAAAACAGCGTTGAGATAGGGCCCATAAGATGACATCGAGGAGTAGTCATAAAGTCATTTACACTATACTCAAAACCACCACAACGTTGATTTATTTCAGCCTGTTTACGTCTAACTGTGTACTGTGTTCTGCTACGTGGAAAAGTAGTTCTGTTTATTTTCAATGAGTTTAAGTAACTTTGTATTTAACTCGATAATCCTGGACTTTGGAGCCATATGTAAAACCGTGACTGTTTTGATGTAAGGATAGCGAAAAACCGAGTGAGCGGAGGAACGATCTGTGCCGTATTGCATAAATTTGCTGAATTTTAATTTATCTAAAAAAACATTTTTTGTTTGTCGCGGTGGGCGAGAAGCAGTGATGAATATCAATGAAGAAGTAGTTTGTCTGTTGGTGACCGTCCATGACTGTTGGTGTGTAGGCAATAAATAAAAAAAGTTGTAGACATTGGGAATTTTGTTATCTACTGTTTTTATGAAGAGGAGTGGTGTTGGTTATCTCATTTTTATCATCCTGTTGGTTTAAGTACAAGTTGTTCTTATCTTTGCTTGGTTATTTATATTGTTGCAAATACAATATATATTTTTGATGGAATTTGCTATTGAACAGGGGGACAAAGTCAAAGGTGAACAAAGTTCATAAAACAAGCTCTGAGAGCGAAGCAGGGGGCTTTTAGTGCCAAAATGTATTGCTTTTACATGATATTGGAAATTTATTTATTTTTTTTTTTTATTTTTATTATTATACCTTTTTCCTCCTTAAAATCCAGTATTATGGTAGCATTGACATGGGAAGATAAAGAGAAAATTGTGAGGTGTGGCCAATTTGGACAAGAAAGCCACAATTACCACACTGTTTGCTTTGAAGATAAGGTTGAATTTGACTAATTTGCAACTTGGCCGCTCCCTGATGCCAAGACGAGAAAAATGGCTGGCGACCCACCATCGCCTGCTGGACGGACAATGATAAGAGTGAATTATACTCGCAGCTAATGGAAGCTCCAAGTCGGGTTCTGTTTTGTGCATCTATCATTGCTGGAGAAATTAAAGCCACGAGTTAGTGGAGCGGGGAGTGTTTGTTGGGTATGTGCTTGAGGGGTAGTGAGTGCAAAAGAGGTTTTGGGAGGTGTCGCTTTTCACTGCTGGTGATTGAAAAAAAAATTGTTGCTTCGGTGATTAGTAGAATTAATTTTCTTTTGAGCAAAGCCGGCATTAAAAGTTGTCAATTAAATGAAATTGGAGATCAGTTGGATGGAAAATGAGGGTGTTTTGATTTAGTGAGAGGATTTTAAGCGGTGATTTGTACCTGGAAAAAAAATTATTATTTTTTTTTAAAATTTTTCCGAGACAAATCAGTGGAAACAACACTTGTGTGTGTTGTAGAAGCAATGGCGACGCTCTGGAGAGGAGTGGACAAATACCAGTACACTTGTGAATGGTTGTGACGCTTGTTACGACGCGTGCTTGCATTCAAAAGTACTCTGGATAACGAAAAATTGATGTTTCGAGCGGAAGATTTCCGGGGATCTTTATCGTTTGACTAATTTTGACAAGAATGAATATGATGGGTAATTGGAGTTTGGTGTGGAGGTGGCCATTTTTGATTTTTGTTTTTGTCTAGTTTATTGGAGTTGAATGTGGCCTATTATGATGGTGGAAATATGGCGGTGTTTTTATTGTTTTCCTTTTATCAACCCCCTCTTGTCGTCATCATATTGAATATGAAAAGACAAAGAGAGAGTGAGACAAGAAGGGGAATTGTGATTTATTAAATAAGAGAGTTGAAAATTGGAGCTAAAAGCTGCAGTTTTGTTGATAATTTCATTTTGAAACGAGTGCAAAGCCATCTGTGCTGAGTTTGTGGATGCTCTGCCATCTAGTTAATACATGTCGTTGGTCTTTGCCATTTACTCTCGGATTTATTAAATATAATTTTGATGCCAAGTTGCATCCATCCATCGTCGACCCTCTCCCGACCACCCCTTGTACTTTGTTGCCAAAGTGTCGTCTTGTGTGCTCGTGTTGCAAGGGTTGAGAGTGAATGCGAGGAGGGGAATTTGTTACCCACAATGCATCGTTGTCAGTTATGGTGTCATTTTGAGGTTGCTCACGACGAGTTACTAGGCGCTTGAAACAACGTGGAGGATTAACACGTGACTAAAGAGCTAGTTTGCAGGTAAATTACAGCCTGGTGGTCAAAATTGCAATTAATTTATTTAGTTTGTTTCAATTTTCATCCTCGGTCGTGTGTAATATTTATTAAAAATATTACTCGCGCCGTCTTGCGGGCGAATTATGAATGTTTTTACACCCTGGTGGCAGACACGTGATTAATTTTTCACGTTGATTATCATTTCTTTTTTATTTATTTATTTTTAATCCATAGTTAAGATATGAATATTTGATAAAAACACTACAAATTTCTAACAAGGGGATTGGGGGATAAGGTGGGTGGGTGGGAGGGAATGAGGTGGGAAACGAGGATCTCGCGTGCACGCAGATAAACGTTGGACTCAATTTCCGTTCGCGGGACTCGATCACTTTGAATTTGATGACTATCAGTGCGTTACAACGTGAATGTCGTCAAGCGAATGAATGAAGCTAAGAAGATGGGAATAGAGAGAGAGAGAAGTGCCATTTGTATTCGTCACCTTTTGCGCCCTCGTGTGGCTTATTTAATATTCCGCACCTGAATTTTGTCCTGCACTGATTTAACACCAGGTGTCTTTTGAATCGTTAATGATATTGACGATGTCGTGTAGACTATACAAAGTGAGCATCGATTTGCAGTTTTTTTGGGTTAATTTCATTAATTTTTTTATTTTTAAAGTTTGGATGATGATGATGATGATGATGATGATATTTTGTTGTGGTGCCATTCGTTTGATGGATGTTGTTTAGCGAGGGTGGAAAGGGTTGAGCGCCATTTTGAATGTTGATTACAGACTGGGAGTAGGATTTATGACCACTGACAGCCAATCATAACCCCGGTCTCGTGTGTAATTTCTCTAGTTAATTGCCGCGTTCATAAAGATGACACTCAGTGCGCTGCATGACGGCTAAGAAGATTGTAATGGGTGAAGAAACGCGGTGAGGAAATTATATAGAGGTCGGGTTGGGATTTTTTTTTTTTTTTTTTTTTCAGGTGAAAAAAGTGCTAAAAGTTGATTTTTATTTTTGTGATGGGAAATTAATTTGAGTTGTGAATTCAGAAAGGTGATTGGACCTAAATTGATGGCAAATTATAATGATTTGTCACATGCAAAATGGCGGATTAAAGGGTTGGTGGAGTGAAAGTGTGAAATATGTGGAAAATGAACGCAGGATTGCGTTTTTATTTATTTATTTATTTTTTTTTATTTTTTTTTAAGGTCTGTTAGACATGTTTTGTGGCAATATATTTCTAAGGAAAACACATTCAATTTTTTTTCTTAAAAAAACATAAATAAATTATTTATTTTTTTTAAGTTAAATTTTAAAATTATACGTTAAATTGACATTAAATTGACATAATAATAACAAATTATTCACTTTTTGAAAATTTTTTTCTTTTCTTTTTAAAAAACTTGATCTAAATTTTTCATTTTATTTAAGAAAAAAATAATTTTAATGAAAAAAAAAAAGTTTCACTATAAAATTCTGAAAGAAAATGTAAAAAAAAAAATCGTAAAAAGAAAAAAAAAAATTAAAAATTCACTAAAATATCCCGAATCTTCCCTCGCCCACCCTTTTCCTTTGCTCTTCATCCTCCTTTCGCGTTCCTTCCCTCTCCTTGCACAGCCGGATCAGCGAAGTCGCCGTGCCCATCAGTCTTGAGCTCCAAACTCCCCCCTCCACCTCCTCCTGGCGTCTCAGTATGCCCCCACCCTTCCTTCTCCCCTTCTTCCATCTCCCCATCCTCTTCCCTTGTATAACTTGAGAACGGGAACGCTATTCATCATTGGATTCGGTTCTGTCGGGGAATAGGCAAGAATTTTCTTCTTCTTTTTGCTACAGAACGATGCAACCAGAACCAATGCGAAACTTTTTCTCTCCAACAAAGGAGGAATTTGTTGTACCAACTATTTTATTACCTTTTTCCTCCCACTCGCGGGAGAAAAAAATATTTAAAAAAAATAAAATAAAAATTGTACACAAGTTTCCTCGACAACATGAACCCGTTTTTTGCAACCGACATAAAAGTTGAGTGTAAATAAATAATTAGAAATTGTAAAATATGCAAGGCGCGCATTAATCTTTTGGAGGACGATCGGTCTCTTGTCAAGAGTAATTAGGCCGCACGTCACAACAAACTAACGACAAACATTCTGCACGGCCTAAAGTCTTCGCTTACACTGTCTTAACTCATTTCTTCGGCGCAGGGTGGTGCTGTTTCTCGCCACCAGCTAGAACGCATATATTTTCTAGTCGGGCTCACAAAAAGAATAGAGATTAACGCGGAGAAGGGAGTCGGAAACACAGACTTGTTTACCGCGCGTGCGCGTTTTGAAGGGAATTTATATTTGTGTGTGCGCGCGTGGAAGGAAATAGATTTTTTTTCTGGGTTTTCTTTTCTGTCTTGTCTCATCTTGGTCTTGGGCAATCGATAGGTGGTGAAATGTGTCTTAATGATGATGTTGGGAGGTCAAAAAGAAGGAAGCAGTCATTATTTTAGGTGTGGGGTCAGACGTAATGGCAGTGCGGGAGAGAGAAATGTCTGTGTTTGCTTCATCTTTTCAAGGGGTGATGTGTTTTTTTTTTTTTAATTTTTTTTTTTTTTTTTTTTTTTTTGGTAATATTATTATTTTTTTTTTGTTTGGAGATTTATAAGGTCGTGGGACTAAATTTCAATCGAGATGATAAATCAAATATGAGCAGAAAATCGAAAAACATAATTTGTTTTTGTTTTTCGTTTATGAATTAGTAATAATGGGCATTGAAAAAGTAAAAAAATTAGCTCAAATATTTGAAATTTTAGGTAATTTGAAAGGTAAAAAAAATTAAATTCAGATTTTTATGCGTAGTCGGAAATAATTACGAGTTCTGTCATTTCATCTTGACAGCTGTTTGGAAAATGAACTCTCTTAACACTACTTCAAAACACTTGCACTCCAAAAGTAACCATAAAATAATAAACTAAACAACTTTAAGTGAAAAAAGCAAATATTCCGAGCCCGATGTAGCCGGAAGGACAAGATAAAAATATAAAATCAGGTTTTTGCCTCAAATCCGATTAAAACATCATAATTGCTAATTGAACGCGGGTCTAAATTGACCAAAACTATATTCAATAGCTAAATTGAACCAAAAAGACTCAAATAAATATCTAAAATGTTTAAATTGAGCAAACCGATTGAATTCAATATCTAAATCTAGGTTTATCTGGTTTATTGCGCATCTGTCTTATTTACCCAAATGATCTAAGACCCTCGGATCATCTATTTATATTTTTTGACCAATTTTTTCTCCACACAAATCATGAAAAAGTAATTGCAACGAATACACACACACACACACATACACCACACCTCGTAAATTTGATTCCAGTTGAAACTGTCAGTGATAATTTTTCCTAGTCATCGAGCATGACTACATGGGCATTGTTACATTTGGAGAGAAACACGAGACCTATGACAGTGTTATTGAATAGAACCCGCACTTGTCACATCTCCCCCTGCCACTTGACTTGTCATAATTTTCACTCTCAAACTTGATGTGTACCCGGGGTAGCATAAAGCTACTCCTTGTTAAGCGAGTCGACTTATTTTTTTCTCCTCACTCAAATCCTAACTCTAGGCTCCATGTAGTTGCACCACCATCCAAATGTCCATCTTTGTGTCTTGCAGAGTGTTTTCCGAATTCGAACCAATCGCAGCTTGTCCAGAACGAGAGATTGTTGCAAGTGATAATGGTTTTAGTGTCATCCCTAATCGTGCGGTGTCCAGCCGCCGTCCTTGACATTTTTCTTTGACGCGATGGATTTACAGCCGTCAGGGGGTGGGTGGGAGAGTGTGTGTGTGTGTTTTTTTTTGGTTTAGTGAAGACGCCTCTCGTTTAGAGCCTTAGGGATAAGATGAAGGAGAAATTATTTTGTGTCTCTAACCCAGCAGGGAGTCCCTGGTTTACTTGTCCCGTTTTATTATGGCTATAAAAGTGAATTTTCTAGCGAGCCCATTCTGTGGGTGTCAATTTCCCAGTCTGCCCCGGGAGGGGATTGCAGGGATGGCGTGGTAGGGTAGAGGTGATAGAATGTATCCTTAGTGGCTCTTTTGATGGTGGTTCAGGTCGGCCCTGTTTTCTTGCTGAACGGCGATAAGAAGAGAAGAGGACGTGGCGTGTTGGGTAGTGCGGGCCCAATTGTTTTGTTGTTATTGTTGGTTGGTTGGGACGGGGTTCAAAGGGGTTTTAATTAAGGGATTTGTGTATGTGGCGAGATTTATTGACTCGGGAGAAAGGTATAAAATTTGTGCTGATGCGTTGTAAAAAGCTGTAAAAAGAGATGATGGGATATGAAGGTTTGGAAGTGGTGGAAAATGAAAAATCGCGTGGTGAATTGAGTTGTGAGTAAGGCGGAAGGAAGGAAGGTGCATTGGGAGCTGCGAACGCCATTTTGGATTGGTTATTTTACAGGGTTATGCGAGAGAGAGTTGTTTTATGAAGTGATACAAAATTACGCCTTAATGGGTTTTTGCTCGTAAATAAATGGCGCTTGTAAAGTTTTTTACATTTTTTTTTATTAATGATGGTATAAATGAGTAGGTAATAATATTTTTTATGTTTTTATTTTTTTTATTGGGTGGAATTTTCGGTAGAAGTTAAAATGTGTAATTGTTTTATTGCGTGTTCTAAGGATTTAATTTTACTGAAATATACCGACGTTTCATTCAAGTTTATTTTTTTCGCATTAATTAATTAATTATCGAAATTAAAAGGAAAAGAAAAAAAGAGAGTTTTTAGAGTGGTAATCGAAAAAAATGATGTCAGCTGTTGCGGTTAATTTTATTGCGTTCTTGCTCTGACAGTTTTTATTCCAATGAGTGGCACATTGAGTTTGTTGGAAGACAAATAGTTGGTTCCATGGACTAAATGGACAGACGTTTACGTCAGTGTACATTTTTTAGTTGAAATATTATTGACCGTGGTTGAAGTTGCGCATCGATTGTGTTTTTTAATGAAAATGGCTTTTTTTTCTTCTTTTCTTGGTGCTAAACTTGTTTTGATGTAAGCGCCCGCTCAGTTTTGTGTAAGTTTGGTTAATTGGTAAGAGTAGTTTTGTTTGTAGATGGTGTAATGGAGGGTGGGTGGCATTTTGCCAAGGAAGTTTCAATTTTTAGGCGACACATCTAATTGAAGCTGTCATTATCGGAGGGCCGGGGAAAGAGCATCGGGCAAAAGTAAAAGGAAGCTCACCATGAAAAATACGGCCTGTCACAAGCAGCTTGGGCTGGTAATGTGCGCGCGTCTTCTTAATCCTCCCCTCCACATCCACCCACGTATACACACAAAACACAGACGGAGGAAAGGGGTGGGGTTAGAGAGAAAGGGTTGAGATTGAGCCAATGTGATGCTGAATAAATGGAAAACAGTCGCAGCTGTGCTCTGATGAAGTGAATCTGAGGTTATGATGGTGATAAAAAGAAATGATTTTCGACTTTTTTCAATTTCTTAAAGGCTTTTTGTGACACTAAGTTTTTTTTTTAGCACGTTAATGTAGTTAAAAGGTTTATATTAATCTATAGAATCACCAGGTTCGCTTTGGGTGGTGTTTAAGTCGCTAATAAAATATTTTTTTTAGTATTTTTTGGGGAATTAACAATATTGGTTTTGTTTTGTTTTTGTGTGTTCGTGATGTTGTTAGTTGTTGGTCAGGCGAATTCTCATTTCCTCATGTTGCAATTATGAAATCTCATCTGATGCTCTTGTGTCTTTGGGTTGTGTCCCTTTTAATTTTGTTGAAATGAAGAAGGAAATGAGTTTTGTGACATTTGGCATTAGTAAGTGGAGATGGTGGAATTGCTTGCAGGTCTGAAATGCTAATCTGAATTTAAGAGAAGGTAGGAGGGGGATGGGGGTTGCGAGGGGAAGGGTGAAGATGGGCCTGAGTCATGTGGGTTTTATTGCAATCTGGACAATGATGGCGGGTGTCCGGAGTAATGAAATTTTACATTTGCAGGATGAAAGTTGACTTAAGATTCTTACATTAACATTTTTCAACAGTTTTTAATTGAGGTTTAAAATGCGGGAGTTTGGTGAGTTTTAACTGCACGTTTAATTTAAGCCTATTAAAAAGTTGGAATTAATTTGCATATTTTTTTTTTTTTTTTTTTTTGTGTTTGGAATTTGAAATTTGAATTTGTCTTTTGCTAAGTTGTGCTTTCGGAAATGGAAGTTGGTGATTGAAATTTAGACTCGGATTATTTTTCCTGATCGATTTTGCGTGTCAGGTTTTCGGGGGGTTGTTTTCATAACAAGTTTTTGCTGTGGAAAAATGCATCAAAAAGAATGAAAAGTTGGGTGAAAAGAGAAAAGCAGTAGAGCATTTTCCTTCATTAAAGTTATTGTAAAATGCAATGTGGGGAAGTGTTCTTTTAATAAATTAAAATTTGACACTTGATTGACAATGCCAATAAACAAGAAGAAAATGTAAAGAAAAGAAATTAGTTTGGACAGATGAGAAAATTTTTAAGAAGAAGAAGAAAAAAAAAAAGATTTGGGAAAAATGAAAATGACAAAATAAAAAAAATTTATAAAAAAAAAATGCTTGCTTTAATATTTGAATACTCGTAGATGTGTATCACAGATTTTTCCACAAGTTTATTGACTTCTAACACGATTAACTTGAAAAATTTGCAAATGGCCGCAGTAATCAAAACAAATTGCTCTTTTAAATTGTTTTGAATGATGTACTTTGATTATAATAATTTTTTTTTGGACTTGTTTTGACCACAAACACGATTACTCATGATTTAAATATACAAAATTCCCATAACTAGAAGGCAATAGATAAGTAATGGATAATTACTCGTCCCTTTTTTGTCCGTCCTCGACTCCAGGTCAGAGACCGTATTAACTCTTACGACGCCATTATTTGTTGGCAAAAATTCTAGTTGAATAAAAATTTAATAAAACACCGGTGTACAGTATATATTTGGCGAGTAATATCACTTTGTCAGTTTCTCAGTAACATGATCAATTTCACGGTTTTTTGCAATTGCATAGCGAGGTTTCGGTGGGGTCCTTTAAGGGTCCTGTAAGGTGACAGAGGAAGAAGATGAGAGCAGTCTCTGATTAATAATGGATGTGGCCAAGGAGGATGTGGTAGAGGGGGGTATCTAATGATGCAGCCTTGCAGCCATGGATACTCGAGGCCCCCAAATTGCTGATGTCTCTGATTAAAGTTTCATGAGGGGTTGGCTCATTAAGCAACAGAGCAATTGTTTTCTTAGAATATTTTCTCAGCATTTCTGGACTTCACCTATACTTAGTTTTCTTTTTTTTCGTTCTGCGAATGGAAAAACACTGCAGGAAAGGGAGAAGGGAATACACGGAAATTTATGGCATTCAATTTGGAAATGTGACATTTGAATATATTTATTTTTTTTTTCATTTATTTATTTATATGTATTTTTTTTTTATTTTTTTTAAATAATAAAAATTTAGTGTTGAGTGAATATGTAAATATTTTGTTTAAATTGATTTTTTGTTTTAGTTTGTGTGTGTTTTTTAGTGCATCATAACGATAATCACATGCTTGAGCGAGCGCCATTTTTGTAGTTAAAGAATGACAATCTTGATTACTTGAAACATTAATCATTAATGAGGTGGTATTTATCTGACGAATCCTTCCCTCTTTTCTCTCCTCCTCTTTATCATCTCACTGTCGTGTGAATACAAAATAGAATGAATTGGGTGACACGATATTTTTGAATTAATAATAAGCTTCCGATCGACCATGTTGGTCAGTCGCAAAGTGGATCAATCGTTTTAATAGCTTGGATTTTTATTTTATTTATTTATTTATTTATTTATTTATTTATTTATTTATTTAAAAAATTTCATTTTTTTCAAATTTAATTTAATTTTGAATTTTGTTGAGAAAACGCACAGTTGGTCTGACAGCGAATTAGAGAACAGTATAAACAGGAACGCTGACATTACATTGCTCTCACTCATCTGTCTCCTTTGAGGAGGTCTGATAATTTGTCTTGGGTAAAAAGAATTTTTAATTATCCTTGTCATCACTGGATGGCGCCTGCTGGTGTCCACTCACATGTCATCACCACTGGTGTTTATTGATTGCCATCAAGAAGAAGAAGTGTCTTATAAATGTCTTGCGGGATGTTGCAGATAATGTATGAAATGACTCGAATGAATACATTTGATGATTTAATACCCAAATGTTTATCTAATTACAGCTAAATAAATATGAACGCATGATTTATTAAATTTAAATAGCGTGTCAGAGGCGAAGATTGAATTTAAATTGGAAAAAATGTTGAGTTTAAACATTTTTCTAGTTGAGGAAATGTGATTATTTTTTTTTATATATATCTCTTGGAAGTTAGTCGGCGGTAGGGGGCGGGGGAATTTGGCTTTGCAATTTATTGCAATGTCTGCAGAGACAGGTGGGTGGATGGGAGGATGTCCACCTATGAGTTTGTCATGTGTGCTGCCACCTGCTGTGTGCCCTTGGACCCACCTGCTTAGATCCCCTGCTGCTTTTGGCCCATTGTTCCTCGCGCTCACAGACACCCCATCTCCCCTCCTACCTAATTCTTACATTCCTCAGTGGTGGTGAATTCCTTGGTGTCAGTCGCAGTTTTTCTTATGTCTGTGCACATTCCAGCGATGAGAATCTCGTGAACTTAGCTTCTTGTCTTGCAACTTCTTTTCATTTCGCCATCACATATTTTTTCCCAAGGTGATAACGGGTTAAAATTCTTTCTTACACATAACTCCCAATTGATGCATTGCAACTTTTTTTTTCTTTTTTCTTTTTTTTTTAAATTTATAAAGTTAAATTTACTTTTCACTTTTTAAACGTTAAATTTTCCATTTTCCAGGATTTTTTTTTTTAGATTTTTTTTTTATTTATTTATTTTTCTTCTTGACTTGTGACGCTATTTCTGCTGAAGACACACCCTCTTTGTAGGTTGATTGTTTCCTGTTACTTTTTCCCCTTTTTTTCTTTCTTCTCTCTCCCTCTCCTCCTTTTTCCAATATTTCCTTTCCCTCTTTTCTTTCCCCATGAACTCACACAATCAACACTTTGACAATGACACGAAATCCCAGGCCAGAGATCGGCCCCCAGTCTCATCTCCTCGGCTGCATCATCATCCATTGCCATGGCAACTAATCGAGCAGCATCCTCCTCGTCCTGTTTTCACCCTGAGGAGCACGAAATTACCTTTCTTTTCTCTGCTGCTGTCGAGTGCAGAGAAGAAGAAACGTTTTTCTTCATATCCTCCTCCTTCTGCTTGTTTTTTCTCTGCGTATATTGTATACACACAAATAAGTTTGCAGAATTTCACCTTTGCAGTGTCAATTTTATTTTGTTGTGCCGAAAATATGCCGTGGGTTAAGTGCGGGGTGCTGGAGAAGGAAGGGGGCTTAAAGGGGGAGTTGATTTAGTGGATTTTAAAAGTTTGACGAATTTGTTAGCAATAGATGTGTGGTAATAAAATTTGCCATGTCCCCTCCCCTTGTTTAAATAATTGAAATCTGGTTTCATAAATATCTACTCTTTTCGACTTGTTCTCACCCTCCACCTTCTTTCTATTCCCCTCTCGGATCATAATTTTTCTTTGTGTGAAAAATCGTGAATTACTGTTGTAATGCCAATGTGTGTATTTCATGGACTGCAGTACGGAGTAATTTATGGCGGCAAGGACACTCAAGCACCCTCAATTTTCTTTTAACTGCCGAAATTAAAAGGAGGCATTATTATTGTTATTATTATTGTCATTGATTAAATTAAATTCAAGGATGCGTTTTTTACGATTCGTGTGTTTGCCATCTATACGTAGAAAATTGAATAGTTCTGGTTATGTTAGATCTGTTTTTAGTCGAATTTTGTTTGGGTATCGGTCGATTTTGAGGTTAAGTGCGCTGGGTTGGATTATTTTGATGATTGGTTGCCGCCTTTAAGATGTGTCTTGGTGTTTAACAAGTGGATATTAAAAGTGAACTGTGTTTAAGTGGGTGTTTTTGCTGACAAGATGGGAGGAGATGTTATGGATATTATTTTTAATTTTCATCTTGCCATTTTTTGATGGTCGTAAAAATGATTGTTATTGAGTTGTTATGATGGAAATGATTTATAAGTGGAGGTGCCTACTGGGCTGGCTCGCCTGCTGGGTTTAATTACTGACTATCAGAAGGGAGAGAGCGAAGGAAAAAAATGTGCAAACATTGAAAGATGAATAAATTTCACAGCAGAATGATTTTGCATAACAGGAAATGGAAGGAATATAGTTGCTCGAAATTTTTAGTTTGATGAATGATGTATAGCGAGTTTTGAAAAAATATAAATTGATTATATCAAGTCTTTCTTAACGAGTTTTAAAGGAATTGTGAAGATGGGAAATGTAGGGCAAGGAGATGAGCCTGTCTATGGGGTTTTGGGTATTTTTCGAGTTGATGGTATTAGTTTACATTGTTTTGTTGTGATTGGCGGATAAGAATAATAAGTTGTCTTGTTTTTCAAAAATGGCGATAATGATGTGTCATGTTGTCAATCAAATGCAAATGTGTGAGGTGATTAACACCATACACGTGTTTTAGTTTTTCCACTCACTCGTCTCATGACACCTTATTAGAGACAATTTGAGAATATTCTTTTGTGTTTTCCTAAGGGGTTTTTATGTTTATACATGTACATAAGAAGAGAAAAAAATAAGATGAAAGAGAAAGACGTGTTGAGGATTGGTCTACGTCTTCCGACAGGAAAATCAATGTTTTTCTTGTGGGGTATCCATCATTTTATCCTCTTGTCATGGCTGGATGTCTCTCTTTCCTTTTGTTTATCTTTTTGCCAAGAAGAGAATCATTTTTATTTATTCAAAAGAAATATTAATTTAAAAAAAATAAAAATATTAATTTAAAATAAAAAAAATATTAATTTAAAATAAAAAAAATATTAATTTAAAATAAAAAAATATTAATTTAAAATAAAAAAAATTTTAATTTAAAATAAAAAAAAAATATTAATTTAAAATAAAAAAAACATTAATTAACCGCGCGTAATTCAAAACGCGTTCTTTTTCCATCTAGAAATTAGCGGTTCATGATATTTTGTTTTAATGAAAATAATTTAGTGTACTATCTGTAAATATTGATACATTTTAATTAACTCGCTGGAATTTTGACTAATATTTTGCTCAAACAAAAGTTTACATATTGGAATTTCTATACACAGTTTCCATACAAATATTATATAATGATTTTTCACTAAAAAGAATATTTATGACGTTTACATATATCTTTTTACGTGAATTGCAGCATAACAACATTTATGTCAGCTTTTTTTTTTTTTGTTGGGGGGGTGGTAGGGGGGGGGGGTGGGGACGAGTGTGAGGATTTTTAAGCTCTCTCTCTCTCTCTTTCCTCTCTCAGTTTGATCTGTGGCGAGGGGCATAATAAACATAAGCTCTTTTCTCTCTCTCTCGTCGAGTCCCCTCCATCTTTGGGTGGGATGATGGGAAAGACTGGAAAAAAATGGAAGCAGAGAAGTAAAAGTAGGAGCGTCTCTTGTCGGGTGCAGCTTTTAATCCTCTTAGCGGTGGTCATTACTGGAGTTGCATCCGACTTAGATTAAAAATTTCCTCGCCCATGTCCTGCTGATGGTGCATCACGGATGGGCAAGTGTGCTCGGCAGAGAAGCCGATAAGATAATGTAACAGTGCGAATATGATAAATAGGGGGTTAATTATATGTGTGGATACATTGAGAAATGACATTGAAGGTGTTGATAATTTATTTCTTGTTTTTTAATTATAGTTTTTTTGTTTCTTTTTATTGTAGGTAAGAAAAGAATTTGTTCGTTTTTGTATTTGGTGTTGACTGTATAAGCCGTAAGGTAAGTGATGGATGCGTGGGAAACTGTTTCCGGTTTTTTAAGTGTGGGTGGGAAAAGGCGATTCGGATATTAAATTTTTTTTTCTCCGTTTTTATTTCGAATGTCTCCTCGAGCGAATCTAATTGCTTTTGAAGGTGGATAAGTAATTAATAACAAACACACCTGTGCTGGAGCGTTGTCGAGGCGAAATTTGGGCTTTTTGTTTAGCCTCGTTTTGGTAATGGCCGACTGCGAGATTTGAATGAAGAAAATGTGGGAATTCTTTTGGTGAATATCCTTTTTATTGATTTCTCATTTGGTAGAGGAAATGTGTGGAATTTTTCATTGAGTACCCTTCTTTCTCGACTTCCATTATTTTTTTTTCTTTTTTGATTATTATTTTTTTTTTTGCTTGGAGTTGTCAAAAAAGCATGAATTGAAAATAAGGTTTTAGAAGATATTTGTGCGAGGGTGGTAAAATGAAGGGTTAAATATTCATCATTGTGTTTATATGTCGTCAATGAAAAGGGATATGATAAAAGAAGGAAGAGAGAGGCTTTAAAAGTTTATTACCGCCATATCACTCAAGTCAAGTAGCAAAAGCCACCGCCAACAAGTGTTGAATATGAAAAATACATAAGCCTTTCTTCTCTCTTCACTTTCTCGCCCCCCGTCACCCACCTCTTGGAGGGGTCTCTTGTTTCGCGAGCTATGCATCACAGGATTGACCACAACCTTGGAGTTTGGCGGATATCTCATCAGCTGATGTCATGTTGGAGCCAAGCCCCGGTGCTTTATGTGACAGGAAACTGTCATCAAGCGAGCATCTTCAGTGGGCAAAAGTGTTGTGCAAAGTGAAAAATAATCAGGGTGAATGAAATTTGCTTGTCAAGTAAACAGTTTGTTGTTCGTTTAATGCGATGGTGTGGTTGGCTCGTGAGAGTGGTGTGAAAGGATTTGGTGGTTTATGCCGTTCAGTCATTTCTAGGTTCGCATTAAGGGTGTTAAGTAACTAACTGGTGTTAATGAAATGAAGTCGCTATATACTTTGTTGGGAAGGCTTGGAAGAAATTTGGGCGCTGGGTCAAGCGGTTGGGTTTAGATTTAGAGTTTTTTTTCGCATCAGCTGCTTCACTTAATCCGTGGGTGGAGAAGTGACAGTCTGGGTTAGATAGCAAGTGGGGCATTTAACTTTGAGTTTACTGGAATAGAAAGGAAATAATATGCCCACCAAGCTTGTCAAACAAGTAATTTAGAATAAACAACATAATTAAACTGCTTGTGTCGATCTAAGTTAAAAATTTAATCTGTATTCAGTCGGAGTGGACATTTAATCAAGAAAAGTTGTTTAATGAAAGTTATAGAATGGGAAAGTTAAAAAATGTAGGAGGAGATTTTATTTGGTGAAATGCAGGAGCGGATTTTCTAAATCTTGTCGTATAATTCAGGGGTCTTAACACCCGTGTTTACTTGACAAGGATAATTAGTTTTGGGTAAAAATAGCGTTTTCTACTTTTCTCTTTTCTCAACTTGTTAATTTGAAGTGGGTGTTTTTAATTTGTTGTTCTGCAGGGTCGGTTGTTTGAACCCGGAGTTATGAATGAAAGAGTCGCCTCTTTTGCATTTGCTTGGCCTTTTGCTTGTCAGTTGTTTGGCGCACTAATTTTGCCAGTTGCATTTTGCACTTGTTCTTAATTAAGTCGGAGAGAAAAGGAAGAAGCAACTTCCTCTCCTCTCCTCTCCTCTCCTCGCTCCCCTACATTATTTTCCTCTCGGCTTCTCTGCCTCACCCTTTTGCACGATTCGAGGCTTAACCTGTGGTAACACGAATGTAATTATTAAAAGCTAACGGAGGAAAGACGAAAATCGTGAACGTGAAGGCAGAGGCCACGTCTTGAAAGAAATCCCCAGCCAAGTCCCCGTGACCCGCTGACACGTCCACGGAGTAAAAAAGAAACCCATGGGTCATTTCCTGGGTGGCACGCCTGGGGTCGAGTAACGAGTGATGGGAAGGAGGGGTGGCGGGGTAGTGGAGGCAGCCAATCCTCATCTCGGGTTGCCTTGGTGACCAGAGAAGTCTCTGACCTTCTCTGGAGGAAGGAACATTCCATGAGTTCTTGTTCCTCCCTCCCTCTTGTATAACAAGAGTCGGTTACATTTTAGCCAATGGCTAAATAAAGGGAAGGGTTGGCCAAAGGAGTTTGCCAAAACTCCAAATGGATGTCAATAAAAAACATTATTGTTGCAATGGCCGTCTATAAAGTAGCGAACATGCAATTTAACCGCTCTGACGCTCGTGTGGATTATTGCAAGCTAGTTTTACATTGCTTTATTTTGTTGCAAGTTGGTTTTACGTTGATGTAACAATTATTCAAACATAAATTGTTGGTTTTACATTGATGTGTATTGTTGCAATTTGGTTTTACATTGATACAACAATTATGCAAACATAAATTGTTGCATAAAAGCATTTATAGTTGTTTGAAACATTGTTAAATCATGTTTTGTATTGTTGATGTAATGGTATTTCTGGTTTATCATAAAAATACGTCGTAAAATATAAATTTGATGTATAAAAAAAGAAGTTTTCAATGTTTTCTAAAGACCGAATCCAATGAGGCAAATAAAAAGGTTGATCATTAAATCAATAAAATTCATTTTTTTTATCTGATTTAAATTAGACGAATCTAATTTAATATTCTCTTCTTGATTTAATGGTTCATAAATCTAGGAGAACGTCTCCCCGACAAGTACCCGCTCGCTCGACTTTTTGTTGGGTTTGAGAGGGGCGAAATAAGAGTCGAGGGGGGGCAAAGGGGGTAAGGTGAGAGACCGGAAGAAGTGTGGTGTTGATAAATTTTTATGGGTGGGTGAAGTTTTAGTCGCGGAGGTCGCGAAGCACCTAATTTTAACCGCGCGTTTTAAACTTTTAGTACAAATTGTTTGTTTTTTTGTACGAAAAAGACGAAAAAGCATTTTTTTTTCTTTCTTTCTTTCTCCCGTTACTAAGTGCACTACACTGGAATTTCCGTGTGTTTATGTGTGTGTTTGCGAGGTGAGGTGCAGCGAAGCAAATTCGTTATCAAATTAATTGGGAGAAAAGTCTGAGTTGGCGTTGTCTTAATTAGAGGAGTTTATGCAAGTGTGCGGCTTTGTTTGCCAACTTGACATAAATCAGATTGCATGTCGGGATAGGGCTGTGTTAGGCCTATTTCTTAAAACATAAAACTTGTCACTTTTCATTAACTCTTTGAATTCTTAATGCAATTTGTAATATTTATTTCTTATTCGTCAAAAAAGGGATATTTTTGGGGCTTTAAACCCTTTGAGCCCTAATATAAATTATTATTAGGTGATAACAAAATAATTTTATACCATATAAAAAAAAAAATTAAAGTGGGGTGTTGAAGATGATGGCAAGTTTTATTATTTTTCTAAATTCACATCCGCCTTGAATTACGAGGTGACGACGGAAAGTTGCGTTGCAAGGGGGAGCGTCGAGTGCAGTCCACACGGGCGAGAGTTGCCCGTGTTATGAACTCTTGTCTCCAGATGTTACGTGAGAAATGGGAGTGGTGGCATCTGTCCTTATTGCCTCCCTTCTCCTTCTATTCTGGAGAGCGAACTCACCCTCCACACACCACCTCCCCCTCCCACCTCACTCTATCCGAACCTTCTCTTGCACCCCTATACATCCATCCCCCCCCCCCGCACCCCCCCTGCTTGCCTTCTCTCCTCGTGTGTGGAAATTGAAAACTACAATTTCATGGAGTGTCGTTTTCGCCATCATATATGGAACAGCCGTGCTTCATTTCCTCGGCTTGTGTGCGTCTTTGTACGTTGCCACCACTTTATGTACGGGGGCCAACCATAAAAAGTGACAAAACTTTCACTATGGCTCGCACTCACGAATTATGACGTCGTTCTGCTATAAAAATCTTATGGTCTGTGTATGTGAGTGTGTGTGTGTATATAGTTTTTTTTGTTGGGAGGGGATTCCACATTTTTACGGATTACATCGTCCCATGACTTGTGTCTGTCCCTTGTTACATGCAATCTGCAATAAAAGTGTGTGTATTTTTGCTCTGGTGGAATGGGGAATTGTGGGATGGGTTGTTTACATGCACAAGTGGAGTTTCGGGTTTGTAATACAAATTATTGTGGCGGATTTATGTGATGGGATTTGTGATGTCATAACTGGGGAAAAGTTTTTGGGTTTTTGTAGGTTTGGGAATTTGGGATTGTGCAGGCGGGAGTGGGAGGTTGTTCTAGTGGCTGCATGATGCCCAATGTTAATTTTTTTTTTTGGATTTTAATTTTTTTGTGGAAAGAAATGACAATTATGTGGAATTTATTATTTTTATGTTTTCTTTGGGTTCGTAATTATGGCCCATCAAACAAGTTGGGCCATCACGAAGGTTTTTTAATGAAATGATTTTTATTACTTTTAAATTAACACTTTATTAAGTTCGTTTTACGACATAAAATTAAATTAGGTATTAAACCTTAGAAGGTTTTTAAAATTTTCTCAGCGAGATGACATACAGCGGTGTGGGTATTAAAGGGCACTTGTAAAATTTAATTTTTTAACTTATTAAATCATTTTTTCCTCCCCTTTCCTTCAGAATTTGTTTAAACGAGATTGCAAGTATCGCAATGACGTCAAAAGTTAATATTTGTTCTCGAACGATGCGAAACGAAAGAACTTCCATTAGTTTGTCTCCGACTTTTTTTTTTTATTTTATTTTTAAAGACAGATAGGCCTAACTTATTTTTAGATCGAATTTAAAATAAAAATCGAGTTAGGGCAGAATTGGGGGGTTTCCTCGATGTTCAGTAATTGATGTTGGTTGGATTAAAAACATTCGATTTGATGACGCCATGATTAATTTATTTCTTCCCCCTTTTCCTAAACCATCGGAGTGTCTCCCTCTCTCGGAGCCTCCTCCCTACCCCCTCTTTTCCCTTCCCGCTCCCTCTGACGCTGGAATGGGAGTTGCTCAACTGGCAGCTGCATCAGTTCCCAACTTGACTGATCCAGCCAGGCAATTGATCAATCAATCACTCCAGGTAAATGGGTTTAGACTTCAGTAGGAGACATTAGGCCCGATCCATTTAAGGCTGAGAGAAACGAAAAAGGGGGAGCGCGCACAATTGCATTTACACTCGCCCTCGCTCGTCCCTTAGCCAACCCCATCTTGTTGTTTACTTCTTGCGTAAGTCACGTGACGTTTGAGCCCAAATGGGACGGCATTAAAAATGCTTGCAAAAGGGTGGACAGCTGGTTGTCCACTTGGACCAGGGGTCTTCAAAGGTGTGGCGCGGAGGGACCAGATTGAGCCCAACGTTTGGGGTCAGTTTTGGTCCCCTCCTACTCCTCCTACAACTGTGGATGGGTGGGGAAAGGGGAATGGGGTGGACGGACGCCATCTGGTTTGTGTATTACGACATCCAGAAGCCCCCCTCTATGAAAAGCTTAAGCTTGGCAAAACAAAAGCAGCCCTTGCGGCTATTATTGCAAAAGTCCCTTTTCTTGAGGGTATGGAGCTTGTGCAGATTTGCTCAAATGGAGGGGTACCGACGCCTGGACGAGGGTGCTGGGTGGCTGGGGGTGTCGTGAGGAGTTGGCGATCTGACTCGTAAATGTCAAGGATGGGCGCGAACGAGTTTGACTTTTCACCCCTTGGCCCCATGAGGACCTTTCAAGGATACAATGAAGGATTCATGGGTTAATAAGAAGGGAAAATAGGAAAAAAGGCTTAATTTGGTGTTGTTTTTTTTTTGTTATGTTTGGTCAATTTATTATGGTGTGGGAAGTCGATTGTTGCACGAAATTCGTCCATTAGGTGGGTTTGTTTGTAGTTTGGAGTCGGTTGAAAAATGAAGATTTTTTAGGAGGAAAAAAGGCGTTGTGGAGGAAAATTGATAGTTGTTGTGTATTTGGTCTTATTTTTAGTAGTTTGATAATTAGCAGTGTCAATTTTTAATTTGATATAAATGAGTAGGTTTGGATATTGGTACAGGTGGATAATTACATCCTTCGCTTGTTTTTTTTGCTCTTTTTTTGGACTCTTTGGGCACAGATGAAGTTAATTACATCGATGGTTGATTGATTTTTAATGTTTATCACGTGATGTAATATTTTTTTTTTAGGTTTGCTATTAATATTTGGGTGTTTGGACATATCTTATTATGTTTTGATGACCTCTGGGATGGTTTTTTTTTTCTTTCTTTCTTGTTGTTTGCTGTTAGAGTTTGTGTCTGAATTGTTCATTTATATTTTATACATTTTTTTTTTCCTTCTTGGTCTTGTTACTTCTCTTTATTGCAAACTGTTTGAAAGCGAGGGTGAGTGGGGATCCGCCCCTGCAAAGTGACCAGTGCCGTTTCACGGAACCACACACTCAACAAGGGTAGATATGTGATCAATAATTCTACCTAAACTGGAATTTTCTCTTCCTCAATTTCCTCTTTCTTCTTTTTTTTTTTAAAATAAAAAATTGGAGGAAAACTGTGTGCGACTGGTCTAAATTTTTAACATTTTTGTGGCTTATAAAATTTAAATTATACAGTGATGAGATAACAATAACTGTGAATAAAGCAGAATATGTTTATTGAAAGGTCTGGGTGATGACAGTTTGATGCCATTTCATAAAATTGATGTTAAAATGTGAATATTAGTTACATCATATACAAATCTTGCAACAAATAACGGCGATAAAATTACTTATATTGCACCTTTAATCTTTCTTCGCGCTTTAATTTAAGTGCAGTATTTTTAAATGCTTAAATATTTAATACAATTACCATTTAGAGCCTATAAAAGACGATAACTTATAATAATAAACACGAAATTTGATTTAAATTTTTTTTATTTTTTTTTTGTTAAATTAATTGATTGGTTGGTTTGTTTGCGTTTATGTACATTGCAATGTTCTATTTCGAGGCGTTTCAGTGGGTGATGGGTGTAGCTCTTTGATGACAGCTGATGCCACCTCGGGGCTTGACCAAAAGGGTGGAGTGGGAGAAGGAGACGCGGTGTGAAACACGTGACGAAAGGATGTCGCCTTATGAATTGATTTAAAGGAAAAGTCAATACGGTAAATATTCTATGCCACAGTAGCCTCGCCTCGCCTTAGTTGAGAATAAAAGAGAGCGGGTTGCGTCGTCCAACCAGACCGACTGTTGCTCTTGAAAGAGAACTGGTACTGGCCTCTCGTGGTTAAATGGGACAAATTAAAATGGCTTTTCGTGCTGTTTTCTGAGACGACCAGTTTTGTGGCCGTGTTCGAGTGTCTAATAAAAATTTAAAAGTAGTTGACGCTGCTGCTAGTCAAATAATTATACTAAAAGTCACTTCCGGTGGGTTTTGGGGGTGATGGTGTTTACTATTTATGTTTATTACGTTGTTAGTGTGTAATGTTGTTTTTTTTTTTTGTTTTTTGTTTTAAGTGGAAGAGTATTTTGATGGAGCTGTTATTATAATAAAAGAGTTGAACCCGTTAACGCGTAATTAATTACTAAATGCTCGGAGTTTGTGCCTGGTTTTGGGAGCGATGCAGAAGCAGCCAGACAACGTGCAGCTGTTTAATGTTGAACACAAATGTTTTGTGATTACAAGTGGCGAGAGAAAATTTGCAGATACTCATCTACTTTCTTAATCCAATTATTCACACCCTTTTGGTAATATGAGTTCAGCTGCAGTTTCTGACTAAAGGAGAAGCCTTTAGCAAATTAACAGAGGCCTTGATTGACTGCGCAGGCCTCCGAAAACTGTTTATTCAGGTTGGATGCGAAATGCGTTTGTTTTGGCGCGATTGTTTCGTGCAATTGTCTCGGAATTCGATCGAAATTTAACTTTTTAAATTTTATTTTATTTTTTTTTATCTTTTGACCGGTGGACATTTTGTTATAAATTTCCATTCTGTGTCAAGTCTTTTGTGTAAAGCTTCTCTATGTGTGACTTCTAGCAGCAAAATCCTCAGGGGTGTTTTGTTCACCCACCCAAATGTATCTCCCCACCTATGCAGCGTTCCGAATGTGACAAGGGGAACTAGGAGAAAGAGGGGTGGTCTATGGCGAGGTGGGGAGGAGGGGGGAAGATCCATGAACAAATTCATCTCGCTCGCAATGTCACTTTACTGAAACGATGAATATTACATGAGCTAACACGAGGTCTTTTCCCCTTTTTTTCTTTTCTTTCTTTCTTTTTCATTTTACCCCTCTTTTCATCTCTCTCTCTTTCCTGTCTTTGACCACGTGCTCGATATAGGGGTCGGTCAACCCCTTGAAACCTTTTTTGTTTGTTTGTTTCTTTTAAAAATGAAGATATCAAACGAAATGACGAGAGGGGAAAAAAATCAAAAAAAAAAAAGTAATGTAGGAGGTGGTTTTAGGTATAAAGGCGGATATTGTTGGTATTGATTGATTTTTAGTGTGTGAGAGGTGTGTAGTTTGTGTTTTATTGGCCTCCATTTTGATAAGGATCAAGGCAAAGCGGAAGAAGAGGTGGTTTAGTGTGACGGGAGGGGAAAGTGGCCTGAAATTGCTCTCATTACTTGTTGAAAATGATTATGGGGAGGGTTGAAGTTGTAGTTTATTATTGTTATTATTATTTTTTGTTTAGTGTGTGGATACATACATATTATTGTCGTTGTTATTTGTGCTTATCTTTATTTTTTATTTTTTTTCCACGTATTTTTTTTGTTGCACTTTTCGGCGTGTTGATGGGAGTATGGATGGTTTCACTCAATGGTTTTATCAGATGACAATGAAACGATAGAAGTTTGAGATAAAAGTGGAGGCCGAGCACGCCACGCCACGCCAATGTTTGCGTATGTGTGTAATGTACGTAAGAGGAAGGAAAGGGAAAAGTTAGGTGCACTAGGTGTGCTCGAACGTGGGTTAAACATTGGCACACAGCCGGCTCAAATCAAGAGGAGTTTTGGCAAATTGTTGAGCTGTCACTCATCTTCTTATGCAACTTAAATTTTTGATTGTGTTTGAAGAGAGCGGGGAGGGGTGCAAGTGCCAAGGGGTGGTTTTCGGTTGATTCATTTGCATAGAATAGAATGGGGATTATGTTAAGGTAGGCAGGAGAAAGGAGAATGATAAAGCAACAGCTGCTTCGCTTTAAAAGATATAGCCAGTCGGTTGTTTATGTACAAATGGGATGCAACTCTTTGAATCCTGCTCGTAGATCAAACAGTGGTCATCCCAATGGTCAGCAAGCCACAAAGAATGGAAGAACGTGATGCTTGGCGCGGCGCATTATGATGCTATAAATTGACACCACAGGGGTAGCGAGATGAGTGGATGGCAGGCTGGGCTCTTGATATCCCACCCGCGCACCCTCTGGTGAAAGCGCCGCTGTGTCAACGCCGATGAATTCACCAATAAATTCTGGTCAACGTGGCCGCTCGTGCTGCACTCTGACTCCCGTGGTTTTCACGGCTGTTGAGTCGACTGGGCACGAGGGGACGGTGCTTTAGTCGCTCGTGGAGCCCTACAGGAGGCGATGATTTTGTGTCGTTTAACCAGTTTTCATGGGAACCAATCTCGGGGGTCAATTAGCACGGGATCGAATGCTGGAATCGATACACGGGCGGAATTAAAAATTGTTTTTTTTTAGGGGGAAAATTTTTTAAAATTTGGCGTCGAGGGAATTTTTATTCCATCATTATTTACTGGGATTCACATTAAAGACACTTGTTAGGTTAAAATATTAACCAAACGGTTTTTTCTTTCACCTAAGCTAATGGGAAGTGCTGAAGGACAGGTGGCGCAAACTGTCTATTAAAAGAGTTATTTTTCACGTTGGTGACAATATTCGCCACTGCAATTAGTGGCGCTTAAAGTAATTTTAAAAAGGGGTTTCACATTGATGTTTCGAGAGATTTTTATGTAATTTTCTGCTTTTTGTCGCGCCTAAATGACGTCATTCACTAGTTCTAGCTTTAATACACGAGTAATAAACTCTTACGGCACTCGAGTGAAGTTAATGTGGTGTTTGTTCGATATTTTTTATTATTTATAAGACGACATGATGTTTTTTACGAGGGTTTAGCCGTATAAAGCAAAATTGTACGTGGTTTGATTGCACACTTCTCGATTCGAGACATATCTTTGAATTGAGGTGAGTGTAAGGTGTTGGGAGTAATGAGGAGAAAGTGACGCGATCTCTCAATACAAATGTCCATAGTGGGAATGGAAGTGATTAAACACTCGTAACGTCGAGAGGTGGCGCTTTACGGCCGGAGGTCGTTTTGAGTTGGCGGAGGGGGAAAGTGTTTCTGGTCGGGCTAATCGCCACAGGAACTTGGGGGAGGGAGAAAAACGAGTGGAGCTGCCAAGTTTTTAAGAAAAAAAAAAACATGGTCAAACCGATGCTTATTATTATAGTATCTTTATTATTATTTGTTATGTTGTGTTTATTTTTTTTTTTGGACATTTGTTTATTTTTGTTAAAAAATTGACAGGAATAAACACGGCGGAAAACACGAGGTAAACAGGGAGGGTGGAAGACACGGTGGACTTTTGACGGTTGTCATAGTAACTGGGTGCACGTAATTGGCTGGCTTGTTTATTTCCAAGCAGGGTACGATTCGACTTGTTTGTCTTGCGTTTCATTTTTATTCCCTACTTGTCTGCTTCCCCTTTATCTCTTTCCCCAACTCCTTTATCCCCCAAAGTGCAATTAAATGCAAACAGGTGAATCGAGTGGAGAGATTAAACATGACTGGAGAACACAGATTTTGGATGGCTTTTTTGCTGCCTGCGGAAAATAACATTTGGCCAATAATGGCGAAATGTTTAAATTGAAACACTTGGGCTTTTAAATTGGAGTCGGAAAACGTTGAGAAATGCGTGTCTGGATGACCGACTTTCTCGTTGATGGCAATAAATTGAATTGATTTCATCGAATTGTTTATTTTTCGTTGTGCTTCAATGAACAACGCATTCATAAAGTCGTGTTTAATTATGAACCAAGAATTATCCACATATTGCATTTTGCCACCGATGGCGCCACTTAATATATAGCCGCACTGTATTCTGGGATGACAACAGGTAACAAACATGCTTAGTTGGCAAGCAATGCTTGACACGTGATTGCTGGCATCCAATCAGCGCACAGAAGAACGAATCAATAGGAAATAACACTCGGATACGTGTCCATGGTTTAACGTGCAGTGTATTGCTCCTTATGGTGCGTTGATTTAAATAAATAAATAAATAAAAATGGCAGCGTAGATGATGTGTGTTTGGAAATTTATTTAATTTTTGGTCTAAATAAATTTTTGTGCTTTAAGTTGGCTCTTTTGCTGCTTTGCTTACCATTCGTCTCCCTTCCTTCCCACTCTTACCAACGCCACCCTTCTCTTTAAATGTGAGTAGGAATTGGATTGAAATTTAATTTGGAATCCAATAGAAACCCAATCAAGCAAATGAACGCTTCGCAATGTGACATTTGCATCATGTTGACTAATCGAATACAGCATCCTCTAGCCTTCCCTTTCCCCCCCCCCCTCCCTTCCCGCGTGTGTCTCACTCCCCCACCCGCACACGCCTACTACTACTATTTTGGTTGAAAACGAGGCGCCGTCTGGTTGAAGCGTTTTGCACTTGCCAGTTAGCTGATTGATATATATTTATACACAGAGCGAGAGCGTGTGGGCCAAGATAAAAGGTTAGGGCTAAGTTTTAACCCTTAATTCATCGACGGTGATGGTCAGCGGGTTGTTGTGACAATTTGTGATGAATGAGGAAGCAGATGTTAACCCTTTGATGTCATCTTGACACCTGTCACGGATCTGTGAATGAATACAGAGTGACATTAAAGGGTTACGTCGGTTGGGGGAAGATAGATGGGGTGAAGGGAGATGTGCGGGGTCATTGGTTGGAGTGTCCTCTGGATGTGGCGAGCGTCTATTTACGGGTGGAGGATGTGGGGTTTGGGGGGGAGTGAGGAATGGGTGGGTGGGGAATTGAGTGCCGGGCTCTGATTGGTCCGGTAATTAGTCCAGGTTTAGATTGGGATGTGGGAGAGAGAGGAGTTTAAGGAAGGAGTCGGGAAGAGGGGCGAAGGGGGGATTTGTTGTTGCTGCTGATAAATGCACCGAGTAAGCGACAAATAAATGGAGCCGCCACTCGCGAGCGACATCCAATAAGTCGCCCTGTTGCTAGGAAAACACACTACCCTGTTTGGTTGCCATGGTGACCGTGAATCCTTTGGTTACGGCCGTATGGGGGATTTTAAGTGTGAAAGGTGGAAGTGGAGATGTAAGTTTGTGGTCGGCTGCAAGTGTAAATATCGTGTGGCGCCATCTGTGGTTGGAATTTTGAATTGATGTGGGTGGTTTAGTGTTTTTTCTGTTTTAAATTGGGGCAAACGAGAGAGAAAGAGAGTTTTGTGGGCATTTTTGTCTTAATTCATTTTGTTTTCTCCTCCTCGAGGATGTTTTGGTGGTGAGTGGCGTGAATTGTGGCGTTCATTAAGAAGACACAAATCTACCCGCGGCTACCCGACCGCCTGCTGTCCCTTTGGCCGAAGTAAATTGCGGGCTTGGAGGCCACCATTGTGATTTACACTTGAAGTTGCGGGGGTGGGCGGCAACGAGCGCTCGGTGTGGTTTTAATGAGCGCACGCCAATGTCTGAGACACATGACACCATTTTCATTTTCTTTGGAAAGCGAATCTTGTTTTTTTTTTTTTTTTTTTTTTGATTTTTGATTAAAGATGCGCTGTTTGGTTGGTTTGTGAAATTGTGGGGTGTGGAGACGGGATTGACTGTTCAGTTTGTCGCTTTAAAAGTTTTACACACGACTTTTAGGCTTAAGTTTTATGTATACGTTGCAAGTATTGGCAGTGAGAGCCTCTGGTGGCCAACAGGTTTCAAGTGGTTTTACGGCTCCCTTTTGCCTCCATTTTGGGGATCTCATTGCACTATAAACAACTGTTTACATTGGCGCTGTGTGTGCATCCGCGTCACTTTGCGGTTGGGCCCTTATTTTTACAGCGAAGGCTTTAAAAGGTGGAATTTTTCAATTTGAAATAATAAATTACGTCCAAAAAATGGAAAAATTTAATTTAATTTAAAAAAATTAAAATAATACCGTATTTTATCGATTAACCCTAGCAGTACCAACCTAAAAAAAATCCCTTACTCACCCAACCCGGGTCATTTTTAACCCCGAGCCGAAAAGATTTTTCCAAAAATGAGTGAAAATGATTTTATTCTCCGAGTATTTCATGTTTACGAAGAAATTTAAGCAATTCGATAGAGAGCGACAAAAATAATTGACATTGTATTCAAAAGTAGTGAGTAAACAAAGGAATTTTGTGAAAATTTCTTTTTGCGATTTTTAAATCTATTATTTTTTTTATTGTTTGTTATGATGTTAAATGAAAATACAAGAAATTTCAGAATTAATAACGAAGTCTGAACCTCACGAACGAAGCGTACATTCATCGTTCTTGAGGTTAAATACGGTAACAATACCGCAATTTTGCAAGAATACGGTATTTTTGGTGTCTCGGCCGCGGCTACCATTCGAGGGCGACTCTTAATCGGTAAAATACGGTATATATATTTTTTTTTCGGCCGGAATTGCACGTATCTTGGTAAAATATTTAAAAAATGCGCTCCATGTATGAATTTGGTAATTCATTAAGCTAGAATGACGCGCGTTTAGTCATTTAGCTAGGCTGAGTGCGGTTTGAGATGACCACACGACACCATGTTGACAAGCAGTGGAAACACGGGATCATGGGATACATGTGTTTCTTGTTGAAGTGATTATCTCTCTTTTATCTGATTCCACGATGGATTGTCCTTGCCTGGCATCGTCTTGGCGTTTGCCCTGGGGGTGTCTTCTTCCGCGCTCAACTCACGGAACCCTGATGGTCATGACAGGTGACAGGCCTCCTTGCTCGATGGCTGCCATCATAAATAACAGCTGCTCCCTGCCTGCAGCCAAACGGGGATCCCCCCTTCCACGTTTCTTATTCTTGATGGTTAAATGGTTCGTAGCCGGAGGAAATATTCAGTGACGTGTTGGCTCCATCGTCTTTCATCTTTTTAGCGAGCGTCGTCCGTTTCTCGGTTCTCTCCTTGACAGCCACGATAAGACGATGAGGAAGACGTGAAGGTTAAGGTGAAGGCCGCTGTGAATTCTTAAAAATCGTCCATCGTGATGGTGATCGTGGCTGACGTCATTTGACACGCGTCCCTCGCGGCTGATTTTGGTCATATCTCTTTCGGGGGTTTTGCTTGTATGTCGATAGGTTTTAGTGGGTTGTTAACTCGCTGCCCGCAGGGATTTTGCATCCTTGTTAAGGACGATAAAAATTCAACTCGCTTTTTTTTCCCTTTCTTTCTTGCTTTTTTAATGGACGGATTGAATACTTGGCGTTTTGTTTGCAACAAATTAAGTGGATTTATGGGTCTGTTTATTAGAGCAAATAAATGCAGTCGGATTGGGAAAGGGAAAAGGACCTCCTTGAATGTTTGTGTTTATGTGCTATGCGGCATTGTATGGTGAGATTGAGATTGCAAATAGCGGTGATAATCAATAAATAAGATAGGGCCTAATTCACATTGTGTGCCAATGGGCCGTTGATAATGCTTGTTTTCTGCAGTAAAGATGGCTGTGCTGAGATAGTAAATTTTTTTTTAGCACAAGGGCGATATCCGTAAGTGAGTTGAATGTATTCCTTGAAGGAAGGCTTTTATTTCCATATGCCACGAGGGACAGTTTGGGTCACTTTTCTTCGTTAAATAGTTTTTTTTTTTAGGACAAGTGGCACGATCTGTTAATGCGGTTACTAGGCGCATTCGTAAAGTAATTTAGACTGAACACTATAAACGTATTTAAACTGCGTGTGGGAGTACACCTTGTAAAGTGCCTTTTTGAGTGCAACTCGAGTATAGTTGTGAGTTTTTACGCTTCCACAACACTTCGGTAGTGGAAAATACCGACTGCTACTCTACATTCTTGTTAGATTTTACTATAGATTAAAATTCTGCAAACGTTTAGTACCTAAATGCCCAACAACAAACTTATCATGCATTTTGAAAGGTGTTTGGTATACTGTGGGTTAAAGTTCAGATAATTGTATAGAGGAATGCAATTTTTAAAGTGTGTAGTTGGAGTTTCCTCTTCTTTGTGGATGTGATGATGTGAGTTGTTTTTTTCTCGGTTTTTTTTTCTAATAGAGCAAGTAATTTATGAAGTTGGGTAAACTTAGAAGTTATCAACTTTTTTGGGGGTTTGTTTACTGCGTTAGTTTATTTTTTTGCTTATATGGTTCATTGAAAGGTTAAACTAATTATGGTCCAAAGTTGGCTGCAAATGGCGGCTGCTGGGAGATGAATGGCGGACTGGGGGTGAAAGGAAAGAGACTTCTTTGTGCGAAGGTTTCTGACTTCGTTAAATTTTCAGGGAAAATTATGAGGGAATAAGAAAATAGGGAATGGAAGGAGGGGGAAAGCAAGTTGAGTTTATGGAATGGCTCTAATAACCGCCCTCTACTTGAAATTACAATTTTTTTTAATAGGTTGAAAATATTTTTTTTTCCGTCTAAAAAAAAAATAATAATTTTTTTTTCCAAGATATTGAAGCGTAAAAATGGGGGAAAATGTACAAACTAAAAGTTCACGCAACGATGAACAATTTTTTTTTTCTTATTTGTTATTTGTGGTTTTGTTGCGATGGTCACTCAATGTCCAGAAAGGCGGCGAAAATGACTATGCCTTGCGCCGGACTCGGTAGGCGATAACTCGGCGGTCCGGAGGCGGAGGTGGGGGCGGACATTCGGGCTTGGGAGCGGCAACGTCGGCACCTGTACCGTCGTTTACGAGGCTGTTCAGTTACACAGACCTTGTGTAATAGTTTCCACATCATTTGATTGCCCATTAAAGGCCCCTTATGTGCAGCTGTAAATTTGTCCCTTATTGGTCGTAGGACGGATTTATGGGCAGCATTAAAGTTCAGCACTGAGTCATAAATCAGCAGTGGCAGGTTCTTCCGAGACACGCTCGACTTATGAAGTTGAAGCAACTAGGGGGCGGACGGATGGACCCATGCCGTTCGCCTTTTTTCTTTTTTCCTATTTTTTTTTGTTATTATATTTGTTTACCTAGTTTTACAGATGAAATAGGTATGGGAGTGCAAATTGTCAACGTTTAGTCATGTTTGATGAAAGATATAAAATGAAATTGTTATTTGTATAGTTCATTGAATATTTTTTTTATTTTTGTGTATTTTTCAGTAAAGGGTGAAAGAAAAAATATATAGGTTTTGTGGTGAAAGTAGAAATATTTTATGGATTTTCGCGCATTTATTTATTATTATTGTTATTTACTGCAGCGTAGTTTGTTTTGAAAAGAAAAAAAAGACTAGCTCAGCATCTTGCGACACACATATATATATCTCGAGATGCTGCGTTTAGAGGTGTGGAAGAAACATCCCGACAACTGCTTTGTTTCGAGCCACAGATTTGCATTCCTCTGCCAGCAGACTGATGTAATTTCATGGAAAATAGTTCCATTGGTCGATAATGAGATTGTCAATTCAACATCCAAGCACGGTAATTACTTTTTGTCATGTAAATGAACATTACGGAGACGTTTCGAGGGTTAAATGTACGTTTTACGGTCAAAATACACGGCGGAATATATCAGAAATCGGAATTTAAGTGTGCGCTTTCAACTAACCAATCAGAGGTGCCTTAATAAATGGACGTGGAGAGTTGTAAAGGCATCAAAGGTGCTTACATGTAAAGGGGTTTGGATTTTTTTTTTATTTTTTCCCCTTCGTCTATCCCAATACCCCTTTTTGCGCGCGCAGTCAAGGGATGCGATGTGTGAACCTCACGTTCCACGATGTTGAGTCCGATGTACCCTGATGACAAATCGAAGTCTTCTTCTCGAAAAAGGGTGATGGAGGTGGATGAAGGGTGTGGGGAGCATAGATGAGGAGCATGGGGAGGTGTAAGTTGGTGAGGGTGAAGGGGGGTTGGGAATCAGTCGTTGGGGAGACCCTAGAGATGAGGAGCGTGAAAGGAAGTTTGCCAAGTGTATTAATCATTGAGTATTGACTTGGAGTTGGAGGAATGGGTTTTAAAGATTTTTTTTTTTTTTTTTTTGGGGGGGGGGGGGGGAATTTTTTTTTTTTTAAAAACAAAATAAAACTTTTTATTTTTCTTTTGGTGCAGTGTGAATGAGATTGTTAATGAGGCTGAGTTTTGTTTTCAGCTATTTTATGCTTTCCGTATTGGTATGTGGACGATTTTCTTTTCTTTTACTGGTTTTCTTAATGCCATTTGAACATTGTATGTAAAAAGGGGTGAAGCAAAGTGCAAAGTGATTAGCAGAGTTCGGCTATAAATTTTTTCCACTAGAATTCTAAATTTTTTTTTTCTTTTTTCCTCCCCCTCTCTCTCTCTCTCACTCTCTCTCACTCTCTCTTTCTCTTCTTTGTTCCGTGGGAAGAAAAGTTTTTGGTGTAATGGAAATTCCTGTCTGGGTTTTTTATTCGTGCTATAAGTCTTCAAGTTGAGGCAATTGCATGTTAAATTGAAAATTGCAAATGGCGGATAGATGGATGGTGAAATTGTTAGGAAAAGGAGAAAAATGTTTGAGCGAACTGTGATTTTTATATTTATTTTAATACGTGGAAGCTCGATGAAGTTATTTTTACTTTTGAATAATGAAAAAAAAAGAAGAAAGTAGCTTAAGTGATGATGATGTTGAATGACAAGACATTTCCCACATGTTAGTAGCTGGGAAACAAGAGGTCATTTCCTCTTGGGACGCGACGCTTGGGAATTTTCTTTTCTCTTCTCGAGACTTTTGGACAGAGTCCGAAAACATGAAGGTAATTCCCAATGGGTGTTTTAAAAGGAAAAATTTCTTGAAAGCTCATCTGATTTATCAGGTCAAGAGCAAACGTGACTCTTAAAACAGGAAAAGTTGTCAAGGGTCATCAGAAAAGGTACGAGTTTGTGGTCAGCAGCAGCAACAACAACAAAGGGGGATTTTATTATTGGAAAAGTACTTAGAAAATTGTGTTGTTACCAAAAAAAGTTGGAAAAAAGTTAGTTCTCATTGGCTGGAAAGTATTTTTTCTCTCTCTTTTTCTGTGTTGGGAGAGTGGAAAAATGAGTTTTGCAGGAAAAAAGCAATGCATCACTTGGCAGCGAGAGAGAGACGGGAGGATCTTGGGGTTGGTGCGTAGGGGATAAAGGGGGGAGGGTGGAACGAATGTGAGGGAGTCTTAATGTGAACGGCAGTATTTCGTGGATTGGGTTTTCTTGCCATCTCTTTTTCATTTTCTTTTTTGGAAGCATCGCAACGGCTGCAGAGGAAACGGCGTCCATTCGTCTTAGTCAGATGCAAGAGGAGCCTCGAGTTGTAGGTAGCTGGCTGGTGTTTGGCCACTGATAAACAACAAAGTGGACGAGGAGGCGGTCGGGACAGCGAGTCGCCTTCTCGTCGACCCAGCGACGCCGACTGGTTGCAGACTTGCAGGGCGGCGTTGCTAATGCGGCGAGAGAAAAGGGGGAATTAACCCGTTCAGTTGTAAAAGTGCTCCTCGACTTGGGGTTAGATGGGGGAACGCTTGGTAAGGCTGTAAAGCTGCACCTCTAGCGATATAATTTTCTTAAGTGCCCCGTGAACGGTGGTGAGCGCGTGCACCGCATCGAATTTTAAGAGAGACGCCCTCTAGTAGAAAATGTAATAGTTATGGCCATAAAGAGTCGAATTTGATGGGGGAATAAAAATCTGGAATAAATGTTTGTTGTGTCTTTGCAGGTGAGATTGTGGTCATCTGCCTGCTGTTTAAAGGCTCGTTAAACATGTATTTGCACCGTATTAGTCGGTTTGGACTAAACAGCAGTTTAAACAAGATATTTAAACTGCTTTTTAAACCGCTTGTTTCGAAAAATAGCAGGCGGCCTAGTCGACGAAACAAGAAAACATGTCTAACTGCAAGTTAAAACATGACTTTTTGGATGCGCCTAGTGCAGGGAAAGCAAAACGGGGTCTATTTATAAGTGTGAGTGAGTTTGGCAGCAGTTTACCCAGGGGTGACGACGAGGATGTAGAGAGTTGGATTTTTTAGAATTGCGCGTCAAATTATAGTCGTGTAGGACTTAGGTATGTTTTGTATGGCGTCGTGAGTGATGTCGGATGGAGGCTGCCATTGTGAGTGCAAGTGATGTGGTTGTTGAATTGGCACGTGGGGCGGTTTCTTTTCTCCGTTTTGTGTCGAGATGACCCTGCAGGAAAAGAGAGTGGCCATCAATAATCACTGAGCTAAGGAATGGGTTTCTTCTCTTTGGTCTGTTTTCTTCTTTTCTTTGTCATCTTGAAAAACAGGTAGAGCAATGTCTGTCCACTGTGATAGGCCCTTAAAAATTTATGGCATTTTTTAGATAAAAGTTGGGGAACTCGCTATGGCATGGAGGTAAAATATATTTTAGCACATTCATTTTAATGCATTTTTTTAATAGCAGAGAAAGGGGAGTGATAGGGATTGTAATGAAGATGTTGGGCTTCTCCCCTCAATCGTGCTTGTTTATGTCATGATGTTGCTTATGCATAGGAAATGATGCTAGTGGATGGGATGGAGGGAGGGAGGCAAGTAATTATCCGTCTCCCACGTGGTATATACGTATAGAAGAGAATCTTGTTGTGAAATTCTCTCTCGGTGCAGTCATTTTCTATTCGTGTGCAACTCCCAAACCCATCAGAGTAACGAATTCTGAAAAGTGCATTATCATAATTTTTATTCTTTTTTTTTTTTTTTTTTTTTTTAAAAAAATAAAAAATAAAATAAAATAGAAGCCAACATCTCTGGGGGAAAAGTATGGTAAACCCACGAATAAAATGAAAATGGCAAAACTCCGAAATCCCCCAAGAGTTGCCCGTCTTTCAATAATTGGTATTGGCGATATTGTAAAATATGGATACAGTCGAAACTCTTTATAACGAATCGCAAGGAACCGAAAAATCGATTCGTTATAACGAGAATTCGTTAAGTCGAAATTTTTTAACATGGTGTTCTATGGCCGGCCAACTAAACCAGCCATTTTTAGGTATTCGTTATACCGATAATTCGTTCTATCGCGATTCGTTATAAAGAGTTACGACCGTATCGGTCAAAGTGGAATTGAAATTGACGCGGCGTCGTATTTCAATACCGACAAACTGAATTCGGGCTTTAGATGAAAATTATTTTCCTTTTTTTTTGTTGCGCGCCTTCTTTGATTTGATCTAATGACACGACGGGAGGGAGTGTGTAGGTGGATGGATCCTCCACCCCTGCAGCGTCTCACTAGGAGTCTCCCGAAGGATTGGCACGAAGAGAGTAATTAGTTAACATCAGAGCGTCGTGGACCAGTGAAGCGAGTTGCAGGCACTAGTAGAAGTAGTGTGCTCTCTCTCTCTCCTGCTCGCGTCTCACTCCTGGGTGTGTGGTTGGGAGTTTGTGTGACGGACTGCTAGGGGTTGTGAACAAGAGGAGGGGGAAATTAATTCGCTTGGCGTTCGCCCGCTCACGATTAAATGATGGACGCGAAAGGCGGGAGCCCTTGGGTTATAACTTTGATTGTCAGTCATTTCTTTTTCTATTTTCAAGTCGAGCCAGTTGTAGTTATAATTGGTGCTTTGGCAGTGAGCGAAATATTCAATTCTTATCGATCTGTCCGACTTCTCCCGTGTAAACGGCACGGAATAATTGATTTTTATCCAAACGGAGCGAAAATTGGTTCGTTTTTGTTTTCCGTTGGATTTTCGAGTCGTTTTGTACAAGTGAATGATAATTGGAGGTTTAGTTGGTTGTTGAAGGAGCTGTGAATTAAAATTGGACGTTTATACGAGGCAGTTAAAATGTGAGATGTGGGGGTAAAAGGTAGTAGGGTAAAGGGTGCATTTTCTGACATGTCCGACAGCGGTGTAACGGGCTCTCATTTGCATGGGAACGAGGAATTAATGAAGTGGATGATGTAATTTCAAGGAATAAGTGCAAAATGAAAGCTTCATTAAGCAGCACACGTCGAGGCCGTTTTGTGCCGGGTGCAATCAGCCAAGTCCCGCCTTGCGTGGAATTTGAAGGAAAAATGTCAGCAGAGGACGAGAATTGCAAAACGGGCTCTCGAATTTTCGCACTTTGGCCCATTTAAACTGATTTTATTCAACGACTTTGCCCAATTCTCCTGCTGCACCGGCATTTTCATGTCTTTGGAATTAATTTTAATGCCACCTTATTGAAATTAATGCTCTTTATGTTTCCTGAAAGGTAAAAAATATATATATACACCGTATTTTATCGATTAATCGTATTATGGGACTTTCCCTTACCATGGGCAACAAAAAAGTTGAACAAGAAGCAAACAGACAACTTTTTTTTATCTTTGGTTAGTGGAAAAGTAAAGGGGAGGATCACGTGATTAAACACTCCCTCTATTTCTTTTTTTCCTTACTTTTCTTCTTCTTTTTTTCTTTTTTTCCTTCAACCACACACCTCACTCACTCCTTCAACTGATTGGTTACCATCTCACGGTTTCGTCTCACCTGACATTACGACTGCAGAATAACGATTAATTGCCAACTTAATGACACATGAAGCTAGTCACGTGACTTAGCCCCTTTGAGCCCTATTTTTCTACGGTCACTGAACTCAATCAGAGAAAGGTCTTTTAAAAATTAAACCCTCTGCTTTACTAGAACTACTGTCTTCTTTCGCTGTTATTAGAGTCTGCACATTTCCACCTTTTTGTGCTTGGAAAATAGAGAAATAGAATAAAATAAAAGGAGAAGGAGGAGAAAGAAAAAAAAGTTGTTTATATTTTGATTTTTCGATATGAGTTGTTGCATAACCTTTTCCCTTCTTCCACTTCTTGTCGTCCATAAAGTCTTGTGAGCGTGGTTTCTTCTGCTCAAGTGAGTTTTTCCTTCTCATATATCCGAATATAATCATATGATGAATTTGTCTTTCTTTCCGTATGCATGAACACAGTGTAGAATAAAAATTGGCGCCCGCCTTCACCAAACTCCATGAATAAACACAATTTTTTTTTTTACATGCACCCCCTTCTTTTCCGTTCGTTTTCTCTCTTTCTCTCTGCACGCCCCTTCTGTCTTGCTCCCTTTCTGTGCATCAATCATAGATCGTTTCGTTTTTCTCTCCACCGTCTCTTTTCTTCCATATTGGAAGGCAAAAACAAATTTCTTATGCCGGCCGTCGTGTGGTGAGACCCGCGTGCTCGGTTGCCCCCGCGCAGGCGCGCGCGGCTTGTTCACGGATCCGTTGCGAAATTATGAATTTATGTGCAATTGGTCGACATTATTGCATGTAAATTGGGCAGAGCGATGAGACGCTGTGCAAATGTTGGAAACTTAATATGACCAAAGCATCACTCAATTTTTGTTTGGGGAAAAGAGAAAAAGGAGGAAAGAAAGAGTGACAAAATGAATTTTGTTTTTATTTTTTTGTTTTTTTTTATTTTTTTTTTAAAGGGGACGGAGGGAGGATGGGGATTTTTTTATATATATAAAAAAATGTTTGTGAGTAACTTGTGAAATTCAAATTTTTTTTTTTCATATTTAGTTTGAAAAGTAGATCGGTTTTTGATGATATTTTTTTTTTTACTAGAATATTCCAGTTATTTTTTATGATATTTTTTTTTTTTATTTTTAAATATTAAAAATCTATTTTTTTTTCTTGTGAAATATGACTGCATCAAACAATTTCGTGAATTGTTTGAAATGTCATTGATATTGAATGTATTTTTCATGAGGGAGAGTTTTTAGAGTCGCTATTTGCTTTTCTTTCTTTTTCGGTTTCGGGTTTAATTTTTAGTCATTATTTTCACTTCGAAATTTTTTTTTCCTCAATTAATTAATATAAAATGGCAGAAAATTTAACTGTATTGATTTTACTTTACAAATTTTTTTAATGTGTGCTGTATGAAAATATAATTTTTTTAAAAATTGACTTGTATGAAGCTTGTAAAATGGTTTAGCAAGGTCAATTCATATTACAAGAGTCATTATTCGATCACTTTGACTTTATTCTATTTCTTTGTGGCTTATAATTGCTGCTAAACGAGTTTGGTTGTCGCGCAGGCGTAACGTACAAGTGATGCCCGTCGTCTGTGGCTGCTTCCTCCTCCCTCTTCCGATCTCACATTGAATGTGACAGGAGTGATTTGGACGGGTTGGGTGCATATCAACGCCAAATCAAATTACCAGGCGAGACGATCGCATAATTGATGAGACGTGATGGATATTTAATAAAAATAAAATAAAAAAAAGAGAGGAGAATGAGAGGAGGGAGAAAAATTGTTTCAGTTTGTTTTAAAAGGAGGTTTGTATTAAGTTTGCAAGAAATTTTTTGAAGGGGGAAAATGTTAAATTTATTTTGTCGAGTTTGGTTTTTCAGTTTTTAAAGTGTTAGGAGGAGTGAAATGAGTTGTCATTTGATGAACAAGAGACCTCTAACGAACGACAGTGATATGAACGTTTTTGATGAAAAGATTGTTTAGACCCATCAACCATTGACGAGATCCACATTTTGATTGGATGTTGTTGTCATGGCAACTCTCATGTTGTTAACGGTTTCTTCTATAGGAGAAATTCGTCAAAGAAATGGCCTGTCACTAGGTTGTTAGTTGGTAAAATCCCAATCCCTATTCGCCATCTTGAATGTTTTTTCCAATACATTTTATCTGTTTTTTTCCTTTTCAATTTTTTTGTTTTTCTAATGTCTTGTTTTTTGTGGAATAATGATATTATAATTTATTGATATAATTAACAGCCAGTGGGTGAGCATTCTAACATTGAATTACCGATGATATTTACAAGTCAAATGGACTACTCGACGTTAATTAGACCGACTACGCAACATTTTTTGCGGTAAATTTGCTACGGTTATAGCGCAGCATACTGTCACGCACTCTAAATAATTTAAGGAAACTTTTACTCTTCGTGAAAGTTTTTCAATTACTTGCACATTTTTTTCTCTTCATATCTTTTTTTCATATAATTTTTTTTAAAGGGTTGAATCTATTATTTTAGTCTTTTTATCTCTCGTATGCTGAGTGAGGTTATTAGTATTTTTGTCTGTCAAATTTTGACGGGTAGCAGAGATGAGAGTAATTTTTCTCCTCCTCTTCGTCTTCATAATGGCAGTCATACGCTTTGCATAATTTTCAGGGGAAGGAGTTAGAGAGAGATGGGGTGGGAGGGAGTGTCATTGGAGAAGAAAATGACAGACATTGAGTATGCGAGCTCTCATTAACAGCTGAAAACGAAGAGAAAAAAAGAAAAGGGGGAGGAATGGGGTAGGGTGTAGGGTGTAGGGTGTTTGCAAAATCAAACTCATTCCTCCTCTTCATCTGTCTTACAAGTGCCATGACTGATGAATTTGAAAAATATTTTGAGTTTGTATTACGCTTGAAATTAAAAAGATTTGATATTATTCGGAGAAATATCGCTGACAGTTTGTGCGCGAAATAAAAAGTTGGGCAAATTTGCTTGCTAAATTGAAGTCGTTATTAAATACGCCGTAATTTGTTGTGTCGTATTTAAATCTGTAAGAACGTTGAAATATTACGCTTTCTTTTAATAACGGAATAAATGTCGCTACAAAAATATGAAGGATTTGAAAGTTGTTACAGTAAGCTTTCTTTTCTAACATTTATGTGCATTTAATGTCGGTATTTTTTACATTTCGTTTGATTTTCGTCTTTAAAATGATTGGTTTACTCTGCATTGAATCACGAGTGAATTATAAAATGATTGTAAATGCTTAGAGGGAGCGTCATTGAATTTGTTGGCACGTTCGGAGTGCCGTTTCATTTCCTGTGTGCACAATTTTTTTTTCTCTTCCTCGTTTTTCGTAGACGAATAAGCTAAGTTAGAATTTGTGTTTAGTAGCAAGGTTTCTCTGTGTTTGGTTGAATTCAAACAGGAAATGAATCTAGACGACCCCAAGTTGATTCAGTGACAAGCGAAGAAGGGGTGAAATAAATTACAAGTTTGCCAACCGAAACTACACATTTTCGTGAGCGAGGGCAAACTTTAAGTTTCGATTCATTGATTCGTTGAGTCGGGGGGTGGGAAGGAAGGAAGGGCGGGGGGACATAAAGGGTTGTTAAGGTTGATCACCTCGGTTTGTAAGGTACATTTAATCTACACCGACGCTATTTAAGTGAAAGCATTTAAAATGAGAATTTGATCCTTGAGAGACAACGAGAGAGGGGAGACATGTGAACTTGGTTTCCATGGATACCCGTTTTAATAAGGGGTGTGCGTAAAGACACTATAATGAAAATAGAGCGACAAAAATGTTTCCAAATGTAAATACGAAATAAGCTTTTTTTTGTGTGTGTGTGGTGTATTTGCTTAGGCATCATGCAGCTTCCATCCCCTAGCAACGGTTGATCAGGTTTGAACAATAAAGGATTTCCACTACTGTTAGTGAAGCCATGTTTTAGGTTAAATCCTTGTCGGCAAGATACTAAAGTATGTTTGTGTTTTGTGTGCGGTAAATGACGTTATATTTGGACTGGTGGGAAAGTTTTTCTATTTTGGAGCGCATGTATAATCTAGAATGTGAAGCGCGTGAGTTGGGGGCTTTGCAGCGATGAGCAGCAAGTGTTAACCCTTCATTACTCGGGAATATCATCGCTTAATGGAATCGGTCGCCATAAATCGCCAGCAGTCGGCTGTTAAGCCTTTTGTATGATGGATGATGTTTTGCCAGCCGTAATTAGCAATAGGAGATTTTTGGTAATGTGCAGCGTTTTGTTTATATAGAGGTTACGTTTGGCGTCTACTGCAATATCCCCACTTATCGGGTGGTAGTAGCTGCGAGTGGGTAGTGACTATAAATCACTAGTCTAGGTGAGGTTGGGAGGGGAGCGTCTTATCGGTGGCGTCCAGACCTGGCGCGTGCAGCATCCTCCTCCCATCCCTTCTCACCATTTCTCGGTGCGAAGACAGGCGGCGGTCGTGAGGCGTTCGGTGAGCGTCCAATGGCGCGTCAAATGAGTTTGAGTTTATTCGAGTGTGACGTATGCTGAATGGAATTTCATTTCTTTAATGAGGATGAGATGGGGGATCAGTGTTTATATTTTAATACAGGGGGGGGGGAGGGAGTTTTCTTGATGGAAACTGACCTCTCTCTTCTAATCTCCTAAGAGAAGGCAAAAGGATTATGCATGGAATCCTCCAAGGTCTTCTTCCTTCCTTCCTTTCCAAGTTTGGAACTTTGTTAATCTCCTCTTAAAAGCATTCCTTTTTTTTTTTTTTTTTTTCTTTTTTCTTTTTTTTTTCTTTTTTTTATTCGTGCTTTGGTTTGGATTTTAGTTTGTGCGGATTTCTAGTTCGTGAGGATTTTTTTTTTTTTTGGTTTTGTTTTAAGGGGTTGTAAAAGTAGACCTATTTCATGTTGAAGGGGATGAAATAATTGCGGACAGATTGAATTTTGGGCAATAAAAATCTAGTGCTAGTGGGGGAAATGGTCTCGAGGCTTATGGAATTGGAGACATTAATTGTTGTAATTTCAATTGAAAAGTTGTATAGTGACTGGTTGTGGCTATGGAAGAGAAATAATTGCATTGTTTGTGTTTTTATTTTTGTCTTTTCAATTCATTGCAGCTAATGGTTTTTCTATGAGTTTTGACCAATGGTCGAAATATGCGATTTTAATTTTTTTTATTTTATGTGGAAATTCGACTGTTACTCCATCTTGAATTTGGTTTTGCGGATTCACTCTTATATATATAAAATAAAAAAAGAAAACATTTGTTTTCCGGTTTTATTGCCCATCGTTATTGCGCTTTTAATTCGGTCATCTTGAAGGCTTTTGTGTGGCATTTTGTATCCTTCGACCGTAGATGTGGCCATAAAGATGAGCCGATCTCGTCTCCTGAGGGAGTCCTCGTTGGATAAGAAGAAACCTTTTTTATTCTTTTTATTTTCGTTTTTTTTTTATTATTATTATTTTTTAAATTCTTTATCTGTTTTCTCAGTTCCTGAATTATGCAGTCGTTGGATTGGCTTGTAATGTGCGTGTTATTACGAGTAAAACAAGGCTTGTGTGTAATTATTTAATGGTCTCATCATTCTTTGCAAATGGAGGGAGGCAAAGGGGTAAGTGAAGGCGGATGATTGTTATTATCGCCATCATATTTGAATTGTAGAAGAAGGGAGAAAATTCTCTGTCTGTTTTATTTGCGCGGGATAAAGTTGGCGCTCGTTTCGGCAGCATCCCGTTGTCATGGAAACGAGGATCCATCATGCGGGAGGAGGAGGGGGAGGAGAAAGAGGAGGCCGAGGCCGAAGGAGTCTGAATTTGCTTTTCTCATTTATTTTTCACGTGTTCACCTTCCACCTCTCGTCTTATTGTCTACTCATGAATTTGACATCCACAAGTGTCCAATTGGCGCCAAAACTGGAACGCGCGAGGGAAAAGGATAAAGATGCGGGGAGGTGGGTAACAACGAAATAAGTGTGTTTACATGAGTAGGGTGCGCGTTGGCCGTCGGGGGATTTTGTCGCTTGTCTGTCATGAAAAGATAATGCGTCAGACGTCAATCGGGTTGGCATACTCGAGGCTGGCGAACATCGGGCGGCCGAGTGTCATGCACCAGCCGCCGAATGTCAAGTCGAGTTTGAGGTCCAAAGAGTTTTCCATGTCGGTTTTTCCGATGGTAACGATGGCACAAGTGCAATTTCACTGTCGGGCGTAATGCTGTTTCTTCCTCTCCTTTTTTTCGGTAATAATACATAAAAGCAAATAGTTTTTCTTGCTCGTTTGAGTGACGGCAATCACGTGGATGGGATTTTTTTTCTTCTCTTTTCTCTTGTTCTAAAGATTACTTTTATATAAACATTTGTTTTGCAAGTTTAATCTTTAAATTGACCGCTCTTGGAATGGGTAATTGATATATTTTAGCATCGAGTTTGAGATTTATGTCAACTTTAGGAGATGAAATTGGTATTCCACAAGTATATAGAGGTGAAAAGGTTGAAATAGCAGTTTGACTGCGTCAGGGTTCATTACGGAACGAGGGGGACTTATCGTTTTAATTGGTTAGCGGAGAACGAATAGCGAGGGATGAGCATGGAAAAATCCTTGTTTATTAAGGCACAGTCGCAGTGAGCAGACACGTATTAGATGTATGATATTAATATAGTGATGCATGATTCAATATGTGGACCAGGCAATTAGGCTTAAGTTTAGTTGCAGCCCAGCGAGTAATTAAATTTGGTGGTTTTCTTCTAGTCTCTGCACACTTTTCTATATCTGCGTTCTGCGAGTAATTAGTTTGCGAGCCGGCAGCCATGTTGGATCGTCCATTTTTCATGCCTTTCCTTCGCCGTGTACACGCCGGTTCATAAGTTTTAAAAAAAAATTACTTTCGTTTTATTTATTAAACATCATCTGACACTTTTTGCCTTTCATCTTGCACTCAATTATATATTTATGTAAGGTGGAAGCATGTACACGAAGCAACTTCTTCCTTCCATCTGCAACACCTTCCTCCCACCCCACCCATTGCTTGTCACTCTCATCCGGAGCCGTGCGATAGGAAAGAGGGAAAAAATTCGCCTTAATTACGAGATTTCTAGACACTTGTGGCGTAAGAAGAAGAGAAAGATGCTTGGGCGTAAATGAGGTTAAAATTTAATTCTCCTCTCTCCTGCAAACTTTTCTCAAGCAATTAAAAATGGGCGCTACGTCTCAGATCATGATTAGCGTCAGGTTTGCCGAGACGGGGGTGCGTTTGATGCGCCGTAATTAACTGGCAGCTCTGGTTTTTTTGCCGTAGCGAAGGATCATCGACGCTATTAGTAATAGTATGATGGAGGGGAATGATCAAATTGGATTAAGATGCGCGATGGGGGCAAGAAATATCGGGCGAGGAATAAATTGGAGATAAGGTTGGCGGGGAGAGTCGGGAATGATGTAACGGGTGAAGTTTGTGGCTTTTGTTGACTGTGAACGACGACTTTGTTTATGTTCCGCTTCAACCCTTTGATGATTTCTCGAGACGAGGATGCTGCAAGATGCTCGCCGAGGATGGAGGAATGGTTGGTCGTGGGGTGGGGTGGTGGAAGTGTACAATACTTTGCTCGGGGGTGGGGATGATGTGTTATGGAGATGGAATCAGTGAGTGCTTCTCGTGCAGCTCTCCGTTTTATGAGGTGGAAATGGAAGCGGGAAGCTGCACCGTCTTTCGGCGTCGACGACGGCCGAGTGGAGGAGCGGGGAGCGGGCGTGTTGCTGCTCTTGCCGATGCGGCTCCGATGAGTGAATCATGCTTTTTATTTCCTTTTTTTTTTTTTTTTTCTTCGTCTTTTCTTCCTCATCCCTTCTTTTCACCAGCCCCCTCTACACATCCAGACGTCGTCTTCGCGTCGGCTTTGCGCTCTTTTCTATACTCGCGTGCTGTGCGGGCAAGTTTACCTCCTCATATCAGGCGGAGCTTTTTTCTTTTTCTTTCTATATTTTTTTTTTGCTATTCTTTTGTGTAATATTTCCGCATGTTAGGGTAATGTAATAGGAGCGATGTCACTGAAATCGAACCGGTGTCCAACCCGTTTTCACTGTCCACTGCACACACCCTTGGGTCATTCGCCATTAGCATTGGCGCCCCTTCGACTGACCGTTAAACGGCGATCCCTAACTGCACGCGGCTTAACTCTGCTCGGTTGGGCATGGGCACGGCGCTGGCGTCAGCTGGTGTTCCCTAAAGAACCCTTCTTTGCCACTCCCTCCTCCACCACCACCTTATTCCCCTTTCGAGACCCCCTCCGCTCTCTCCATCCATCTTCTTAGCCGCACGGCGAGACTCGCAGAATGAAAAGAAGTCGCCTATGGGAACTGGGTGTGGTCATTTTTCATAATTTGTCCTTGTGTCCACTTCAGACGGTGAGATGTGGGTCTCCCTCATTCCCCTCCGTATTAGATTGAATTCTAGAACGGAACCCCTGCTGAGATCAGAGGCACCCCGTGGGGATTTGAACAAGTTTGCGTTGGGGGTCAGTTTTTTCGCCAGCAACGAGATTGAGGAGGCGGGAAAAAGACATTATTTAACATTTTATATATAGAAAGTCGTAATAATAAGGAGAAAATAGGCTTATTACGTAGCATATCGCCTTGATTTGGTGGCGCCGCAAATTACCACTAGTTGTGTTGGATAATTGGATTAGTGCAGCACGGAAATATAGCCAAGGAAAAAAAAAACATTTTCTGCCGCGCTGGTAAATCGAGGCGATACAATATTATAATTTTTTGTTTTTATTTTAAATGTTAAAAATGCGGATGGAAATCAGCGGTTCATTTTTTACAATTTTTTTTAACGTTTCCATGACGACCTTTCGGTTGAAGGGATGCCACTCCCCCCTACACACACCCCGGAATTATTTTTTTCCTCTCTTTCTGGCGTGTGATAATCAGTTTTCCCCCTAATTTTTCAAGGTACACTAGTGATGGTCTTTTTATTCAAATGGGGACCAAATGAGAAAAGTATGAAAATGGTGGAACCGCCGCAGTCTGGAAAGGAAGAAGAAAAAAAGAAAAGAAAAAGAAAAATTCCAATCTTTTTCTTTCTTTTTTTAAAAATTTCTTTTTCTGTATATATATATATATATATATATATATATATTACGAAGGGATTAGAATAGTGTAACATTGCCTAACTAAACTCGTGCTGCTGTTTGTGTGAATAATTGATGACGCCAGCAGAGAGACGTTGGCGTTCACATCCGGGAGTGTTAGGGGTCAGCCAGGGCGAGTGTTGTTGGTCGAGTGAACTTTGAGGCACCTTTAACCCTACGTCTCGTTGTAAAAATGTTTTGATGGTTTACAACATTATTTTGCAATCAAGCAGAGCGGAGCAGTGCGTCTCTCTCGTCTCGTCCTCCATCTTTAACGATGCGACGTCCTCTCCTCTCCTCGTCCGTGAGTCGCAAGAGCGGGCCGGGCCTCGTATATTTTTGTTTACCGTTTAAAGATTATGGCAAGGATGAAAGAGGGTGGTAAGGGGGGAGTTGCGTCAGTTTGTCTCGCGCCTCAATGAATTATGGGCCACGAGAGTGGGTGTTGATAGTGTAATGCCGCTCTGGTGTCCCGTTTGGATGATACATCGTTGCCAGTTGGGACGCCACCTCCTCTCCCTCTCCCTTTTCTCTATAAGCTCAAGGTCTCTTCAGCTCCTTGTGCTCGTCCACTCTTTTATCGGCAAATGTTTACTATAAGCACAATTTATGGTCTTTCCTACCATCAGATCTTTGTCTCTTTGAACTTCTCTTTGCACGCGGTCCCCCCCATCTCTAGAGCTTTGGCTGAACGATAGGGGTAAGGTGTGTGCCGCTGAGGCAGGCGCATAATTCCTCATTTGGAACAGGCAGGTTTGAGGTCAAAATCGAAACGGACGGATTTTGTGGTAGCAAATTGGGCTAAGCATGAAGAGTGTGTCATCGTAGAGCACGCGCTCATTCTCTGGCTGCTTGATGCCGCCATTTTTCACTCTTGAGCCAACATTTTATATCCCTCGAGACTCCTAAGTCGCCGTTGCACACACACGCACGCCCGCCGGTGCTGGCGATGGTTTAGGAGTTGGTGGTCGTCTTAGTGGTTTGGCTTAGTTTAAATGTGTTTCATCGTCCGTTTTTTATTTTCGGGTTTTCGGAATGCGTAAAAATTGTTTTGTGTTTTGTTTGCAAGCGTGGAACGTGATGTGGGAATAAATTATCCTTGTCTTTGTGTCGAGTACTCGAGTGGAGACAGGGTGGGTTTCATTTTTTTTTTTTTTTGATTTGGGATGACGGGAAATGATATTTTTTACGTCACAAACTGCAAATGGAATTTTCGATAATTCGATTTCGGGAATACGGAATACGGTTGTGTTGTGCGCACGTTCGAATATTAAATTAAGGTGACTAAATAGACCCATTCGAACGAGAAATTGTTAAACAAATTTTTTTTTCTTCTTTCAAATCAGTTTAAAAGTTCGAGGAGTGACAATCTGGATGAATAGCATTTTCTTGATTAGAATTTTATTTGACCCCTTGAAAATCAAATGCTAACTTGAAGCGGGGCTTCCCTGCAAAGCACGATTTTTGGATTCAGATCTTTATTTATCGCCATTGGTTTGACGTTGTTTTTTTTAGCCCAGTCCTCGGAGAGTTAAGTTCGATGGGGGAGTTTTATTCACTTATTTTGATTAAACTAATTTTGATGGTCATTTGTTAACTGTTTTTAATTGAAATGAAGCGTTGAATGCAATTAATCAGAGCAAATGAATGACATTAATTTAAAATGTGATTGCTAGGAGAATTGAAATTGATGCATCCTGAAGAAGTGTGTCGGAACAGTGCGCGAGGGCGAGAAAGAAACAAATTTATCATGTCAAATCAATGTACTGTAAATATTGTTACAAGTAGAATTTAGACGTGGGATTGATGTTTGGAAAATTTTGTTTGCTCTGTAAACACAGCAGTAAAAGAGAATCGTTTTTGCACTATAAAGAAGTTGAATGTTTTTTAACATGTGTGTGTGCATCTTGTCCTTCTGGTGCTAATAGAGAGAAGTTGAAAAATTATTGCCGCCATGTGGATGTCGCTTTTAAAGTGCATCAGATGGCGCTGTTGGCACGAGAGGAAAGCGAGAGATAAAATTTAGGCAAAACAAATTGACAATAAAAGTCTGCAGTAAAAGCGCTGCGATTGTGGAACGGAGGAGGGAAGATTCGCGCCATATTTTTCCCCCATTGCCCACACCAGATTCAAGATGGTGACTGTCCCCAAGGAAACTCTTGTAACGTGCAATTTATTTCTCTTTTCGCCATTCACCAGAGAGAAAAAAAAATACAATTTTAAAGGCTTATTTTTATTTTTATGCAGCTAAGTCTATTTAAATGGCGCGTTCGTGGCCCCCTTCGTACCTGTGAATTTAAAATAAAAATAAATTTTTTATGGACGTTTTATTTTATTTTTTTATTTTTATTCAACACAAGGAAAGTGAAAACTCACTTCATGGCACCAATAATAGTCAAATCATGAGATTAACAGGAAAGCGTTGCAGGGAAGCTGAGTAAGCAACCCAATAGTGATTTCATGGCTAGAGTGAAGCTTTAATGATATTAAGTGTGTGGAATTTGTAATGTCATAAACCCTTTAACTACCTACCTAATCACTCAGCAAGAGAGGGGGAAAAAAGTGCTGACTATGTATGACAGTTGTTAATTTGAAGAGTATAATCTGAAAATGCATTCTTGACTTTAGGACAGAAGTGGGGTGGGGTGAAGCACGGTTAATCTCGTCCCTTTCTTTTGTACGCCACTCAAGTGAGCCTGATGGGAAGAGTGGGGAGGGATAAAAGGCGGGAAAAAAGAAAAGGAAAGGAAAGAAAAAAAAAATAAAGTTGGCTTTTTTTTTGTTGAAAAAGGCCGAGTGTCATTCAAGATTAAAAGCTAAGAATAAGAGCTGGGGAGGCGGCACTTAGCTTCTTATATCTGTAACTTGATGTGCCACATCTCACCTGGATTCATCCTCGCCACCCTCTCGCGTTGCTCACCTGCTGCCGTCACGGGTCCAAATGGTAATTGTCACTCACTTTGGATCCTCGGAGTATAAATTACTAAGGATGAAACGGAACAAACTTGTCACCTTTGATTTTTGTCAACATTCCAACTTACGCTCTGGTGGGAAATGTCGGAAACGTTTTTTGCGCCGACTCTGGCTTTAAAAAGTTTTAATGCAATTTGAAAATAGAAATAGGTCAAAATGATGATGTGGTTTTGTTTTGTTTTGTTGTTTTGGGTTTTTTCCATCGGAACTCCATCTGGCGTCGGAATGAAATAAAAACGTGCAGTGTTTAAAAGAATTTATTTTTTTTGATTTTTGTTTCTCGCACAATTCTGGAGTTAATGGTCCTTCACACAAGGGTAGAATAGGGGGTTGGTGAAAACTCATGCGTGGGTGGGTGAGCGACGCTCGCGCCCTCTTCTGTTGTAGAAATGAAAGCCGAGGAGTGCATGCGGCCACTTCCCCGTGAAGTTGCACTCCCCTCACTCTTCTCTTCTCTTCTCTTTCTCTCTCTGTTTCTCCCTTCCCCGCCCTCTTTTCCAACGAAGCATTTAGTTCTGGAGATCGAATCCATTACTGTGAAACGGAATGAGACTCAGAGCACCGCGATCCAGTAATGGATGCTCTCAGGCCGAGTCCACTTGATGACTGCTGACTGGTGCTGAGGGGAAGAAAAAGGGTCGGGGCCGGGGGTTGGTTCGGTCGGTGAAAAGAAGTAAAGGGGAAAATTGTCGAGATAAAAAAATTTCTTTTTGGGACAAGGGAGAAAATTATCCCGGCGTGAAATGGTTGACAGTCGTTGGCAATAATTTGTCTGCTCGTTTGAGTATGTCCCTTAATTTGATTACGGCATATGGCGCTGGTAATTTGATTATAAGATGATGATGGTGATGGCATTGCGTTTGCATTTTAGGATTCCATCAATGAAGAATTGAAAATGAGGTTGTTGCAATCGGCGATGTTTGTGTTTGGTGATTGGCAATCGGAACGTGGCGTGGCGTCGCTTCTTTTTCGTGGAGATTGCGTTGCGTTTTTCGGGGAGTCGGCTCTGCAAGGCCGCTTTTATGTCTGAGGGATTTCCGGATGTGCGTACAGTCGGATTTGAATAGATTAAACATAGAGTGTGATTGTGATTACTATTGTGCGTGGTGTTGAGAGTTAATGGGAGTTTTGGGGTTTATCGTAATGTTGATTTGTTTCACTAATGTTTGACAATGTTGTGTCGAATTTGTATCGAATTTAATGAGAAAAGTTGGGAGTTTGGGAATTTTGGTGATAAATTGAATTGGATATGAATTAAAAGTGTTTTGTGTTTTTGTTTGCAGTTCTCAGTTTGCGAAATACACAGGAAGAAGAACCGCCAGATCCACAGCTGATGCGGCTGGACAACATGCTCATCGCCGAAGGAGTAGCCGGGCCGGAGAAAGGCGGCGGCGCAGGCGCTGCGGCGAATGCTTCCGCGGCTGTGTCAGGTGGACCCGGACAACCGGACAATGCGATCGAACACTCGGACTACCGGGCCAAATTAGCGCAGATCCGCCAAATCTATCATCAGGAATTAGAAAAATACGAGCAGGTAGGTAGCACACCTGATCGCCATGTTAGTACTACCTACGCTTCGAGCTCATCTGATTCGGGACAACAGCCCCCAGAAGCGGACACGATCGAGCACACTGATTACCGAACCAAGTTGGCCCAGATCCGACGATTCTACCAGCAAGAGTTGGAGAAATACGAGCAGGTTGGTGGCTCCCAGTGCTCGGGTGGATTTCACATCAACAAAAGGCACTTTTTTCATCCTTGGACAGCCCCACTTCGAATCTGAATTTGGTTTTATTTTATTTTATTGAAAATAAAATAAAAATTAACGTAGAAAGGAATTTTGCTTCCTTCAATGCATGTTTTAAATAATTTTTTTTTTATAATAATATTTTTTATTTTTTTTTAAATTGGGGGTGTTTTTATTTTTTTAAGGGTTTGGCATGGGCGGCTGGGCCAAGAGAAATGCTTTGGTTGGTTGAAATTCATTCGTCCAGTCCGCTGCCCCCTTCGTTATAGGGCAGTGGAACTTAGCCTGTTGACCATCTTAGCACTTGTTGATTTCGTGTTTTTTTACACTCACTCAGTGTCTAAAAATCTTTAATTTCCCGCCATTTTATTCCCTTGCTCCTTATTATAAATCCTCTTTTATATTTCTAATTTATTATTCCACTTTCCCGTCTTTTTTCCTGTCAAAATAAATCTGGTTTTGTTCATTTCCTCGTAAATATTATTATATTATTACTTTTGTTTTTATTATTTATCATTATTTATTATTATTATTATTATTATTGTAATCGGGTTTTTATTTATTGGAACTTAATGCATTTATTATTATTATGATTATTATTGTCATACTCCCCTTGTATATGAACAGCATATTTTTCTAATAGTTGTGGGAAAGTTTGTTTTTATGATTATTATTATTATTATTATTATTTATTATTTCTTATTATTACATCTCAGATTTTTGTTTATTTTTGATTTGTTTTATTTATTTATTTGTGCTTAATGTTTTAGTTTTTCGATGGATTGGCCTGAGACAATTCGGTTAATAATGTTTAATAATACATAATAATTTATAATAAATTAACTCAAAAAGTGGTGTTTAAGCAACCTGAGTAATTCAGAAGAGCAGTTGCTTAACTCAGGTCACAGGCCATGTTCTACTGTTGGACTGGAAACTCGCTGGGGGGCGCTAACATAGGGGTACATTAACTCCAATTATAATCTTATTTTTTTTCTTATTTTATTTCCCTTTTTTATTTTACTAAATTTATTTTCTTCAAAAAAAATTTTTACAAAATGGAGTGGAGCCACATTTCAAATATATTTACTAAAACAAAAAACAGTGTGATATACTTTTCTCTGCTTTCTCTTTTCTCTGCTTTTTATTGACTGACTTTTTCCTGCACAATTGATGGCTGTACAAACAAGAAAGAGGCGTTTGGATATAATATTTGCATTTCTGTCTGGTCATCCTCCTCCTAACTCCTTTCCAAGCAAAACCCATTTTCTCCGCATTTGGCTGCTTTGGATTTTATATTGGTTGTAAAGTGTCATCAGAATGTCTACTCCTACTTCTGCGTATAGTCCATATAGTCCACAAGACATGGTGTTGCATTTGCCATTCGATGGGAATTTTGAGGCTGTTGTGAGCAATAGGTTAGTGGTCATAGTTCTAGGCTGGTTTTAGATAAGTTTTATCCAGAGACAAATTGATGTAAAAGTTTATTCGGGCGAGTCCTGGCTTGGAAGTACATTGTGTTTTTGCACTGACATTGGTAAAGAAGTAGCAACTGCTGGATTAAAAGGCAAGGCCACTAACCACTCAACCAAAAGAGCTTAATCACCTCCTCACACAAAGAGCACAAAAACACTAATGGAAGAAAGTAATGTAAAATACAATCAATGAGAATTTCTCATTCCTATTGACAAGAATGGATCGAAAACGGAAGTGGAGTATCATCTTGAGTCAACTCAAGTTGATATCAATGTCGAAAATTTTTTTTTAAAAAAAAAATGTCGTTGACGTATTGTTTTTTATTTTTATTTCCGGTTTTGTTTTATTGTTTTATTGTCGAATTAGGCAATAAGATATTTGGCTCGTTGCGAGTAATTTGTAGTTTGTTAAGAGAGAAGAAAGGATGGTATTTCTTCAATGTCATTCCTTAATCTTCGCTTACTTTGGTCAATGTGTTGTCATCTTGGCGCATGATCTTGGCCGTGCACCACGTGCTGATAATGAGGTGTTGATGGGCCTTAATTCCCTGCCATCATGTGCAGAGTGTGGCACGTCGTATGCAAATGAGTGTGCCAGCTGCCTGCAATCAATGGCCGTTTATTGACATGAAAGAAAGAAAGCAAAAGACTCGAGCTCGTGCAGATGCTACCGAAGCTGAGCACATTTATTCGGCGATGATGCCGACTCGAATTCTCCGTATGTGCAGTTTGCAGCGGGGTTTTGGATTTTTGCAGGCAGATAATTATTTAGTGAAGTCGGCTGTAAATTTTCCTGCTTTGTATCTACTGACGGTGTTGGTATACGGCGGCAGTGGTGGCGCAAATATTTATTCAGACATAATTAAATCAGGCATTGTGTGCCCTCTTCGCCGTTATCTTCCCGCCACACACTACACGTTGGCGTTGGTGTAATTTGCATAACAAGGAGTTCGCAGCGTGGGTAATGCGTTTTGCTTCTCTTTTTTTCTTCTTTCTTTTCCGGAGCGCATTACGATGCGCGTTATATGCATCGTGTATAAAATTGGAGAGAAATGATATTCGTTGCAGGAGTCGAGTATTGCGGCCAAGCCCAACTGCTGGATTGAAGGGGGTGCTTCTGCGCGGTGATTAGGAAAATGGGGGAAAAGCGGGTGGTGGAAGGGGGAGGAAGGGGTGACGATGGTGATGAATCTGATGCAGTGTGAAATCAGAGAAAACCCCATTTGAATAATTGATTGGGGTTTTGCTTCTTTTACGCCTCCTGATTGGTCGAGACAGCGTGCAAGCAGGAAAGCGACTATCTTTCCCCGTCGTCTCCATTTGGCTTCACTAAAGATGAAGATAATTGGGCCCAAGATGTCGTGTCGTTTGCCTGATTAAGCTGACGATGAGTGTGTCCGCCATTTTTGGCCGCAACGATATTTACGAGTCACGGGGGCAAATGGCGTTGGCCTGAATGGCCTCAACATGTAAAATGCTCATTGCAACGAGTTAGTCGTGGTGGATTTTTTTAAATTTTATTTTATTTTTATTTTATTTAATTTTTGTGGGTAATTGGAAAATGTTAAAGTTGGGAAAGGAAGAAGTGCTGTTTCGCATTTCACGTGTTCTGCGTGATGCATTTAGCTTCCGTCTCCCTTCAAGTATTGCAATTTGTCAAGCCGAGGAATTTTTGGCCACTTTTCCAAGCAGGCATAAATTTAGAAGGGGCCGAGCGTCGCGTCTAGCGCTTACGCGTACCGCTTTATTCGCAATCCTTTACGCACCTGAAAAAAGAGAAGCGAGGAAATTAAGTGCGGCGTTTAATGCTGGCACGAACGATTGATAATTCTTAACGATCAATCGGGACGGGAGGCATGACGAGTGGTGCGTTTACCAAGGTATTAATTAAGGATTTTTCATACAATGAAATGTTTTTGTGTCGCGGCAAAAAGTTGAGACTGTGATTAACCCTTTACTCATGCGTTGAGTGACAAGAGAAGTGGATGTGAAACATGGGTTGAAGGTGTAGCCGCTGAATATTTATGGATTGAATACCACTCCTCCTTCTTGCAAACGCTGGAATTTCTCGGTGTTAAGTTCTGGAGTGAAGCCAGACCTTCCTTCTCTCCTTTTATCCCACCCTGCCTTCGCCTACAGATTCTTTTCCAACTTTTTTTTCTTTTTTCTTCTATTTCCTCTAATAATACCGTGGAATTCAGTTAAGTAAAGGCGGGTTAAAAAATAAAAGAAAGGCGTTTAGTTTTGGGGAAAGGAAAAAAATAATGATTGTGGGTTTAAAAGGGGTGATTTGGGTTGGGTGGGTGCATATCTCTTAGGTGTGGATATTTATTTGTGAAGGAACAATGGCAAGTGACAGCCAATTAACGTATTCATGAAAGTAATCAGAAGAAGAGATAAACACCCTTCATTTGCTCGCGCCTCACTCCGGTAATGAACGCGGAGGCGGACGCCCAGATGAAGGAAATGATTTGAGGGGTCCCTGACTGGCGTTCGACTGCGTTGTTTGCCTCGAGGCTGCTGCCTTTTCCTTTGCAATCAATTGCACTTTGATTGAATGTCGGTGTAAGAAAAATGAAAAGTCGGGAGTTGGAGAATTGTGCCGACGTCACCGGAAGTTTCAGTAAATCGCTTTCTTTCTTTTTTTTTTTTTTTTGCTTTTTCTTTTTCTGGGGTTGGGGATTGGGAGATGGGAAAAAAATGGATTGGTCACACGCTTGGTCAGTAATAAATGCACTTGCAGTGATTATATTAATGGTGGATGTGATTTTTAAATTCTGATTATTTTTTTTATTTTTTAAATTGGGTTTGTATTGATGTTTTTGTCGTTAATGAAGACATTTTCAGTCACGATTACGTTGTTGTGGCACAAGATCAACGTGTACATGTCTACAAAGCGTGTTAACGTCAGTTGGGAAGCACACGCGTCACTCGTGGCACTGTCTAGTGGAAGAAATTGACATTACAGTGGAAAATAACAAACCTTGGGATTGGAAGGAAGAGAAGAATTCGATTAAAATAATAAGTGCCAATCGAAATAAATTTAATACGGAAAAGTGCAAAACATTTAATTAAATTCTTGTAATGCCATTATTTTCCAATTGGAAATTATATTCATAAATCGAACGGAAGAGCTGTTTTATTCGGGAAAAACTGGAATATTATACCTGAGAATAAGTTGAACGCGGAAAAGGAACGGTGCGGGGAGTAGGAGAAATAGTCTTGCCCCTCGGCGACATGTGGGTGGAGGATCCATGACCATCAATCAACATTCATAGCGCCAGAGACGAAATATTCGACTCTGGTGTCGAGTCGACTTGGGAGAAATCCAAAAGGGTTTCCGCTTGGTTAAGGTGTGTCATCGCAGCGTCTGCAGGTGGCAAAGTAAACCGTTTGATTGGTGGAAATAATATTTAGTTGAAATCGGTCGGGGGGCCTTGAGTAAATTATGGCGGGAAATATTTGCCTTGTACTGATAGATGCCATCTGGCGAGGAAAGGAAACGTCGAAACGCGGAATGCAGGGAAGAAATGATAGGCTGGAGGGGTCAGCGGAAGAAAAGGATGTACCAATGTACTGGTAATGTGTACACCTCACAGGTGTAGAGTATGATGAGGCGCTGAGTGACAATTAATCAACATTCAGCCATTTTCTTTTTTTTTTTCTTTGTGTATTTTGTACATAATGTTTTTGTTTTTTATTTCTCTTCCTTTTTTGACTGATTATCATCTCAAGGACCCCCGTGTGGATCTTGTGACTTTGTATTTATCTTAATGCGCATGCGTCTTAATTGTTTGTCATGCGCGTGAAAGATGAGTTGATTCCTCCATGCTTTAACTCAGCCATTTTGTTTGATTAATGATATTGGAAAACGAGAGGCGCAGAAAAAAGAAAACAATATAGCGCGCACTTTAATGTCCGTCTTTAAAAATACACGATTTATCTAACACTAAACTTAGAAGTACTCGTGATTTTAATTATTTTTTCCGTCCCCCACTTCTCCCCCCCCTTAACAACAGGCTATTCCAATCACCTCCCTCCCTAAATTTCAATCAAGAGAAAGGAAAACCAGGAGTGTTGGGTCACATGTTTTTTTTTTCTCTTTCCTTCTTTCTTCTTTCTGTTTCTTTTAATTGACTGACTAAAATTGGTCCCTTCGCAGTGCCGGGGGTGGACGGGGATATTCACCTTCACACTGATTGATGGACGCACAACGAAAAGGCCGTGCAAGAACAATATTGGATCGCATTTATTCTGGCCAGCGGTGGTCATTGCAGGCTTGACCAGCGTCGCTCGGTTACAGTTGCAAGAGAGAGAGAGAGAGAGAGAGAGAGACCTTTGGTATTGATCCGGGTAATGACCACTGCCCAACGCCCGAAGGAGAGGGTGTAGCGAGTGGGAAATTAAAAAGAAGAAGCGAGTGGACAAAATGGGAGGATATGAGAGTGTGGCGGGGGGTGGAAGGTGAGTGGGATGATGTAAAAGGAGCCAGAGGCAAGGGAAAATCGAAATGCAATCGCCAATGTCCATCTGGACACGTCTTTGTAGCGGGGAACAGGGGTTGGTGGTAAGTGACGTCAATTTGAGACCTGTTTGGAGGGTTGTAGCAATTGATTGGCACCCTGTGCGGAGAGTATGGGTGGTGTAGAGTGGAGGGTAGGTGTGGGTGGTGGTGGGGTTCATAATCATGCTAATGGCGTGCCACTGACAGCGTTGAGGAAGCGCATGAGAAATGGACGGGCCATGGAAACAAATGGCATCTGTGGACTCTCGTTCGCTCTGGCAACCACGAGAGCGTGAACAGGGCGAGAAGGCGCTCGTGCTCATTAGTGGAGCCTTTTCGGATCGGGTGCCAAAGAAAATTGGATTTCGTGTATATATGTGTGTGTGTATATATATACACGCGTCTGTCTTGTAAAAATACATTTATATATAGAATTTTTCTTTTCTTTTCTAATTGAATTTGTTTGGAGTAAAATGGCGGCCGGTTTGTTGCGATTATTTGTAGAGATGAGGAATAAATTGATGATGTGTTTGTTTGTGTTATTAAATTTGGGGATTTGGAGTTGTGGGTTGCTATGGGAACGGCGTGAGTGGGTGGTGAAGAGGTGGGGGATTTGCGAGTCAATAATACGGTGGCGGGAATTTAATCCAGCTGATGACACCCCCTTCTTTTCACCAGAGGGGGTATATGAAAAGGGGTTGGTGGTGTGTCACTTGATGGCGATAAGGGGGAATCAACTCTTTGGGCACTGATGTGATATTATAGCTCGCAGCATCCATTGAATAGAAGCCGGATTTAATTTCGCGCGCGTGCGTCTTTTGGTTACATTCCCTTCTTTCTTTATCTGCGACTTCTTTTTGCTGGAGCATTGTGGAATGGAGGAGGAAGGGGGAAAATGTGCTGTTTATATCGGTTTACATATTTTTTTCTTTTTTTTAAAAAAATTTTTATCCTTATTTTTATTATAAACAAAATAAAATTGTTTCAAAAATTTCAAAAAATATATTTTTTTTTTTTTTTTTTTTTTAGATAATTTTTTTTTTCTTATTATTTCTTGTAATTTCTTGTTTTCCACTTGTCTGCTTTAATCTTTAACCATTATTAATTGATTGATGACGTGTTGTTATGAGTTTTTATCATTTATTTAGGCCTGTAACGAGTTCACGACACACGTGATGAACTTGCTTCGGGAACAAAGTCGGACGCGGCCCATCACTCCAAAGGAGATCGAGCGCATGGTTCAAATTATTCACAAGAAATTCAGCTCCATTCAGATGCAGCTTAAACAGAGCACCTGCGAAGCTGTCATGATCCTGCGTTCCAGGTTCCTCGACGCAAGGTACGATAAATTTTTCCCTCTCTTCATACCCCTTGAATATCCATTTTATCCCCTGATGGCGCCACTTGTCGACTCGAATGGATTTTTTTTTCCCTTTTCCTCCCTTATTTATGTATTCGAGTTAAAATAACTCCAAAGTTGTTTAAAAAATAATAATAATTCAGTTAAGATTACAATGATTATTGTTGTAATAATTTGTAAAATTGGGACGCGCAATTACGAGCAGAGTTTTTTGTTGATGTCACCCTTTTCCCTTTAATGTTTGGATGTTCTGTTGAATGTCAGCCATGACTGTTAGGTTTATGAAATGAACATTAAAACAAATTAAAGAGTTAATTCCTTCTTTTGTTGGCTTTTCCTGCGTCGCAGTTTAGCTTTTTTATTACTAAAATTCACCCTCTATTGTTCCTCGTCCAAATTGGCATCTCACACGCGTTCCAGCATCACGTGACACCAGTCTCCAATTATAATTGATGTTTTGTTTATTCCTACATCCTCCTTCCTGCTTTGCAACGATTGGTTTTTCCGAAATAAATTTTTTTTCTCCACATTTTGCTCTTTTTTGGCGGGAAAAATTTTCCACTCTCCACTTCCCTTTTCTTTCCTTTCCCTTTCCCTCGCGCCTTCTTCGAATGATTTAAAGGACCCTACTGCCACCTAGTATCACTTAGAAGCGTCTTTTCTGTGAGGGACTGTCGGGAATCAAAGTTGACGTGACGAATGGCACGAGAATCCCCCTCGAATGCAACGCAACTGCTGAGCATAGCAAGATGGGTTTGGTGTCACGTGCAAGGAATTATTTGGACCGCAGTTGATTGTGGCTTGTTTGTTATTAAAGTCGGCTCGTTCTAACTGTTGTTGTTGCGGCTGAAATGAAATGCGTCCCTCTGACTTGAATGGGATGCAATACTCTTTCCCCGTGCCCGGTGTTGAGTGACGTGATAAGCAAGTCATTGTTGGAAGACGCGTCATCGCGTTTCGCTTGCTTTTTGGATACTCGTATGTGTCTGCGAAATGCCAAACTTTTCATTCGTATACATGCTGGATATTCTAAATGAAAAAATTCCACCACGAGAAATTTTTTAGGCCTATAGGACGCGTGTCGTTTATTTATTTAAAGAATTGTCGATGATTAAAAGTTTTGAGACAGTTTTGTGTCATAAGTGAATTTGAATAAGTTTGAATTGTTTGAAGAAAATTGCTTGTCACGTCTGCTGATTTTATGCAGACAATTTGCATGTTTTAGCCCTGAAATTCCTGTCAGGTTTGGGAGTTTCTGATAATTGAATTATTTTAAATTCAAACAACCGTTTGAAAACCTTGGACCAAACGCATTATGGCGAGTTTTTAAAGTTGTAAAATTTATTTCCTAATTTTTGTTATAATTATGGATTTTTTTAATTATTATTTTTTTTTTATATTTTTCAAATTTAATTAACTAGGAGAAAAAGGAGGAACTTCAGCAAACAAGCAACGGAAATCCTGAACGAATATTTCTACTCTCACCTCAGTAACCCTTATCCGAGCGAAGAGGCGAAGGAGGAACTAGCGAGAAAGTGTGGCATCACTGTATCACAGGTTAATTAAAAATTTAAAAAGATAAAAAATTGAAGAACAAATAAGCAACTTTTTTAATAATCGTGCAATACAGGTATCTAACTGGTTTGGCAACAAGAGGATACGATATAAGAAGAACATCGGCAAAGCGCAGGAGGAGGCGAACTTGTACGCAGCAAAGAAAGCCGCTGGTACGTTCGCCTTATCTAGTTTCCAACTTTCCAATTAAATTTTTTTTTTATATATATATATATATATATACCATTCAATTTATTTATTTTAATCAAAACACTTGTGTCCTGTTTCGGTTTAAAGGATCATATAAACTTTAGGTTGAATTTTCCATTTACACGATTACTTTTTCTTGATGTTTTCAATCAAATAAATGATATTCATTATTATTTCTATTAAAATTTTTAATTAAAAATATAATTGATTTGAATTTTTTTTTTATTATTATTTATTATTATTATTATTATTATTATTAAAAAAAAAATTGAGTTGCAATTTGGTGATTTTTTAGGGCCACACACATTTATTACTTATCCGGGGTGGATTCGGTAGCCGAGCAACTTTGATTGGGTGGAAATAAGATTGGGTGAAAAGTTGACCTACCTTAATACCCATGATCCCGTGCACTTTCTTAAGTGCATCAATTGTGGGATATATCATTAGCCGTCCCGGCCACCACTAGTTCGAGGCTGTAAATTTAGTTACACCCATCAGGTGTCAACGGGGTAAAAAATGGGCGTGGCACAAGAACACATCGCAAGGGGAAAAAACTGAAGGGGATCTCAGGTGGGGGGAGGGAGAATTATCTCATTAAAAATGGTGGCCAGGAGGGGGCAGCTGTCCGAATGTATCAAATTGATACGGGTGGGGAGGCGGGGGGGGAGGGTGGGTGGTAAATGAAGGAAAGTGAGGAGAGATGTAAAATGGAAAAGCTGTTGCAAATTGGTCTCTCCGTTTTTCCCTATGGGACGTCGGGCAAATGAGATTGCCAATACCCCGTGAGAGGGCAGTGAGTTTCCATGGGATTCCCTCATTTTCTACTTTACTCTTCACACTTCTCCCCAACCCACAATACCACTTTAAAGAGTAAAAGGTGTGCGGGAAGGGAGAGACGGGATCCATGATTGTTCTTGGGTCGAGTGATGAGCAGTTGCACGAGAAACATCTTTGGACGCTGCATCCCTGACTCTCCCCCTATACACACCTTGTCAGGCGATGGATGGTGGTTTCCCATGTATTATTTGGCGAGTTTTGTGACCTCGGCGAGAAAGTTTGAAGTGTGCGAAGTTTTTGATGGCCACTTTTGGGTTTGGGGGTTGGGGGTGGGTGCGTTGAGGCGGGAGAGTGAGAGTAGATATGAATGGGTGTGGCTTAAAAAAATATGATTGATGTGTTGTGTATATTGTGACGTAATACATGTTTTTGTGATTGGCTGTTGTTTGCATCAGTAGGTGGATCCTCCATTCGCAAAGACAGCCGATTCAGCTTTGGCGAATTCACGAAACCAGGTGAGGACAGGTGTACAAGTGTGAATATGGTTTTCCTGTACGGGGATGAATGATGATCAAACTAAATAAATAATAAAAAAAAAAAAATTTTTTTCTTTTCTTTTTTCTTTTTTTTCTTTTTCTTTTTATCTGGTTGGTAAATTAACACTGAATGAATGGAGGTGAAGGGCTAAATGAGAAATATTATTTTTTTTTATTTTTTTATTTTTTTTTTATATTTTTTTTAATACGTAACACTTTATTTTATAATTTTTCTTTTGTTTACTCCTTTGAATTCCAAACAGGACACATGAAATTATTTTCTAACATGAAATTTATCTGTGTTTGGATTTTACAATGGATTTTGAAGGAGAAATTTAACAATTTTGCTTCTTTGGTTTTCTAAAAATAACAAAGTTTATTTTTTTTAAAATACATTTTTCGTTTTCTAGCTGGGGCTTCCGGTTACAATATGGTGCCCACGACGCAGGGCGGCCCAGGGATGATGAGTCCACCACCTGGTACTGGCCAGGAAGCCATGTACAATATGAATATGAATGGAGGCGACTCCTATCAAACTATGGGCGCAAATGTGCAATCGCAGGTGAGAATAGTGCACTAATTTAAGCTTAGAGAGGTAGTTAATTAATTAAAATAAATAAGAAGCAAAAAAAAAATTAGTTTTTAGTATTTTTCATATAAATTCTAAAGGCAATCCAAATTTTTGAGTTAGTTGGGTTATGGTTAGAATCAATTGGAGCTATATTTTTATAAAGCTTTTTAAAAGGGAAGAATTTATTTACTCTTTTTGATTTTCAAAAATTTCTTTCATTAATTAGGCAATCCCTCCAAAATTCTGTTTTAGTTAAAATCGCCCCCTTTATTTATATTTTCCAACCCGAAAAAACAAATGACTGAACCAAACGTTCACTTTATATTTCTTTTCAAACACATAACCGAACTTTCAAAGCTCTAATTATTTTTTTTTAAAAAAATAATAACTTTATAAAAATACACACTAATGTCGGCTTAAATAAAATCGAGCAAGGTGAACGTGTAGTTGAATGTCACTTGCGTTTGATCCCCACTATATACGTATATATATTATGTCGAAAAATAAAACTCTCGAATTGGATGAATAATTGCAAAAGAAAAGCAAAAAAAGGGGGTTTAAATTGGATGAGTTAAATTAGAAGCATGAGGGGTTAATGCATGAACAGTAGGATTATAACCAAGGTGGCTCGCACCTATGCAGGCCAGCGCACTGAGGCATGTGATTTCGCAGACCAGCGCCTACGCAGACGGCCTGGCCCAGTCGTCAGGAGGCATGTACGACCCCACCATACACCAGGTAAGATGACGAGCATCACCTTTGCCAAAAGCCTACTCTCGTTGACCTTTTGACCCCAAACCTTTTCTCTCTTTCTCGTATCTTGACTCACTATCTCGATTTCTTATCTCTTTTCTACCTTTTGCCTAATTACAATTTGTGTGTTGTTTGATATGATCATAAAAGGAGAGGAGTCTGTGCTGGGCTTAACTTTTTCCTGATAAGCTTTTCGAAAGAATGAATAGAAAATTGTTAGAATAAAACTTAAAAGTTATAATTATTTGGGAGGAAAATTCTATTTTAAATGTAAATATTTTAATGTTAGGATGAAATTGTAAGAGCTCCTTTAGTATGAAATGTGTTTGTTTTTATTTGGCGACCACAAGATGTCGCTGAACTATGGCGCTATTGATCGAGATCGGTATTGTTAGCTAAGAATTTGCTATGACCCGGGACAGTGAAGGCGGGCTCGTAGGTCTGGCTCCCTATTGGTTGATATCACCTGGTCTTAATTGCTAAGCGCCGCCCTGTGTTCGATTGAAAGGGACGAGGTTAAAAAATAATGGGTAGAAAATGGCTATTGTGTCCCAGCAGCCTGTTACCATGGCGATAGTGTTGCCAGGTGGTCTGGGTTGATTGTAGCGAGGGAGTCCCCTGCTGGGAAGATTTTTATGGACTCCTTGGAATGAAGGGAAGTTTTGTACATACAGCAAAAATTTATTGACCTGTCACTATTTCCCTTTTTTTACAATTTTTTAAAAATATAATCCATTGATGGGTTTTTTTTGGGGGGGGAGTTTTTGGTTTTTTTGTTTTCAATTTCCAGAAATTAAATGGAAAAATCGTGATTAAACAAGTTATAAAATCCAATTCACCTCGAGTTTTATTCAATTCAGGTAGAACCAAACTTATTTTTTTTTATTTTTGTTAACAACCTCAGACCACCTTGGCTCGCATTCCTTCCCGTGGTCGCCCCTGTGTCCGTGATAAGCTACCGCCATAACTCGTCAGGTGGACACGGACGACATATAATTCTAAAAAAAAATAAAATAAAATAAAAAAAAAAAATTTTCTTTTTCTTCGTTTCCCAAAGGTGCTTGTGGGTGGTGGGCAGCAGTCGGGGGTCCAGAAAATGAGCTCAAGTGCCGACCTCTAGCTGAACCTGTCGGCGCGCGCCAAGTATTTCAGAACTCATTAAGACCTAGTGGCAGCGAGCAATTTGCATCTGTAACGAGGGACCGGCCAACACACTTGCTCGTTGCACGTATATTTTCGTCGTACGGGGAATTACTGTAAATTAAACCACACGAGCATTGCTGCAAAAAGAAATGAAGTGTGTGTTTGATTCGTTTCTTTGAGTCGGGGGTTACCCAACCTCATTAGGCGAACATTCTTAGCCGGGTGCGGGGAGGGTGGAGACGTGCACAGGTGAGTGCGGGGTGGACGATGTTGTTGATTTGCTTGTAGTGCATGAGCGTTTCTCCTCCTCCGCTCCATCCCCGACGTTCCCCACTCCCCTCACCTGCGGGTGTTGGGACCGGGAAAGGTGGAGTCGTGGCTCATAAATATTGTGCGCGCGCAGGTCTGTGGGCCGCGCGTGACATTTGCCCAAATCGAAAACAGGCGGCGCTTGCCCGGGGGCTCCTGCTAGCGTCCCCTTATCTGCATCGCTTATCTCGGTGGGGGCTTTTGAGTTGGCGCCCTCGGCTCTACTCACGCAACCTTTGCTTGAGCAAGAGTTAGATGGATGTGGTAGGGGGAGGAAGGGATAGGTGAGTTGAGGTGAGCTGAGGTGAGGTGAGGGAGGGTAGGGGGATGTTTTCGTATAGGTAGTGGAGACTAGAGAGCGCTTTTGCTCCAGGTTGGTTTAATGCACAGACTCGAGTTTTGAGAGAAGGTGAAATGTGTGGGAAAAAATGCACTTTTTTGTTTTTATTTTTATTTTATTTTTTTATTTTTATTTTTTCACTTTTCTTTCTTTCTTTTCTTTTCTCTTGTCTTATTTTCATAGTTCCTGGTTTGGGTTTATTTATTATTATTATTATTATTATTACTTAATGTTTATGGGATGGTTAATGTTTTGAGAGGCAGCAGTAGGATTTGTACCCTTGTTTACACTCACTAAAATACTAAAAACTTAATTTTTGTTTTTTATTTTGTTTTAATTAATAATATTATTAATCATGAATAACTATTTCTAATAAGAATCTGACAGAGCGCAAATAATGTGTGTAATTTGATATTATGAACTTTTGTGATGTGTAAGAGAAAAAAAGAGAGAGAAAAAAAAACAAATGTTTTGTATTATGTCCACATCCAGCTGACTCCAACGGCTTAGCGGAGGTTCGGAGGGGTGCGTGGTGGGTTGACCACCGACTGAATCGCCATCCGTATTCAACCACCGTCATCACTACCACTTGACCACCGTGCAAACGAAGTTTTTCTCATCCCCCTCAACCCCCACGTTGGCCGTTTACCGTGTGGTGCTGCAGCCCGTGCCACTTGATCGCGAGCGAAGCGACTCCCTCGACTCGACGACTCTCTTTAAAGAAAAATGGAAAAAATGAAAAAATAAAAAAATTACCCCAAAAAAAAATAAGGAAAAAAAATTACCCCAAAAAAAAAAAGAAAAAAATTTAAAACAAAAAATGGGCCAAAACATTAGTTTATGATATAAAATCAAATCAGCCCTGGATGACACCGTATGTGACTCGATACCACAGCTGTATACGTATTTTAACAATATTTGTACCTGCACGGTGTCTATAAAAGAATTTTGCCCCCTTTTACCTTTATACCCCTGTTCTTATGGTGCCAACGGCTCACGTGCTACGTCTACATGCAAATTGGACCCACGAAAAAGAGCCAACACAACGTTTCAACTTATCTCTTATCCTCATGTTTGATCCCATTTTTTCTCGTTGATGTTGTTTGTGAAGGAAGGAATAAGGAATGCTGAGGGGAATACCATGGTATTTTGTTTTGTAAATGCCTGGGATATCTAAGTTATATTTTTCAGTTGTTTGTTTGTGTGTGTTTCAAGATGTTGCTCAAAAAAAGAGGAATAAGGAAAAAAATTGAAATTTTACCAGTGGACCCACAGTTTGGAATTGAAAGTGACCAAGTAAAAGAAATGAGCAACAGATTTCTCTAATTATACCTCAGTGGAATGGACGTCTTTTTTTAAAACAAAAATTTAAGGAAAAAAAAAAAAGGAACTACGTGGAAGTAAAAAGAAAATAAGGAAAAATGCAATGATGGAGAAAAATTGCAAAATGGAGAAAAACTTTTCTCTTTTTCATCTATGAACTAAAAAATTGTGGATTTTGTTTTTTAGATTTGTGAAGGACACAAATACACCTGAAAATGTGTTTCTCTTCATTCAATAAATATTGTGGTAAACTACCGTGTTGGAATAATGACAAGAAAAATTTATTCATTCATTTTTAATTTTCTGTTTTTTTTTTTTCCCAGTTTTTGTGTTCATTTTTGTTTTTATTCTTTCGTGTTTTATTTGAATTTCATTGTTCATTTTATCGTTTTGTTTGTTAATTTTTGTTTGGTTTTCTAGACGAAACGAAAACTTTATTATGTGTACTTTCATCTTCTTATTTGTTTGTAGTCAATTTTTCTGGAAGAAAAAAAAAAGTCTTAGAAAAGCACAAGTGAAATAAATAATAAAAAATTGAAAATCTTTTTTTATTTTTCATTTTTTTATTAGGAAACTAATATTCAAAACAATAAACAAAACAAAAAAAGAATTAAAAGTAATAAATTTTTTTCTCTTCTTGAATCATCTTGTACATACGAAAATCGTCTTCATCATCAGTCCCTTTTACCTTCCACATGTCAAATGAGACAAAACTTTTCAATTCACTTGTGCAACTACCAGATGGGACAATCAATTTTAAACACAGTTTTTCTTTTTCTTTTTCGAAAATTAAATTTTATTTTCTTATTTCATTTTCTTATTTTTCTTTTTTAATAATAATAACAATAATAATATCCTCAGGCTGGTTATCCTTCAAAACTGGTGATTACAGGGTAACTATCAAACTTATTTGGAATCAAAATGATGAGGAGAAGAAGATTGGGTCCTTGAGTTCTTCTTAGCTCCTCCTCCAGTCTCCAGGTGTGGAATTTTGATTGGCCTTGGAAACCAGCCTTTTTTTCTGTTAAAGGAGAAAAAAAATTTAAATTTCTAACAGAGTGGATGGCACCATTAATGTGTTTTTTTTTTATTTGGTTTTTTTTCTCTGGTTTTATTTTTCGCCCATTTGTACATGTGTTCTTAATGTTACCAGTTGATAGCCCAATACACCCATGTACATATGTTGTTATTAAATTGTACATCTTTTTTTCTTTTTAATTGAAAAAAAAAATTGAGCTGCAGGATTTTTTTGTCACGATTTTTTGAGTCTTGACGATTATATATTATTTTTGTAGATATTGTATAACTGCTGTATGGTATTATAAGCGATGATAATCGATCATTGGTATTCTTTTTTCCTGTTTAGTTTGATTATTGTAATATTTTTATTTTGTTTGCATGTGCATGCCTCATTTCTTTAATGATTTGAATTAATTAAAACAAAGATGGCAGCTCTGATTTTTTTTAATTTTTTTTTAAAAATTTTTTGCCCTATATTTTTATTTCATGATAAATTGTTGACATGTGTTTTTTCTTGTCTCCATATGTGACACTTCTTAATAAAGATTACGGCAATGATCTTAGTAAAAAAGAAGAATTTGCGTGTGTTTTTTTAGCTCTCTTAAAATATATACCGTATACACATATTTAACGGGTACCTTTCTTAATTCCTCGGGTGAACAGCAGATCTGCTTAGGTTGATGATGAAACTAACCCTTTGCTTCAAATCAACTAACCGCATGATGATTGGTGAGAGGTCAGCTTGATGATCACTTTTTTCATATTTTCTTTATTTTTTTTTCTTTTATTGGTCAAACTCTTATTTGTAAACTCTTTGCAATACATCGCACTGTCTTATTTCAATTTTTATGTTGCATTTTTACTATCACTTTTCTTCGTTGGGGTTTTAATCATTTCTATTTGAAAAATAAAAATTTTAAAAGTTGATGAGATGAAGTGATGTGACACTAAAAATGGCACAGAGACGTTTTATGCAATTTATATGTATAGTTTAACGAAAAAATGGGAAATTTTCTCAATTTCCGAAGCAGATCTGTTGAATTTGGGTTTTATTTTTAAATTTTTGTTTTATAGTTAAAAAATAAAAATAAAATTATTTAAGCTCATTTTTTTTGTACTCTGTCCGCTGTTGCCTCTCTTATACTCATGATAAGTGTTTAATTTTCTATAGAAGTAAGTTTCTGTCGCCATTTTTTGTGTAAAACGCATCACTTTGTTCTCAGGGGACGCCCAAATCGCACGGCGGGGGCAGCGACGCGAGTCAACACGCGTCGCCCGACGGTGGTGGCGGCGGCGGAGGCTCACGGCCCGGCAGCGGCAGTCATTACGCCGATCTCCGTGAACAAATACCCGACTTTCCACCGGTACATGCGCCGGGATTCGAAGGATCGGAATATTCAAACCAGACAGAAAGCAGTGATTACGAAGATTCTCAGGACGAGCCAGCTACAAAACATTCCAAAATGTAAGGTGTGTTGTGTTGTGAAAAATGAGATTTTTTTAAACTTTACTTTGCTATTTAAAAACACACTTACCGATTTATGCGAATCTGCAAATCCATTTACAACCAGGTGTACGCATTAAATTAAATTCAACATTGAAAATTATTACCCACATCATTTTTTCTTTGCAAAAACAATCGAATTAAACATTGATTTTATCATTACGCATCAACACTGAAACTAAACTTCGTCATGTTAATTAATCAAACTTGTGTTTTATTTTCTTTTTCTTTTTAGTATAATTTTATTTTATATATTGTTAGAACATTCTTTTGCGTTTCCTTGCAGTCTACAGTATGTTTTATTCTTCTTGTTTAATTTTATTACCTTCATAAAAGTTAGTAGCGGAATTAAAACGAATGCGGCCCATGTTTTGTTAGTGACTTGCTTTTCAATGGGGTGTAGCCAAAACAGGTGAAGCGAATTTCAGCCCATTACATACATTGTTACATTCTCTATAATTATTTTACTTACCCGCTAACCCTCATCAAACAAGTTTTTACACTGAAAAACACTTGCGTAACAACATGTTTTTAAACATTGGTTGAATTTCGTTTGAACAGGTAAAACGACGTAGTTGATACCATAGACCTTTATGAACTTGAGGCATCTTTGGGGGACTTTTTTGGAGAAGAAGTGATGACTACTGGTGTGCCCCGTCAACATCTTGTTTAATCTTTTTTTTAACGACTATCTGTGTCCGGGTGATCCAGTGATGTATACGAAAATCTCTGAGGTCCCTCCAAGTGGAACACCCTGTCGTGTGTGTTTGAAGATACAACTTCAACTTCAGTATTTTTTAATTATTTTATTGTTCAAACTATTTTGTGTTTGTTTTCATTTTTTTGGAGACTGGATGAAAGGCTAAACAAAAAGGACTCAGCTTGTGACGTGTTATCTATGTGTGTAATCTACTGTTGATTAAAAAAAAAATCTCTCTTGAAAAATCAAAAAAATGTGTAAATGATCACTACATTACGTGTCACGTTGATGTGACCGGTGTAGCTAATTATTTTGTTTGGTTTGTTTTTGTCTTTTTGATTCTTTTGGAAAGAAAACTAAAAATTTTATCTATCTCAACTTTCTCTATCTCTCTAATCTCTCTATCTCGTGTCTATCTCTCTCACTGGCCTCTGATTTCGGTGTTTTGTGTAATTGTCGATTAAAAGTTGCTCATTAAACAATAACAAAGGAAAATTATAAAAACGGTTTGCTTTTCAAAGGGAATTTTGTGATACAATGGGCAGTGAGACTATCAATTTGAAATATTTTTTAATTTTTACTTGATTTTTCTGTAAGTGTACCGGCAAGTTTGGAAAATGCGTGCAAATTTTATTATATAGTATAAAACAAAATTTACCACAACGCTTTTTTTGGTTTCATGTATTTATTTTCATTCTAATACCTGGGATTTCGAAATTTGTTGTTCAAAAGCGTGGTATATATCGATGTGGTACTGGTAAAATAAATTTGCTCACTTTTAACACTTCATTTCACCAATTTGTGTTATGGTTTAAGTACAAACGTTTTACGAAAATATAATATTAATACAATCCACCTTCCACACCTTAATTTTATGTGCAAATGACAAAACATACGTATGACATCATCGCCACGTCATGAGAATTTATATGTCATCTCATCTTTTTTTCGAGACTGCCCGAAGACAATTATTGTGAAATAATAATAAACGAAAAATATTTAAAAAAAGATAATTATAATCATAGTAAAAAATGTTAATAACAAAGTTATCAAGAAATATTATTATTTTGTATAAATAATATTTTTTCTGCCTTTTTATTTTTCACTCTTTTTGTTTTTCTGGTTTTATAACTTGCGTTGTTTTGTTTTTGTTTTTTTGAGGAAAAAAATACGAAAAATAAATTTTCATGTATTAATAATATTGTGGATTACATCAGAAATTGAATGTATTACTTCATTGTATTTGTTGTTAGCAGTGTGATAGATAATAAAAATATTTTAAAAGTAAATATATACGGTACCGCATTTTCTATTTCGTAAAAAATTCACGTGACTCACGGCAGGAAGTGAAGTTTCGGTATTTTCAATACAAAAGGTAAGTCTCCTTTCTTACCAATACATTGAAATAACTCAATTCTCGGCTGGTTGAAGAGAGACGGCGTCCCGCGAAGCCGCACGAGGAACTTCGTCGCGACTCCATTCGTAAAGCGCGAGTCCTTTGTACGATTCTGCCACTTTGGGGGACCCCTACTCGACTGGTTTTCAAGGAACAAGTGGATAACTAACTGGGGTGGCCACAAAACATGCAGCGGACGTCAGAAATCCGAGTAGTTTAGATAACTGAGATGGTTTACATTACTTGTGAAAACGATTACAGTTGTAAAGCTGAGCTGTTGATGCAAATTCAAAAAATGAATCCGCCACAACTGCGCAACGATTAAATGCTTACATAATGATTACGAAGTGTATAAGTACTTAAATTACATAATAATTTCAGCCAAACTTTATTTTAAATAATAATTATTTCAATAGTTTTCATTCACTTCTTCTAACTAAGATTTCTACATCTTTTCACACGGTTATATAATATCCGTAAGTGCCGACTCACACGGCATAGAAATAAGCTTACGCGAAAACAAACACATAAAAATGGCGCGCAGCACATGAAATAGTTACTTTTAAATGTGGGGCTTTTTTAACACAGAACATGCGTAAAAACACTCAACAGAATATTATAGATGACCGTATTTTGATCTATTACAGTTTGTTAGACAGGGCACAAACTTTAAAGAGATAAAAACGTACTCGAGTGAAATAAGATCTTTGGTTAGTATTTTGTGAGCAAACACTTTTACCTGATTAGGGTGATGTTGATTACGGAATTCAAAGTGCTTGTCCAATCCATTTGTAAAGCATGCTGAAGAAGCCAGGTGTCCTAAAAACTTTGTGCGGATGGAGGAGGAGAAAAAGAAGGGAGGGGGTTTGGTTTCTCATTTATTTAATGTTAGGGTTGAGTGAAATGTCAGTTTTACGCTGAGTCGACCAAACCAGTCATTTCCCTCTCTTTTCTACTTAAGAATTTAGAAACGCTTTGTTTTTATCTATTAGAATCTCCGTGCCGTATTTTAAACTAGCAAAATCAAGGCTGGATTGATTGGCAACTAAACTAGCTACGAATGTGCGATGTTAGAAATAGAAAAAGCACAAAGAAAGACAAAATAATAACAAAAATACGAGGAAGTACAGTATCTTTGTTTACGTTTAAAAAGATGAAATGGCGTCGTCGATAATTGGAATTAAAATGTGGAAGTGAATGAGATGAAAAATAAAGTTTGAATTCTGCTTTTGATAAATCGTATTTACATGATATTAGTCTAATTGGGGCCGATGACTCTGTTGGGGGTTCTCAGGGGGGTGTGGCGTCACTTGTACCCGGATGAACTGTTAATGTCAACAAATGAACTTTTCTTTTGAATTAGGTGGAATCACTTCACTTTTCTAATTAAATTTCTGAATTATTCACCGAGTTTTTTGAGCGACAGGTGAAAAACGAACGCCTCCTGCCAAACTCAAACTAGAGGGCGGGTTCATAGCACAGTATACTCTGTGGAATGAGCTTGTCCTACAGCACCATTCGACTGTTACACATTTAAAAATTTATTGGTCTCGTGCAAAAGTAAGTTACATGATTAAAACTGCCGTTTCTTAGTAAAAAAAAAAAAAAGCGTCACTTTCTTGCTCTTTTTAAAAAATCTCCTGTGATTACAGGTATAAGCCTAACTGACAATTAAGTTTGTTAACTCTCCCTACCTCTATATTTCACGAGGGGTCGAGTAAAGTGTGACAAATCTGAAGCAACCCAAAGGCCCACCAATAAGAAATGAAGGTATCTGAGAAAGACCTTGGAGAAACAAGTTGTAGCAACTAATTAGACGCTTGATAATCATCACGAACAGAGGGGCGAAGGGAAAAAAAAGGGACAGAATAGACATAACGAGAGAAACAAAAATGAAATAATTAATACCTTTTTTTAAAAATAAAAAAATTTCCAGGTGCGTTTGGTGTCGGTGTTTTCACTCCTCCGCTCAGTTTTTCGAGTGAGGTCTGCACAACAAATGCACGAGTGGCCGGTAACTACGTCATCAACGTTTCTGTCAATCAAGAAAATGAGTGGGCAGTAAGAGCGGTACTGTTGTCGAGCCAACGTTTTAAATTGGGGTTAAAGGTCGTTATGAGGAGTGTTTTTTATTTTGGTTCTGTTTGAGTATACCAGCCGTATATAAATCTTATTTCTTTCCTTTTCTATAATGGAATTGTATGTTATTATCGCAAACCCATGGCCTTCTCGTTTTTTTTCCCGCCTTAAATTCCAGCTAATATCGGGGTCAGCTAGTTATTACAGCAATCAGCTAAGGCACAGTAGCTCCCTACCCAATTTAAGCCTATTTTTCTATTTAATAACATGGGATTTCGAATCACCACTGCGTTACAAGTTGAAAACTGCATTACACATTCCCCATTTATCCAATGAGAAGTAGTCCTAAATTAATTGTGTAATGCAACCGGCAGCTTTTTTTTCACATTTATTATTAGCGAGTAAAAACCTAGGGATTTATAATATTATCTTGTTAGTTGGCAGCCAATGAAGTTTAGCTACAATAAAATTCGAAATGTAATAGTTCCATTAAACTGTATAAATGTATTTAATAGCACAAACATAAACATTTCTAAAAAAAACCAAACTTCTGGCTTAAACCTTGTGTGAAATGAAACAAGTATTTGCCATCTAATTCTTGATTTTAACGGAGCGTCTTAATCAAATGAAATGATTGAATAATATGACACAAATAGCTATTACTTAATCAGTTTAAATTTGAATAAATAATCTACAACTTGAGGTGAAGGTGCAGAGTTTTAAGATGACTAGGCTTAGACTACTCACTTTTTGCGTACAAATCTAGCGGTCATTTAAAGAAAGAATGATATTTTATATGTAATTACACAGAAAAAAAGGAAACCTGCATTTCCAGCTATCAATGTGACATCAAAAAGATGTTTATTAGAACGCAAAGTAACGTAGTTTGAATTACTCATTTATAAGTGCAAATGCATTTGTCATTACTAATACAAACACTTCTAGAAGTCATAATATAAAAATGATTCGGTGATAATGATTTCATAAAGCATATTTAAAGCTAAAATAAAAAGTGAAATTACAATGAAAGCTTAGATAAATGGGTTACACCTGACTCCGACTTCTTCTTTTCTTCTTTTCTTCTCTTTTCTCTTATTTTTTGCAACCGTCGAGACGAGATTATAATAAACCTTAAACCAAACTCAATAACCAAGTCAGGTACGTGTTGGAATATTTCAGTCGAGCTACTTTTTCTTCGCTTGACCTTTAGGAAACCTCGAGATTCCCTCGCTCAGCAGGGGGCACAGGACAGGACAGGTAATTACTTTACCCTCAACCCCTCGAGCTGGGGCTGGTAGGTGGACGCAAGTGCTCATCAACCGGGCCCCTTTTTACCTGTCAAACTTTCATAAACTGACATGAACCTCTCAAATCCTCCCTTCCATCTCCTGATCCTCATTTTATTCCTTCACCATTCTGATGATGTAATCAAGTATGCGAAATTTTTCTTCCTTGACTAATGAAGTAGGCGTGGTTGGCGTTACTTTGCCGGCCGGATCTGTGAGTCCCCCTTTCGCTCCTCGCACAGAAGAGTTGAGATTGAAGGTCTCGTCTGCAGTCCACGGTCAAAAAAGGCGGGGTTCGTTTCAACCCCCTCTTCATTCCCACAAAGTCCAAATGTATAATTAGTAGACGTTCAGACGCTGCTAGTAATGAGTTACGGCCGTTCTTTAATTTTTTTTTTCTTTCTAGTCCAGTGTTAATTATACCGAGCTTGAGGCTCACTGAATTTCTTCTTTTTGTCCGACCAATCATCATACATTGCTTAAAGTCATTCTTTTTTTGTTGGCAAATTTTAAACACAATGTGGGCATTGGCCAGGTAAATGTTGACCGCCCAAAAGTTAAGGTATCCAATCCTCACCTGTCTTGCCCTCAAGAAATTAAGTCTAATTACAGGTTTCATTTATTTTGGCTTCTTTCCTCAAATTGGCCTTGCGTTTTAGCCACACCCAAAGGGCAAGCAAATAAAAAGTAGGAAAAAAAAAACAAGTCTCAACATAAAGAGAAAAGAAAAACGGGCAGATTATGTTTGGCTTTTGTTAAACTTGCACTTTTTGTCCCATGCGCGGTGAAACTGATGAACACTTTATCAGCGGTCACACCGGAGACGCTGGACGCAGGGTGGAAGGTCAGCGGTCGCGCGATTATGGCTTAAGTTCGTATCTGAAGCTGTCCACGAGCTGACATTTGTCGGAAGTCCACTACATTTGCCCGGTCTTTCTTTTTTGTGATGCAGTTACTATAGCAACTTTACCCATGTAGGGAAGATCATGAAAGCTATAAATAAACGCAATATACAAGTTGTAAAAGTAAAATATACTAATAAAAGTTGTTGTGTCGGAAAGCCCACCCAAAATCAAACAAACTCGTGATTTAGAACACCGTTGTCCCGATTGGAGACGCGAACGTGGGTGGAGACAGATGAAGGGAGGGGCTAAAATCAGAAATAACGCACCTGGATCCAACCCCACATCCTCCCTTTCCCCTCCACTTTCGACTTTTAGCAGATGAGTATACCTTTTGATCCCGCCGCCGTATCTGTGTGTTTCAGACTTTCAGGGATATTTATTTGGGAGCGGAATAAGCAGACTAATTTAAGAAATGATCACGACAGTCTAACTGTAAACTGTGTATATATAAAACGAGAGCATCGTCTGGAAATAGACTCAATTATGTGTACAAATTGCTGCGTAGCGTAATTATCTTAATGAGAGACTGTGCTTTAATTGACAATTTGAGTAGAGTATGGATGTGGAACATTGAGAAATAAGGCGTAGAAAATTGTAATGTCTGCAGGACAGGACGTGTTTGTACTTTGCAGAATTGTTGTTTTTTTTTTTAAATTTTAAATCCGCGCACAGGAAAACATTGCTAAAGAAATGTGTCGTTGACTACGCCTCAATTCATTCTTTTCTGTATACAGTTTGCTCGATCTTTCGATTGTTTTCTTTCAAAATAGTTTGTTAAGTTGCTATTTGGTATCAGAAATCTCGAAATTTGTCCTTTCAAATGTAAATTTATAGTAATACAATACAATACAATACATTGTTTTTCAAAGAAACTGTTTGCGGTTGTTTGCCTTGACTTTACACGTTTAATCTATAGATTTCTAACGTCTAACCCAATAATCGTGCGGTTATAGACGTAACGTTTGCATGTCTGGGCTTGCAAGTGATGTTTTCTAAGTTGATGGAAAATTGTGTCGTCTTTGGATGTTTTTAATTGCATCGTTGGCTGTCATTGCTGTCCATCTGCTTCTCTCTATCATCATGTTTGGGCGGCGCGTGCGCAGTGTAATCGGGTGCGTGCATCGCGATGGTCATCCGGACCCGTCTCGCACCAAAGTAATGAGATGTCACTCAGAGGCCGTGACAACGAACGCCACGCCGGAAAGACGAGAGTCGCTCTCGTTGTCATAGGAACGGTTGACGTACGCGTGATTGTACTGTTTTAGTACGCTTATTAGCCGAGTTTACTTCGGTATCGAAACCTCGTTGGTAAAAGTAATAACAACTTCCATTAGATGATTAGTTGTATATGAATTTGTAAAAACAAAAACTTGTTTTGACAAGCCAGTGCATCCTTTGCTCGATGTTTAATAAGTTAATGTTTTGGGTTAAGTGAAGATAATATCAATGAATGAAATATGTCTTTGTAATGGAGTCTCGAGAGATGAGATTAAAAGATAATTCAAATTGTATTTTTCTAAATTAATTATTCCACACGTTCTTTTTAAAGCCTTTTATCTTTGAAAATCAAAATACTATGGCAACTGTGGAAATGTATATCGAAAAGTTTAACGCGAAACGATATAAACATAAACATGTATGATTTAACACTTCCTTTCTTGTTTTGTTTACTTTTCATTAGCGGAGTTTTATTGGGTGTCATTTAATTCCCTAAGTTTTAATTCACTTTTATGTGTTTTAAAAAAATGAGTTTGTTTTTTTATATATATATTTTTTTACTACCGACACTTGCAATTATCAACCATTTTTCAAACTGCAGATAGTAAATAAAATTTAATACACATTGTAAAAAATATTGGGTAGATGGTAAACAGCACCTGCACCAAATACCGGGGTGATAAACGATTACGCGCTAGGGATGGAAAAAATAGTCAACAATTTATATTTTGATATTGTCCCAAAAGTTTGCTATTGGTAATCAATAGCATGAAAAATTAATATGTGCAAGAAAGAGAAAGGTGGGGGAAGACGAGGGTGAATGGCTGAATGGGATGGGACACCCTTCCTTCCCTTCTACAGTTCTACTTCTACCACTCCTCCCCTACTTACTCCTTTAATAAATCCTTGAAGACTGAGGCGTGAGGCGTTGGCGTTTAGCCGCGCCCCGATTTGTCTTGGAAATGATAGGGTGGTGCAAATGATAGACTTTGCTTGATGGACGTGCGGGGGCGGTCAAGAACGCCGCGTTCACGACATGGACCTTAACCCATAAATATGGTGCATGCCAGAATTTTTTTTCTTTCTTTTATTTTTTTCTTAATAAGCGACTAAAAAGTTTTGTTTTTTTCAAGTTTTTTCAAGTTTTTTTTCTTCTCTCAATGACGCACCGGTATCTGGCATTGTTGCACCGGTATCTGGCATCGTTGCGCTTGTTTTTCTTGAATTGTTTTAGATTTTGATATTTAAAACCTTTTTTTTTAATTTTTAAGTGAAAAATTTGTTTAAATTATTAATATTTTAATTTAGATAATTTTTATTTTTTTTTCAAATAATTTTTCCATTTAAGAGTAAAAGTAGCAATTAGAATTCAAAATGAAAGGATTTTTCACCATTTTTCCCCCTCTGTTTTCTTGTTTTCCTCTTATTATTAATTAATTAAAAATCTAATTAAATCTGTTCAAATTACAGTTTTCAAATATTTCATTTCCTTGTTGTTTGTTGTTGATGTTTGTTGTTATTGTTAATGCAGCGCCATCTATTGGAAATACATTGAAATTATCTCCATTTTTGACTCGCAACATTAAAAATTAAAACACGGTACTTGGAAAAACATATTTACGACTTTGTCATTTCGGAAAATAATAAAAGCAACCATTTTATTGACCTCATTTTTCTCTTAATTAAACAATAATGTCAAAAACCCGATCACCCTTCTACTATTCACCCATTGAAGTTTTTGCCATTTCACAAAAGTTCCGCCTTCCTTCTTCTTATTGGCTACAATGTTTGAATAAATTAAATGCATCGAGCTACGTCGTTTTTTTCATTGGGAGGGGCTCGGAGGGGTTTGCACCACACAGAATTGTAAGTTGTAACTTTTCTCGTTTGGTGGCACTGCTTTTCCATCCGGGTTTTCGGTCTAACTAACACGACTGCGCAATTGATTTATACTAAAACAAGATGGCGTTGTCTGGCAGTGGCAGGTATAGTTTTTATTTGGTCAACTAAATCGTCTATATGTAGTTATAGTTTCGGTTTAGATGATTGAAACTGCGTGTTTAGTGTCGTGTATTTGTTCCCGCTGCATCGTTTCTTATGTCAGCGTGTTTTATTTGAGTTAAAACGTGTTTGCCATCGGTTTTGCAATAGTTATTATTGTTTGTTTGTTTCAGAGGCGAACCGTTGTCCAAAGTGCTTTGCCCTGCACATCCAGATGCACCTCTTATTGAAGATTATCGTGCTGGAGACATGGTGTGTAGTGAATGTGGTTTGGTTGTCGGGGACAGGTAAATATTGATGTTTGATGTACGAGTTGTGTGTAATGTCAATCAACTGTGATTTCTTAGGGTGATTGATGTCGGAACTGAGTGGAGAACGTTCAGCAACGAGAAAGCTAATTCTGATCCTACGCGTGTTGGAGCTGCTGAGGTTTGATAAAGAATTCAAAGTATTGATGTGGAGAATCAATTAAAATTGTTTATTTTATTCTGTTATTTAAATTTTTTAGAACCCACTGCTTAATGGTAGTGATTTATCAACGATGATTGGTAGAGGCACTGGCGATGCGAGTTTTGAGGAGGGTGGTGTGCCCAAATATCAAAATAGAAGAACGGTAATGTTGACTTTTGGCTACAAATGTAGTTTTTACAACGAAAAAAAATATTTGCACAGATGAACAGCTCCGATCGAGCCTTAATTAATGCATTCCGGGAAATTAGCAATATGGCTGATCGAATAAATTTACCCAAAACAATTGTGGACCGGGCAAATAATTTGTTCAAACAAGTTCACGATGGAAAAACACTGAAGGGACGAAGTAACGACGCGATTGCTTCTTCTTGTTTATATATTGCATGTAGACAGGAAGGAGTTCCAAGAACCTTCAAAGGTATTTATGCAGAGTCCAGGAGGAAATTGAAAAGAATCAAAACTGTTTGTTGACATTTTTATTTTTCAGAAATTTGTGCCGTTTCTAAAATTTCCAAAAAAGAAATAGGGCGATGCTTCAAGTTAATTTTGAAAGCACTTGAAACCAGTGTAGACTTAATTACAACCGGAGATTTTATGGTAAACATTGTTTGTAATAAAATTAATAATAGTTTAATCGATTGTATTCCCAACAGTCGAGATTTTGTGCGAATTTGGGTCTGCCTAATGCAGTGCAACGCGCTGCCACCCACATTGCAAGAAAAGCTGTTGAATTAGACGTTGTACCCGGGTAAGAATCCTTAAAAATATGAACATTAAAGATAAAATTTAATTAATTTTCTCTATTTAAAAAAAAATAATAATTTTGATTTAGGCGTAGTCCAATTTCGGTCGCAGCCGCAGCAATTTATATGGCTTCTCAAGCTTCGGACGACAAAAAAAGCCAGAAAGGTAATAGCAATTGTGATTTAAATTTATTTATTTGGTTACATTTACTAAAATTAATTTGTTTTCTACGTTCAGAGATTGGGGATATAGCAGGAGTTGCTGATGTCACAATTCGACAGTCCTATAAACTCATGTATCCCCGTGCTGCTGAATTATTTCCCGATGATTTCAAGTTCTGTACTCCGATTGAACAGTTACCTCAATTATGAAAACATATCGCAAAGGCGTACCATATTTCTCGAATTACGAGCACCTCGAAATCAAAGCGCACTCTGTTTGGCACTCAATGGGCGCTTCAATTTCGAGATTGATTTTTTACGTGCTTAGTGCACATGTCTATTATATTTAAAATATTTAAATGCACCTCCAAAATTGATGTTTTCTTTGTTTGTAGCGCCTTAGTTGGAGAAATGTGGTATTTGAGCCTCTTACTTTTTTTGTTGTTGTGGCAACTGTTTTACTCCAGAACCACACACTCACACTTTGTATAAACAATTTATTTAGTTTAATATAAGAAATTATCCACTTTTCTTCCTGTACAATTTTTTTTACGTTAACTATCAGTACATTATTATTTAAAGTTTGAAACATAAGTTAATCATGAGCATGTTTAAAGTAAAATTTCGTAATAAAACATTACGTACCTTAAATAATAAAAAGATGATTTGAAAATTTCAAACACTTAAAACAGGTTGGTTCCTCGCAAAAAAAAATTCTACAATTTGCAAAAGGTGGAAACATTGCTTTCATGTTTGTTCGTTTGTAAACAAATGGTTGCTAATGCCTTATAAGTCAAATAAAAACAAAGACCTGTCAATTCTGTAAACGTTTTTAATTTATTTTTATTTTCGGGCTCTCGTCGAGAATAATGGAAATAAATTAACTACTTTTCGGGGTGTAATTCAGAGATTAAATGATTGAGATAAAGAGAAATCGAAGTTTGTGGTTGTTAAAACTTTGATTTATTGCCGCGCCATCCGATTCAACGACCGGTCAAGCTGTCGCACGATGTAAATGTTCTAACTAACTTCAGAATTACATCCGTAGATCTGAACGTTAGAATGTGTGTATTTGTACTTGAATTACTGTCGGTTCAAAATTTATACACAATTTATTTCAGTTTAAAAGAAAATATGTAAACAAAGTTTTAAATAACCACTGTACACATTTTCGTGACATGGCTTCAATATTCTGGAAAACAAGTCTGTTGATAAATAGAAGTTTATTTTATAAACACCTTGATGAGAATGTGGAAAAGTTTTGTTTTTTAAACCAACTAAAGTTAAATATGAATAATGTATACAATTCCAAACACGAAACACATATAGTCCCGTTCCGTGTTAGCTCAAAATCCCTACAAGGGTCGGCAAGCATACGAGTTTGCGCGCACGACTGAGTGACACACCAACTCGCTCTTCGGAGAAAAATTGGACCAAAAAATTTCTTGCACTTTTTAATCTAAAACGATTACATCATCGTCATCAAACGTTGATTGTGATATATGGGGACGCTTTGGATTTGGAGTTTCTTCAGGCAGTGATTCCAAGGATCGTTTTATTGCTACGAATAAAAATGAATTACGACTTAAAACTTGGATAGAATTAAATCTAATTAATTACATTTAGTTTCAGAGGAGATCGGTTCGAAGTAGTTTGGAAGTTCGTCCGAACTGCTGTCGTCGTTTTGTCGTCCATTGTTATTTTCTTCAGTGCTTGAATCTTCATCTTCGGATGTTTCAGAGTCGGTCACCTTTTTTTGGTCCGACGTTTCTTCCGTTTCCACTGTAATTAGTATAAAGGTAATGCGGGTATAAAATATTATTTTAGTTTAAATGATTACATTCCGCCTGAAATTCTTCGGTTATTTGTCCGACATCGAAATTGTCCGTTTCTTCCTCTTCCTCCTCTTCTTCTTCTTCTTCTTCATCGTCTTCCTCTTCCTCATCCTCATCTCCACTGTGCTCGGCTGTTTTCTTCTCCTTTCCGTCTCCTTCGTCCTCTTTTTGCTTCACTTCAGCACCTTCAACCGATTCCACTTTCTCATTTTCATCACCATTAACGTGAGCTCTATCTGATTGCTCGTTTTCACTTTGATTAGTTTCATTTTTGCATTGTTTTTCAACGAACTCATCTATAACTTCATTAATCCTTTTCATTCCTAAGTGTCGACTTTGTTCGAGTGAATTTCTCAGTTCGTGATCCATCTCAGCAGGATCTGGGTTATCCGCAGATAACTCTAAACCCTCTTCAAAATCCAGCATTCGACGCTCCCGTAAAATACCCACAACTTCTGTAAAAACTCGTCGTGCTGTTATAAAAAAAAACTAACGGTTAATTTGTGTGTAAAGAACGTTGATACAATGACTTAAATATACCTTCGCCATGCGCATCAAGTAATAAATGATAATCTTTGTTCACTTTAGTAACCAAGTCTAAAATGTCATGGAATTCAGGTAATTCTTTATATTTATTAATGTATTTAGTAACCTTTTTATTTATCACCTCACACCTCGAACCTACGGATGAAAAATATATATAAATTACAAACAATCTTGGAATTAGAAAAAAATATCACCTTTGTAACTAAATTTTTTCTCTATCCAGCGTCCGGTAATTTCTGAGCTTTCGTTCAGTTTACATAATTTCTTCCACACTTTAATGAAGCGTCGTTTGTATTTATCTTCCATCAAATATTTAGAATCGTTTTTGTCAAGGTCATCGATTCCGAGTTCTTTTCTTTCGAGTTTTTTAATTTTCTCACTCAGTAACTGAATTTTTAAAAGAAAAAAAACATCTATTATTATAGTAATAAACAATATTAATAATAATAATTACTTTCAGCAATTTTTCCAGCTTTCTTATTCGGTACTTCCTTTTTTCGTCTTTGTCTTCATGGTTATTTAATTTGTCTGCAATTGATTTGGTCCTCGAATTATCACAGTTATCACTCGTCGGTGGCAAGTTCATCAGTATCTTCATTTCGTCATTAAGTTCTTTAATAAATATGTATATTCTTTTGGGATTCGACTCAATTTGCGATTTAACGTTCCATAAAAATGTATTAAATGTTTCAGTGTTTCGTGAATCTGCGTCAATTTTATCGTACATCTTCTGCAGCTGGGACAAAATATGTAAACCTTTTTCATCGTTCCCGTTGATTTTTTTGCATGCATTAATAACCTGAAATATATAAAAATAATTATTAAAAACGATTGCAGTTTTCGACACGAGGGCAAACACGAGTTGTTTGTATCACGAACACAATAAATATTTATTGTGTTCGTGTTTGTATCATTGTTGCGAATAAAATGAGATTATTCCATTACTTGTTGGAATGCTTCGTCTCCTAATACTGGAGCGGGTGGTTCCACGTACTGCGAGGCTGCGCTAGTCGACGGCTTATTCCAATCGTCAAGCGTCGTTGGTGATTTCTGTAAAATACACGGAAAAACTGTTCACTCGTCTAATACTTAACACCTGATCAATTAGCTCGAACTTTTATCGTATATCATATAGTTTTATCTTTCCTCTTTGTTGTTGTTGTTGTTTTACCTCGTGTTTTGAATTTGACGCGCCACTTTCTTCATCAGACGACAGGTCAATTACTTCCGCCATTTTTATTACAAAAGCCGGAGAAACGGAAGTTTAGCACTGTGAAGGTTGAGGAGTAGGTAAAATTACATTTTCTATTATACTTACAAAGCCCACCATTATCACGTCCGGGTATTAATGTCTTTCAAAAGTTAACTGGAATCAGAAAACGTAAAAATTATTTTTTCCTGCATACTTATTACGTCATATGTAATTACAAATGGCTAACATGCGGTTAGTTCTAAAAGACTAGATTAGAAACAAAAAATGGCTTTATCTCATCGTTCTGTATCCAGACATTTTGAATTAATTCGATACATATTTGAAGTTGGTAAGGTTCTTTAATTTCTGAGTTATTAAAATATATTTAATAAATGTTTTTTTTTTCTATTTAAGGTACCAAGCTTAATGCTCAGCATGTATCTATAGCAACGGCATCGTGTTTATATCACAAATTTTTTGAAAATTGCAATTCTAAAAATTATGATCATCATGTAAATTGTTATTTTTCAGTTTAAAATGTCCTTTTCTTGAATCACGTCTTATCTATTTTTTTCAAGATGATTGCTGCAACGTGTGTTTATTTAGCGGGTAAAGTAGAAGAGGACCATTTTTCGATTAAAGATGTCATTAATGTTGCTTACAAGTAAATTGTCAATTAACTGCTTCAATATAAATGTATTATTTTCATTTTTTTGTTACATTAGAACGTTACATAAAGAATCGGGACCATTAGAACCGGGAGAAAAGTATCACAACTTACGCAAAAGTATCGTGCACTTGGAACTTCTTATTCTGAGAGTTCTTAAATTTAAAGTTTCATTTGTGGATCCCAGAAAAGTATTTTAATTATCACGGTGTTCAGCAGTTTTTATTTATTTTTATTTATTCTTAGTATTTACTTCATTATGTGAAATCTCTTCAACATTGGATTCATCCCTCACTTGCTGAGAAAGTTCCAATTTTGCAAACCAGTTGGGCTCTGATTCAAGATTTCCTTCACGACCCCGTGTATTTAAAATATAAAGCGCAACACATCGCCATAGCTGCGTTGTATCTTGCTTTACAGTGTTGTGGAATTCAGGTACCGTATAATGAAGATGCCGTACTTACATGGTACGAGACTTTTGCTGATGATTTAACTAAAGAGGAATTGTGGGAAATTGTTGAAGATATCATGAGTGTATCATTAATGGAAAATTAATCATTTTTAAAAAGTTTGTATAGTTTGAGTAATTTTTTTTAAATAAGTAAGAGTCTTTAAAAAGTGGCAAATAAAACTTATTTGTGAACATCAAAATAAAAACTTATATTTCAGACCGACAACAAAACATTTTACAAGAAATATGTGAATTAATCGCAGCGTCAAACAAAACGAAACTCAGCTGAACTTGAACTATATTTTTTTTAATGAATTCACAGTAATCAATCGACGTGGTATTATCGGTTTTTCACGCGATACTGAACCTATAAAAAAGAAAATGATATTTGTAAAAAAAAAAAATTATTTTACTAAAAATGAAGTACCAAAGCGATTAAACTGAGAATTTGGCGTTGAAAATTCCATTGGTGATGCAGCATTTTGATTCAACGGCGGAGTAACCATTGAAGGATAGGAGAACCTAAAATATCAGTATTGTTTACAGCTGGCTATATTAAGTAATCGTATGATTACCGCGATGTGGAGGTCGGAACTGGCCGTGGAGTGATGCCATATGATGAGTTACCCATGTTAAACCGACCCGATGTGATTCCTGCACGCAATAACTGAAATTACATAGAAATAAAAGAAATAAATTCATGTAGTTTCACCTATTCGTCCATCTATGGGTGATTGTCTTGCTGAAATTCGAGATGGTGATATGACCTGCGGTGGATTTACATCATCCTAAATAAAAAAATTAATTAAAAAAATGTTACCAACTTTTATTTTCAAAAATCTTAATTTTTACTTTTTTAAAACCTGAACAAAGTCTTCTCTCATTCGGTGGTGTCTGCGACGTCGGGGTATTTAACACTACTTTTCCGAATTAAAATTATTTTATGTAAATTAATATATATATATATATATATATATATATATCTATTTTTGTATAATTAACTGACTAAAACTACTAGGTATTTTGCTAGCTCCAGGAGTCAAATTATTACGGGTTGAAGACCTATAAATAGTCGGTATGTATCATTGTAACTAATTTCTTCCATATATTTAGCTATATTACTTGCTTTCCACTAACGCCTTTAAATGTGAGTTTTCATTCATTGTTGCTCTGTATTTTTCTTCTAAATCTTGCACTTCACTGCAAATAATTTTTTTATCCATAAATAGTCGTTATCAAATTAGCGAATGTAAATTCTAGTTCAAACCTCTCCATTTTCCGCAAACTGTGTTTAATTTGATTGTATTCATCGACTGATATTTTGCTTGCCGCTTCCGCCTGTTTAAAACTCAGCATCAAAATACGTCATCGACCTTGTACTTTTAATTTTTAAAACGAAATAAACCTTCTGTTTGATGTGTTTAATCAATTGAAGCCGATTTCTATTTTGGAAATCGATAACTCGTTTCAATTCATTGAGATGTCGCTGAGCCAATTCCACGGGAGAAACGAAATAGATCTCATATTCTGGACTCATCTGTATAAAATTAAAACAGATATTAATGTACTATTTAAAAATAAATTTAAAAAACCGTAAATAAAGCTAACCTGTCTTGACAATTCTACGAAAGTTACTTGCTTTTTACAAATTCGACATTGATTTGGTGCTGTTGTGTTGATAGTGAAATGCAAATTATAATAAATATTTATTTGGGATTGTAATTGTTTTACCTTTACTGATGCACTCGCTGCAGTATATGTGACCACAGTTAGATATAGCAAATTTCTGATGCTGTCCTACTTGTTTATAACAAATATTGCAGTGAACCCAATCAACCATCTTTTATTTCACTCATTTACTATCCGAAATTACCGCCATAACACTCTGGCGACGAGTATTTCATTTGACCAATGACGGAGCGCCATCTCGAGAGTAAATTTTTTTGTGTAAACTCTCATTATAGATTTATTATTTAAACAAGAAGATTACCAAATTTTTTATGCATTCTTAACTAATAAATAAGTTTAAATAAAATTGCCTAAAAATTAAAGCGGTCCCAACAAAAAACAAATACGTTTGAAATTTTACCCAGAATTCATTTTGGTAGGAAGAGCCGCCATAGTAGCAAATGAATCACGATGACCTAATAGCGATTTGGAGAAGTCTTAACCCATGTTCGAAGTAATTTTTAACAAGATCACATTTAAATCCTATTCCAATGATTTTCTCGAATGATTTTTAAACTTTAAGCGTCGTGATCGTTACATGTCAGCAATGAGTTGGGGCACAGAACTGTGGGTAAGTGGACAACATGAAAACACTCGAGCATAAATTGCACCGATCGCACCATACCAAAACTGTCTGTAAACCTTGTAACCCTTATCGTTTCATATTGAAAATCATTTGCATCTAATCAGCAGACATCATGGAATCAAAATTAATACCAAGGACGTTGCAATGAATTAAAACAAACGCAAAATCGAACCAAAACAGACAATTATTTCGTGACGTGTTTAATCACTCATTGTCACTGTATTCACATCAGAATTAATTTCTGTTTTGTTTACATTTTATTTGTATTTTTTAAATTTTTTTCTCTAAAATTTTAACCTTGCGAATAAAAAATTAAGTTTCCACCAGACTGACGTACGGTGGGATGTGAACTATTGATGCGAATCGTTTAAAATATGTTTTATTTTCCATTAATTCATTTCAGTACGGAAATTACGAGGAAATGGTTATTGTCATTCATGATAAGGAATTAATTTAAGTTCCTGTTTTGCCTTGAAATATATATTAGGGGTCTTTCTAATTATTATTGTGCTAATGAGCGGGGAAATATTGTGTTTTGTGTGCGATTGTGCGGAGGAAATTCACGAAACAACTGGTGTTTATGTCGCATGACTTGGATTGAAAGTAATCCCCCAGACAACACTTGTTTTGTTTATGCGCAACTGTGGTGTCGAGTTAAAGTGTCTTTTATTCACTTTTGTTTACAGTGTTTATTTTATTTTATTTTCAAGTGATAAATAGGTGTGAGAGAAGAGTTCAGCTTCAAGTTTAAATGAATACTACGCTTGTTTTTCCCGTCCCATTTCCCATCGATTCGAAACAAGTAGATTTTTATTTAAGAAATAAAAGGCTGTGGTGGATACGTGCAGTTTAACGCCACAAGCGGCAAGTTAAATATACAACACGAACACTAGATACTATTCACTAAGTGTTATCGCGAAAACTGATAATTTTAAGCTAAAAGTCTCCCACTTTTTTTTAGTGCACATATCTCGTGTGTATTTTCGTGATAGATGAGTGAGCCTCGCATAATGACACTAAATTTTTCGAACCTTGTGTAATGGGTCAGGGTCCATTTTTGAAATGGCAGTTTTAAATGGTTTTTAATTCCGTTTGAATTAAAGCTCATAAAAATAGAAAATGGGTAGATTTGTTTGTGGGATGTGACTTCCCGTAGCCATTTTATTGTGTTTGTCAAATGTAAATAACATTGCAAATGAGGAAGCTGGGTATTAATATAACTATTGTTTTACTGTTTGTAACTGTTAATGGAAATTTACCAAAATTCTTCACTATTGATAAGGGTAAACTGATATTTGGAAAAATAACCTGTTGAAAGATAAGATGGAGGGATTTTACTCTCTGATTACAACGTGTTTAGAAACAAACAGTGGAATGATTGGTTTAAAACATTGGTTAAATTACGGTTTCGAAATACCAAACTTTGTCAACGAAACATAATCAGTTTAAAATTAGAAATTAAAATTTTTGAAGGAAAAAAAATCGTAGCACAGATTTTCCTCCGCACGGTCTGAAAGTTTGAAGCATTTAGGGGTGGGTAAAAAAAGCTAGAAATGCAGGTGTGCATCACCTGGTGTCATGCTGCTATATGTTTATAAAGGGTGCGTAAGAACTGAAAGAACAACCGGGGTGAGCAATTTTCAATAAAGGAATGATGAAGCGGGGATATGACGTAATGTACTCTCAACTTGTTTAACACGCATCACATTTTAATGCGTCATGAATCGAACTTTTCGATCCGTTGAGTTTATGAGTTTACTAACCCCTAAATACATACATTTCAAAAACTATATCTCCAATTTTGAAATATTTCTTTTACTTTGCATTATCTTCAAAGATAAATTTCGATGAATAGCCATACTACCGAAAATCTCCAAAAAAAAAATATCTATCTCAGTTTAAACTCTTAGCTTATCTCAACCGTTAAGCTACTTGCCCATTAATTCCAGTTGTTTTATATAACCCAGACTAATTGCAACCCTTTAGTTCCAAAAGCGTGCACTCTTAAGGGTCAATGAAATTCCTTCAAACGTTGGCAGCTTCTACTCAGAAACTAATTAATAGTGAAAGTAAGTTTCTGGTACTTTGGCCGTGTGAACTCTGATTTTTTTCCTTCCTTCTTTTATTTTTACCATCCTTTGAATACAAATCATTTATAGCATAAAACCGTTATTATTCATGCAGAGGAGTTGCCAACCTTGAGATCCTAGTAATTTTACAGCTCACGAGGTTAGTCAGTGCGCGCTGATTGGCTAAGAAGCAGATGGTGTGGACAAGAGAGCCAGCACTATCCCCCTCCTGCTCTTTTTTATGTTTTTTTTTTTAATTTTTTTAAAATTTTTTTTTTGTTTGACTTGAGATTCAGATGGTGAGTGACGTTTAGTTGCTCAGTCTGATCTTGAACTGGGTTAAAAATGGTTTTGTGACTCGTTTTTCGAAGTTGGAATACACAAAAGGTTGAACGCCCTTGAGTTTTGTATCGGAGGTACAAAGAGTGGAAATTGGCTGAGTTGTGTTTTTATTTTGGTGCCTAAAAGCCCTCGATGTTATGGTGAAAACGGGGCAAAGTGACATGCCACACAAGATTCACAAGGATTTAAAAGATTGGTGGCCTTATAAGGTGAGTGAGTCTAGGGTGTCTTTAATTTATATAGTTTTTTAACAAGGACAGTGGATGGAATGCGAATGGAATGTAAATTGAAATTTGCGATGTTTATACGATCTAATTTGTGTTTATTTTTTGGTTGCAGGACCAATATGATAACATAGCAGCACATACTCAGAAAGGAATTGATTTTCTGGAGAAATATGGACATTTTATTAGGGATAGATGCACGATCGAAGTGGAATATGCGAGTAAACTCAAGTACGAGATATTTTTTTCTTTTTAAAATGATTTTTGTTTTGTACAGGAAATTCTTTTCTGTCTCTTAAGGCGCGCCCTGACATATTTGTTGGGATATTCAACAGGATCTGAAATATTTGATTTTTAAAAAGAAAAATGGGTTGGTGAAAGAAAAAATGTATTAAAAAATTTAATATCATGTTAATGTATAATCTGCATTCGAAAATAGAAACGGAAACGTGTTTCACGCTTTATTTTTTGCAGATTTGATGTGTCAGGTGTGTATGATTTTTTTGTTACGGTTCGAAGAAAAAAAAAAACGATGAAATAGTTCAATTTTCGAATGTATGTATTCAGATTAACATTAAAGTAGTCCCTAATTAAAGCATTTTTTTTTTTTTAAGTATAAAAAAAAATTGCACTATTAAGTCTCGTGCCTTGAGTCAATTGTAAAAGGATGCTGCTAATTAGAGGATGAAATAAGAGAAATTTTTTTTTTGGCAGTTATTTTTTTAGGTTAATACAATTACAACTCGTTGGAGTTAACGGATATTTCGAGAGGTTGCGTCGAAATATGTAAATTTAATTGAGCAATCATCACATAATGCTTGATCGAGTTTTGAGGTCGAAGTTTGTTCGTAAAATTGAGTAACGTCATTGCGTGAGGTTTTGTTTTGTGGTTTTGAGGTTTGGTGTGGCGAGAAGTTAATTTTAGATGAGGTTTTTAATCTGCAGTAGTTGACTGTGGATAAGTAAACAGCGCAGGAAATAGTTATCAGTTTCTTTCGGTTCAATTAGGATGTTAAAAATAGGCTTAAAGTTTATTTAGCGGGTGAAAACAACTCGAGCTCAATTAAATTTTCTTGAATGAAGGAAAAATGTTATGTAATGCAATACTTTCGGATGATTTAATTAAGGGAACATGTGGGACGAAGTGTTAAAGAAATTGAATTATGTGTTGATATTTGAGCTGTCATTTTTTTCCCTTGAATTTAAATTCAACCAACATGTGACGCCCACATGCTTGGGATTAGTCTATCTTAGTCAAACGATATTAGTTTTTATTTGTTTTTATTCATTTATTTATTTATTTTTATTTTTTGGTTTTTTTTTTTTTTACAGACGGTTGGTGAAGAGTTATCACTTGAAGAAAAAGGATGAGGAAGAGAACCAGTAAGTAGCAAAAGTGTTGTGAACTCGAGGTTTTTAAGAGGATTAAAATTGGTAGTTGGTTCACATAAATTAAAACTTTCTTTTACTTGGATTCTATTTTTGGTTCAGGATGAGTTTGTATTTTCCTTTTGTGTTTTAAGTTTAAATTTAAAGAACAAATTGAATCGGGAAAAAAAATATTTTATTTTGGTTCCTGTTGACCAGATTTGACCAGGTCACTGGATAAATTCCAAAGTCGTTTTTTTTTTTAAGTGAACATGAAAATCGTGAATAGTTTGTTTGCTTATGGAATAATAAACATGAGAAAATAATTTTTTAAATTTTAATTTGAACATGGACAAAGGAAAAGTGATTAATGCAGTGGATGAACTTATTTTTAGTTTTCACTGATAAAGAGATAGTTTCCTGGAATTGAGTAAATTTAGTTTTGTGTATCATCAACAGATTCACCTACTGCAAGGCGTTTGTGTCTATGATTAACGAGATCAACGACCTGGCTGGACAACATGAACTTATATCTGAAAATTTAACAACTTACATTGCCAAAGAAGTGTCCTCTCTTGTCAAGGACTTTAAAGAAGAGAGGAAAAAAGTATATTTATTTATTCTTTTTAAAATTTTTAATTTTAATTTATTTATTTTTAATGATTACAGCATTTACAAGAAGGAGCTAAAATTCAAATAAATCTCCAACAATCAATAGGTCAGCTAGATAAGGTAATAAAATATTAGGTTTAGATTTAGGCCTATTAAAGCTGATGGATTGTTTATTTTTTTAAGTGTATATTTAGTAACAAACCGTGCAAGGTGTCTGGTTTTCTGGGAATAAGATTTATAACTTGTTTACTTAGATTTTGGAATAATAAAATTGTATTTGGAATTAAGGAAATTAATGATTTATTTATTTGTTTTAACTTTGTAGACGAAAAAAGGATATGAAAGAGCCTTTAAGGAGACTGAGAAGGCGTCTGAAAATTTTCAAAAAGCGGATGCGGATTTAAATTTGTCAAGAGCCGATGTCGAGAAGGTTATTTGAAATTGGATAGCTCGAAATAATTACAGTTAAGTTGTAAAGGAAAAAAAATACTAAAAAATTGGGTTTTTGTTTGAACTGTAGGCTCGTGGATTTGCCATGCTTAAAGAGCAACAGCATGACGACTGCAAAAACGAATATGCAAGTCAACTGCAAAAAACCAACGACCTGCAGACTCAGCATTATAATGAGTTGATGCCCGCAGTGTTTCAGCAGTTGCAAGAAATGGACGAAAGACGAATAAATAAACTACAAGAGTTCATCAAGCAATCATCCGTAATCGAGAAACAAGTTTTCCCGATTATAGACAAATGTCTAGAAGGAATTTGTTCCGCTGCCGACACAATCGACGAACACGAGGCAATAACCAATTTTTTTGTTTTTGTTTTTGTTTATTTATTTTTTTTATTAAAACATTTGCATTTTTAGGACTCTAGGCTGGTCATTGATAGGTTCAAATCAGGATTTCAGCCTCCTGGTGACATTCCCTTCGAAGATTTGAGTTGTATAAAGAACGGGGAAAGTAATTGCACCGTTAGCAACGTACCGACCATCAGAGCAGATTCTCTGACGACCAAAGGAACGTTATCTGGTGGCAAGTTGAAGAAACGGGGTGGTCTCTTCGGTATTTTCAGCTCAAATAAGGTGTGGATATATATCTTTGTAGATGTTTTGGAAGAAATATATTTAGATTTAAGATTTAAATATTAAATATTTTTAATTTTTGTATGCTGGATGTTGATGTGGTTTTTTTCTCTTTTTTTTATTCTTTTGTTTTTATCTCCTACATTGGCTTCGTTTGACTACGTAATTTTTCTGTAAGTACAAATGTGTATTCGTGATGCGTGCGTTTTTGTTGTCTTTTTCAGTAGGATTAGTTTTTTTTTGTTGGTTTCTTATTGTATTGACAATTTTGCATGCATGCTGCATGTCATTAGAACTTTATTTTTATTTTTTATGTGTTTGTGTCTATTTATTTTATTTTGTAGTAAGATGGGGAAATAATATTTGATTAAAACGTGCAATATTTCTAGAATAATGGTGTCGAAACGAAGGAAGACTACAGTGATCTCCCGCCGAATCAAAGGCGGAAAAAAATTCAACAAAAACTTGATAATATTGCCGCTCAAATTCAGCAGGAAACCGCTGCAAGGTAAAATAAACAAATTCTATCGTTGTAAAAGGTGAAACTAATATTTTGTTTGTTTTATTTTTAATTTAGGGATGGACTCAGCAAAATGAAGAGTGCTTATGAACAAAATCCTGCCCTGGGTGATCCTCTTACAATAGAAGGCCAGCTAACGGAAAATGGCCATAGATTGGATAAATTAAGGCAGGAGCAACACAAGTACTATGTACGTATTAAAAATAAGACTGACAAAGGTTGATTTGTGATTGAATTGAACATTTTTGTATTTGAAGACATATTTAACGGAACCTGGCAGCAAATGTGTAACTCCAGTCGCGAATAAAAAAGAAAGAAATAGTATATCGGAAGATTCGTTATCGCGCAGTGCATCCGACTCGAGCGTGTCTAACCCCGTAGTTAATAGCAATAAGTGTCCAGCACCCACCGTGCCCCTTCCTCCATACTGGTAAGTTGGGTTTTATTCGTTACACTTACTGCTCGTTGTGTTTAAGGTTAAAATTGCACATTTAACACCTGTTTGCACCTGTTTTTAATTGGTTTGTGGTTGGTTTTATTAACCGACAATACGTTTTTGCTTTGTGCGTGTTTAATCTTCAGTTCCTCCAATAGCCCCGAGAGCGGACTCGGCACCAGTCACACAAGTTTACCTGACTCTGATTTCGATAACGGCGATTATTTTGACTCAGAACCGTTGCCTGTGCTCGGCATCTGTCGCGCTATGTATACATTTGACGGTAAGTTTGTTTGGCTGTCGCGTTTTTTCTAATTATTTATGTTGTTTTTTGTGATTTTTATGATTTTAGCACAAAGCGAGGGATCCATTCCCATGATAGAAGGCGAGGAGCTTCAAGTAATCGAATTGGACCAAGGTGATGGATGGACACGGGTGCGGCGAGGGGATAACGAAGAAGGCTTTGTTCCGTCATCGTATGTCCAATGTCTGTTCGATACGAATTCAGTTAATTGCTAACAAGACTCAAAAACGTGTAAAGATAACTCAGTTTAACCAGATGGGATATTTTTTCTTTATCTTTTAGATTTTTCTCGTTAATTTTAAAGTTTATTCATCATTTTTAAGTACATATACAATAATTATCCAGTCAGACAAAGTTCCTAGGTGGAAATTATTTTGATCTGCTTGCTGATATTTTTATAATAAAGAAATATTTAAAGTGGAAATAGAAATGTGGCTGACTACTTAGTGACAGTCAACTGTACATAATAAGATTACGATGCAAGAAAAATATCCTGTCCATAAGTTGATGAGAAATATTAATGGAAAGCTATTTACTGAGTAAATATTGAGGATTATTTTTTTTCCTTTTGGTTTTCGTTGTGTGAAAACGACGTGAAGGCTTGTTGGTTGTACTGGTGAATTAGAATTTCTTTGAACTTGAAATTCTGGATTTTTTTCTTCGCAGTAATTTAATATTATAATACACTTATACTTTCACATATTATTAATAGTAGGCTGATTAAGTTGAAGTTGAAATTCCAGTAACGCGTAAAATTAAATTAATTAACTTCATGTTTTTCTTTCTTTCTTTCTTTTTGTTGATGGAATTTAAATTACGTTAACGTTGTTTGTTGTAAATGAAAATATCTTTGAGCTTCGTTAAGTTGTTCGTTTCTCTCAAAACCTGTGCCTTCGTGTAATAATGATGTAAATTGAAATCTATAATTCGAGTTGTTTTTATTAGTTTTACGTAATTATTTCAGTTTAAAAGTTCTTTTATTAATTAACAAAAAACAATTTTTTTCTAATTTTTTATATTCTGTCGCATGACTTGTTTATAATATCATTTTTTTTTATTGATATTTGTTTGTTTTTTTAAACAAAAAGGTGATTATATTTAAATTTAAAAAAAAAAAATGGAGTCGTGATCGCATAATGTCGCGTGTGGAATTTTCGAGTGAAAATATTTTATCCGCTGCTGTATAAATAAGTTATTTTCATTTGTGCGTTGTTGTTGAGCTTGATTGTTAGTCTCTAGGCCTGAAATTTGATCCAAGAGAATAATTTATTCCAATCTCAGTGTAATTTAGAGACTAATGTAATGCCCCTTTAATTAATTAAATTGAATAAGCTAATATGTGATGCTTCACAACAGTTTTTATTCACAATGAATATCACAACATAATCACAGATATACTCTACCAAAAACAACATTTTTAATATAATAATTTTAACTCTGATCCCCATTTTGGCCCCTCAGCCCCCATTGGTCCCATATACATATATATTTTAATTGTAAGTTAGTTGGTCCCTTCGATATCACATACATTTTCAAACAATATTTAAACTCTATTAGATATATTATACTATTTCAACTTTTTGGTCCCTGCATAAAATATTTTTGGTTCATTTAATTAGTTCTTAATAAGAGCTGCAAGTTGTTGAATTTCCTCCCAAGCAAATTGCACGTGTTTAGACTCGGTTTTAGCGCTGCAAATTGCAAATCGGAGCATAAATCGTCCACGTAAAGTCGATGGAGTCAAGTGAATTTTCCCGTTGCTATTTAGGTCTTTTAGCAGCTTTTCATTCAAGGAGTTGTCGCCCTTGAGGAAAAATAATGTCTCAGTAACATTTATCACACCCATTTATCAACAGCATTACCTTCAATCGGAAACAAACCAAGCCCAAAACTGTTGGCGCCACAATTTCGAAGTCTGAATTAGCCCTAACTAGAGCCTCGAACTCCTTGGCAAGTCTCACGTGCTTTAAATAGAAATTGTGTCGTTTTAAACGGCATTTCCTGCATAAATGTAACGGCTTGCCTTCCTGATGTGCTCCTGCAAGCCTTTTACACCATACGACCTCAAAACAAACCATAGTTTGAGTGAGCGAAATCGACGTCCTAACGGAATTTGCCAGTGCTATAAAATATTTAATAAGCGTTTATGCTGATGTAATTTTTTGAATTATTTTCCCCCTTTAATTTTTACTCGATAATCGGGCACGATGCCTTGATGTTCGTGTTTTAAGTACAATGGATCGACATCAAAAGCTTTGACTAGATAATCGGATTCTCGAATCCTGATGAATAATTTAGAAAAAATTATTTCAATTTGGCTGAATTGTATGATTCGTACTTTACCATAAAGCGGAGCAATCAAAATTAACAAGAAGCCATTTGTGCGGATTAAAACTGAACGAGTCGGCATTTTCAACGCCGTTAAGCAAAGGACGAAACTCGGGACAGATGAAAGCACTTCCCGCATATGCCGCATCTATATGAAGCCAAATATCCTCCTTCTTACCTAAGTAAAACAATTTACATTTACATTTAAATTTAAAGTGAAACTAATTGTGCTCATATTTACAAATGTTGCCAATTTCAGCAATGTTGTCAAAAGCACAAGATGGCGTCGTTCCCAATGTTGCAACTACAAGAAACGGTATATTTCCATTTGCCAAGTCCTCGGAAACAGCAGCTCGTAAAACAGGACCACGAAGACTGAAATCTTCATCACTCGGTAAAGAACGTAGTTTAATTCCAGCTAATTTGTGAGCACGTTCCACTGAACTGTGCGCCTGAATCAAAAAATGATAAAAATTTAATTTCGGCCATTTTCCGATATCTTCTTCCCCACTTGATCAGATGTATAAGCGACTAATTTCCTCACGACATCAAATTCATCCCATTCTGGATGCTCTTTTCGTACTTTGTGTAGCATTTTCTCTCTCGCGCCCAACAGACTGATGAAAGTAGAATCGCTGGCAGTAACCTAAACAACATGAAAGATTAAACACACCGAAAAATGCACGGAATTTATTACCCCTCAATTACTTGAATGACCCCTCCTCCATTTCCAACACCGCTCGAAAACAGAAATTCTTGCGGTAAATCTAGCATTTTTCCTAACCAATCCATAACTACCATTTCCAACTCGGTACACGCCGGACTGGCAATCTGCCCAATCAATCAATACGATTGTTCCATGAAATTAAATTACATACATGTCTTTTTTGAACTTAAAATATAACCCACCCATGAAAATCCAATACAACCAATGGCATCGGATAATATATCGGCACATATAGCCGGATACGAATTAGCCGTTGGAAAGTAAGCGTGGAAATGTGGTGAATGCCAGTGGGTTACCTTGATTTCAATAGAAAAGATATTAAAATTAATTAAAAACATTAAAAAACAATTTAATTAGTTTAATATTATTATTATACATACACCAGGCATAATCACTTTCTCCACATCTTTAAAAATTGCATCAAAGTTTTCGCCATTTTCTGGAGCATGATCCGGAATTAGTTCTTTGATGTATCCAGGCTTAACAGTGGGGGAAACTCTCCTGGTTTCGACATTTTCCAAGTAATCAGCCACATAGTCGACCATACGTTTCGCATGCACGCGAAATTCTTCTGCATTCATTTTTCTAAAATAATAAACTAATTTTTTTTCTCTTTATGTGAAAAGAAGCAAGATATTAAAATTATCTTATCAATTTGGAGGTCAATAGAGTCGATTAGGGGAAGAGTGATGTAATCTCGATAATTAAATTTCCAGCATTAACATCATTCGCTTTACCTGTTCTGTTCGCCTCGTTGCAGGGAAATTGGCTGGGTTTCGTCAGTGAGATGAGGATGAAATGAAGGGATGTGCCCTAAGCGAGGGTGTGGTCTGTGACGTACTAGTTGTGGTGCCTGATGCCCGACACAATGTTGCTTTTGCCTCTCCTCATCCGTCTTCGTTCGATCAATTTTCGAGACCGTCTAATGTGCAACTGTTGCCTGGCAACCTTCAGTTGAAGGGAACAGTTATTTTATCGAGATTTTTTTTTTTGTAGATTTGATTTATCAGTTTTAGGTTCAACAATTCAAATGTTTAAATATAATAGGAAAAGAATGAGTTAACTTTGAAATAATTGTTGAATTGGTTATTTTGTTTTGTATTGAAATTGAGGATTAAAGTTGAATTACAAAATATTTTTTGTCGTATTGCATCACATAGATTGATGAACATGAACAATTAGATTGGATTTAAATATTATCCGGATGTCAAGAACGAAATATTTAAAATATCTTTGTGATTTTGATAAATAGCCGTTTGTATTCAGGTTTATTTTGGTATTCCAGATTTAAACGTTTTAATTTTACCTTAAATTGATATCAAAATTAAAATTAGCCGACATTTAAAACAATAGCACATTAAATTCAAGTTAGTTTAGTGCGTGATATGACATATGATCACATTTGTGAGTTGCCAGAATGTACAAAAGTCTTCCAATATTATTTTTTTATGATTTGACCGTCGACGCTTTGTTGGTAGTTGATTCGACCAAAGTTCAAGAGAAAGTTGATTGTATTAAGCAAGCATTAATAATAAAATAACACAAATTGTGACCAGATTTTTGCCTGCTTGGGCAGATGGTCATAAAATATTGCGAAAGGAGCTAATCGTTGATAAAATGTTGTTATCAATTATATTAAAGTCTGCAGATGTTGATTTTTTTAATTGCTGGTTGTTGAAATGCCTGAGCAAAAATCGTACACGTAAAGTTGATTGAATCAAGCAAAGTTTATTATCTCTCTCAAAGCAGCCTTTCATTCAAAGAGTCGATGTCTCTTTAGAAAAATAATTTATTTGTAAACTTCAACTTCTCTCCAGGAACTCATCGTATCAGCTTTACCTTCATTCGGAAGCAAAACCAAACCCAAGAGTAAAGCGCACTATTTCGTAGTTCAGATAGCACTTATCCACGGCTTCAAACTCCTTGGCACTTGGCAGCATAGAAATAAATAAAAAAAATATCTATTGCATTGCACTAAATGCCATTTTCTGGAATAAATACTAAACAGTCTCAAAACTTTAAGAATTTACTGCAGCAAAGCAAACTGGATCCACCTCACTAACAAGAAGTGGCTCAAATTCAGTGAATCAGCATTTTCGGTTTACAAAAGTAAGAAAACTATACTTTAATATTTAAAAAATTTCATTTATTTTCAAAAGTCCAATTTAAATTGTGCATATTTTTCAAACGAAAATATAAAGTCAATCAATTTTCATTTCCTCACTTGATCAGATGCTTTAGCGACGAATTTCCTGACTACATCAAATTCCTAAATTCAAATGCTCTTTTCGAACTTCGCAAGTCGCACCCAATCCCTACAGACAGACGAAAATAGAATCACTATAATGCTTATCCTTAAAAAAAAAATCAAAGTGAGTAAATACACGAAAATTACTCGAGTGACTCCTCAATACCTCTCGAAAACTCTTGTGGTAAACCCTTCATTTTTTTCGAACAAATCCTTAACTACCATCTCCAATTCAGTGCACGCTGGATGGGCAGTCTGCCAAATCAATCAATCAATACAATTGATCCGTGACATTGAGGAAATGAAATTAAATATATATTTTTTTACTTTGTCTTTAATCCATAAAACAAACGAACAGAAACATGGAATACTCACCCATGAAAATCAATTACAACCGGTGGTCAATAACACAACGCATCAGCACAAACACCTGGCTATGAATTATGATTAGCGGAAGGGAAATCTAATGACAGGTACTTTGGGACCCCAAAATATTTAAAAATTAAACAAAACTCGCCAAATTAATTAATTTACAAACGAAATATATATATTTTAATTTATTTGAAAATAAAGATACTTACACGAGTCACAACAGATTAAAAATTGCACAATGTTTTTCATCGTATTCCGTTATGTTTTTGAAATAAACAGATAAGCGAAGTCTTGTTTGTTTTCCAATGGGATAAGGGAATCGAATCTATTTCAGTACAGAATGATGAAATCTTTTGAATTAAATTCACAGCGTTAGCTGCATTAGCTTTACCTGCTCAAGTTGGTCTCTTTGCAGGGAAATTGGCTCGGGTTTGTCAGTGAAATGAGGACGAAAGGATGTGCCCCTGGTAAGAGTGTGTTCCAGTGACGTAGTTATTCTAACTCTTGATGCCTGACACAAATGTTGCTTTTAGTTCTCTCCATCCTCCCTTCTTTCGATCAATTTTGGAGACCGTCTAAAGTGCAATTGTTGCCTGGCAACCTTTCGCTTGAAGTGGACAGTTATTTTAACCAGATTTTCAATTTGATTTATGTTTTTTGGGACGAGTTTAAAGGCATCCTTAAATATTGTAGGATTTTTCCGAATCGCTTGATAAAAGTGGTGGAATTTTTATTGAGGTTATAATCGAAAAAGAAAAAAAAATTAAATTAAATAGTAAAGCAATTTCGGTTGAATTTGTTTGATCTGCAGTTAATTTTGGGCTTTAAGGTGTCCAGGACATTTTTATTAAATTTTTTGTCACATCATTTGTCACAAACAAAGATTTATGAGTAAAAAAAATGTTGAATCCATTTACTATATTTATTTATTATTTATCTGTCTATTTATTTATTATTTAAACACTCAAAGAGGAGTTCATTGGTTAGAAAATTATTTGTACTATGCGTTACGGGAAATACACAATCAGTTCAATAAAATTGGTTCGAATATTCGATAGAGTTTGTATTTGTTCTATTCGATGCAACAATTGATTTTCCTTTTTGGCAGATTAAATTCAAGTGCCAAAACAACGGTGCCATAAAATTAAATTTCAGTTGCTCGTGTTTACTCAGGTGACGCCGCCCTGGTGGCATACGTTGAAAGCAATTTAAATATTGATTCGCCATGTAAGAGGAGACGGGGCGAAGCCTGAAAAGCATGTGGATTGGGGTTGAGAGAGAGAATTGGATCATTACACACTCCTTTGTTCCATTCTCATAAATTTCAATAAAAATATCAACTATTCTCAATTTCGTCGTGGATCACACAACTTCGATCTAATCCTGCACTCGAAAACAAATTTCACTTTTTATCTGCAAAATTAATCAATCCATCCAATTTGCCAATTTCCAACGGAAAAATTGAAATAAATTTTTTTTTTCCTCATTCAAAATTCATTCTAAACACCTCTAAATTAGTGACTGGATTCCAACTCCCCCACCAACATTTTGTAAACTAAATAATAGACCAGATGTCGTGTGTCAATGAAGCTAAGCTCCCCCCAAGTCCATTCACATAGGCCTAGTGTATTGAGCTAACTTCAAACAACCCCTCTTTTTTATCAAACATTCTCACAGTTACAGACGTCGATGGGACACGTGAAAGTATGTACGGGAACCGCATTCGGGTCAGCGACTCATCAACGGCCGCGCACACTGGACCAAGGTCAGTCTTGTAATCAAGGGCAAGGAGTCGCACAAAGTGTTGTTGATGCGCTACCTATTTAATTATTGTTATTGTTGTCGTGGTTGCTCGGCAACTCGTATTGGGTTTACTAACTTGTGTAACATTGGGTAAATTATTATTACACAAGATGTGGGTCCGTAAATGAGGCCGGCGGAGGGTGTTGAGTTTGTGGAATCTGTGCGGCCTTGGAATTTTGCCTTTGGGCATTAAAAACTCAAGTGAGTTCTTGAAGAAGTTTGAGACTGAGAGAGAGGTGTGGTAAAGGTTGTGTTTCAAGGGTAGCCTTTGTGTAGGTAGAAATTGATAATCGGGTTTGGTTTTTATGGATTATTTTCCTTTTTGTGTATTTTAATTCATCGATTGAAATTTGATTTTTTTTTCTTAGAGGACCTCGAAATGGACTTTGGTGATAAGGGTGTCGGTTTCTCTTTGCCTTGCTTGCAGAAGTTCCTACAAAACAACCCGACCGAAGAATTGATCCAGTGTTTCAATTTCCATAAGAAAAAACAGTTATTTATGGAAACCAACATGGCGAAAGCTGCGAAAATATTCCGAAAACAAGTGGACATCAATTACCACAAGTCGAAAAGCGAGAAAAAAGGAGAGAAAAATCCTCCCAATGCCGATTTGACAGCTCTCCTCTATTCCGGCTTGAAAATGGACAGAGCAAAGACGTACAAAAAACCGGCCAAAACGGAGTCAATAAACGAAGAAAGTATTCTATTACGAAGTACAGCGAGAAATCCGAGTTACCTCGCTGCAATCGAAGACAAATCGACAACAAGGAGGAATTTAAAAGACGCCTCGACATCTACACATGACCTCAATTCGCAGAGACCTAGACCTAGTGATCCCCAATCATGGAAAAGGCTCAACATTCTCCATCTATTCGGTAGTGAATGCGAATTGGAAATTAACTCTCTACAAAAGGTGGAAAATCAATCCAAATATCGCTATACACCGGAGTCGGAAAGGGGTAGTAGTTCTTCGGGTCTCGGTAGTGACTACTCGAAGACGGTCGAGCCCGAGAGGAATAATTCGCTGCAAAAACTCCCAATTAATGAGGATGATGAAGAAAATGAGTGCAATGTTACCGATTACAGTCACATTTATTTCACCGAAGATTGGAACTGTCAACCCGACACGCCATCTGTACTTAAAACGAATCAAAGCAGCGCTTTTGAGTTGAGTTCGAGTGATTCCGGTTCCGAAGACTGGGATATTTATGACTATAGTGACGATCACAGTTCGGGATCGAGTGATTATTCGGTTTATTTTGGCGATCGTCAATTAAATAGATCGTTGTCGTTGCAAGAGTTGTGTAAAAAGTCTGAATCCGAGCGCGGCCATGACTTTTCCCATCGTTGGTCTTTGGAGGCTTTGCACTCGCGAAGTTTTATGGAAGTTAAAGAAGAAATTGGGGATTATAAGGAATATTATCGGTCAGTGATTGATGAACGGTCTTGCGCATCAACACCGCAGGATGATAAAGTATCGATACGTGAAGAAAGATTAAGAAATGATGAACGTGATCAAGTGGATTTAGGACATCCGGTTGAAAATGGGAGTTGTAAATCGGTTAGAAAATACAAATCGAAGGATATTGTTGCGTGTAAAGGTACGGAGAAATTACGTATTCATTTCATTTTGTTGTTATGCTTTCTTTTAATTGATAATTTTAATAATTTTCAGCTCAGTTACGACTATCCATTTATGTAAACAGCGGGTTATTAACTATTCATGGTGAGAATTAAAATGAGTGTAACTGGCAGTAATGAATTTTGTTACACATTAGTTAATACATTTTTCGTTGTTTTTGTCAGTAATTTCTGCTAAAAAAGTGGAGGGACGACAGTTTGACTCATGCAATTCATACGTTCAAGTATTTTTATTAGTTTTATGATTTACGTGACATTATAGTTTTTAACACCTGATTTTCCCGGTTCAACAGGTAACGTTACTTCCGGAACATGCAAAACGAATTCCATGGCACACAAACGTGGTATTGAGCTCCAAATCACCGGTTTTTGATGAGAAGATTTCCTTGTAAATAATATAAGATATAATTGAAAAAAGAAAGAAAATATTTTTTGTACATTAAAATTTTTATTTTATTTTTATTCTTTCATTTTTCTAGTGAGTTATTAAATTCAGACTTAGACCGGCGATTATTGATTTCATTATGGAGTTGCGATACGACCTTACAGTAAACTTCGATTTACTACCAAGATACGCACATCGATAACCATAAATTAATTATTATTGATTTTTTTTTCTTCCAGATGTACTGAATTTCTTGGTTGCATGTCGTTCGGTATCACGCACGTAATTAAAGTAAGAAACACTTTTATTTTGACACAAATTATTAAACATTGCCATTTATTCATTTTGTTCATTTAGAAACAAGTGAACGGTTGGTACCGGCTTCTAATTGCAGACATTGGTGAGCGTAAACATTTCGCCTCATCAAAGAAAGGTAACGACAAACGAGAAAGAAATTCATTCACTCGTTTAATTCGCGCCTCAAATTAATTTAAACTCGCACTATCCCGACTCCTAAAAATAATCGCACTGCATTTGATCAATTCAATTCCATTCGAAATGCAAATGACACGATTTTAATTCTTGCAGACCCCAAAACATTTTGCAGTATTTAACGACAGGGGGAAAACGCAGATGGTGACGGATTCCGAAAGCAGCTGCGTCTTTCTTTGCACTTTGGAGCTTCGCGAGCTTCGCAGCAACCCTCTACTTCTCTCCTGTTCTCTTACCCTACCCACAGTGGCTCCTAAATGGACCGAACGAGTCACATGACCTGGGGATGACTCACCCAATCTCCTCATGTTGTAATGATGGCTTCTCCTCCTGCTTCACCTTACTACCATCAGCCCATTGGAATCCGCGTTCTGCAGCACGGACTAACCTAGGATCGGTGCGATTGTACATTTTTTCTCACCCGTGTTCACATCTCCAGCCCAAACTCGTCTCTGTACATCCCGAAAATATAAGTGGAAAAATTGAAGCGATTTTCAATTTTCATCCGTCTGCCATTCTTTGAATTCTTCAACTCTGCTCTTTTATTCTGTGCTCGGTTTCCACACTTGTTCGATCGGATGTTGCTACTAACAACAGTAAGTAGAGCTCGTACGAGCGTATTCCATCACCTAATGCATCGCTACCGACCGAATCGTTTCGATTTTCCTTCCCGAACGGCGAAATGCGCCTTGAAAACATGGCTCGATTGATTCAGGCCACCTTATATTTACAAAACTCACCATTTTGGAGGGTTGGAGGGTTGATCAATTTTATCACTGCACACAATCGCCAAATCTACACCGAAATAACACCATCACACTGATTCGTGTAAACCAATGACAAAATAATAAGCATGTTTTAGTTTGCGTGCGCAAGGAACTGCCCTTCACTAACCTCCCCACCCACTCTACAACCTCCCTCTTCTCCACTTCCTTCTCCCCCTTCACCCCATTCTCTTATGCTGCGATACGGCATCATGTCGGAACACTTTTTTTTCTCTCTCTTTTCTTTGTTTTTTTTATCCGAACCCATTGCCAAGGATCAATGTGAAGTTTGCACGAATTTTTAGGGGTGGAGTTTGCTTTTTGAAGAGAAGAAGTGCATGCGAGGACATGCAGGTGGGGCTGGTCCAGTTTTCTCCCCCCCCGCAATCAACCATCGAGCCATGCAGGAAAGCTGACGCGGCTGTAATCGGGGGGGAGCTTTTGACTTGTTTCTCTCGTTGTGCTTCTGTGGTCGCGCATTAGCTAAAAATCATTGGAGTGGGTGGCATTTCATATCTGGAAACGTTGATTGAAGCCATTTTCTGCGAGATAGTGATGGCTTTTAATCATTAGCTCTGTTTATAGCGTTCGAATTTTCGACATGGCGGTTAGGCTTATTGAAATATTCGTCTCTCGAGATTTTCTGTTAAATAAATAGTCGTTTGTAGTTGTTGTTGTTGTTTGTTTTGTTATTTATTATTTTTAGTATCGATTTTTTTGTTTTTTTTGTGGAATGAATATTTTTTTTTTTTTTAGTTTTCTTTGGGTTGGTTTTGACTATAAATAATTATATTTTTGTATTTTTATACCTGAAAAACTGGATTGAAAGCGAGTTTGGGTGGGGCTCGTTAAGTAAAAATCTCAGACAGTAATAGACATAATGGCTTGATTTGATTCAGGGTTAAGATAAATCGTTTACACAGTTTGTTACTTACTGGGGGTTTTAGTTAGGCGTGTTTTTATTAAGTCAACGCCTGACTAATTAATATGGAGCGTTTTATTTGTTGTCTTTTTTCTATTTTGTGTTTTTTTTTTTAATTTTAATTTTTTTTTTTTATAAATAGATTTACCAATCGCAATGACAGCTGCTGTACAGGAAGACGTTCGAAATGACGTCAAGAGTAAGTGAATATTTTAGTACCTCGAATTTCAAAGGAAAGGAAATCAATTTGATATTGATTTTAATTTAATTATTGATTTTTTTAATGGGTTTTTATTTATTGATTTATGGATTTATTATTTATTTATTTATTTATTTATCTTTTTATTATTTATTAAACCAGGTGATTTTTACTACCTGGGACATTATTAAACCAACCACAGGACGCTTTATTTATTTACTTAAATTATTTTTTTCATTATGTGAGTGTTTATTTTGTTTAATTTCCATTTTTTTTCTCATTTATTTATTTATTTATTTATTTATTTATGTAAATTCTGTTCTTTTCTCACTTCTTATTGTATCCAGAAATGAATAATTGGAAATGCACTCACTTTAATTTGATGTACACAGATTTTCATTCATATAACAGCTTTAAAAAAGATGCCTTTGACAAGAAATCAATCGCAAGTGCAGCTTATGATATAAAACACATGGCAAAAACTCCTTTTACCATATCCGTGAGTTTAAAATTGTTTTAAAAAATATTTCCAACTGTGGCTGCCTGTTTTTCTGTGTGTAACAACAATTCAAAAATACAGGTTGAAATTCCAAGAGGTCCAAAAGGATTTGGATTTTCAGTCACATGGGTTCAACCAGTAAGAGTAGCTCGAATAGTATCAGGTAAGTCACGAAACTCACTTCGAGAATATCTTGAAATGCCAGCTAAAATATTGTCCACTAAAACATGCTTTAAAACCGTTATTTTATAGACAGTCCTGCTGATTATTCCGGACTTAAAGTAGGTGACCGCATCATTTTTATTGGCACTGAAAATGTGGTCAAAGCATCAGACAAAACAATTCTAAAACTAATCAAGTAATTTATCGGCACAAGAACAACGATTAATGGCTTATTACAATACACTCGGACTGAATTACCGCGAAGAACATTATAAAACTTTAATGAACAAAAGCTTTTGTGTTATGTCCATTGTAATACGCCATTAATTCTAGTCGTTGTCAGATGAAAAAATGCAAGGAGCCAATACATAAATATTTAAACCGAATTGTTGTTGAACCGTAGAAACGAACGCAGTTGCCTCGTGCTCGAGGTGTACAGACGAGGACTTACAATCATGTCTGCACTTCCGCTTCGGCATTTGGAAGGCATCGCCGATTCCCCTCCGTCCTCTTCCAAGTTGTCTCACCACAGTGTCACATCTTCCGAATTTGGATCCAGCACACCGAATTTGCTGCGGAGTATCGCCAGCAGAGCACCGGCCAGTCGAATATCGGGATTCAACACGCCTCCTATCAGCAGGACAGAATTTGGTTGCCATAACAGCGGATCTTGGAGCAGGCTTAATAACGAAGTAAGATTGAAGTGCTGCACTTGATCGACTCGAGTCAAGTGTTTGATGATGCAAACTATATGTATTCAACGTCGGTTTAATGCAAATTTAAACAGCAGCTGTACAAATAGAAATTTGAAATTTCTTGCAACATGAATGAAGGCTTTTGGTCAAGTTAATTAACAAATTATTTATTTTTGGGTTGGAAATTAACAGTAAACAAGTAAAGATTGCTTACACGAGTTTTTGAATAGATGTGGCCAAGGGCAATGCTCTTTTTGACTCTTCGAAGGAATAAATCGACTAATGAAAGAACCCGCTTGCAATTTAGACGAGGGTGAATAGGAATCGTTAGTTGGAATTTATCGCTAGAGTTGTTGTTCTTTTTAAATCAAGGGGGAGCCAATGAATTGCCTGTGCTGGTTTTTTTGTGTGTGATAATTTTGTTGGTGTCATTTTAATAGTGTCATTTACCAGCCGATGTTGCGAGAAGATACGCCATTTACCAGTTGGTGTCATGTGAGGAGACATTTTCCAATCTCACTTATTTCGGCTTGGACCGTTTCGTGGAACCTTTACGGAGTAAATCGAATATTTTGTCATCTACAGAGCACATTGTTTTATTCCAAAACATCGAAGAAGTAAGCGTTGCAATAGAATTAAATGGAGAAAGTGGATTTATTGGTTTGGTTTTAATAGCTCGTGTGGTTGTCCGAGGGGTTTGTGGAGAGGTTAATGGAAGGAGATGTGAATTCAGTCGGCCATTCCGTCGGTACCATTTTTCAGGAAAAAGTGAGTGTTGGAATTTGAGAAAAGGTTTAATAGTATTTCGATTAAATGTTTTGATTTTATGTAAAGATTCTTGAGTTATGTGGCGCTTATCAGTTTTACTGCAATGGAATTCACGCTGCAGATACACTGCTCACTACTAAAATGCTCAATCCTGGCTTTCTACAGTTTTTACAAGTAAGTTTTGAACGTTGTGTTATCGAATAACAATGGAAATAATTGGAATTTTATAATAGGATCCACCAATTCCAAGAGAGAGACTGGATATTACCAGTTTCATTCATCGACCTGTTGAAGTAAGACGTTGTTATTGTTATTTTTTGGTTATATAACTGATAATTTGATTATTTTTTTAGCATTTTCGGGAAGTTTTGCTCTTACTTCAAACAATTCTTTCAAACACTGAAACGAGACACGCTGATTATGATCCGTTGGAAAATTCAGTTGAAAGTAAGTTGATGATGTCATCTTTGATCGTGATGATTGGATATTAATATATGTACTTTTTAGCGATGAAATTATACTACAAAGATATCACCACTACTTTGGACATGCTAGAACCACGAATAGGAACAATGGGAGCAATTGCCACAATGGCCGCTGTGACAACAGGAACAACAATGGAGGATTTGGAGCAGAGATTAGTTTTTACGAAATCTGCTAAGGTATGTATTTATTTTGCTACGGTTTTTGTTCTTTACGGATAAAATGTCGAGTTTTTAGTTAAATATTTACATATTTTATATATTGCAATATTTTTTTTTGTCTAATGAAATAATTAATTAATGCTATTTGTATGACAGTAAGTTATAGTTGATGATATTCCATTGAAAAACTTTAAATTCTATATTTCTAAAATGGTTTGAATATTGTATTGTATTGCTCCTTAGTCTTTCAAATTGTGTGAGCCTGGAAGACAATGGGTTTTTGGAAGTGAACTTCAAAAACAGGATGGGAAAACGATGAAAGCAGTAAGAAAAGAATCGAATGATTTTATAACTCGTATAAAATGATTTTTAACATTGTTTTTTTGTTTGTTTTAGTGTTGGGTTATGTTGTTTACAGACATTCTTGTCTTCACAAGAGTTGGCAGAGACAAAGTTTTATTCGTCGTTGAAGATCCGGTTTCAATTACCAGTATCAATAGAGCTTATTTCAACATAAAAAAGAAAAGTAAATAGACTTTAAGCGAATCAATAAACTCGCGCAAACCTAATAAAATTGAAAAAAAAAACAAAAAAAAACCTTTTTTCAGATGCAGAATTTCGCTTAATTGTTGACAGGCCCAAAGACAACCAAAATGCTCTTTTATCAGGTCTTCAGAAACGGCATCGAGCAATTGTTTTGCGCGCAGAATCCACTGAGTTAAAAACAATGTGGCAGAATTATATTCAACGACAAGTCTGGTTAATGCGAGGTCACGAGTACAGTGCTACAGTGAACAGTGGAACCCCTGGAACTGCTCGAAAATTGCTGTGGAAAAACGCGATGTCTATATCGGAAAATAATCACGTAACGTTTTATCTTATTTGCATAATTATTATTTTATAATTATTATTTATAATTATTTTAATTGCAGAAACTCAATCACAATGCTCAAACGCCTTCCAAGAAAATCACGGGCACATTTGTCCTTGGCAAAAAACGAACTAAGGAACCAACGTTTGGTAGGATTTTGCCCAGCTCCTCCGGCAAACGGCAGTTTCTTTTAGACTTTTTGGAAGGTCGAACTAGACACGTAAACAAAGGCTTCGAAGCCGAATCGGCGGATTGGGATTTTGATAACGACCCGATTGCCAATATGAAGGGTGAAGAGTTGGCCAAGTTGAGGCAGCAAATGCTATCGAGGAAATTGCCCAACTACTTCGAAGGCGAGTACGAAGAGTTCTTTTTCGACGACGAGGAAGAAGAGCATAAAAGTTCGAGGGGTTCGCACAGTCCAGCACCGACCATCAGGAGCAATCTGAGCACGCCGAGAAAGCATAAAGTGAGCCCCGTGATGAAACCGAAGAAACTGAGCTTCAAACTTCCCATCGGCATCGATGCCAAGAGCTTGAGGACTGGAGATGACGCTAAAATGAACAGCCAGATGTCGCTGGACGGCAAAGATGGCAGCATGTCTTCCAAAGATTCCAAGGATCGAGCACCGTCAGTAACAGACTCAAAGCCTTTTGCACACATCGCCGACACCTTACGTGGAAGTTTGGAAAGACTCATTAACCACGGATCACCTCTTCTGCGATACAAGGATAGTCCCAAAGTGAAGAAGAAAGACGAAATCAAAGTGGCAGGCAACGAAAGTCCGAAATTAATCGTCAAGGACAGTCCGAAAGACATTCCGAAAGTAACACTCAAGGATAGTCCGAAGGAAACGCCGAAAGACAGTCCGAAAGTGACGCCGATGGATAGTCCCAAAGTGACACCGAAGGACAGCCCGAAAGTGTCGGTCACACCGAAGGACAGTCCGAAAACGTCAGTGAAAGACAGTCCGAGAACATCAGTGAAGGACAGTCCGAGATCGTCAGTGAAGGACAGTCCGAGATCGTCAGTGAAGGACAGTCCGAAAATGTCGATTAAAGAGGCTGTGAAAGCGACAGTGCGAGGTAGTTTGAGTCCAAAAATAAGAGAAAGTCCAAAGGCAGAGAGGAAAGAGAATTACAAAATCAATAATATTGTAGCCACGATGCCGAGTGAAAGTGATAAAGTGACGACCGTTAAACTGCTCGAGAATAAGCCAATTATCGATCCAGATTACAACATAGCAGTTGGGACGAAGGAGAAGGTTTTGCCGATAAGTAATGCGTCGCAACAGGTGAAACCTGAAACGCCGAAAAAGAATACGACCGAGACAAAAGTTGACGCTGAGCAGAAAAAGGAGACGAACGAAGCCCATCCAATTGCAAATAACGTTGCGACAAAGGCTGTTTCTGTTTCGGTTTCCGACCAAATCGCAAATAACAACAAACAATCAACTCCACCAACTTCTGTTCCTATTAGACTTTCCAATGAATCGACGCCCAAATTAAGTCCACGTTTGGCCAAGGATAACAAAGCGGACGTATTGTCCTCGTTGAGGAAGGAGAGCAGCAATAGCAACAGCAGCAGCCAAACGAGTATCAATTCGCAGTCGAGCCAGGTGTCCAAACTGGACGATGTGTCGGCCAAGCCAACTCCCGACAAAATAGTCGCGTCGTCGATCAACGTGATGGTGCCGCAAGAGCAGAAAGTATACAGCGAGAAGTTCCCGCCTCAAACGCCCGCTGTCGTCCGCAGAGAAATCCGACCAACCGAGCTGCACTTACAACAAAAGGAAACCAACAACAAACCGATACTGGGGGTCAAGGCATTGACTAATCTAGTCGAGCAAAATGCTTTGGCCAAAAGTGAGGCTGCGTCGGGCATGAGGTCGTTAACGGCGTCTCCCGTTTTGAAACCGAAGACGTTCAAGCCGGTCGAGGGACCACTGCCACCGACCGGTTCGCCTCAATTGATGAAAGAAAGGGTGCAGATTTTGAACGTGAGCGAGCGCCAGAAGGTGCAAATGACGTACGTGGAGTCTCCGCTGATGAAACGCAGAGAGGTGCCGCAGACCATCGCGCCAAGTCCACTGTTGATGAGGCGAAGCGATCTGTACAATGTGACGGCGAGTCCGCTCACCATGAGGAGAAGCGATGCCAATCAAATGGGACAATCGCTCGCGTCCAATCTGATGTTCGGAAAGAAGTTTGACGGCAATAAAATCCCAGACATGACTGGTTCCGTGACCGGAAGTCCGTTTTTGACAAGAAAAACGCTCGAAACGTCAGAAACTGTCATTGCGAGTCCACTTTTGAATAGAAAACCGACTCAGATCGTCACTTCGAGTCCGTTGTTGAGCAGAAAAACGCTTGAAACGTCAGAAACTGTCATTGCGAGTCCACTGTTGAATAGAAAACCGACTCAGATCGTCACTTCGAGTCCGTTGTTGAACAGAAAACCGACTCAGATCGTCACCTCTAGTCCATTGCTGGTCAGAAAATCTGCTGTCAGAACTGAGGACGCGACTCGGTCTGTGACTGACAGTCCATTGATAAGTAAAAAAAGTGAAGTGAGTAAAGTTGAAGAAACGGCTCCGACCGGAACCGGAAGTCCCGTGATAGGTAAAAAAGCTGATGCGATTACAGTTCAAGAAATGACTCAGTCTGTAACTGCAAGTCCAGTGGTGAATAGAAAGTCTGATTTAAGCACGATTGAAGAAGTGGTGCAAGTTGTTAGTCAGAGTCCATTGGTTGGCAGAAAGGGTGATGTGGGCAAAATTGGAGATGTGGTTAAGGTTGAGCAACTAGCAAAGTCGATCACCGCGAGTCCAGTGCCCGCTAAAAGGGTCGAAATGCTCAAGAGCCAAGAATCCGTTGCGGTCAAGAGGGAAGAAACCACTCGAGCGGTTCCGAGTCCACTGGCAGCCAAGAGGATTCAGGAGATAACGCAGTCTGTCGGCAAAATGACCGAAGCGAATAAGATAGAAGAAACTCAATCCGTCGTTGCGAGTCCGTTGGCGGCCAGAAGAACGCTTATCAACAAGTGCCACGAACTGTCGCAACTGGCAACCCATAGTCCCATGTTGGGCAAGAGGGATTTGAAACCGGCTCCGGATAAAGTACACACTATAGTAAGGGCGGTAATCAGTACCACCATTCAAATCGACAAGACAACAATCGCATCGCCAATACCTGCTCGGCGAAACATGGACGGTTTGAAAAAGTCTCCACCGGTACCACCGCCACGGAAATTTCTGCATTTGAATAAAGAAATGCTCGAGAGTCAGACAGATCAGAAGGTGGAGAAAGTTGAGAAAGTTGAGAAGGTGGAAAAATTAGAAAAGATGGAGAAGGTACAGGAGGTACAGGCAAGCGCTGTCGCGGTCAATGTAAATAAGTTGGAAGTGGTCACGTCGGAAGCGGTTCCGGTGATCACTATGGATCCGAACGACAGTGTGAACGTGGAAAAGAAGGCGAACAGCGAGACAAGTAGTGGCTATCAGAGTGAGAAAGCGAGTACGGATTCGCCCGCTGTGGTGCACAAGGAAGCTAAGAGTCCGAGCAGGGAAATCGAGAAGATGGAATTCGCCGTAGAGTCGAAGCCGATGAGTCCGAAAGAAAAAGAACAGAGTATCAAAGATCTAAATAAGGATTCGCCGTCGAGTAAGCATAAGGAGAGCAGCGTTAGCACTGGAAGATTGAGTCCAAAGAAATTGTCCATGTCGAAATCGCTGTCTTCGGAGAGCGGTACCGCGCAGACTGTGATCAAAAACGGGGACGATAGTTCGGAGAAATTTTCTCTGAAGGACAAAAGGTCATTGAAACAGGATCCGAAAGGTGTGAAACCGAGTCCGGATAGAAAAACGACGACTAAATCGAGTTGCAGTTCGGCAGCTGCCAGTCCCAAAGTGGATATTAAGAACGCGAATAAAAACGGGGTGGCATCGCCGAGTTCGAAAACCTCGTCCGGTGTTAAGATGAACGGGAAGGAAGCGAGCGTGAAAAAAGAGGTGAAGAAACCAGAAGCGGTTAAGAAGGCTCCGGCAGTGTCGGTTGAGAGTAAGGGCAAACCGGTGCCCAAGACAACCGACTCGAGTAAGATCAAATCGAGTGAAAAGTCGAAGAAGGAAACGATCAAACCCGGGGATAAGGCGAAGGAGGATGCTGTCAAAAAGAGTCCCATCAGCGAGCATAAAAAGAGTGATGCCAAAGAGGCGCCGACAAAGGCGAAAAAAGAATTGACAAATGCGAGTGCAAAGGGGAAGGATACGGTGGGGAAAAAGGAAATGGATAAGAAATTGAAAAGCGAAAAAAGCGAGGTGGATGAGAAAGCTGTGGTTGTGAAGGAGAGGACGGCCGAGGATGAGGTGGAGAAGGAGAAGGAGAAAAGGGACGCTTCCGTGTCTCCGAAGCCTCCTAGTAAAGCGAAGGAGAGCGTGAAGAAGGAAGTGGTAGCGAAGGAAAAGATTGTAAACGCGACAAACGAAAAAAATGAGGATTCAAAAAACGTAGAAGCTCAAGGGATGGCGGCGAAGGATGCGTCAAAGTCACCCCTTATGTCCAACATACAAACGCGCATTCGACATCGATTGGAAAATAAGAACGAGGAAGGAAAGAGGAGCCGCGAAGGATCGCCGCGATTGATTAAGATGTGTAACGATAACAAGGAATTCTATTTTGATGCTGAGATCGAGAAAGATTACCCGGAACTTGTGGGCTCTCCGCGACCAATGCGACGGGACAACCTGTTTAGCAAGAGCCTCATCAAACACCGTTGCGGGTCAATAGTGGAGAATCGACGGTGCGGTTCGTTCGACGAGATTCAGAGCACATCCAGTCATCACTACGACAGCTCGAGGAATAGAAACGTCCCTTGGAGGGGCCTGGGTCCCCGAAAGGACAGTTACAACAGTCACTCCGAAAGGGACTTGAGCAAAAACTGTCTCCTACCGCCGTCAAGAGCCGAGAAAAGCGAATTGTCGCCCAGTGCCAATGCAGGTAAATCATCATCATCTCCATCACGTGATTTAAGTAAACAAGTAGAGGTGGAGGTGACCGCCGAGCGTTGTCCTCCCGGAAGTGGACAATGTGGTGAGGAAGTAGATAGGGGGTATGTGTGTTACAGACGTGGCAGCTACAATAGTCATACACACAGAGAGATGGAGGAACTGCTTCGGAAGGAGTGTGTGGTTGAGGTCCACTGTACAACGAAGGTGCAAGCGAGCGAAGAAAGGCGGGTGCACAGAAGAGAGGCCGGAGACGGAGGTGGCGGAGGTGGCGGTTGTGGCGGCGGCGGTGGCGGGGAACCTCCCAACAAGTGCCTAAACAGTGGCAAGTATCGGCAGACGAATTCCGGTGTGCCCTACTGCGTGCTACACAACCACAAGAAGGCGTGGCGCGAGGTGGCCGTGTACGCGCCGCCGTTGGACAGCGAGGAGACGGGGGACGTGAACAATCCGCGGTGCAGTCCTGCCGGTGCCGGTAGGATCGAGAGCAGCGCGGCGAATGCGAATCTGAAGGAAAGTGCCGAGTGCGTGGCGCCGAACGGGGACGAGTTGGGTCGTCTGGGATCGAGTTTGGACGACATGTTGAAGTGCGAGGTGTGGCTGATGAACCAGTGCGGAAACATTGAAATATCAAGTGCCAAACAGTCTTCGGTGAGCGAAGACAACTCTTCAGCGGCCTTGTGCAGCAAAAGGAGCGGGACAGGGACAGTGGTGCGGAAAGCGAGCAAATGCGAGCCTACCTCAGGCAGTCCTTCTCTCGCTAAAGATGCTAAGCAGAAAAGCGAGGGCAAGGGGACGCCGAAAACGCCGAGAACTGCGAAGGAAAGTCTAAGTAAGGGACAGAAGTCGAGTCCTAAAACTCCAAACAAAGGGAGCAGTAATAGCTCTCGTATTAAAAGTGGCCTTCAGAAGGATAACAGTGGCAGCAAGTGCAGTCCAGCTAAAACTTCCAAAGAATCTAGGAGTCAGAAGACGACGGTGGTCAACAGCGACTCCACAAACACTAGTGGCCTTCGAAAAAACAGTAATGAGTGTAAGAAATCGCCGTCGCCGTGCTCGAAAAGCGTGCATTCTTCAAAAAACACAAGCAACAACACTAATAATAACAACCCTAGTCAAAAACAGTGCATATCCGATGCTAGTAAACTCGTGGCCGACGCGAATCAGTCGTCCACGTGCCGTCTGAACGAGGTCAATTACATGGCTTCCACTTCCAAGGACGGGCCCATTCTAATCAACGAAGTCGACAAGCCCAAGAAGCATTCGCGCAACATTCTGGCCGAACAGGAGTCTTTTGGCAGCGATGTCACCGACGACGTCCACTCGCCACCGACGAGGGCTTCAAACCAAACCACGGTCAGCAACGGCAATGTGCCGGCATTGGAGTCGTCGTCGTCGGTTCCGCTCACGAGGAAGGCGGGCGTCAAAGTGGGTGTGAAGAGCAAAGTGATCGCGACCACGGCAGCGGTCAACAGCCCCAAGTTGACGAGAAGGGACTCGGGTTATAAGTTAGCGCCCTCTCCACTTGTCAAAGAAATTCTTGACCTCGAAGCTACACACTCCCCGAACAGAAGGCAGTCAACGGGTAACCTGGTTAAGCAGGAGGACGAGAAAAAGGGGCGGTAAGCCACCCTACTTCCTCCACCAATTGCATTATTTCTGCATATAGAAAAATAGTGACTTCTGCACATATATTGCTCATCTTTTTATTTACACATAAGTTATGTTATCACAAAATATATACGCTATCTTTTACTAGCAGTGCCGACATCAGCTTCATTTCATTTTGGATCGATTGTATCAACTCGTTTAGACAATTTTCCATTTTTTGTTCCCTTTTTTTCTTTTCTTTTTCATCAATTCTGTGAAATCCCCCAAGACCGCTCATCATACGCGATCTGCATTACAACACGTATCAAATAAGGGACTGATAAAGTGATAAAGTGATAAATAAATAAATACACTGCGCTATTTTGCTCTGTCTTGAGGGAATTCGCTTTTTTATTTATTTTTTTTAAACAAACTTTGATACAATTAGTGAATTGATAAATTGGTGCAGTCGGTCCCTATTAAGAAGTGTAAGCAGTTTGTTGTCAGCGTTGGTTTTTTATATATTTTTTTCAATAGCTTCAATATTTTCGGGGGACAAGCCAGTCCTGGTAGCAAAATTAAAGGAAGCAGCACAGAGTCGGAAGTCTTAAAGAAAAATGACGCGAAATCAGAAACGAGTAAAAGTGTAAGTTGATTTATTTAGTTTTAGTTTGAGAATAATTAACACTTTTTTTTTTACTCATTAATTTAGAGTTGGTTTTCTTGGAAATCGTGGAGAAAAAGTGTAGAAAACTGTGCATCCTTACCAGGGACACCCCCCAATCACACGCCACAAATGATGCCAAGAGGGGTATCAAAGCCAACACTACTGTCTCCAATTCGTCATGGCAGTGATGGAGATTTAAATTCTTGGTTTGCTGATAAGTAAAAGCAACCTCGGAAGTGACAAACTCAAAACTATGGAGCTATATTTCAATTGCTAAAGCTACGAAATCTGCAGCTGACAATTAAGAAGAGTTGAGAGAAAGAAGAGAAAAGAATAAGAAAGCAAAAACTTCCTACTAAGTCGAGGGGAAAAGAAAATCTGAAAAACAGTCTATTTTTTTTGGTAACTGTTTGTCCAATTTTTAAGCTGAACATTCCGTTTTGATATGGTTCGAGTGATGTGTGAAAGAAAAACTTGGGAAAAAGTCTATTGTTACATAAATTCCTCACAAGTCAAGAAAAAAAGAAACCAAACCACACCAGCAACAAGAAACAAGGTAGAAAGTAGTGCACCTAACTACCTCTCTCTCCTCTCATCTTCCTGACAGAAACTTGAGAAAAAAAATACGTGTGTTCGAAATTTGAAAAGACAATTTAATAATTACCGATTGTAATAACCAACTCACAGAATTAATTCTCTTCTCTAGTCCGATCAAATAACAATTTTAGCGTTTCTTGACTCTGGCATTCATGTCATAGCATTTTTCTCACGTGTCTCAACAAACAAAACTGTCCCATTTCATGTCCCACTTCCAACTCCCAGGTTTTATTTTGGGACAAAACTTAATGTATGCTTATCTTAAGCAATCTCTAACATACAAAATAATAATAATCCGAGAGTGAGAGACATGGGGGATTGAGAAAAAACAAATTATAATTAAGAATTTATTAATGGCTTGAATGTTATAAATTAGTCAAGGTGATTTTTTCATGTCTAATAATATTTAATGTTCTACTTTCTTAAATGGCCCTGCTTGCCAAAAAAGGTGTATGGTTTTTGTGAACCAGTCTTTACGACAATGATAAAACAAAATAATAATAATCTTGAAATTTATTTTGTAAAATTAATAACAAACCGAAATTATTCTTTTTAGAAGGGTAGTTGGTTACAAACTTTAAAAAAAAATAACAAAAAAATAAAATAAAATAAAACTGGGTCGTAAAACTTAGTTAATAATTACTTATAATTCCATTCTAACAAGTCCTTAAAAAGTATTTATTATTTTTCTTGCTAATTCTCATAACGTAGGTTATAAGTTGCATGTTTAGACAATAATAGTTTTCATTTTGTTTGAAATTATTTGTTCGTCATCAATGGGAATGTTTGGAGGATGGGGGAGGATGGGGGAGGGAAAAAGATTTCTTTGTCTTAAATCTTTACGGCGTTAAATTCGATTCATGATTAATAATGAATAAGAAAAAAAAATATAGAATTTTAGGTTTGAATTTCCTCGTAAACAATTGTTTTACAATATGGTAGAGAATAGTCTAGTGCGTTTAACTTTAATTACATTTAATTCACTTGCAGAGTAAATAATTGTAATTTTTGTTTATTTAAAAATGGCTAAAGCCATCAGTAACAAGTTAACATTCATGTCTTATGGAATGCTGTTGTTGAATGAGGGATGTTGAATTTTTTCAGAAAACGTGTGTATATCATTTACTATTCCCTCCATTGCGATTTTTTTTTCATTCTAAGTTTGAAATTTGCGAAAAGAAAAGAAATTTAAAAAAAAAAAACCTGTTTTATTAATTTTGAAAACATTTGGTTCGAAGTATAATTAGAACCAAATTTAAATTTGTTATTGTAATACATTAACAAGAATGTGTAACAATTATTACATTTAAAATCGAAAATAATTCTTAAAAAAATGAGAGAAAATACTAAGTTTATATTTCCATTTATGACATTTATTATCAAAAATTGTGTTACACGTTCTTGTTATTTGTTTACACAATTATTAAGTTATGATTAACTTTTTTCATCACACCAGATATCAATTATGACAGTATAACCGTCTTCAATGGAGCTATGTGAATAGCTCAGGCTCAAAAAAATGTAAACAGTAAACTTGATAAAAGTGGACTATTTTTCATGTTCATTTACCCCTTCCTTGTGCATGTGATGACGTTTTATCATGTATAGTATGATACCAAATATGTTGGGAAATTTTTTGTACCAAAATGGGATTGTAGAATGTAAAGATTATAGGATTGAAGTAAACGTTGATGTTTTCTGTAGAGAAAGGTTTTTTTTTTCTAAAAAAATCTAATTTCTTTAATGGTTGTTTAATTTCAGTGCAAAAATTCATATTTCAAGACTGTTATTGATTGAAGAAAAACGGTGGAATATTTCGTGTAAATTTTTGCTTCTTATTTTTATACAATTTGTGCTTGTTAAAATCTCATTGTGTAAAACCCATTCTCTTTTTTAGGAATTGTATATTTATTTCTAACGTTACTATTGCCGTTTTTTCAATTTGTTGTTGATAGTACTTTTTTAATTGTCGTAAGGCCAAAATAATATTCATTTTCATAGCAATATTCAGCCTTGATTTTCTTTTCGAGTTTAACAACCGAGTTGATTTTACATGTGGACTCAAGCATTACGATTGCAAATTGAATGAAGACCAATTTTACATTTGGCTTTGTGTGCAACAAATGTTCAGTCTGCATATAAGACCAATTTTATTCAATAATTACTTGAATATAGTTTTCCCCCGCCTCATTTTTGTGATATTAATTAGTTGTAGATATTTATACTTGTGTCTAGTGTTTATTTCGTGAGTTGTGTACAGTATGACAAACTAGTTCACATATGTAAATAAATTCCTGCAGTTCACAGATAAAGTGCATTGACTCCAATTAATGCGCGCTAAAATCGAGAGTAAAACGTGTTAAATGTGATTTAGTTTCAATTTATCGAATGCTGTGCAGTTAAGTGAACCATTTCCTTTATAATATCAAACAACGAGATTACAGCAACAGCATGAAGCCTTTGATTGAGGCTAAATGGACTGTGGTTGATGGCAACTTTTAATTGATATAACTAAATATGACGCACTGTTTTAACCCTTTTTAAAGGGGAATATTAAGCTTTTTAGTTTTATTTTCGAAACCTGACAGTTATTTTTAATTCTATGCTGAATTTGCTTCGTATCGGCACAGTTAGAATAGATTATAGTTTTAGATTTCTACTTAAATTTGTTATTGCAACATAAACAAACAAATAAATCGAAAGAAAAGAACAATTGACAAATCCCATTTGTTTTTTGGAAACAAATATTCTGCCTTCTCCCAAAGGCTCTAAGACTCGAACAGCTAACTTAAAGGTTCATCTTTTTTTCTGTTCTGGAAACTTTTCTGCCAGTATTTTGTTCAAGCACCGCTCGAATAGCTGTTGTCGTAACTCTTCGATACGTCGTTGGCATACTCGACGTTCCTCTTCTAAATCTTTAAGCTCTTGTTCTAAAATTTCAAGTCGTCGTCTCGAATTTTCAATTTGTCGTTCTAAATCTTCAATTTCCTCTTCTAAACCGTGCGAGTTAATGTTGACGACCTTCGAAAAGACAGGTATAAAGCACCTAGTTGTTACATCCAAGCGGAAGCGAACCCTGATGACCAATCTACATATTAATAATAATCAAACAATTATAGTAATTAATCCATCGTGAGTAAACAATTAATACAAATACTAACACAAAAACAAAACATACGTACATGCCATTGACGTTAAACATGATAATATACATGTCTGAAACCTTGAAACTTAAGACTTAAGTGAGTAACTAACTACAAGAAAAAGGTGTAAACTAAAAATATTCCTCCAAATCTTAAAAGATATAAAATAAATTGCCCGATTGCTTACCGAAAATAGCTTCTGCTCGTGTTATCCTACAATGCGCTTTTCTCAAGTCCCAAAAATAACCGAGAACACTTTGAATAATTAATGACGTATATCAGTAGGAACTGGAAGCAGTATTCATACTAATTTGCATACACAAGAGAATTTTTTGCCAATTTCCTGATTGATATCGCTATCTGGAATGAATAAATGGAGAAATCAATAGTCGTAATCAACTTAAGTAGTAACAAATTATTATAAAATAATTTATTGCATCATCTTTCAATTCAATTTGTATGCAGATAAATTCAATGCCAGATGTTAAATTTTTTTGAAATTTTTATTACTCTACTTTTTATCCCGTAATAAAAACAACTTTTCTTTTTCTTTTTCAAAAATTCATAATCAAACTCCGAGTCCGTATGCATTTTTTGAGTAAAATTTAACTACTTGAGATTTTAGATTATTTAAATTTTAGATAATAAACCAAACTTCTACTAGATGGCAGCACGTCAGCAGTTGTAGCGCCAAGAAAAATAGAAGTTCACACGCGAGATTACCTCCACGATATGAATATTCACTCGTGGTCAAAAAAACTTCACTTGGCTACTATAAAATCACACTGAAACTAGGGTAGTTTTTTTGTCCACGGGTGTTCATTATGAAGGCCTTTTCATCTAGGTATTGAATATAAAATTATTGCATATTTGCATGTGCTATTTTGTAGGGAGAATAAGTTGTTATTATTATTATTTTTATTTTTTTTTTAGTTTTAATGTAACTTTGTGACTCCTAACCCTTCAATAGCATTCCACTACTCGCTGGGACTAAAAGGATCGAAGGGCTTCGCAGCAAAAACATGAAACATGATGAAGATCGATAACGTCGAAACTGACCTTTTAAAAGTTCATTTTAAAATGCCGGAATATTAATATACGTTATCTACTATTCAGATCAGGCTATATGCATATCAAAAACCATGCAATGCCTATCCCCATGCTAAAAAAACATTCAGAAACACAAAAACAACACCAATGAGTAATCCCAGCAACCATTTTTCAAAAAAAAAAAAAAAAAAATAGAAAACAAACTACGTAATCGTTATCATTATCAGGTAGTGCAAATAAAATTCATGTTAATAGTGAACCCATATAACCAATATCGCGAGAAAAATAAAATTCTGTTCCACGAAAAAAAAAGCAAAAGCATCAAAACAACACTTAGCAAGGATCGGGTGCCATCAAAAACTCATTTTCTTGAGTTATTTGAACCCAAGCATTAACCAAATTGGTTGTTTAGCATTTTGTTCTTGTAAAATGCTGCAATGTGCTCAATTTAAGTAGGAAAATCGATTAGGTCTGTTTAAAATTCAGGAGATTTCTTCCCACTTATGCCTATCATTTCTAGTTGCGCCTAAATCGACTTCACACATTTTACCAAATTAATTCAACAAAATTCAACAAAATTCCACATGCGCACACCTGAAAACTTCGCAACTCATAAATCGTGAAAGCGCAAAAGAATAATGCAATTAAGTTAAGCCACTTATGATTCCCCTGTTTACTCTTACCTAAATATATAAACAGCGGGTACAAAGCAAACCACTTTAGCAGTTCTAAAAATGGAATGTAAAAATGTGTTTGTATAATGTAGTAGTTTACAATTGTCCATCAGCAAGCTATAAATAACTAGGAGAGTAACTACAGATGAAGGAAGTCTCAAAATAATAATTAATTTCTAATTTTATTTTTATGCAGCCACTCTAAACATAAAGCGATTCATCATTCCATATTTTAATATTACAACCGTTACTCTAATTACATCGTTTTCTCTAACCAGAGGATGTAAACATAATACATCACTGCCGTTGCTGCGTCACTAATGTCATGGTTCAGGGTGAAATCAGCTGGTATACCCGATTTCTATTTTTAGCAACGACCTTCTGCCAACTCCGTCACATTCAGCTGCAGGAGAGATGGACTCAATCCTATTTTTGTCCTTCATCTAACGACATTGTTTGGCTAATGTTGACACATAGTCAACAAAATCTTTATCAATTTTCTTTTCTTATTAAAGTTTTAATATTGATTAAGACATTAAATAGTTGTTTTGGATTTTCAATTTCAATTTAATACAATATACAAATTTAAGGGAATTTAATAAATGATCATTGCTAAGATACGAGATGAAGTCAAAAGCGTTTTGCTTTAAGATAAAAATAATAATAAAACATTAAATTACAAAATACAAAATATCGGTTGCAAATTTTTATTGTTAAAAAAAAACCAATGTTTATCTGTGCTCAAGTTTGAAATTAAACTCAATTTTCAATGCATTAGTGTCGGCTTTGCTTCAATCGTTGCACAATACGAATTTCCTGACATTCTACACCCATGTGAATCAGTTTGAAGTTAATGTGGAACTGCGGTTTTCGCAATGTCAACGCAAGTTGAATTTTCAAAGCAATCGTCCTACACCAATTAACACTCAATAGCTGTAATTTACGCTTAAAAAAATCAACTTAAGCAAAAAATCGAAATCCCACTTGTATAGATGACCCAATGACATTTCAAATCTTCCTGTAGCTTTGGACAATTTTTACAGCGCAGCCTCCTATCAAAAGAGATCTGCACTGCACACACGGTTTGACCTTATTAAAAATGCTCGTGACGAGTCTGACGACCATAAATTCAAGGACCTTTTACGACGATTAGAAGAACGATCAAGCTCCAAAACTGAAAGAGCATTAGCACTTAGGGATAAGTGCATCACAGAACCTTCTGCACAATTGAAAACTTATTGCAATTCTCATTGTAAAACCGACATTTAAAAAAATAAAATTATAAATTGTATGCAGCCAATGTATTTATTTATTTAGTTATTTATTTTTAACAGCACTCTAATGGAGTAAAAGTACAGGTATGGATTGGGATTAAACAGATTTTTGTACGTTTTGTATAAGCGTCTATGCATGTGTTTGCAATGAGAGCGACAGCGCAGGGTCGAGCAGTCGTGGACAAAAGTTCTAAGTTCAAGAGGGAGGTCATTCCACAGGGGAAAACAGCGATATGGATGTGATTTCGCCAGATACAGGTACATAATCTGCGAATTCAGCAAAAACATCATCTCCAGACGTCTAAGAAAAAAAGAATTAAAATTTTTTCATACAAAAGCATTGAACTGACTTAAGACGAAATTCAAGTGCTAAAGAAACGCCGATATTGCACCCACTCTCAATCAATAAACTTTCGTTCTCCAATTGAACAGTTGTCAACAGCAGATCACACATGTACAAGATCTATAAGTCAGACGGCCCAATAACCTTCACTTAACCTTTAAATTTCAAGCAATTAAAAAAAACTGCATTCAACATGAAAATAAATGCTGACGTTTAATTAAATTCAGTCGAGTTAATTAATTCCAAATGAACAGAACACAACTCAAGTATAAGAATAAACCTTTTGCGTCAAAAACACCTGAGTTCAATTGAAACTCATAGTGACAACAGACAACACACTTGCACAAACCTTGCCGCAATAGCGTGCGTTCAAGACGTAGCTGTGCCGTGCGATGCTGGATGTCGTCACTGATTGTCAGGTGATTGATACCTTGATATTTCCACCTGGAAGTGGTTCCAATCGTCAACCGAGCCCTTATCATCGTCATCTGCCAAGAAAAAAATTAAAGGTCAATCTTTTCAATTTAATTCTTAATGCTAAATAAACACGCTGCACTAGACGCATTTATTAAGTAATCTAGCATTTTAAATAACATATTTAAGCTGTCTGGTTTCATTCGCAGTTTCCACGTGCACGACATTTAAAGAGCAACAAAATAAATGAGTTAATTCTTGTTATTTAACTTTGTGCAATTTTGGGAGTTCTCGGTACACATAAATAAAAATTGAAATTGTTTTGCATTTTAGCTAACTTATTTATTATGTAACAGATGTAATTCATTTTCTCCTAAAAAGAAAATTGGAAACTATTCGAAGAAATCTAATTTCCAAAACCGTAATTCATTAAAATTACAGAAAGTTTAAGCTTAAAAATATAAATAAAAAATTTTTAGATATAGAAATAAAATATAGAAATAAAAAAGACATCATTAATCCACATCACGACATCACGTTTGTAACTATTACGTCATACTCATTTTAATTAATTAACAACCTGTTTCACACTCACGCATCCATTGTATTTTGGCACGGAAAGTGTTAGGCCCAGAATAACCAATCATAAAAGCTTTTAATATTTACCACGAATAAACTTAGTTTGCACCTGTTCAAACAGCATCCAAAAGTAAAAATGTCTTCCTGCACGTGGCTTAATTCCGGGTTGATTTTGATACGTTACATCATCAATAATATTTTCAAAATAAAATGTAATTCGAAAATCACAAAAAAAAAAATTTTAAATGATATGAAAAATTTTCTCCTCTAACCACGCGTAAATTTATTGATGATTAATGACAGGTAAGAAAATCTTATTACGATTTAAAAGCGGCTCCACGTTTCACTTTGCTCATGGGAATATGTTAGGTAAAACTAGTAAACTTCCCCTAAAACCACGTTTTTAGTGTTTTTACCATAAAAACAGCCCACTAATCGAAGTTAACGCTTTAAAGTTCGTTCTAATTCAGTTCAATCCTTCATTTCCTCTCAACCGTCCGCCTGTGACGCAATATCCAGGATCTGGTGTGGACAGTTCTCTAGAGTCATTGACCCTTTCGATTCTTTTTATAGTACCAAATGTAGCATTTTACGATTTTAAACTCTTTTCTCCCATTTTATTACCTACAATTTCATTGATTGCTCTCATCCAGCCATCCCTGAACTTCACTTATTCTCCCCGAAAGGAGATCTTTTGACTCCATCAAATGCCGGAATAAACAGACGGAAGCGCACAACACGAGTCATGCAGGAAAGCCAATGGGGTGTTTTTTTACTTCTTACAATCTCGAACAAAAATAATCACCAAGACACACCAGCCGTTCTAGACACTTTTTGTTACAAATTTCTAGGAAAAATAAAATTGCTTTCCGTAGCAATGACCCGACGAAAGAATTTTTAAAAGAAATGATGAAATCAATTTATATTTTGAAGGATTTCAAATCACTAAATTTTAATTAAGATATCAGCATGAAAAGAATCTATTCCAGCGTCTCATTTGTCTCCGTATTGAAATTGCCACTCGGTAAGTCCCAGTAATTACATCAAGCAATGCATGCGACATTTGCCAAACCAAAGGCCAATGCTTTTAGCATTATAAATTTCCAGCTACTCCAGTTAATATTGAATTTAAGTCCTCGCTGTTGTTGTTTTGGCATCATCTTCACCGCAGATAGAATGATTAATTTTATCCCGGGTCCAGTTTCACACTTCAAAATAATGATGGTCAAAACAAACAACAAGATTAGAATGTTTTCTTATCTCAAGACATAACCTTACCTTGAAAACGGTCGTAAAACCTCCGTTTTAAATTGAAAAGCCAATAAAAACACTATTAAGACGAGTCATTCCTCTCGAATTTTACATTAAACATTTTTTTCTCCCCCCCAAACATTTCTAGATTTCTAGATTACAAACGTTAATTGCAGCCAACAATGTGAACGAACTATTTTAAAAACAAATTTACAAATTTTGAAATTTGAAGAACAAAAAATAATATTTAAAAAAAAAAAAATCCATCACGCCACATCAAATGTATATAACTCGCAACGCATCTGCGTCACGCGCTTCACTTTTGCCGCCAACCCCACCAGAGATTGGATCCAACCCAATTTCCTTTTCGTTCTGGAAAGAAACCAAGCTAGCCTGAGCTCAAACGCGGATCGAACGTGTTTCGCAGACCAGACCCACTGACACTGACCATCAGCAACGAGTCCACACCGACCATCATCGACGCTACTGCAGGTAAGTTAATTCTGCTCCTGTTTTCCCGCCCAATTTCACTGTCATTTAAATTTCTTTCTAAATTTAAAATTCTTAATGACTTCCTGATCGCCGATTGGTTAACAATTTAATTTCGCGTGCGAAACAATTTTTGAAATTTAAATTTCGTGCCACGATTGTAGAAGTCACGTTCAGTTGGCAAATAATACGTTAATGGAGGTGTAAATTGGTTTTACGCGCGATGTCACACTTGTTTCATTATTCGCTCTTCGCTATCGCTACTCTATTCAGCTTCGCACAAATTTCCTGTCAAGCGTGGGCGTTGGAAGTCACGTTGAAAGAACGGCACATTCCTTTTCCCACATGAGAAATATTCCGCATTTTTTTCTGAAATAATTTGCCTACCGCACGAAATTTGCGGGCAATCATGGCATCTTGTCAAAAAAAATATAGGTGAAACCTCAGCATCTTGTCGTCATGGCAACACAACCATTTGGTCACTTATCTGCATTTCTCATTCCTACGATAAAAAAATCCGTCTATATCACTAACCTGTCAATTTAAAATCACCCAAAATACAAATTAATTCTACAGTAATTAAAAAAAAATATCAAAACTACACAAAACCTTAGAATAAATATATTATTTAGTGATTAGGTGTTGTGGTTTTAATTTCATTAATTAATGCTTTTGTTAAATTGTATATTACGTAATTCATGTACGATTCATCAAAATTAATAAATAATGAATTAAATAACCTTAGAGAACTTTAATTTTTCCATTTCGCCAGTAGAATTTAAGCCTTTATTGATGAACGGTTTGGTGAACACGCCACTGCTGTCAAGTCAAATCCATCGTTTTATGGTTAAAATCATTACCGACCCACATATTTCTAGTGGCATCAAAGTACTACACGAGATTATTAAACCCATAACTTATCCGCGTGGATATAGTTTCAATTAAGTATTTTCATCAACCACTCTGTCACCGTGCTTAACTTAATTCTTGTTTGTTTACATCTTCAACTGCAACCTTGAAGAAGTAACCCAAATATTTTCCACCCGTTCAATTGTCAGCAAATAGTATAAAGCTATTGTGAAGTCAGTTCAATAACATCTCAAGCTTTGCACAGACCCGAAACAAAAGTTAGAAAACAACCGTTTGCAACTCAATAATGTAACCTCAAAGCCCACAATGTTTAAAGTTGTGCTATTTCGGCAGCACAAGGGGGTCAATGTCTACTGGCAGTTGGCACTAAGCTTCTCGCACCAATTTTTCCACCAAACTCGCAATTTGCAGCGTTTTATTACGAAAATTTATGTCAAATCAATTGATTGTATTCAATTTTGAATCACAGTATGTATTGTTATCTGAATTCTGAACTTGAATAAGAAATAACAGCCAAACATATCATTGATATGTACACTTCCCCTAAAATATCCTATAATGTAGTTGTAAAAATTGAATGATCTTGCTCAATGCTCAACGTCAAATGCCAGACGTCAAACGTTAGAAATTTCATTTTTCAGTTGGATTCTCCTTTTTCCTTAGTAATACTACACAGATATCAAATAATATGTTTTTTTTTTGAATTGAAATTTATCCATAAGTACGTAATGCTTCCATTTATAGTGGAATCCTATTACAAGAAAAATAATCAATAATATAGATAGATAAAAAAAAGAATCAATAATTAAGCAGATAAAAATATAATCAATAATTAAGTAGATAAAAAATAATCAGTAATTAAGTAGATAAAAAAAATAATCAATAATTAAGTACAAAAAAATCAAACAACTGTATTTGGATTTAATTTTTTATGCACTTTAGTTCGTAAGCTAAACTAAACTCAATAATTAAATATAAGGCAGAAACCATACACACAGCAGGAAAATTTAGATGCAACAAAACGGCTAATGAATAAGGAATAAAGTAATAATAATAAACCCTTCCAATACGGACAATGGTAGCGCCTCCATTATAAACTCTTGCCATTTGTTTACTTTATTAACCCGCACAAAATTATCCCAATTATTATTACTAGAAAGAAAACATGCCCTGTTAACGCAGAACTAAACAAGTTGTCTTTATAGCAAACTACAATTGCAATGTCATCGTAGCTTCGTTTGTTTTTCGTTGCTAAACGACCTTCTAATTAGTATCGCACACAAATTCAGCATGGCGCCTTAGCAACAGCAACAGTAAACCGCTTTTGTGGTTTCCCCGCTTGACTTTTGTTCCAGCTTCATTAGTTCCCATAAGATTGTTTATGTCCACGTGTTGTATCTATTAGATTCCAATTCCCAAGACGAAGCCCGCAGGATGTTTGACATTTACATCTTAGAATTCCAACAATTCTTATTTGTACAGTAGCAACAAAACCAAAATTTGTTTACTTTCCATTTTCCATTTAATATTCTGCATTAAAAGAAACCTAGCCACTAGACATGACATCATAGTTACGGGAAGAGGACAGACGGGACACAAAGATGTTTACGACGAAGAATCCGCGCAAATGTCGACAAAAACACCATCATTTACGTGCCCACAGCATCATTGACAGAGACCTCAATGATGAACATTATTAATCTCACACGGATTGCTCAGTTCAGTGAACATTGATGGCTCGGTCATCGCCTTGAAGGATTTGCCATGGGTCCTCTAGGAATCTCATGTCATCTTCACCACGCTAAATCATGTTGTAGTGAGCTCGAAATTCGTTTCGAAGCACAGGAAAATTTACCTTTAAGACGATAGTAAATAATTTGTGACAAAATACAATAATCTAAATTTATTATTTTCAAGTCATGTGTGCAACTCAGGGAGTTGCCATGACAGTAAGGGTGCAAATCCGCAGGTTGCCTCACATCCTATAAAGTGAGAAATTTTCTCTAAAAAAATCCAGTCCGAACCATATCTTTGAATTGAAACCACTGCCTGAAATCACTCTCAATGAATTTACAAGATTGCTTGTAGTATCTCATCAAAGCTAGACACACTTCTTGAATAAGCATCAACTGCTTATTCGAGAACCCAGCTCGAGCCTTTTTAAAGCTATTGAGACTACAAAGGTGAACCAGCGAAGCCATTTTGTGGGAAAAGACAACGCCCACTTCGCGCCGGAGTAAACCAGAGTGGTTTGGTTTGGTTTGCCCCAGCCGTTGATGCAATATTGGGTTTTGAGTTTCTAAGGTTTGATTCAAACTGAATCCTTTGTAGTGAAAATTTCTCACTCTGCTGGCAAGGCTGGACGGAGAGCAAATTTAGAAAGGGAACTCTGGATGGTTAGAGCATATGAACAGGTATCCACATGTTCAGTGCGTTTTGCCACCGAAGGCGCCACTTAATATATAGCCACACTGTATTCTGGGAAGACAACAGGTAACAAACATGCTTAGTTGGCAAGCAATGCTTGACGCGTGATTGCTGTCATTCAATCAGCGCACAGACCAATGAATCAATAGGAAATAACACGGATACGTGTCCATGTTATTCTTGGTTCGTGGTTAGAGCCACTGAAACAAATTTAGTACCGGAAAATCTGGATTTGGTCGGGCTACGAGGCTGGGATGAAATAAATAAAAAATTTCGCAACGTCCCCGGCCACTGGGAAATTCCCGGTATCCTGTCCTCTCTGAGGTTGTGATGCAGCAGGTCATTTATTCTGGACGTCTTAAAACCATACTTTGCAAACTTGTTTCTGCAGAACTAAAGTAGAAGTTACAAAAACCTTCCTGATCCAAACCACAAAACTTTCACATACCGGTAATCCAAATTGGTTCGCCATTGTGGAAGATTATCGTGAAAATGATGTAACCGCAAATGAGTCAGAAGATTTAATTCATTGAGAAGGAAATACATTAATCTCATCAATTTGAAAGAAATCAAATTGATACATTCTATCGAGCGAATCAAATCCATTAGCAAAGAAGAGAATTTTTCACCAACGAAGACCGTTGAATCGCCAAGGTGGAGTTCAAACATTCTTATTTGTTTTTCATTACTAGTCTTGTCACATTAATTATCATAATTTTCTGTATAATTATATTTTTCTTGTATATTATCACTTTTAGTAATACTCTTGCGATTTCTCAAGTCAGAGGATAAGCATTTAAGATATTTTTGTTGAAAGAACCTTAGTTTATTTATGGTTTCTTATAAGCTGGATAGGGACTCAGACTGGCTAAGCCTCCCGCTCGTAATCTTAAATAAGCCATAGACAACCAACCATCTTAGCCGTCCGTTTATTTGATATTTTATTAGTATTTGAGCTCACTTCAGCGTTTGATGAGTTACTTCTCGATGATTTTTCAGATAAATAACCATTTTAATGTGTAGTAAATTTCAAGCTTATTCCTAAATTCTAAACGTCCAAGAAAACACTTCATTAGTTTGGTTTTCGACTCCACCCATTGTGTCAACTTCCCTGTTAATCCATTAAACATTAGAAAATAATACAACACCAAATGTCTGCTTTAGGTTCAATTAAACAAAGCTGTATGGATTGTAAGTAACACTACAAAACATCACCTTTAATACAAGTGAAAAACACGGAAATATGACCTTACAAATAAATTGTATTACCAAAATGGCACTAATTTACTAATAACTGTTAGCCAAATCATAAAGATTATCTTTAATAATACCTTTTAGAGTGCAAGATCTATCAAATGAAAAATTATTCTCCATACTTTTCCACTCTCAAGAGTACTTTTCGATTTAAATCATTCTGGTGCGTGGCTTGTACAAAGCCTAAGTGCATCGGTTTGGCAACGTAATTTCAAAATGATAAATAGTGCTGTAGTTTTTAACGCTCGAAGATTGGGATGATACAATACAACGTGGTTAAGTTTTACAAACAATGCGCTTGATCCCGATTGGTCAAGCGCCACTTCGTCAATTAGACGTTACAGGTGCGCAAGTGATTAGATTCACCTGGCGGTATAAACAAACACTCAAATCCAACACTTCCCCTGAATATTTGTTTTCTTACATTTCTTACATTCCGTAACAAATTGCTGTAACAAATTGCTCGTGTTTTGATTTGAACAAACCTTTTGTTAACACATCCGCGATCATTCTATCGGTCTGTTGGAATTCTATCTTGATATCTCCGAGTTCGTAGGGCTCGCGCAAACTCGTTTTGCTGCAGTCCAATGCGTTGCGGTGAAACACGTATTGTATTGGCTGAATGCGCTTACGACGTACGCGACATCAGGTTGAGTGCAGACAGCGAGGTTGATCAATGATCAATGATCAATGATCCAATCAAATTTTGATAAGGGTACTCACTGGGTCCAGTTTTTCTTTGTCCGTTCCGTCCTCGTTCATCTTATTCTTCTGCAATTTTTGGTTTCCGTCAAGTGGCGTCGTAATCATCAAACAATTTTCCATTCTGAATCGGTCCAAAACGTCTTTCACGTACTTCTTTTGCGTCATTTTGATCGATTTCGATACTTCGTTCTGTTTACATTCGTTTAATCCCAGGACAGTAGTGAATCGGTCCCAAGTCTTTCATCTTGAATTAGCTTTTCAAGTTTGATTTTATTGCGTCCATATTTTTCATTCAATCTGTTGCAATAATAATGTCGTCCACGTAAATTGTGATCAGCGTGATGACATCTCCATTCTTTTTATAATAAACGCACGGATCCGCATTCATCGATTTCAATCCAAACTTTTGCAATATCTCGTCTAACTTATTATACCATTGTCGGCCGATTGTTTTAATCCGTTGCACAATGTCAATTCAAAGTTTGGAGTCTAGGCGCACACATTTGGGACTTCTACTATACATATTCGGAATCTGCTCGCTGATACGAACACAATGAACCTAAATTTATGAAATACCCTCAAAGTAGAGTCCTCCCGAAAAATCCTCATAATCGGCTTTTCTAGCTAAAAATATCTCAATTTATTTTTTTTAAGAATTACCTTTATTCATTCATCACTTTGATCGTATTCCATACGACAACTGATTTGTGGTTTTGTAGTCTTTTCATGATTCAAGTCGCATTCCCATCCAAAGTAGAAAAATCCTATTGGGGAACAGATGGGCGCACAAATAAAATATAAATTTAACCACGTGTACACCCATCACCACCAATCACACAATGTAGTAAATTATAATGAACGCAAACTACCTTATTCTTCGTCTATTTGCTCCAGTTCATTAAGTAATCGCTGTCCACGTGTTGCAGGATATTAAAACGACAAGTTTAGTTACCATGCCAACCGCACAAATTCTCATATCCTCCACCTTGACTCATTGGGGAAGTGAATAAGAACAAAAAAAATCAAATCCCATCGTGGCTAGATCACTACGACAACTGAAAGCGGAAATCGTCATAAGCCGTATATCCTGTCTCGATAATTAGTTTGGAGATCAATTTACAACTTTGGTTGTATCGTTTTCCCAAGTTTTCAAGGGCATTTTCAAGACCTTTAAATATCCAGTGCAAAAAAAAATTTTTTTTTCCTACTCTTTTGTGCTCTTGAATTCGCCGAATTTCTGGTTTTCTTATTAGCCAGCTAATAGTACAAAACAGTGAAACCGTAGTATCCCGCAGTCTTACCAGCATTTATTGCTGAGCAATCGAATTGCTATTATAACAGATGGAATTGAACTGATGTGAGGTAAAGAAGTGGGAAATTGGAAAAAGAGGAAATGTTATGTTTTTGAAACTTTCCATCATTAAAGTATACGTTAAATAAAAACTAAAATACAAATTATTATTATTACTATTATAAAATAGTAAAAATACCAATTTTCCCGTTAAAAAGACTCAATTCCTGTTATTATTACTATTTTTAGATTAATCCGATTTGTATTAGTATTCTTATCTAGAAAATAATAATAATATTCCAAACCAGCCACAGCAAACGTCTGGGATCACGTTCATCCGAAAACTCTCCTTTCACATACATGAATGCTTAATCAGTCGTCTGTAAAAAGTTTAAGAAAAAAATGTAAAAAAAAAATAGAATAAAACGTGCGGATTTGAATGCCACATGACACACGCAACCACTTGCTTTAAGGATTAAAGATCGGTGATGTTTGCAGCATCCAACCATCTTGAACCATCTTTTCAATCCCAAAATGTTGTACCTTGTACTCTGACAAACAATTACAGCATTCAATTTTCAAGTCATTTAAGCCGTTTTTTGGTCTATCCACGTGTGTTAAACAGAAAATCGATTAAACTAGCATTTATAATGCATAAAATACTGCAAATATTTTTATAAAACGTTTTCCCCATTAAAACTGAATTCTCCTTGACCTTGACTGTTCTGTACCACATTTCACTTTCCAAGACAGAAATAAAGCAATACTATTTGACCACATTAAAAAATGCAGCAAACTCAACTGAAGGTTTATTGCGGCTTGAAACAACAATTGGTTGAATCCTACTTGAGCTCAGAAAGACATCCAAACCTTCTGTTCGTTGTAATATTACACAACCCAAAACGACCCTGGAAACAAAGCTTAATAATAAGCACGTACACCTTAAAATGAATAAAAATAAAAATACCGTATGCAAACAATGGCCAAATTGCTGCACTGCAAGGGGATTTCAAAGCGCATCTTGTGTTGTATTGATTAACGATTAAAACATAAAGAAGTTACGAGTCGGTTTCTTCTTATTCCTTCTAATGTTCTAGTTACATTTCAAAGCATGTGGTACCTTACTGATCGTGTTGTATCTTGTGTGGGTACAAATTTATTTAATAATTATTTAATTTAATTATTTAATAATCTTTTTAATAATTTTTTTTCCTGTTTTCGGCATTGGTAAACACTAAACAGTTAAATTTTTATTCAAAACAAGACACAGCTTAAGGATATGCAATGTATACCTTAGTATGTCATTTTTAAAAGCGGAAAATATGAAAAACATCAATATTTGAATACTATTTTTAGATTTTCCAATAGTTAATGTTTTCATTTTCCATTTGTTGTTTCGCTAGGTTTCACATTTCATTACGGTTACGAGATGTGTGCAACTTTTGAAACGGGGCTATGACATAACCAAAGACGTTATAAATAGAAATAGCTATTTCAATTAAACTAACGACCCCTTACTACATAGGGTTTCACAAATTTCCTTGCAGCTTGTCAAAACTAAGCCATTACTCTAAAAATGAACTCTTTGCTGATTGAGTCATATTAAATCCCATTCATTTCGAAAACACTTATCTAAACCGATACAAAAATTCTATAAATGCCTAACGAATGTAAAAATAACATGTATTAAATGCGGAGACTACGGAGAAGAAATTAAATAAAATCAAGTCTCCGCTCAGCGGGAGGCTGAGAAAGCACAACTTACACAATCCACCACTAGATGCCAGACTCCGTCTGGCCTATTCACCCCAGAAACCATCCCATATTTCATCATTAATTGCACGTCAAACATTACTCATCGCAAACATGTTTTTATAACTCGCATCAAAATAAAAAAAAATAAAAAACATTATTTCACTATATTTTCATCTATTCTTAGTCGTATGCTTCATCGTGTTATCAATTTGCTCTTTGAAATGCGATCATTTCACTTTTATCTCAGACTACATGTTTATCAACAACTCGGAACACCACTGGGCAAAACGCATTCGACAGAAATTAATCTGTTTCATGACGTCAATGCCCCGTCACAGCCACGTCTAAATCTCCCACTGCAATCTCTTTATTCCTTTCCGCCGTATTAAACGTCGTATTCACGTTTTTCATATTTAAAACGCAAATTCTGATTATTATTTTTTTAAATCGCGTAGTTCATCGATTTAATAGATTTAATTTAATTTTGAGCATCATTAAACAAAAAAAAACAAAAAACAAAAAAATTAAAATTCGAAAAATTCGATCTATCACCTTGGAGATTCCATTTCCCATTTAAATTTAAAATCTAAATTAAACATTTAGCCGGGTCACTTTAACTGCGGTTTTCCTTTTCTTGGAAAATTCGATCTTGCACCTAGCTCCCATTTACCACTAACCCAGGGGCGACCTGATGCCAAAAATAGAACGCTCACGTCAGCATCCAAAGCCGCCACGTCATTACCATACCAACCGTTCAATACCAAAACCCCCAGAAAATCCTAAATTTAAAAAAATTACACATTTCTAAAACGTGACATCCTACCATCAGCTGAATTTACTGATGCAATCATCACCCCGTCTAAAATAAACTAAAATTATTTATACACCTGTAATTCCCGAAATCATTAGCAATAAAACCGTCGATCCGCGGAATTTGTTTTTGTTTCGCGTTTTATTCTCACCGAAACGCGCTCAAACCGGCTTCATTTAATGCTAATTCATTTCAATTCCATTTTCTCTAATTTAGGCAGAATCTTGCATCACACCACACGTGCCCGTCTTTAAATGCTCGAACAACCCATTGGACGCATCAATCTTACAATACAGACCAGGCGCTTCACCATGAAACACCAGCAGCAACCAATTTACCACCAAGACAATCTCCTCGCCACCAGCGAGCCGCCGGACCACAATGGCGACCAGAGTAACGAGAGCAGTCCCAGCTGGGCGTCCAGCAGTGCCAGTACGACCCCGAACTACACCACGAGCAGCATCGTCTTCGAGTTCAGCACGAAATGCAACCTGAGTGTGGACAGTTTACTACTTTCACCCAACCTGCCGCTCTACAAAGGAACGATCGCAAACAGTCACAGTTCGGACAGAATCTCGACGCTGGAGAGCGGACCGTCCAGTCCCGACAGCAGGGCTGTCGTGGGAGGGGTCAATGCAGTCAATTCACCGACTAACTTTTTTGGGTTTCATTTTCTGAGTGACCGTATGAAGAATAAAAGGTGTTCTGTAAACGGAGAGACTGCCAAAACCCATCGACAGTTTGTACAGTCTGCAAGACAAGACACATCAACTACAAACAGCAATGGTGTCAAGGCCCGAAGTAAGCTGTCTCGTCTTCTTCGCCGCACCCAATCTGCCGGTTGTTCCAAGGACGTGCCCGCTCACGCGCTCTTCCTTAGAAAAAAACAGGTGAGCCAATTAACTATGTCAATGGTGACCTAAATCACCGGTTTTGATTGGTTTTACGTTGTTTTTGCAATTTGAAATTGGATTTAAAGCGTCAAGAGTGCGTCACAGCACAAATTGCATATATTATTGAGAATTTTTCGAGGTAGTTGTAAGGAAAAATAAATTTGTTATAAACTTAAAAGGGTCCCAAACGTTAGTGACATCTAGTGAGCACCGGATACTGATTTGGTGGTGGGATGTTTATTGATTTAACGGTATCAAGTTTCTATTGATTTTCTTTTACTGCATTTTTCATATTTGAAAAATCCATGCAAAATAAAGAAATAAATTTAAATTCTGGTTTTACAAACGTTAGCAAAAGCTGATTTATTTTTCTTTAATTTGTCAAATCACAATATTTTTATCAAAAATCTGCTTTTCATTTTTTGTTTCAAAAGAAAATTATTTTATTCGATATGATCTTTAACTTCTACTAGTTCCACTTTTTCCCACTAGAGGTGACGGCCTGTTCCGTGTGCGTGCCCCACCGTGTCCGCAAAATTATATTAAAGACGGTGATTGAAAAATCACACAAAATAATTCCAAAAGTGGAAATCCAAGCACATTTATACATCAATAAAACAAATCTGCAAAAATAAAAAAGATTTGTAGCATCCAATGAATGACCTCAAACTCAAGCAAAGATCAATTTTTTCAACTTCTAAAAATAGACATGGAGGTCATTACAGGAGCTCTTATACACGTTTACTAGTTTCTTTCTTTCCCTACAACAATCTATGTTTCACTCAACGTACTCGATTGATTTTTCTTCCCACTGTTTATATTCTTCAATTTTCCACCAACACACAATGCAAATAAACGAAATAATAAGTCGAGAAAGAAAAAAAAAACATTTTGAGTTAACAGAAAAAAAAAAAAAATTTAAATCAAAATAAATAAAATAGAAAACAATCTAATCTCAAACACCGAGGTTTCAAAGTTCAAATATAATTAGCCTTAACTCACTGAGCGAACGTGTCAAATGTCACGTGCACCACAGGATTACACACAGGATGACACAACAAAACATGACATCACAAACTGCATCATATTTTATATTTGATTTTATCTGACTCCATCAAAATAAAAATAAAAACCAGAAAATAAAAAATATAAATGTTTTCTACATTGGACACTCTAGTGACAGTTTGATCACACACTTAACCGACCATAGTTTACAACTTTATTTTCCTCTCAGCCACTTCCGAGTGAAGTAAAAACCCAAAGGTCGCTATCCAGGTCAAAAGACAATTAGGATGGCAGAAATGGAATCAAAGTGCACTTCTTCACTCCAAGATTAACAGCCTCGTTTTGTTCTACAGGGTCCACAAAAACTCCAAGAGTAATTAGCAAACAAAGTTTCGCACGAAAACTTGCAAGCACAAATCGAATCCAATTCGCAAGACATAAAAACATGAAGCAACGGCCCAGAGTCCAGACGAAGTTAATATTAAACATAACCTATATTCCCCCGTTCATAAAACACCCTCGAAACAGCTCCCATTATTTTTATATCTGTATTTACACACCAGTAAATCACTTTGAGAAACACCTTTCAACATTTAGAAAAAAGTATCATTACCCAAACACATCCATCACCTTAAACACTTGTGAGTCTCATTTTTACACTTCCGGGACACCATCACTTTCCCATTCGATACGCATCCACGCCGCGCCAAATTTATTTATAGTCTCGACTCCGCCAGGGCGATGAATGAGGCCGAGACATTGAAGTTGGAAACGGCAAATAAATTTGTTTGTTTCGGTTTTTTCCTTCTCCCTTCTCCTTTCTTCTCGCTCGGGTCGTTGAACCTTCGAGTGCACCTGTGAAATTGAGCAAAAGTCCGCAACAACCCCACAAAAGAGTGGTAGAACAAATAGCATCAACAACCCTGTTTCGCGTCAACATTATTCAATTTTATTTTTAATTAATTATGAAAAGCGAAATGTTAAGAGACCGTCAATATTTTCACCAGAAACAAATCTGGTTTAATTTTCATGCACAAAAATGGATATTGTTGGGATTTTGACCAAAAATTGGATGTTTTTGAAATTTTGAACCAAATTTGGATGTTTTTGGTCAAAATTTAGATGTTTCGGTCAAAAATCGAATGTTTTAATAAAAAATCTAATATTTTAGTAAAAGATCAAATGTTTTAGTAAAAATCGAATTTTTTAGTAAAAAATCAAATGTTATGGTCAAAAATCGAATGTTTTGGTCAAAAATCAAATGTTTTGGCCAAAAGTCGAATGTTTTGGTCAAAAATCAAATGTTTTGGCCAAAAATCAAATGTTTTGGCCAAAAATCGAATGTTTTGGTCAAAAATCGAATGTTTTGGTCGAAAAATGATTGTTTTGGCTTCAAAATGAATTTTTGGTCTCGAAATAAAATTTTTGGTTTTAAAAAATGTTTTTTTGGTCTCGAAATGAAATTTTTTGTTTTAAAAAATGTTTTTTTGGTCCATAAATGGAATTTCTTCATTGCTCAATGGGTGGTCCTGCCCCCTGAGTCCCTTCCATAATTCGTTTTCATCCCGGATACAGAAACTATTATGTATCAAACGATTTGTAATAAAATCTTTTAATTTTTTCAACGCAAAAACACGAATTGATACTTTGATTGAAGTAAATCTACCTTCTGAGCATGTCCACAATTCAGGAAGCACATTTCCGGTAAACAGGAAGAAACTGCCCACAAAATTAATGCTCTTCGACTAAAAATAGATCCTAATTACCCAGCCCAATTAATTGAAAAAATAGGATTTTAATATGCTAACCAAGAAACCTAACCTAGCTGTTACCATGGTAATTCTCGCCATATGGAGCGGTGCAAAGACCTCCTTGCGATTGAAAAGCAAAGATAAATCGAACCGGAGGGATTCTCTGCGATGAAAACTCAAACCTAAAAAAAAGAGTTTAATCCTTAGTTGATACTTTCAATGGTGTTGCGGTCACGTTTTTCGTCCTTGTGACTATTGAACCCGAAAAGAATCAACCTGTTTTGACAACAGGAAATCCAATTGCCAAACGTCCGTTCAGTGGGCATCGGGTCATTGTCACATCTTTCAATTATCTCAGCAAGAGCAACCTTCTTAATTAAACGATAAAGGTGATTGTGGATTAACTTGGACATTCTGTGTACTGTCTATAGAAGTGCAATAGACGTAACCCCCTGTGTTTTGGTAGTGTGGGTGGACTGTTGTTATTAGACTCATAAGTTCATTTATCTTGAAATATAAGATTTCCAGTATATAAGTTAAATAAAGAAATGATAGATATTAAGGAACGTTATTTTGGACAATTGAAATGGGAGATCTAAAGCACAGTACTACGAAACTCGGACATTTCTGGGTGCTTATTGCTTTGGATTTCTAGAAATCGAGTCATGTAATTGCTTCCAGAAAAAATATTACTGATCATCAATGTTGATATCAATTTTCTCGAAGATTTATTATTACTGCTGCTGTGCAATCTGGACAATCAGTTGCGCACAAAATGGATTTTTTTGTCTAGAGATTTGTAAACACTTCAAAGTTTCTGGACTAATAAAGGTGTAGAGGAGATTCTTTTTTCTATTGAAATAAATCGATGAATGATTTAAAAATAACATCAGGGACATCCAACTATTGAAAGAAATCATGTTTTACCTATGAAAATGGCATTTTTGTACCTGAAAATGGCATTTTTGTACCTGAAAATGGCATTTTTGTACATGAAAATGGCATTTTTGTACATGAAAATGGCATTTTTGTACCTGAAAATGGCATTTTTGTACCTGAAAATGGCATTTTTGTACCTGAAAATGGCATTTTTGTACCTGAAAATGGCATTTTTGTACCTGAAAATGGCATTTTATACCTGAAAATGGCATTTTATACCTGAAAATGGCATTTTTGTATCTGAAAATGGCATTTTTGTACTTAAAGAGGCAGTTTCTGATTATGGGATATAATTTCACAAATTAACTGAAAACTAAAGTATGAAGTTATATGTTTTCCCCTTAATTTCCGGTAAGTCAGTCAGATCCTCAAACAGGTATAAAAATAAACAATAAGCCATATTACTTTCAATTTTAATTCCAGTCTTAATTACCAGAACAAAAAACCAAATGTCAAATGCTCAATGATCACATACTTGGACGTAGCAATGCAATGCACTCCATTTAAGCCTACATAACACCAATAATAATCCCTAAAAATAAGCTTAGTTATTATTTCGTGCATAAAAAAATATTACAAACTTTTTGCACATGAGGACGCGACTATAATTAGACTAGAAAAAAATTCACTGGCAATTTCTTGACTGTTCACCCTTTATTTTGTGCCCAATAAAAATCTTGCACCCTCATAAACCATAACCCAAAATAATTTCATTGCACAATACATGCTCTTTCTTCTGCTTCGAAACTAGCCTTCGATTTAAACCACAAAATCAATATTGACGCTATAAAAATAAAAACTTTTGACGTACTAGTATAAAACCAAGAAAAGTCGTGCACGCACGTGTACACAAGCAAATCACAAAACCTTCCAGCCGATCCCACCACACTACACGTTTATACACCCATACAGCAGAAAGGGCCTGTTATGCACTGAAAAGGACACCATGACATCACATTATTAACCATGCCAACGCTTTTCAGTGCCAAACTAATTGATTCAATTGGCGTAAAATTGGGTGAATGTGAATGTGCGTGTATACAAGAAAGAAAAAAAAAGAAAGGAGAAAAAAAGCATTCTAAATTCGGCTAGACTGCTTGGAGTTTGGGCCTAAAAGCGGTCCAAAGGGTGGTCCGTGAAATGGGGCCCACATATCTGTCATCACAATCTCGCAACAGCATCCAACGCTCTTTGCCGCATCTGGATTTCTGAGATTTGAGAAATTTTTGCCAACTGTTTCAATGACCTGTAAATGTTGGGATCCTTTTCTTTCCACGTGATCGTCATTGAATAAAACGACATCACGTTCTGCTCTCCAAAAACAGCACCGGCCGTTTCCCATTTATGGTTGCATAACTTGGAATTATGTCAGTGGATGACATTCCATTCATATGTGCCAAATCCCGCTGCAATTGAATTGATTTTTCCCCAGAAATGTCCTCTAGCCTACGTGGAAAAAAACACGAAGCTTTGTTAATACTTAATAGCAAACCACAATATGTGATGGCATATTTGGTCCATCAATCGTTTTCATTTTAACCAAATAAAAGCCCAATTTTGATGCGGCTTTATTAATTTATTACGCGGAAATGTCATGTTATGAAACACGGGTAATTAAAATCGTTTCTCTCAACTAACTTGATGAAGTATATAGCGGAGCGCGAGAATGAATTATTTCGTTTAAAATGCACCCGCACTTCCGGCATCAAAACAAAGATGAAAACATGCACCGTTGGTGCAAAGATTTAGCGGTTGCGGTACTATTACAGCTTAGAAATTTATTTCACATTACCAATAATATTGTGTTGTCATAAATGAATAGGTACCGGTACGTTACACGTACTGCCTATTACTTTATACTAACGCACTGCTGCACAAAATATTACAATTTTCTAGTTGAGTAACGGGATCCTTAAATGACAACAACATGTGTGGACAGAATAAAAGTGCATCACCAGGATACTCAGGAATTTTGAAATCAATTTCCTCAACGGCTGGCTCGTTTTAGTGCGATTATGACAGATAAATTTCTGGTTTTTGAATTCACCGACAAAACGAATTTATCAAAATAAAAATTGCTGGGTTGATCAAATTAATAGCGGAAACGGACGCGATTTGCCATTTTGTGCCGAATTGATTGAGAATATGAAGGAAATTTCATCCAAAAACTTCCCATTTCAGTAAAAAAAAACATTCTGAACTTTTTCATTCCATTTAATTCGATGTTACATCTTCTATGTTGGTAAAACGGCAAAGCTCCTCCAACGATGAACAAACATCGAAAACAAATGGACATTTTTTTCGTCGTCTAAGCTCAGTAATCCTTCAAAACCATTTGTTTTTTCAACGAAAAAGTTGTTTTAGCCGTTTCCGCAGGTTGATTCACGTCTTCTAAATCTCAAATCTCATTCTAAGGTTAATCCTATTATCTGCACAAGCTATTGCCAATGAGATAAAATTGCATGCAAAACTGAAACTACACAATAGATTACCAATTTCCTTCATTATAAACGTCACCATCAAGTTCGAGTTACTTTAACTAGCATTTAACTTGAGCCTAGTCCTCAAAAAACGCCCAAATTTAGTGCAATTTGTCTTTACAACGCATCATTTACGTCACAAATCTATTTTCTATACCAAAATATGAATCATCGTTTCAAAACCACAATTAAATTTCCTCAAACACTCATTCTGAACTCATCATCTCCCACATTCTCACCCTCATTTGCAATACAAAATAAAAATTAAAAAAAATATGGAACGAGGAAGTTAAATACCCATTTTCCCTTCCCCCCGGTCCCCTCCAACCATTATGTCATCATCTCTTAAAATCATCGTATTTCCGGTTTGTGAAAAAAAACCTCAATATACTTTCAATTCCCCCTGCGGTTTTGACTACCAACTGAAGTAACACAGTTACTATTAGCAACGCCCAATAAGATAGAAGCATGCTCAAGCGCCATATAAACGTGGCTTCTGTTGCCGGATCCACACGCTGCTTTATCCATCAGTCCAACCACATCGCACCCAAGTGATCAGTTGTGATTTTTAGATACGTATTATAAATCAACTTTTTGTAATGTTGCACTACATTATCATGGTAAGTGGAAACTTCCGGTTACTTTTATTTTTCCTCAGATTAGGAAAGTTTTTTAAGAGAATTTATTATTTTATTTTTAAAAAAATCTTTTACCTTACCCTTTGGCTACCAGCCATATCTTATTCACGAAAATAGTAGACGACTAATTCTGCAAACTCTTCAATCTTTATACTGTGATTGATATAAATAGACGTAAATAATTAATGTTTCGTCTGCGTTGATTGTATTATTTACAATTTTTATATTTATATTAAATACTAGTAAATTTATAGTAAATATATACTAGTACTATTTTGAGTTTGACAAACAAAAGAATTCACATATAAGTAATGCAGGAAAGCACTGGCGGAACATTTTTCAATTTTAAAATTTGAAATTAAATATTTGATTAGAAAACGACTCTGAAAAAAATTGATGAATATTTAAAATTCGACAATTTCCCATTTATATGTACAAAAAAATATTAATAATTTAAAAAATTTTTGTTTTAAAAAAAAAGGAAAACAAATCAGCATATTGAAAATTTTTATTCTTAGAAAATAAAATAATTTAGGCATTAAAAAAATACAGTGGTTTTTCTTGTTTACTTGCATAATAATGCAAATTTGAATACATTTATTGAAGAAATTCAGTACTTTTGCAGTAGAAATTTAATTTTTGCCGCAATGGCGGGCTTTATTTTAGCTGATTTGTTTTCATTTTAAAGTGAAAAAAATTAACTTAAGATGACTAAGATAAGTTGGATAGTACTAATTTGATGGTGCTCTACAACTTTGTAATTGGAAATTTTGCTCTATCTCAACCAGTTAACGAGTTAGCAAATGAAAAGTGCATTGTTGCATGTCTGGCATAAAATTTGATTACACCATTGGATTCGTCATCCCTACTTTGCTATAGGATAGTCTGCTTGGTTTTTTAAAAAAGCATATACTTATTCAGGAAATTGACTGGGCATCTTAAACGAAACACCCCGTATATCCATACGTTCTGCATGCATGGATTTTTATTCATACAATCCCCATCTTCCCTCCAAAGCCACTTATTTACTTTTCTTAATTTTTGACAAATTAAATTTAAAAAAAAAAAAAAATTCACATAAACTGATGGGGGCCGATGAAACATTTTAATCATTTTCCGCGATTACATTATTAAAATTCATCCCATTACTCCCATTATTTAAAAATACCTTTAAGAAAAAATAAATTTTAATCATTTCATCCACGAGTAAGTTCATTGCCCTCTCAAACGGTGGAGATTCGCCCTAGTTACCAATTCGTAACCATGGCAACGCAGCATCCCCCATCCCCCAGTCGGTGCAGTGACCGAAATTTTCGAGCAACTTAATTACTCGAAGGTTGATGTTGACAAACAAGTCTCTCCGGAGACCCAAACACGACACTTTACATTGCATCACGAGATCCCGTCTCGCGTTACACGACCTCTAAGGTCGAGTGGGCTGTTGGCAGTTTGTCACATGTTTGCGATCGCGTGATCGGGTCATCACTCGTGTGGGCTGTTGGAAATGCGACGAGAATTCGAAAACGAACGAGGAAAAAAAATCACAAGTTATAAAAATGAAATTTATTCGATAGAGTGCTTTGTAAGCCCATCTTTTACTACCACCAGTCGAAAGAGGAGGTGGGGGATAATGTTCTATAGTAAACAAGCCCATTTTAGATTCCTAAAGCGTGTCAACTGCAATGTTTATAACGTGATGTTTTAAACGTAGCTCTATTTTTGAAACATCGTGTCAAAACATAGCGTGGAACTCTTAATGTTTATTTATTCATGCGTAAATAAACCAACCCCTTAATAAAAGCAACATTTTGTTAGATAATTATAAATGAAATATTTCATTCTAATGCTCGCAGTTTCCTGGAAACAATCACAAAACAAAATATTCAGAATAATTTCTAGAATAAACAAAAGGCACCTGATAGACAAACAGCTGCTCTTGAATTCTGATGGAAATTGTTTCCTATGAAATGACACATTTCATCAACACATTGCAAAATGTACAAAAGGGCCCTCCACCTATTCCGCTCGTCTTATGTCACACGCTCCATAGAAATTAAGCCACTGATACTTACACTTAAAGCCAAAGGTATACGGCATATACCTGCAAAACCATTATTTTAAGGCTTTTATTTAACTTGACATGAATGTTTGTTTGTTTTATCTTCGTTTTATCTTCCAGTACACGGTAGTTTTTCTACCAAAGGCATTTTGGTCTTGCGATCATTGTCAGTGGTAATATTTATTAGATGGGCGGGTATTCCTACAACGGGGTGCGGGTGGGTAGTCGTGAGTATTCCCTCAACTTCCATCAACTTTATTCATTTAAAATAAAATGTCACAACTTTTAAATTTAAAGTAAACATATATGTGTCATCACATTGACATATTTTGTTCATATTTCCTCAACAACACTCATCGTTATAGGAAATACAGCGACTTCCAACAGTTGATCTCTTTCTCATTGCTCACCTTTGTACTATAGAGAAGTGAAATTTCCCACTACGCAATCACAGTGCGTAGGCTTCGAATCCTACACCCTAAAATAACTCATAAACATAACATTTTTAATTAACTGTAAGCACAGTTAATGATATTTTTCTTCTTTAATTCACAACGGGTCATTTTAATTCCAAATTTTGCCTTTATTTGATTACACAAACATCCACTTACCCGACAAACAGAAGCGCAAACAGCTGATGGGTCTAAAATTAAACCTTTAAGTATTAAAGCATAAGACTGCTTTTAGCAACAGGAACTAGCTTTCCTTAATCCAAGCGCATCTAAACATCGTCTGCAAACTTGGTGGACAAAAAAGTAAAGTAAATAAAAACGATTTATCGGACTGTCGGTCAATGTTTGAGTTGCGCTTGACCGAATCGTGAGAAAAGCAAAGTGAAGGCTGCAATGGGCAGTCTAGGCACTGAGTGTAATTAACTTTTTTTTATTTTTTTATTTTGTAAACACGTTACAAAACATTACTATTTTGATAAATAGTGCATAGGTGGAGAGGAGTGTTTAGAAAAAGTAAAAGAAGGAAGGGTAAAGAAAGCGGAATGTAAATATAGCTTTGGTTTTGAACCGGGGCCAAAAAGAAAAAATTTTAAAAAGAAAAACTTTAAAGGAAAATGTCAAACCGTGTTTGTTTTTCAATCCGGTGTAACTAAGGATGTGTAAATTGATCTCGGGAGGAATTTCGGATTAAGGTGTAGATAAAGGGAAATGATGGTCGAGTGAAACCATTCCAACTTGCATGCTTTTGCTTTTGTTCTTATTTCTCGTATTTATGATCAATTTTTGCGTGTCCGTCATGGAAAAATCTAAAAGACATAAAATTATATCATTTTATGTGGATTTACTGTGAAAGTGAATCTGATATAACTTTTTAATATTTCACTGCTTGCTTTGATGTAAGATTGACCCAAAAAAAAGCACTAAATTCCTAATAATAGACACTTGGCCGCCAAACGCAATTTGTGCACATGTGCAGCACCAAAACACCAAACAACAAATCATCAAATAAATGCTCAATTTTAGACGTAAAAAATAATAATAATAATAATAAAAATTATTTTTCAAATTCCGAAATAAAATTCCCAAAAATGATGAATTTAAATTTGCGCATGAGAACCTGCATTTCATTCCATCACACGCATTTTCCCACACAACTGCATCTTTTGTCCACCACCAATATTCCACTTTATTTTTATTAGCATCGATCATGATATCATCAGTTCACGGAAGACTGCAAACTGTCATTCGATTCAGGAAAAAAACAACATCAGGATACTGCACCTGATGGAAAGAACCGATTAATTAATTAATTAACCTAAATGATAAATGAAAATTAATTCCAAATTTCACCCCACCACAGCTGCGCTCAAAATAGAACAAGTCCCCACAAACCACCCCTAACACCATCCAATCAAAACCTCTCATCGTAACAAGGCTGTCGTCATTGCACTGTCTCTTCAGAGAAAGCCGCTGAGTTTGACGTCATACAATGACGCGCTGACTGCGCGCCATATAAAACAGCCTCGGCCGGGCGCACCGAGCCAGTTTGAGTTGTCTCTTTGCGCATCTCGCAGTCTCACGCGACTCTAAAATCGTTATGTATCTCAAGTGTCCTGAAGATTGCTTTATTAACAGGAGTTTTGTTGCAATTCGGGTAAGATTGTGCAAAGCAGTGAATAATTAGTGCCACGTGTTATTTTGGTTAAACGAAACGACTTTTAATTAATTTATTTTTAATTTTGCGATTTTTATTTTTGTTTGATTTGCAGCCAATTTCGAAGGCCAAATCCACAGATCCCGCGAGTGATCACTCAGAAACAGAAGAAAAGGCGAAAAAGAGCGAAAAGAAAAGCCTGTAAGTGTATTTGTCGTTCGATTATTTTTATTTGACCACCTGTTTATCTTGTCATTACTCATACCTAGATTTTATTTATTTTTAATGACGATGTCCCAAGCAGTTGAATAATAAACATTTATTGTTTTGCAGTGCACAGGATATGAAATTGCGATTGGGCTTTTTGAGAAGGCGACAAACCGATTCAATACAATCGTCAGTTCGCCCCACACCTGAAGACGCGCACAAATGGGCAGATTCGTTTATGGATCTCATGAATAGTAAATGTAAGCCAAAATAATTTCTCTTTCTGGTTTGGACGGAATTTTAATGCGGTGGCCGCAGCGAGTCGACTGTTAGCGGCATGCCGATGCGAACACCGTCGCATGCAAACTTTGTCAGAAATATAATTTTTTTTTAACAATTTTTTAATTTTTTTAATTTAATTTTTTTTTCTTTGAATTAGATGGTGCAGCTTTGTTCCGTGCATTTCTACAGAGAGAATTCAGTGAAGAAAACATTGATTTCTGGTCAGCTTGCGAAGAATACAAGAAAGTGCGACCAACTAAAATGTCAACCAAAGCACGGAAGATTTATAACGACTACATAGCGATTCAAGCACCCAAAGAAGTAAGCAATTTTTTTATTATTATGTTTTTATTCGCTCCCTTTAATGACTTCAGCGACTTCCTTAACGTGTGCCCATACCGGATATTTATTTACTTTTTAAAGGAAATGAAAATGTTTTGCTTACATCCTTCGACGTTTAATGTAAACTATCTTGACGTTATGCACTTCCTTGTTTTCTTTTACTAACCGCACCACACCTCATTATATTTAATTAATAAGAATTTAATAATTTTAAATAAAAGCTTACCGCCGTGTTTTCCCGCCGCCATCACGTTTTAGGCTTAAAGCAAATTTAGTTTCGATACAATCCGGTTTTCAATAATTAGATATATAGTTTGATCTCACGATGTGGTATCAGCTTATTTTCGTGTTGTTAGTTGTAAATAATTTCAGTCTTAATAGCCCAAATCGCAATCTTCTTAACAAGAGTGCAGTGCCGGGCATGTTGCTTGTTGCTTCAGTTCAGAGCCGCGCACGCTGTAGTTGCAACTAACACTTGTACGACTGCATGATGTTCCAGTAGTGGTTATTTTGAATTTTTAATTAAGTTTTTGTTTATTTACTTTGCAGGTAAATTTGGATTCCACAACAAGAACAGTGACAATAAATAATTTGGCCAATCCAAATCGACATTCATTTGATCAAGCTCAAAGGCGAATTCAAGGTTTGATGGAATCGGACGCATATTTGAGATTTCTTCAGTCAGAATTATATCTGGAACTCATTCACCACTCCGAAGTGCCCACAACGGCATCTCGATGAAGTGATAAGAAGAAAAAAAGAATCTCAATGAACCTATGACAGTTTTAATTTATTTAATAATCTGAAATGATTTTGCCGCTGACCTGACGACATTCCAGCATTTTCATTCAGTTCCACAGACTTGGTGTAAGGAAACTATATAGTGCAGCTGATTGTGCGAGTGAATAGACTAGATTGACGGAAGGATCGTCCATCGTCCTTCAATTGACTTTTTTGTACGTTGGCAAGAAGCTTGCTGAAATTACATATTTTTTCCTTGGTTTTTCCAATTTCAAACTAGTAAATGTAGATGAAAATAATCACTGCAAAAACTTCAATTTTAAATTCACAATTTTTATTGTATTAATAATAACTACTAATAACTCAAATTTAATGTGAAGTAAAAAAGATTGCATATATTTAGTTTACATTTTCAGTTTATCCTAGTCAATTTGTAATAAGCAACTAGTCAACATTGTTGATGGTTTATCATAATTGTAACTTGATGTTATTTTGTGTGTATATAAGTGAATTGATTGTAAATATTTTGTCAAGAGAATTTTAAACATTTAGTGACCTTGAAAAGTCACGAGTCGCATTTTTTGAATGTAGTTTTGCAAAAAAAAGATATTTAAATTTTTACCGTAAAGAAAAATAAAAAATGGTGGCTATAAAGTATAAAGAGACATTTTTTTTAAAATAACATATCTGTACGTGATTAATAATACAACGTTAGAATACAATTTCCATGAATCACACAGCTTTTTGCAAATACTGAACACCTGACACCATGTCCGGTTTTTGGATTAGCCAAACAATGGGGTAAAGATAATTTACCCGGATACATAACTGCTTGTTGTCCTATTTAAAGCATTCGCAGCCACATTCCACAGTTATAGATTCAATCACATAGTTTATATTTGTAGTCGGTAGCTTAGGTAACTTGTTGTCTTATACTTCAAAATTTATAATCTAATCATATTGTCTGATTTGAAAAGATTTAAAAAAAATAATAATATTCGTCTAAAAATTTAATCTAATTAAGAAACGGTTGAAATTGAATTCCATTTGTCATAAATAATAAATTTAATTGGTTTTGATTTTACGGAATTTCATTATGAGTTTGTTTGACAATTTCGTCTAATTGCACTTGGTTATATTAAATAAATGCGAACTAGTCAGTCTGGATATTTGAGAGCAATTCCTAACCCCAAACCATGAAATTTAAATTTTGTTATCCGCTTATCCCCTTTAAGGGGTTTCATAAATGACACGCTGAAGGCGCTGAAGTGATTGTTCCAATAATCACAATCACTGCATTATTGAGGACCCACACCAGATCCAAGTGATTATTCCTTAAGTCACATAACTTTTTTTTTTTTTTTTTTTATTATTCTTATTTTTTTAATGTATTTTTGTAACCTATTTATTTATTTTTTTAAATTAAATTAATTATTTATTTTAATTTTTTTAAATATTTACAACCAACTCTTATTTCCTTAGTTTAAGCACTCTTCAGCACTAAAAACTCCTTTTCAGACGATTATAAATAAGCGCTGAAACGCTGAAGCGATTATTCATGTGATTGGCCCATCCAAGTCACATGATAATCGCTTCAGCAGAATAATCGTCATAATCGCTTCAGCGCCTTCAGCGCACCATTTATGAAACCCCTTGTTTGGTTAACTAAAGTTGTCATTGGCGATTCAGAATCAATAGCGCAAACGTTCGTGGTGAAATTCTATGTCCTCAAAGACTAACTAGCGATAAAAAGAGGTTGTACTATAAAAATAAACAATTTTCACATTAATTTAGCTTTAATTTCTCCCACCTCGTGCAATTCACACGAGGAGAACGAGATAGGGAATATACATAAACAAAACATACTCAGTTCTCATGTTGCGAGTTGTTGATAAATAGTTGCTCAACCTTTAATCAAAACAGCAGGAAATTTCAAGGAACTTTTGACTTTCCCACGAATATATCGTTTTTAATTAGAAGAATTTCTTAACAGTTGACGTTATTATTGTACCCAATTCAAAGACATTTTTATTTTTAAATTTTAAATTACGAAAAGACACGCAATAGTTTTATTTGTTTTATTTGTTTTTCTAAAAACTTTATTTTATCTACATAAATGATTCATCATTTTATGCTATTTATAGAATATTATTATATTAACATACCATATACCTAAATATTAAATACAACAAATAATCAATTGACAAAACTCATAACAATTCCACGAAACAAAACAATTTATAAATTTAAATAAAAGAAATCAATATAAAAATATAATACATAACTTATCTACCGTATTCTGGAAAGTCTCCTACATCAAACTGTTCAACCCTCATACTGTACAGTAGTGGACCTAATGAAATACTGCAAACACACTGAGCATTACTAATTAATTAATTATTAATTAAAGATGTGTGTGTTTATAATGTCATCTGTGTTGTATTAAAAAAAAAACAATCATTATTAATTGAAGTTGGAAAATGAACTTCAGTTCAATAAACTGCCTTTGAACGTGAAAATGAAAAGAAAACAACCAGCTAACAGAAGTCCTTGAAGCGCTGCATGCGCATCACCGAATTTAATCCAATTTAAATACAAAACGCTCTCACTGTATGTAATAACAAGTGCATTCATGCCCAATATTTTCAACATCTGCAATGTCGTCACAAGTACATCGCCCTTGTTTGAAAACATGGTCAAATACAATTTTTTTACTTTAATATTATTATTTTTTGTTTAAATTGCACTTGATCTTGTTCTTCGATTTATTTAAAATTTTCACTACTTGGTGTCCTACTTTTACTCTCGTTTCGTTTTGCTCGCTTATTTTTAGCGATCATACCATCTAATTTACTACCAGGTGATGACTGAGTTTTGTCTTCACGTTTTTGTGTCGCCCGTCTCCTTTCTGGAGCATTCGCCAGCAATTCAACCCCAACACCAATCGCCATCTAAAAAATAAAAATGGAAATTGATAACGATAAATTCCAAGAACTCCAATTTTGCTTCATCCTGATACGAAAAATATATTTTATTTACCATTCGAAACGTATAATTTCCTAACGCAATCATTACTTCACTCTACCGGTAAAATCCTTACTCTCTTAAACGACATTTCAAGGTAAACCTTGTCGTAATTATCTGGATTGGTCACAAACTAAAAAAATAAATATAAAAATCAATTTAATGTACGATTTATAGTGTTACACATAAATTATATTCTTGATTTACTCGTTTCGGCGCTACTTTACAAGTCCAGAACAGTCAGCAACAACTGAAATTGAAGTATTCGACGCATGGCACTTGAGAAGGTAAATCTTAGAAAAATCTTCAGAGCAAGTGCTTTGCTTACGTCGGGAAATGACAGCATCAAGAATAAGAGAAAAAAATTGTAAATTATAACTTGTTTGTATCCCGATTTGAACATGTTAAAGAATTTAAGCACTGAAAACTTGTAATATTTTTCTTTTTCATTTTATGCACTCCTTAAAAACAATCTACAAATTGTCGAATACATAGATGAAGGTAAACAAAAACATTACTAACTAAAATGTAAATGTAAATTTCAGTATCCAAAAATCCAAAAGATAATAAAAAGATCTAAAAAAAACATCAATTTTGGTATTTTTCTATATAAAAATTGTTTTTCGATGATTAATCATTCGAAATTTTTCACGTGGGATTTTATCAAACAATAACAAGCCAGCAGATCGTTCAACACTTTCTATTGGCACTTGAAAAGAACTTAATTTCACAGATTCATCGATAACTGTATTTGGCATTACGTAACATTCAGCGTCAAACAATCCATCTTTGGTTTCGCCGACTATAACCTTAAAAAAATGAGTAGGAACCGCAACATGATTTTGTCCAATTACTTCATACTTGACGTACAATTTACCATCACCTTCTCGCCTAAACAAAATAAATTGAAGACAATATTAATTTTTTAATGCCGACTACTAAACTATAATATAATAATACCTAGGTAAGTACAATGGGCCCGTACACACGTACACATTTTTGTACGCATGTTTTGTAAGATTTCTAACATGTTTTTCTAATTTATTCCAAGCATCTCGGTTGAATCCAGGTCCGATCTAGAAAAATAAAATAAATTAACATTTCATCAAAATAAAATGAAATATCAAATTAACCTGTGGCGAAATATTGCTAAGAACAAATGTTTGTTCACACACATTTTGAGTCGTGTGATGATTTCTCGCGGCAGCTAGATGTCCCCTGTCGAACCCAGATTTAAAATAATCTTGATTTTGAGCTCTAAAAAATGGATGAACTGATTGGTCCTCAGTAAAACGACATAGCTCTCGATTTACGTTATCGTTGTGTTTGATTTTCTCGGGTGTTAAGTGCTCCAAGACCCAGTGCGCGACGCGATTGCGTCTGTCGTAAGATAACACGAAATCATCCAAGCTTCTAATGTTATCGTGGCCGGGAAATCCAAATCTCATAATGTGGGTGATGTTATTTGCACTTAAAGGAGGTTCGGGTGGAATAAACTGAGGTAGGTGAGTCGGGGCTGGGACGTTTCCCGCATGAACTTTGAAAGAATTATTTCTCCATTTTTCTAATACTGATCCACAAAAACATCCACCAATTCCTGCACTAGCTACGTATATGAGTCGCAAACGGGACATTTTCTTTTTAAAACAAAAAAGTATGAATCACTATGATGTGATGCACATGGAAGAGATCGGCGCACCAATCACCACTCTCTTCACAATCGGCCAATACTTTGACTCCATCTATCTTGGGCACCAAATGGCGCTAAATTCGATTTCATGATTTTCAGTATAAATAAATAAAAATACAAATAAATACAAAAATAAAATGAGTGTGTGGTGAGTGGTGACTTTAGAGGTGTTGCTAATTGTGTTTGAATTGTTGGCTGTGTTTATTTAAAAAGATATGTGGATTTAGTAATTTATTCTCAACCGATTTTGTATTACAAGCAGATTTTTTAATTTTGTAGGTACGGAACAAAATAAATCTCTTTTTGAATTTCTCAACAAGTTCGTTCACGGTTTTAAAATTTTTTAGCCAGAATTTTCTAACGAATTATTGCTTCCATCGTTTGTTTCTTTATTTTGTCTTATTTTACTTTTTTTTTCGGACCGATAAAATTGATCAAACTAAATCCAGCTTTTTTTTCTATATCTTCCAACTTCCTAAAATTAAGGGATTTATTTTGATTCAGTACATTTGGTAGTAGGCAAATCCAATATCCTACAACCCCAAGATTATATGTTTTATCTCTAAACGAAACAATTTTAAAATAATGAGTTGGTACTGCAGTATAGTTGTCGTTGCCGAGGAGTTCGTATTTCATAAATGTTCTACCGGTACTCTCTTCAACTCTAAGTTATATTTTAAACAAAAAAAAATGAAGGAATCATTTGTGATTAATTAATAAACTGAAAAGAATATACTCGGGCAGAAACAAAGGGGCGGTAAGTACAAGAACTAAGCCCATCCTTTTTAATACAGCACGTTCGTACGCCTCCACATTTTTCCACGGACCTTCATGTAGATCCTTAGTCTGTGAAAATGCAAGATTTTTAGAAATAGTAACAGATAATAATTATAATCTAATAAAATAAACAATTTTCGGCTTTTGTTTTCGTGCGCAAAAAATGAAATTTATTGTTTGAATTTGGCATCAAGATATTGGGCGGCAGACTATAGGTTGGTAAATTTTGGTCCGTCTAATGAAAAATAACTTTAGAAATTCATTTTTATTCTGATCAATAAATATCCTAACGTTCCCTGACGGAAAAGAGTTTAGTTTTATTGAAATTTACCTGAGGAACAATATTCGACATTCTATTGGCATATGGATAATAATTTGTACCACCATGATTTTCAAATTGAGCTAGATGAGCTTTGCTGTACCGGTTTGGTATGGTAGCCGAATCATAAACGCTGGAATGGACTCTAAAATTTGGTGATAAGATGCGTAAATCCATTACTTTCGTAAAGGTTTTTTTGGTTTTAACATCTTTTGGTTCGGTTGGCCAAAGCCAGTTTTTACCGTACGTTAAATGTTCTAAAACCCAACTTGCTATAAGTGTACGAAAGTCGTACATTATAAGAAAGTCATTATTTTGTATTAGTTGGCACGATATCGGCACTCCAACGCTAGAAAATCTTTCTTTGAGACTTGGTTCACATGGAATTGGTGCAGGCGGAATTATTTCGCATGGATTTTCTTCAGCAACTTCAGCAAATCGTTGCTCGAGATTTGGTTCACATGGAATTGGTGCAAGCGGAAATATTTCGCATGGATTTTCTTCAGCAACTTCAGCAAATCGTTGCTCGAGACTTGGTTCACACGGCTCTTGAGCGAGACTTAGATCACCCATATTTTCAGGATCACAAGCATCAACTTTAAATGAATTTTTCTGTCGCGCTCCAAACAGAAACCCACACGAACTTCCAATTGCGGCAGTTGCCACATGTAATACTTTAAATCGAAACATGGAGGATTGTTAATTTAAATTACACCAAATTCGAATTTTTGACGGACGATTTTGAGCAACATCCTATGCAGAAGAGAGGACATGGTGAATTGAATAATGCTCACATAGCAGCTTCAAATTGTTATGTAACAATTACATTTTTAAAACTCTTCTTTACTTTTAATCAATTTGAACGCACCGAAACGGAAATGAAAACGCATTACTTTTCTTAACAAGGGCGAGGCACAACCCCATATGACCCCCCTTGACCTCCCTTGACCTCACCTTAGCTGTTTCATTCTCATTCGACAACAATCGGCCACATGCATTTAATGCTCATCCTTATGGTATAAAACTAGTTCACCGTTCACCTATGGCCAGTAACGCTTCCGGTTCCGTTTGCCTCCAAAACTGTTGACACCATTCGATTCCTCACCCTTAATTACCCTTAAATCCAAATTGTGGGAAAGATCCGAGAGGTGGTCGGGAAACTGGAATTATACCCACATGGGAACAAAATACGATCCTCGAACCAATGTGCGATTTGAGAGGCACGGCCAACCGCCAACTCAGGTAATGTAGACTCGATTTGTTGCAGACACCAAACTGGAAACAAATTCCAGTTCAATTTGCAGTTTTATCCATATTGTGTACTTAAAAATTGGTTGCGAATTATGGCGATAGCCCTTGACTTTGGGGATGTTGCTAATTGTGTTCGAGTTATTGGCTATGTTCATCGTAAAAGAAATATGGAATTGATAATTTGTTTGAAATTTGAAGTATTTATTTTCAACCGATTTTGTCTTACAATTTTGTCTTATAATTACAGAATCTGCTCGATCCTTTAATTTTTCAGTTAGGATACAAAATAAATCCGTTTCACTTCATGAATTCCTAAACAAATTCGTCCACGGTTTGAAACAATTTTAGCCAGAATTTTCTAACGAATTATTGCTCTCTGCATTCTTTTTTTTTTTACGTTTTTTTGTTTTAGGACCGATAACATTGACTAAATGAAATCCAACTCGATTTTCTATTTCTTGCAAATTCCCAGGATTGAGGAATTTACTTTTATCCAGAACAGTATCTTTGGTCATATTTATATTAGGTAGTACGGCAATTAAATGCCCTACAATTCCAAGTTCACTTTTTTTATCTCTAAACGAAACAATTTTCAAATAATGAGTTGGGACGGCAATTAATTTATTTTCGCCAACGACTTCGTATTTCATCATTGTCCTGCCGGTAGTCTCTTCAACTCTAAGTTATATTTAAAAATAAAAACAAGTTAACGAAGCATTTATGATTAATAAACTGCAAAGACTATACCCGGGCATAAAAAAAGGGGCGGTGAGTACAAGAACGAAGTCCATCTTTAATAATGATATCGCGTCACGTACGTTCTCCTCCAACCATTTCCATGAAACACTATTTAGACTTTCAGTCTGTGAAAACACACAAACACTCTGGTGATAAATTTAATATTCCACTGTAGATTTTGATAAATAAATGATATTTTAAATAAACATGATGTATTAATTTCCTACAGACGTCTAAATGTAGAAATTAATTTTCATTCTGATCAATAAATACATAAACATCCCCTGACGAAAAGTAGTCAGTTTTATTTAAATTTACCTGAGGAGCAATATTCGTTAATTTGTTGGCAATTTGAAAACTTTCTTCCGAGTGTCTATGATTTTGCAACTGAGCTAGATGACCTTTGGTGCATGGAGGTACTACGTAGTTATGATAATAGTTGTAATTGACTATAAAGTTTCGTGACAAGACGCGGTTATCGCCATCATAACAACGCTCAAGATTGTTCGGGTCCTCCGTGAGGTTATTTTCTGCTAAATGTTCTAAAACCCAACTTGCTATAAGTGTACGAAAGTCGTACATTATAAGAAAGTCATTATTTTGTATTAGTTGGCACGATATCGGCTCTCCAACGCTAGAAAATCTTTCTTTGAGACTTGGTCCACATGGAATTGGTGCAGGCGGAATTATTTCGCATGGATTTTTTTCGGGACTTCGTGATGTTGCACACGAATTTTCTTCGGCAACTTCAGCAAATCGTTGCTCGAGACTTGGTTCACACGGCTCTTGAGTGAGACTTAGATTACCCAAATTTTCAGGATCACAAGCATCAACTTTAAATGAATTTTTCTGTCGCGCTCCAAACAGAAACCCACACGAACTTCCAATTGCGGCAGTTGCCACATGTAATACTTTAAATCGAAACATAGAGGATTGTTAATTTAAATTACACCAAATTCGAATTTTGACGGACGATTTTGAGCAACATCCTATGCAGAAGAGAGGACATGGCGAATTGAATAATGCACACATAGCAGCATCAAATTGTTATGTAACAATTACAACACAAACTTGTAAATTTAGGCATAGAGGAGAGAATTTATTTACTGATTGCGATTTATGATGATGATTTGTTCAGGACGTCGCGCAACAATGCTCATATTCGAATTATTGCACAATTCTTCGCTTTTCTAACTGTGTAAATGTTTTTGTTACTAATTTATATTCATTTTTGATTTTCTTATTTATTTAAAATCGTATATTAAAAAATAAAATACAAAAATTATTTTTATTGAGATAAAAATATAATTTAACTGGTTCCTTCAAGTTTGTGTACTATTTTGTCTAAAATATTAGCATGGCTCATCGGCATTTTGTTTTTAATTTGAGATGCACTCGTTCTCCATTTCATGCCTCGCTAATGTATTAAAAATTAAAAATTAAATTAAAATCTGAATCGGATCTCTACTTCTGCAATCACTTACCAAATGTTTACCGTCCAAATTGCAACTTGTTTTATAGTGAATATGCCATATCTCGGCTTCAATCCACGCATTGTCGGTATTCAGTGCATCGTCCAAATACCCACGTTGTAACAGAACGCATGCAAAGTTCGGATCTTCAACTTCTAATGAAGTTTCCTGTGTGGAATCTCGTGTGGCACAAAACTCTTGAAAAACCTATCAATAAAGAATGATTAAAAACAATTTAAATGTTATTTTCAAATTTACTTGTTTCATGTCATCTGAATGATTCCAAGTTACGTCTTGTACATTTGGTAAAAACTTTTCACGGATTACTTCATAAGGATTTATATGATGCAACATAAAACCCTTAATTTAAAAGAAGCATTAAATAAATAAAAATCATTTTTGATTGACATTATATTATAAACCCCGGGTAATATCCATTGACTGCCGTCATGAGGACTTATTACAAATTCAACCGTCTTAGGTTCCGTGTACACCGACTGCAGCTGTCCTTCGGTTCGAAATCTCGTTATAGCCAAATAGATGGCATGATTCGGCCCCCATCGAAGCAGTGCTCCGCGACCACGCAGACCAGTTCGACCAAGAGGATTTCTGTTATTTAATAATAAATAAATAAATAATTATGTGGTTTCGGAAAATTATGGAAACTTACATCGGTAATCCCGTGCTGTCTAATTTATATATGACGACTTCACACTTGTCATTTTGTAGCCACGATGTTCTGTCAGTAGTTATCCCAGCACCACTCGTGTATACAATATTCCACTTCATTTCTGGCAATTTGTAGTGCTCGCCTTGTTTCTCTTTTAATCTAAGAACATTTCAAACGAATGATATTAAAGAAATTGGATAATTCATTCGATTAACTCACGAAAGAACATCTTCATCAACAAAGTCCCTTATATTAAGGGGATAGTCTTCTCTCGGCTTGCTGTACACTACGGGATCGTAAGTACTAAACAAAACTTCCCAGGGAACGTATTTATCAGAAAATGAGTATCGTTGAACTTTGGTGCTAAAATACGGCGATTGACGCGACATTAGATTCGTCATATTTGCTATCATTTTCTCATCTGCAATCAAAAATATATTTTAGAATTTATTTTATTTTATTTTATTAGTATTTCGTTACCTGTTTTTACAAACTCGTGTTTAATGTCCTCTAGAGCGATACGACAATTTTGCATGATAATTTCCAGCTCTGCCATCGAACCTTTCAATTTCTTCAATGCTGACATCTGCATTTCCGCATTGTAACACAGGGCGTTTAATCTGCAAGCAACTATCCAAATATATATACTTGCTTTACTTTCCGCTTAAAGAAATAAAATTACTTTTCCAATTGTTCTTTCTCGATCAGTTTTTTCTTCTCAGTCTCTTCCAACTGCCGGAAATATTCGGTAGCCATAAGTCGCCAATAATTAAAATCACTCGCTTTAAGCTTGCGATGTTCCAATCCGTCTCCGCGATGCTATTTCCACGTTATATTTTAAACCAATTTTTATTTTTTAAAAAAAGGTTGTTTTTTGGCTCTACCTCGTGCGTGTCTTTTTGACATCCCTTACAAAAGCAACATTTGTAAACGCAATGCAGTACCATTAAAATGTAACTGAAAATCGTCAATGGCGGAGGAAGTCTTAGCCTGGTGTCAAAATCAAAAACTAATCTATATCTTTGATATTTCCAAATCGCATCTGCATCTGCAGCTTGTTCCATCTGAGTATTGCTGGAAAGAGAAAAAGAAAATTGAAAATTTTACATTTGAGATAAATGAGCAATAAAATCACCTAAACATGGCGTATAAAAGTGTAAGCAAAATCAACTTCATGTTGATCATATACTGAATATTCATTATGTAAGGCCAAAATCCCGTTGTAGCACAATCGGGATCTTTCGCTAGAATAATCAAAAACGATCACAGCGTAACATTTACTTGAAACAAAGTTAATCCCATTTACCATCTCCCATCAAGCAAGCTTCCGGATCTTTCTTCTTCAACCCTTGATAATATTTGGTCGTTATCATTTCACAACCAGAATCTATAAACCAGTAAAGAATAAAAATGGACGAAAAACACATCGGGACGTTTTTAAACCTTCCAAATCAGACGCAAAAGTCAAAAACATTGAAAACCAAGTCCTGTGAAATGCTCTTCGGACTAATTCTTTGCCCATGGGATAATCAGGGAACATAATAGCGTGGATAACAATGCCACTACTTATTAAAATCAGCATTGCAAGTCGAATAAAATTATAAAAATCAATCGTTATCTGTAAATAGAATGAAATCAATGAAAAATCAATGAAAAAATCAATGAATTTTGATGTTCTCAGTACCATTAAACGCATCCTGTAAAGAAGAGGACCTAAAGTTGGACTTATGGGGAAATAAATGACCATTAATCTCATATAGAAGTACAATAAGCCAACGCAGAGTACGACACGCGCGGCATAAGCCACTCTGACTTCTTGTGGTTCTTGGAATACTTCTTTCAGTATTTCCAGTTTAAATATCCGAAGAAACATGTACAGAATAAGAAATACTAACACCAATATAATTTCAACGACTTTATTGAATACTGTCATGCTGCGATATTGCTAATTTCAAACGAAAAAAATTAAATTAAATAATGATTACTCACGTTAGGCTACTTACCGTGTATTGTATGTAAGTTCTCCGAACAATTTCGACCAAAATTGTTAGTGTCCAGCACCACAAAATTAAATCTAAATTTTTGTTTCCGCACGACGGTAATAATACGATGTAGCTGAAGAAAACCAAGTACAAAATATAGGTCAACTGGAACAAATGATAAGACAAAAAAAATTATAATTAATATTTAAAAAAATTTCACGTTGTGTACTTGAAAAGTCCAAAATTTAGTAACTGGAGCACTCCACAGAAAGTAAATCTTTTTATATAATGGAGGTTGTGGCCCTTTACGATAATACCACACGCTAGGCTTTTCTTTTATCCATTTGGGACCTTTATGCCACGCTTTTGGTTTCATAATCCACGATGTTGTGGGACGTATTACACCTCTCAATATCTTTGAATTAATGTTTTCAGTGTGTCTACCGCGGTGTTGGAATCTGCAAATTGTCAATTTAATGTTATTTTTTATATAATAATACCTAAAATAAAATTTAAAAAAATTCATACTGGACAGGTGCTCTGTTTTCATGAACTAGTAAATCCGGCCGGGTTGAATTAACTAGCTGAGCAACACTCATTATGTCGTGCTCTTCATCCACGTCTGAATCTGCAATGAAAGATGAAATACTTGAGCAAAATTATCTTTCTTCAGGAATAATTAACCTTCTTCTCCTCTTGCAATTGACACTTGAGTTCCAGTTTGAAAGTTAATCCACAAGTAAATGGGAAAAATTAAAAACGCCGATAAAATTATTTTTAGACTAGACGGAACACTGAAAATTCCACGTTGCACTTCTTGGAGATGAATCCGACCAAGAAATCGGTCGTTCAGCCATTTTTGGCAGCACGGATGACCGATAAAATCTTGGTTTTTAGCCGTTGCCGCTATTTCGACGGCACTTTGAAATTCCCAATCGGGCATTTTAGCATTTAAAGCATCCATGGCACGACAATTATTCTGTTGAAAACTGAGATCCAATACCCCGAGCGCCATGGCTTCAAAATCTCTATAAAAATAAATAAAATGACGCAAAAAAAAAATTTGATTTCGACTTGTTATTATTTACCGACTGCTTTGCTCAAGGTTTTTCAGCAAGTGCTGCTGAGTGCGAACATACAAAGACAACTTTGAGAAAATCATGCCAATCAATAATGCAAGGTGCAACGGATGATCAGATCGCTTCCACAAAACTTTGACTAACTTGGGTCGATTCATAAGAACGGCCCAAATAATAACCGCATTTAAAGCCTACACGATTATTAAAAACACATTGAAAATGTCGAGCTGAAATTTCTAGCAATTACTTTTCTTTCAGCCACTACAGGATCTGTTGTATAAAAACCCATCGCATTTGAAGTAAGTTCCTGAACTGGAACAAACTCGCGAATTCCCGTCAAACTTTTGATGAGCCAGTTGAGTTCTTTATGAACAAAATCGCGACCGAGTTTAGCTTCCTAAGAGCGGAAGTAATTTATCGTTACAAACAAAACTAGTAACTAAAATAAACAAAAACATTAAAATAATACAAAGCGATGGCCTAGAATTTCTTCCCAGCATACAGCGCGAAAGAATTGTGGATTGTCGGCTTTTTCAAACAAGCGCCATAACCGTCTTTCAGTTAAAAATTTGTGAATTTGAAATCCTTGATCGAGGAAAAGATCGATGAAATCTTCCCTGTTTTGTTTGACAAGAGCGTCCTCGAAAACAGCTTTATCTACCTTCCATACAACGTCGATTTTAGCTTTTCAAATTACGTAATTTCGGATCAAATAAAATACTTTAAATCTTGCCGTTGGATCTTTGCGAAAAACTTCGTCATAAGCCACTTGCGGACTGTTCCAATCAATGGTTAGGTATAGATCTTTCTGTAGTTGATCGTATCTTTGATTTTCACCGAGGCGATCACGCTTTTGAGCTGTGCGAGTAAACTGTACAACTAAATCAATTTTTGCAATTCAACTTACATTTAAATAGCGCCTTTAAAATCTCTTTTTCCATCCCTGCAAGGTTACAACGTTGACTGTATATATCGAGAAATGTCAGAAATTGTTGTCCATTCTAAATAAAAATACAAATAATTAAAAACTATTTAACATTTGTTTGCGCAAATGTCGAAATTTTGAAACCTGCTCGGAAAATCGAATACATTCTAAGACTCTATCTCTGTACCTATTCCGAGCTAAATTATTTTCTCGGAATAATGGAAATTCAATTGCAATGCGACGAGAAATTTCCGAAGTAACAAATACTTCGACATATTGCGGATCCCACTCGCCACGATTACTGCAAAAAAAATTAAATAAATTAGATTTTTAAATATTAAATTTCAATTTATTACTTTTCTTTGATTTCCTCGTACGCATACGCGATGAAATCGGCAGACCCACCGCTTTCCTTCAACACCAAAATGGGAATTTCTCTTTTCAATAACTCCAGAGCCAACTTGAGAGAAGCAAAACCACCTTCAACTAACATTCCAACAACCGGGATTTCATTTCTGTGCCTAGCTGGGCTCGAAATATTTTCAGTAGGCCCTAAATTTTTTTTTAAAAAATCATCAAAAACCATCCAATTTTAATAACAAAACTTAAAAAACTCCATACCCGACACATCACTATGCATCAAATAATCAGCTAATTGAACGGCAAACGACTGAGCACCACTATTATCAATAGTGCCATCTTTCACCACTATAAAATGCGTGTGATCAGGATTTAATTCATATTTTGAATCTTCGCTTTGAAAACCGTCACAAGGCAATTCAACCAAAGTACCCTAAAAAAAATATTAATAAAAATATGCATAATTATGAAATAAAAACATTAAAACATATTTTTAAAATTACTTTTCCATCCAATAAATTCTCGTAAGATAAAATATTCGAACTAGTAATTCCGATCAATACCAGTTTAGGGACAAGACGAATAGTACTCGTTTCTGGATGCCACGAACAAGTCTGCGACTGCCGATGAAGCTCTTCCAATCGAACTGCATCTCCAACTAGTTTAGCAACCGCTGTATTCACTCCATTAGTCACAATCCACATGGACGTCGTATTAGCAGCCTAAATTAACCAAAATAGTTTTAAAAAAAATTATATTTCCACATTATTCAGTAAAATACACCTTAATTAGCCCCTCTTGTAAACTCTTCCATTGACCGTGTGTTGGGTGCCTCAAAGGCTGACTAATACTGCTTATTAACATAATAACTATTGAAGGGCAAGTTAATTTCCAAACTCGAGCTAGTGTATTGACTACATCCGAAATCTCCTCGTTATGTCCTACACAAATATACGGTTTAGTCTAAAAATAAAAATATTAAAAAAAACATATTATTATTTGTTAATAAAACGAAATTAAAAAAGAAGAAATACGGTACATCAAAAACCAACCTCGGGTTCATAATATTCCGTTCTAAAACTTAATAAACCGCCTGGAAATATCCGATTGCCACCAGAACCATAGCTTTCAGGAGTTCCCGGCGAGGAAATTGGTGATACTTCTGCAGTTTCAACTGTATATTTTGGAAATCCTAACTGGAAATAACAAATTGGAAAAATACAAGTTAGGCAAACCAAGCCGGACGAAAACATTACAAATCACAACCTTATCGTCATTAAGTTGCCAGTAATTACGATCGAACGACAATTTTGTCATTGCATTTAATTACAATCATGTCTAGATATATATAAAAAGATGATTTATGTATGTTTCTATTACTTATCGAACTCCTCGAATCTGGCGCCGACCATTCACGATCAATAGGACGATGTCAAAATTCGTCACAAGAGCGGCGCTACTAACTAGCGAAAAGAAAATCTGCGATGGCGACGTCTTCATCAGGTCACGCGGAAGTGTCGCCGCAGATCTAATGGCTCGTCAGCCAGTTGCTGATATTTAGGTTGCGTTTACTCGTAGTTTTTACGTCCGTTTTTAAAAACGAACAACCCATATGTTTATGAGTTGAAGGTGGAAAAATCGCATGATGCGGCTCACCTGGAGATTGGGAGACTTGAAATTCATCGTAATCCATTCTCTCCTATTTTACCTTAATTCTCCCACATTTGTTTTCCCCATGGAAGGTAGGTCAATTTTTTTAAATTAATTATTTATATCTATTATTTTACATCTTGTTGAATTGAGTTTTAAAAAATCACGAGCGCAAAGCGTGAAGGATTAAAACGAGCACGAAATCCTTGACATACGACAACTGTAACTGAATGTGCCCAAAATTACGTAACGACTGAGGTATAAAAATAAATGATTATGACTCGAAAATGTGGAGAAAAATCGGGTCAAACAAAGAAAATTGGGATGAGTTGATGGTTGGGAAGGAGGGGAATGAAATTCGAGTGAGATTTCGTGTATGAATCACTCTTAAATGACAGTTAACTGTGGTTTTTAAGTGCATTTTAAGTGCATTTATTAATAAAGAGTTATTGAAGTTGATTGAACTTAGTGCTAATGTACTTAAAGTGCAAATATGTATCTGGAAATCTAATCAGATATTTTATTTAGATTAATTACGTAATTAGTCTGTGGTGAAATTGATTTTGGACTAATAAACTATATTATTTATATTATTCCTTTTTGTGATATCAAGGTTAAATAGGCGTTGGCTAGTTTTCTTAGTATGTTAATCAATAAAATTGATTTTTTATTTCTTTTTTTCTTTTTTTCAGATGAATTTCGACCTCCACATTCAGTCGAGTTGGAAGCCCAGAGTGATAAATCGTTAACCATTGGTTGGAAAGCACCAGAAGTGGATGAAAATTCGCCTCAAATTGTTTCGTTTTCTGTTCATTATTATATTACGCCTGATGCAGGTGAGAAATCATTTGCTTTTTGTTTAATTTTTATTTCTTGAATCTACCACTATAGAAATGCTTAAAGCTTGTTTGTTGGCGAGTTCAAAAGACCACTTTCTATATACAGGATGTCTGATTAAGCTGCTCAATCCGCTCTGAACTTGAACTTGAAATTTTTTATTGGGTTAAATTTGTACGACATTTAAATACAAAAGTTCAGTCGTGCGTTGTGTTGACACTTAATGATTTTAGCAAGCAATAAATCAATTTTTAGACTGGTGGCAGATTTTGGAAGCTTAAATAATTGGATTTTAAGTTGTAACGGTTAAAAATTGACTTTTTTAAACAGAAAAATTGGAAACGGTCTCAAAAGATACAAGATCTAAGTTACTTCATAATCTCCAACCGGCCACAAATTACACTATATATGTAACTGCTCATTATTCAGGAAATAAAAGTGCTTCATCTCTAATATGTGTAATGTCAACTTCAGAAGGAACAAGCAACTCAATTTTTAAAGGTAAGAAATTAATATTTTTTTTGTTTTATATAAATAGTAATAAATATTTATTCATTTTAGAATGTTCCTGTTTTCAACCGGGTACTAAACGATGTGATAAAATTAATAACGGTCACTGCATTTGTCACATAGGTTACGAAGGTTCTGAATGTGATACATGTATAAAAGGATTTTATTGGTTTGGAGACGAATGCAGACCTTGTCCCTGTTCTCCTGCATCATCTTTTGGCACGTGCCAATTAGGTAATTTAATTACATACGAAAAAATATACTTCAAGGTTGCCTGATTTCGATTTGATATAGAAATTAAAAGAACAGGGCGACCAAAGAGAAAAAAATTCAATTTTTAACCTCAAAAATTGGATTTTTATCATTTTTTGTCTACTTAAATACATTTCCACGTGAATTAATTGCTGTAAAAATCTCCAAAGCATGGAAATGTGTAGATTGCGTACTTCTTTAAACGAATTATTTATTAGTATTGTATTTATAGGTACAGAAGTTTCAGGTGAAGTGACTTGTGCGTGCCGCGAAGGCTATTTTGGTTCTTTATGTGATATGTGCGTTGTTGGCTTTTACCCGGTTGCCAATGGGCAGTGCGTCAAGTGCAGTTGCTTATTTTGCGGACTCGTGGGGTATACAAATGCTTCGTGCAACCAGTGTCCGCAGTATGCTCACAATATCAGTAGTCCCCAGGAAGTTAAGACAAATTGTGGCATTCAGGGTATTAAAAAGAAATGCTAGATAAAAATTGTATAGCAAATTTTAATTAAATTGTAATTGCAGGACCCCCAAAAGCGCGAACCGTGGACCACGGTGACGGGACAGTCGCCGTTGTAGCTGCGGTTGCATCATTAGCTTTCATTGCATGCGTGGCAGGCGGGATCACGTGTTACCGCCGACATCTTCAAGCCCATAATCAACCGCCGTTTTGGAGCATTGAACTGACGGAAGATAAAATTACCCTGAGCGGTAGCAATAGCGATTACGAGCGGTTGGGTGAAGGGTCTTCCAAACAGCATTTCCGAACTAGTCATCATCAGAGGTCACCATCGGTTGCCGAGGCAACGGCTGCGCAGAGAGAAGCTAATCAGCCACAATATAATTGTATCTCGATTTAAATTTTACTTCTGTTTTATTGATCTATTTGTGTATATTTATTTTTAAAGTATTTATAATTTAAAGAGAGTTGGAAAAATGTTGATCGATAGGGATTTTCCTAAGGACGAGCGTTGTTGGATGTAATTTAAAGAAATATTTAAATTTTTATATAGTTAAGAATTAATATGTTTAGCATTTGAGTTTGATTTTAGTGGGAAATTATTGTAAAGTTTTATCCAATTTTTACTATTTATATATTTACTATATATATATATATATGGTAGTATTATTTAAATTTATAAAAGTAATGGCGTTTATAAATTTATAATTTTTTCTGGATTTTTATTTATTCCAATCACATTCGAGTAGAAAGATTTTATAGTTGTACTCATTACGTTTTCTAATTTATTTTTTACTGTGCTACTACTTCCCTTTTGTTGGTAGAAGTATAAATAAATTGTAGGCATTACTATTTTCAGTAAAAATAGATTTTTAAGAAATTTTATCGGACAAGTACCGTAGGAAGATGAAAGCACTGTATTTGAGTGTACTGAGTTTTCAGTCTGGCTTACAATAAACTAATTCGCTTATTCGCTTCTGCCCACACATCTAACTATAAACTGCTGCAATATTTTTTCTTTTTTAGGTTAACTGCGCTTTTTATGTATATTTTAGTTGGAAAAGTAATGTTTACGTTACTAAATGTGTGCCTTGTTTTTAGAAGATCTAGGTCTGGATATTTTAATCGTAAAGTGGTTTACTATCAACATGCGCAACTATGAACTTTGTGGGGCATCAGATGGGGTTTGTTACATGATCCAGATGCTCTACTTGAATGAGATTTCATGTTTACTGTTCGGCAGTTTAGATAATACATGAAAAGTAAGACAAATTCTCACTCGCGCACAAGTTTCCACGTTCAATCCCAGTCACATAAAATGTTCCTGCTAGGTGTGATTGCCCATGACTAAATTTGGTTAGCGTGAACATTTTTTTTCTTCCTCGGTTTAATTATTATGCGAAAGCGAGACATTTTCTGCAAAATATTGCGATTATTTAATTTTGTTTACAAATTCAATTTAGTTGCTTTCTCAATATATTTGTGCACTTGGTTTTCAAGAATAAGCATCGGTCCACCGTTGCTTAAAATGACATTGTGGAATTCTGCGACATCGAAATTATCGCCTAAAATAAATCAAATTTTCATTTTTACTGATATAAAAATCAATTAAAATCAATTTTAACAATACCTAGTGCTTTTTCTGCTAATATCCGCATATCGCTGATTTTCATTTGCCCAATTTTGTACGCACACGCCTATTATAAGATAGATAATAATTTAGAACTTTTAACATAATGATAAAAGCAACGTTTTATTATTTTAAAAAAAATTACCTGTCCTGGCCACGTGACATAACGCCGAATTTCATTCACAATATTCCCTTCTGAAGCGGATGAATGTTCTTTCATGTATTCTACGGCCATTTCTTGAGTCCAACTAATTTTATAAATATTGTTACAATAAGCCAATAACATTGTATAAACCATATTACCCAAAAGCATGCATCCCAGTATCAACTACTAAACGACAAGCTCGAAAAATTTCCTCAGAAAGATGACCAAACCTTAAAACAAGAAAAATTAACATAAAATTCGTAGCCAAAAAATAATAATTTACTTCATGTAAAGGTCCTTATACAGTCCCAATTCGTCGCCAAGTGATTCAGCGTATAATGCCCAACCCTGAAGTCAAAACGACTCACAAAAACGAAAATAATTAAAAATAACGACGACATACTTCGACATAAGCTGTGTGAATAGGAAATCTCGATGGAGCGTCGGAATATTTTCTATCTTCCATAAATTTACGAAAAGAAGGCATTTTTTTCTCAATAGCAAACGAAGCCTACATGTAAAAAAAAATAAACATTCTAATTCAAACATCAATGGAGACAACTTAAAGAGATCCTGCCTGTGTATGGTGGCCCGGTTCAGCTTCGTGCAAACAAAGGCTCATCATTTCGTATTTAGGTCTAAAATATATCAAATTAATCACAATATTTATCTGTTGAAATATACTGATAATTACTGAGAGCTGTATAGAGCTAGATTGACATAAAACACACCGGCACGAGTTCCATCATGCGAGCCAGCCAAGTACTGACAAGCCGGAGCATTTGTCGATCCCGTTGAAAGAGCTTTCACTCTACATAATTCAAAATTCATAAAAAATTTTAATTTTATTGCTGTTGTTTTAAATTACTGCAATTCCATTTTTGGTCTGTTTTTAATAATGTTTGATAGTCGCGGTCGAATTTGGTGAATGACCATATCCTGAAATCCTTTTAGTAGGTCTCCCTGAATTTTTAATTCATTTTTAAAATGTTTTTAAAGTTTGATACTTGAAACTGTAATACTTTATTGCGGTAATAAAAGTCTCTCGTGCTTCTCAAATTATTGCAAAAGTCTTTAATGTTCGTTGGACGGCTTAGTTTCACAATAATCTAAATAAAAGATGAAAATATCTCGTTATTTTGGTACATTTTTTTCCACTTATCAACTAAACTAGCCTCTATCATTTCGTTTTCAATTCGTGCAACCTCCTGAAGTCCTATATTGTGGACTTGTTCCGGCGTAAAGTCGATCGACAGATGAAACTTAAGGCATTGGCGGTACATCACTAACCCGTTTGGAAGCGAACAACACGCTATATCTGGGCGGAGTTGAGGAATATACTTCTGCGAGTACGTTTAACATTTTTATTACGTTCGTATGTGAAATTAAATGTATACTTACATCTACAATGAAGCTACGCAACTTAGAAAAAGCAGTTAAAACCGAAGACTCGAATAGATCCTTACCGGATTGGTACAATGACTCCCTTTAAATATAAATAACGTTGAATTTCAACTAAAATAATCATTTTCTCATTCTCAGACTTTGCAGTATCCGATACCGAGGCTGGAAAATTCATAAATGGGGCAAATATCCCACTTTTTTCAGCCGAGATTTGAAGTGCATCAAATTGTTGAACTACTCCTTCCTAGTAAAACGGAAAAAAAATCAATTTATATCACAAAAATGCTAGATGGATTCATAAAGTCATGTTTAACGTGCAGTTAATTATGTTTGGTTGTTTAAATGTGCGCATGCCCATTGCAAGACAAGCAGTTTAAATAACTAAATAACTTTCCGAATGCACTAAAAACATGACAACGCACCATTGAAACAAGATGATTAGTCATCCCTAGATTTATACCTTCTTCGAGCAAAATAATAATTTCATCGATCTAGGAAAACAAATAATTACAAATAATGTTTCTCTGACACTAGGCACATTCATATAAAGTCATTTAAACTTGTTGATATTTTTTAAACCAATCAAAATGTAAAATTTAAGTTTAAATGACTTTATATGAATGCACCAAATTTAAAGTGTTTTTAAAAAAAAATACTTGTTTAGGAAATGCCGTATATCTCGCTATCAATTTAGTGTAATCATTTTCATTTGCAAATTGCATCCAGCCAACTAGGCGTTCAAAGTCAAGTTGAACACCTTCCAAATAATTAATGGGAAATAAAAATCTGGACAAACAATTCGTTTTTTGTTCTCATATTCATGCATCTGCACAGTTAATTCCAGCACTTTGTAATTACCCTTTGTAATTATAGCCAGTTTCATAAGTCTCCAATTCCTCTACAAACATCTGAAGGTTAACTGCATCTGAATTTGCTTTAATAAACGGTTCCATGCTTTTCGCTTTGTTTATGAAGTCAATACAAACATCCTGTAACAGATTAAAAACAAAATAAAACTTTTTTCCTCCTCCTTTTCGCTTAATTTTTAATTGACTTTTCGTGAATGGAAGTCCTCCAAAGTGTACGAATCCAAGAGATGGTCGTAAGCGTGAATTCCAACTTGCGTTGCAAATTCAGGAGTCTCGTGAAGTCTCCACACCCAAAACTCCTCCAGTAGCGAATACAGTTGTTCGGAACCCATAGTGGCCATAGTCAATTGTGACGATATCAGATAAAAAGAATCAGGAATCAACGCCTCAAATCGTGCCTGGTTTAGCTCTACCATAGCGACACCTATATTTTTAATATTTTCATTTATTGCGAGCATGTGTATATAAAATAAAATTTTATTTTTTTTTAATATTTCTATTTTCCGGTGAAAACACAATGTTTAAAAAACCATACTTTTATACGGAGTATTTATTTTGGTAATTTTAATTTTTCATAACAGATGGCCATAGTGTGCGGCTTCCAAAATGGTGGCTAACGGTCGAATTACGCGCGAATTGGGACCTCAAATCTCGCTCTGTCGGGTGCGAAATACATGCCTTTAATAATGTGTCTGCAAACTTTTATCCTGAAGAGTGAATTGTGGATGGCAATATTTTAATGATTCTATAAAAAAGAGGAAATTGGAAAAGTCTGCAAAGTTTGAACTCCGATTTTTAAAAACGTCAACATGAAATCGTCAAGACGAAGCCAACAAACCAATGAATTTATAAGTGGTAATGTAACTCACATAAAAATACATTAAACTGATACGCATTAACACTGAAATATTAATTTATTGTTACGTAGACTTCTCGTGTGTGTGGAAATCGGTTGACAGGTTGAAAGCCGGTGTAAGTATCTAAAAATTCGACACATTTCTGTATTAAATTTGACACAAATTATGATTAATCTTGTAATAATTCACTTACGTAGTTAGCAAGAGCTGAAAAACAGCTAGCTCAGGCAGGTAATCAAGATTTGGAGGATAATTCACACGTCCAAAAACTAACTGATGTAAAAACCCACGTTTTTGTAATGATTTAAGTGCAAAAATTCTAAGAATTATTTTTATTGTCATTTAGGAAATGCTCAAATCAGGCAAGAAACCCACTCGTAAAGTATGCAAGATAGGTAGGTACACTTTTATATTTTATTTTTTTATGATACATTTTTAAATTCGCAATTTTTGATTTTCTTTTGAAAAGAAAAATATAAAGGAGGAATAAATATAGTCCACTTTAGTTGGTGGGAGAACTGTATACTGTATATTGTAACGACAACTGTCCAAATATAATATTTTTAATGAATATTTTAATATGTACACACTTAATTTATTGCAATGAACATCAATTCAATTTATTGCACAATTAGTAATTACTCATAAAATAAAAGGGAATATTCAAAATCAGTTTTGTACGTTCTGGTTTCCCATGAAATTCACGTGTTTACATGGGAAATGCGAAGTACAAAGCCGCTTTTCAACCCCTCTATTTTTTTTTTATTTTTATTTTTTTTAAATATTTAATTCTCTATTGAACTGTTGTGTAAAATTTCAGGCGTTGTGCTTGAACTTTCTATTTCAGAATTGTGCGTTGTAGTTGGTTGTTCATTTTCTGGTTGGAATTCTTTAGGCCTAATCATCATTTGCGCTCGTTTGAGGTTGTAATCCCATCCTCTCCATCTGAACCAAACTATTCCTTGTCGTGCGGCTAAGTCGTTCGCATCATTGAGGTAGAGACCATTGAGTCCTCGTCCGCAGCTTCGCCACCACCAACCACCGCGTAACATCGACGCACAATTCAGGGACGATCTGTCATTGTCCCTGTATATTCAAATAATAGAATGGATGGTGTGAGATTTTTTTTTTTTTTTTTTTTGTGGAAATGTTTACCTGTTGTAAGTTGAAAATGGACTGAGGTTGCTTCCATACCAAGGGTCATTTAACGAATCTCCAGCTGTTCCATCGTAACCGCCAATTTCTAGTTTATAGTTTTCACCTTCGCTCGACATCTTAAATTTTGAGTATTCCGCATATCTTAATGTTTCAAAATGAGGAAATATTGGATTAAATTTTATAGACAGTGATAGGTGCTTTCAAAGTTACTGTTTTCGCTGTTTTAGTGTTTCTATAAATGGAGTGGGCAGCAAAGCATCATAATAAAAAAACAGCAAAAAATATAAAACAAAAACCACAACTAGTTAAATCAGGGATTAAACTTGCAATCGATATAAAGCTTATTGGGGTCCGATGATTTCATCGCCATTTTTTTGCAATGAAGAGAGTTTCTAAAAGTTGGGTAGTTATGTAGCAAAGTGGTGAACTAGGCTTTAGTTTGATTTGCTAGAATTGGATCATAGTTCGTTGATTGGGTGAAAATGAATGAATTTTAATAGCCGTTTACTTGTAAAACTCAAAAACTAAACTATACTCTAGTTGCAGTCAAAAAGGCACTTTACAATCTGTAGTCCCATTGGTCGAGCCAGTTTACTACTAACTCCAGACTGTATACTACTACTAGGAGAAGTAGTTTTGATTTTTATTTATTTTTGTGATTGTTATGACTACTTTAGTTAAAGTAATTTTGATTTTTCTTATTAAAAATGTTATTTCTATCATTGAAATGCAGTTTTATGCATATAAAAATGTCAAACTCATGTTTGTTATGTTTATTGGTTACTTCGTCTGGAAGTTTGAATTTTAGGCCGTTGCCTAGGCAATCGATTGCAATGTCTATACATTGTAATGCAATTCGGGTGTTTGGGTCTACTTTTCCGGATCACTACACCAGTAAACTGGCTCGACTAATGGGACTACAGAGTGTAAAGTGCCTTTTTGATTGCAACTAGAGTATATAAGAGACATGAAACCGAAATAATCTCAGACAAATTCATAGTTCTAACAGAAACTTTGAATGCAAATGTATCAACTACTCACCTTTTATTTCCATCAAAGTCCTCCAAATCTATTCTCAGCGTGTATTCATCTTGGTTGGTCAACATGAAAATATTTTCATTTCCAAGCCAAAATTCTTTGCTAAGATCACCAAATCCGTTTTTGTATTCGTTCCAATCACGATTGAACGATTCGTGAGGCTCTCCATAATCGTGCCTTCGCTGCATAACCTGTTATGTTAAAATAGATAAACAAAACGGAAAAGATGTTAAAAACTCGTAATGCCTAAATTCCTAATTCACCCAACAATAACTAACCGTCCATCCGCCTCCCGCCGTTTCCATGTCGCAGTAAACCTTCATAAACCAGTAGGTGGTACCCTTTATTCGGATGTAATAGATTCCACTCTTGGTCACTCCTCGGTTCTTCAAATCGGCACAATTGATTCCCGGGTGCTCTTGAAACGGGCAAGTTTGCAAGTAGGCCAAGTTTGACAAGAAATTGGTCGCATTTTGCGGCGTGACGTACGTCGACTCGGCGACAATCTCGTCCAGGGGTTTAGTCGGAGGCGGGAGTGTGAAAAACGGGAGTATGTCATCACCCGATATATTTTTCTCGACGAATTCGGACAGTTTCTGAGTGATTTGCGCTTTGGTCACTTCGTCGTCGACTTTGTCGAGCAATTCGCGCAAGTCGGAATTGAACTTGGGGTCGAGGCTCGACGCCGACCCAGTTTGCTCGCGCAGCCATTGTTTCACCTGACCAAGATTGTCAATGATCTTCGATGTTTGATAATACAAGTCGTACTTGACGTCGGTCAACGCTTCGGTCGTGTGATACGATCGGGTCAACAACTGTTCGGATTTTTGGCGCGTGTCGTCGATCGAATGTCGGGTGTTGACGATTGCCGTGTAAATGTCGTCCAGTTTGGCGATGACGTGCATTAGCGGCCTTAACTTGCGTCCAAATCGCTCGAATTTAATCGGTTTGGACGAGAAGTCTGAGGCTGTGAAACCGGTTTCGGATGCGGAAGAATTTGAGTTGTTTGTTCCGGGGACATCTGCCGGCGAATCGAGCACCGCTTCGCGAATGTCGGCGATCGTTTGCATCAAATTGGTGATGGTGTTGGTCATTTTGTCGGAATGGTTCTGGAGTTTGCTGTCGAGGTGGCGTAATGTGCCTTTGACGCTTTCTAAGTTGTTTTCGAGTTTCGACGACGTCGTTTGGTGCAGCATTTTGCCGTCTGGGGTTGTGACAATATGGCGTCGTTCGCTGCTCAGTTCGAGTAAATCGCCACCGTTCGTGTCGTTTTTTTGGTTTAGTCTGTTATCCATTATGTTTTCTTTAAGTTGGTTGATTTTGGAGGATAAGTCGCCGATTTTCGTGTCTAGTGATTGGAGTTTGGAACCGACAGTGTGTGGCGATTCGTATTTGCTGTCTGGTTTCAACTTGGCGTCGAGGGATTTGATCGTCATTATCAGCGATGCTAAATTGTTCGAGTTTTCTGTGATTTTGTTGTCGATCGAGTCCATTTTCTTTAACATGTTTTCTAGAGTAAAACGATGAGTTGCATCTATAATGTCCATTTTTTTGAACCGTGTGTCAATGTTTATCAGTAAAGTTTCCATCATGTCCAAAATGTATTGAGGATCCCTGAGTCATAAATAGAAAGAAAAACAAAGAACAAGTTATTAATGTATGCAGATTAAAACGATTTATAAATTATAATTGACATTTAGTTGCTGTTTTTATCTCTAATTGCAGTTCAGCCTAATTTTTTTTGTTTTTGTTTTTTAAATTGGAAACTGTGGAGGCAAATAACTGCAATTTAAACTTGTTTATCTAGTCTCACATTTGATTGGGGAAGAAAAAAAACTAAATGGTTTTCCAGTAGTCATAATTTAAGTATCCTGACTGCATTTTTTGCTTGTAAAGTGACAGTTGGATGAGTCGAGAAGTGATTAATGGTATGACCAGAAGGGAACAAGAAATTTGCAGTGTGTAAAGTACATTGGAACCATTTGCTATTAATCTAGGTTGTATTCTGTCAATCACATTGAGGTCATTATACGTAGCCTTACCCTATTTACTTCATGGTCATCACTCAAGACATTTGAAAATATTTTTAAAAAATAACAATATTTCTCTTTATGTTTATTTGGCCTACCCTTATCTTACTTTCTTCAAGGTTTGTTTTCAATGTTCAGAAACTGTTTTGCTTTATTTTTTTATCGTGCTAATTTGGGCTTTTTTTTAAAAACTTGTATTTGGATTTACGACAGAAATAGCGCTAAGAACATATAAATATAAATATAAATATCGCATACTTATTTCCACTGCTTGCAGCAATCTGATACTTTTTTCCAACCCCGTGTTAAGAAAACATGGGATTTCTCAGCTCAGAATTTTTTTCTTTTCTTTTATAAATAGCCAAAAGTTAGATTAAATGTTGTTATTATTTAGCCCTTTATTGATTCCATCTAATTCTTTAACACCAATATTTTACAGGAACTTTTTCTACTGATTTTTTGAAGCAGAAAAAGTATTGCATACTTTCTGCCAGGGGTTGTAATTAAAAAGTATTTAAACCGACCAAAAATAGATAAAAACATTTAAAATCAATTAAAAAATCTATAAAAATCGGTAAAACATCGATAAAAAATCGCTTAGGTATTTATGTTCGAATAACCGATCGTTCGTTTAGCCAGTGTTTCGATAATCGAGGCTCTACTGTACAGTGAATTCTGTGCGGACCGGTGTCCAGCACAATGTACAGTGTACAGTATTTAAAGTTCGTCACCATAGGCCTTTCGATCACTTGATTATCATCAGTAAATTTATTGGACACAACAAAACAATTAAATAAAAAACAATAGAATCTGTAACGTAGATAGTGCGCATTATCTACGTTACATATTCCATTGTTTATATTTGCAGGCGTGTGAATGTGTAGGATGGAAACGAGTTTGGGGGTTTAACTTGCAAATTTTTATGTGTTAAACATTATCACATATTTGGCGTATGGGAAACTTAAAAGTGTAAAATTATAAATTTCATTGGCATGACCTTCACAGTGCCATGAATTGTAAATCGCACTGTTTGCCATGACCCAGAAGCATATTTTGTTTCATAATTTAGAAAAATGACAAATTGTAACTGGATCAGTGTTTTAAACAAAAACAACAACATCATAAACAAACAATTAAAAAATAATGGAATTAAAAAATCTAACTATAGCTCCATTATTTTTCTCATACTCGTTAAGAAACAGATTGGCTAAATTTTAACGAAAAAATGAAATAATCAAAGCGTGGAATCATTTTTATAAATGTTTTGGGCTGTTGACAGTTAAATCTCTTGCTGATTTCGATTTTTTAGGATTAAAAATAACTCGAATGAAAAGTTGGCTTCACTGCGTTGTTCGACATCAAAAATGGGAATTGGATTAATTTCCACGTGCGTTCAGTTTCATTGAGAAAAAGGTCACTCGGTTCTTTATAGTGAACACGCTTGGTCAACTTCGATTAAATTTTTTAAACTTACGATCAGGATTAACTTTTTACAACGCTCAACATAATTGAAACTGCGAACGCTCGCTATATCGTAATAAAGAGTTCAAATTTACTCAACCATCTTTAGAAAAAAAAAATTATCAAGGTTCATTTGGTGAATGAACCTATAATTGTAAAGTATAAAAATATACGTGCTGTAAAAACGACATAAAATACACATTAAATGCCATTTGGCATTGAGTGTGTGCCATAGATTAGTGAGATAGTTGTTGGGTGGAATGTAAATGACGAATTCACGATACAAACGTCGAAATAATTAAATAAGGCACAAGCAAACCAGTATTTTCCTCTGGTAATTCGGAAGTGGTTTCATTTTTCACTTTGACGAATGGCCTTTCATGTTAAGCTTAAATCAAGTTTTGCGAATTAGGTTTGGAAACGGTGTTAAATATGTTTTCGGACTATTCGTACGTGTGATGGTGAGTAATCTGATGAATTGAATTTTTTTTTTTAAATAAATTAATCTAATGCCAATCAAAATTCAAGTCCCATTTTCCTTTGTGGTTTAGAAAGAAAAAAAAGTTATATTTCGGCTTTTATGAAAGAATTGGGCATGAATAACTAAAATTTTATTTTTTTTATTAGTGTTAAGGGTCGATGAACTCTTTAGATATGTTTATTTTTAAGTGATGCATTTTAATGAAGATTTTTTCGAGTTAAATTTGGTTCATGCTTTTAAGGGAATGAACTACCTAGATTTTTTTAAAAATTTAAAACGGAAACTGAGAATTTAACTTAAATATTTAGTGAAGGTAATTTGTAAGTAGGTGGGAACAATTTCCGCGTTGAAAATGGAAATTTTTTTTTTTTAATTTTTTCACGTTTTTCCCGCGACGAAATGTGCAGTTATTCGATCTGGACCAATAATTCTTTGATGCACGTCCCTGGCACACAAACGACGCGTGAAACGTGGATCAATGCGAAAATTCAGCCGTTAATTCACGGGGGAAGGGAATAATTATTTATGGGAGGAAAATGTACAAATTATGTAATTTACGATCGGATTACCATGTTAATTTAATGCCTTTTTTTAAATAGGTAAATTAAAAGGAAAAGGTCGACAAATTGGTTTATGAGTGGTTGTAAAAAACCCATTTCATTTTATACTTATTTTTTTTTAAATGTGTAAAAACGAGTAATTTCTTAATTAAACCAGTTACCACTATCATTACTAAAAATGGTGTTTATAAAACATCGTTTTCATAAAATGCATTTTTACTGGCAGTTAAACATGTTTTGTTGTTTAAATGTAGTGCGCATGCTCACTGCGACTGAAAGCAGACTAAATCGGCCGCCATTTTTGAAGTTAGATCGAGACGAGCAGTTTAAAAAGCCGTTTAAATATGTTGTTTAAAATGCTGTTTAGTCTAAATTTCTTTACTCGCATTGACACGATGTTTTTGGTCATTTTTACAATCACAAAAAACCATGTCAAGTTTAATTGGTAAGGGAAACGTGGAGAAAGGAATTGTTATGCAAGTGTGTGTCCTAGGACTTATTGTAAGTTCAAACAAGTAAACTGTGTAGTTTACAACCTTGACATTTTTGCATTAGGAATTGCTTCTCTGTCTTTCATTCTCGAGAGAGAAAAATTGTAGAGAAAAATAATAATTATTTTTTTTGTTTACAATGAAATTACATAGTAGAAAAGAATGAATGCTTTCTTAGTATTAATTATAGGAATATTTTCAGTGTTAAACAATGTACACGGTTGTAGTGGGCTGGCTGTACAAGGACCTGAACTATTGATTAATTAATTATAAGGACAAATAGGATAGGTTTATTAAGGTGCAAACAAGGAAAAAGAGGTTGATGTGAAGTGTTTAGTCGTGCATTGTAAATAGGTTTTGGTTCTTTTGTTGTTTTTTACGACTCTACTCAAGGGTGGAGTAGTGGAGTTATTACTGTTTGATACAGCATTTTTCACAAAGTCACGTTGTGGGCAGTTTGGACCATTATCCCTGGCCTCAATTATGATATTTTGAATTGGAATAACTGGCAGGTTTCACTATTTAAAAGTTTCTGTTAAATCTAGTGACCGTTGATCGAGGTCAGCGAAAGTAGATTGGAATATGAAATAGTTGCACTCTCGTAAAAATGTGATTGATAAGCGTGTATCAATCCTAGTTGGTTTCTTTTAATGTTTCTTTTTAAATGTATAATTGGGACACGAGACATTGACCACACCTATGTGAAAGTCACTTTTAATTTAAAATCGTAAGAATAATGTTTTATGATGTGTATAGTAAGTAATCTAATTGTTTTTTTTTTTCGTGAGAAGGAAGATAGGTTTTTAATTAAACGATTTTGTACGTTTAGGTGGGAAGTTTATGTTTCGTGTGATTTCGTGCGGTTCGTAATTTAGCATTCTAATTAGACTGCGTGCAGTCGTTTTGAAAAGTTACAACCTATTTTTCGCAGTTAGTTTTTTTTGTTGTCTTAGTCGTGAATTTCAAGTGGAAAATGGGAGTTAAGGGAGCAAGTACATGTGTTGTTGTTATGGTTGATCTGATTCGAGGGTGGTCTGATTGGCAAATGATCGTTTTGGGTCATTTACTGCGCGTGAATAATAGGTGGTTTTAAAGGGGGTGGTTTTTAATGTCGTTTGATTTTAGTTATTTCCGACGATAAATCAGAAATGATGTCGTTAAATGATACATTAAACCGAACAATAGCCATTGATAACACAAAATGAATGATACATGCAAAAAGGAAAGATCTTTTGACATTACAGAATGCTGAATTTGTGTAAAATTGCATCAAATTGCTTAAATTAAAGTACATTGTACGTAAATATTGTCATTTGCAGTTGAACAGCAGTAGGAAGCATTGAAAAGCTGTTCAGAAAGGACTGGGATTACGTGATTTGTCTGAATGCTTTTTGAATATTTGCATGGTTAACGTGATAAAATCTTAAACGGTGCTGTAAATTCGGAGAAAAGAAAGTTATTCGGGTTCAAACCACACGTTGTGCAGCATTCTTGCTCTAATTATGGTATTTTTTTATGTTTATTAGGGAGTTGGCGAATTCCAGTCTGAATAGTTTCCTGTTGCGTGAAATAAGATGCACACTAGTAATTTGGTTTCACATTTTTACGCTTGTTTTCATTTTTTAAATTGAAATACTCTGACCTGGATATTGCAATGCAACAAAACTCAACCGTGCACCGTGCAACGTCCCCCTGCTCGTAAAACTACAGTGAATGCTGAGAATGTTTGTGTAGATAACCAAAACAATGCTGGGAATCAGAAGTTTTTCAATGGAAAGTTGGCCAATGTTGATCAAAATGAGAGTCAATCGAAAAATTGGTTTCATTCATTAACTATTGTTGCAATGACCTTGGGTTGTGTTGTCGTACAGTCGAACTCGGGCCAGCCACCTATGTTATGTTTTCAGTGGTTCTACTTCCTGCCGACCTTGCCCTATTGTGTTCATGACAGGTCTTTGAGTGCATTACCAGCAGAAGGGAAGAAGAGTGATGCAATATACACTGTCAAGTGTTTATAGTTTGATGTGATTTAATTATTAGAAATGTGGAAAGGGATACAAGGTTTTAGTGATAACTTGGGAGTTTTTTAATTGCTAAATATGGAGGAAAGGATGTGACCGTTTCTCAATAACCTCTTAATAAATTGTGGTTAATTGATGTGAATATGAGTAAAGAAGGTCACTAAGTGTACTTGTGTGTTTACCCATTTCTCATAGCGTGGCCACGGTTCTATTTTTTATTGACTTTCGGCATGAAAATGGTAGTGAAAATTATGTCAAATTAAAGTTATCGTATTTAAGAAGTAACGATGAGAGAAAAGTTAATAAAAGACGTGAAAAGAAAGCGAGTTTTGGGAACTGCGTGTGGTGTGTAATTTGAAAATCAATTTTCACTAGAAGAAAAAATTAATATATCCAATGGAATAATAATAATAATAATAATAGATGGGCCTTATATGGCTATTACGTTTAGGACTAAATGTATTGCGATGTAATTACTAGGTTGTCTTTTATTGACAATTCAACTCTGCTCTATTTTTTTTTTATTTTTTAATTTTTTTAAATTTTTTTTTGGTTTTAGAGATTTAGTTCGCAGATTTATTTGTTCTATTTTAAATTAAGTTTATCGGTTAATTTTTTTAAAAAAATTGTAATTTATCAATAATAATTTTCTCTATATTTACAAGCGTTGACAATAATTAACTTTCAAACGAGTTTACAATGTGTAGGACAATTTCATACAACTTTGTCCTCATTTTCTCCTTTTACAAACTGTAAATTACCAGTTATCTCAACGTATTATTACAGGGGTATTGAGTCACTACATTTACAACCATTTTTATCCCGCCTCAAATGATAACGATAGATTCTGCATACCAAATTATTATATTTTTTTTTCTTTTTATGCCTAAATTGAATTCCGAAGCTCAGAAATTGTCAAATTTGTGCCCGTAAGATCTAAAATAGTCAAATTTGAGGCCTGTAAGCTTTAAAATAGTCAAATTTGAGGCCTGTAAGCTTTAAAATAGCCAAATTTGAGGCCTGTAAGCTTTAAAATAGTCAAACTTGAGGCTTGTATGCTTTAAAATAGTCAAATTTGAGGCCTGTGAGCTTTAAATTAGTCAAATTTGAACCCTGTGAGCTCTAAAATAGTCAAGTCATACAAAAAGGGCGATGATGTCGTTAAAAGTAATGGCAATTATGGGTTTTAAACTCGTTTCACTCGTTTACTCAATGTATACTCATTAATAATAGTCGGTATAACACATTTTGAAGCGGGTTGGTTGTCCTATGCACCTCTGCAGCTGATAAGAAATGCAAACGACATAGTATGGACTCAAGGACATTTCTTAGTACATGGCCTTGTAGAGTCAGGTTTTGCTCTAAATATACGAGAATTTCTATTAATTTGTGTTTAAAAAGTCGAACCTAACCTGTTATTTGCACCTTTTGTTTGCATTTTTTCACTCATATTTCTTTATTTTTCTATCCAAATTGACCTATTTTTTTCCTATTTTCTTTTCTTTGTCATTTTGTTTTTGAAAAAAGAAATGCGCAAGTCAAATGAGCCTTGCAAGGAACACAGGCTATAGTATTGGATTTGAATAAGTTTCTAGGTTAAGTTGAAGTTTAAATTGAGAGGTCATTTTAGACTGTAATAGCAGATGTTGGATTTGGCCAGGTGTGTTTATATTTGGAGTTTAGACGTGTTTATGAGAATAATGACCGGACCCAAAGTGTGAATTTTATTGAGCATGCTATTTGCATGTCATTCGGACTTGTTTAGTTGCTTGATTTCTTTTTATTGAAGGGTTTGCATTCATAAATTTCTTTTGCACTACACTACATCAACAAGGGTTGGGTTTTTCCTCATACCTCGCCGCCAAGTCATTCCTCCCATGATGGAAATTGAGTTTGTTTACAGTAGGTTATTTAAACACATCTCTGCAGTTTTCTTCCTCAAAAGTGGATGTAAAAAAGAAAAGTAGGATACTGGGATCATGCAGCATTAAGTCTTAACAATGCAAGTAGCAAGATTTCAGTCATGCAAAGGAATAAATGGAGAAAATGGATATGTGGCGTTTAATTTCCCAAGAAGCAAGTGAGGCAGTGAAGCCACACGGAATTAAAGGTTTTTAACAAAAAGAAAAATTCTGATGTAGATGAATGCGTTTACAGTGATGAAATGAACGAATAAGTACCAAAAGTTTTTTTTTAATTTAATACAATGATTTTTAATTGCGGAAGAATCATATTATAACGAGATTCTACCTGTTTAAAAGCATTTTTGAACGAAGGATTAAGCAAAACCTGAAAACAGACAGTAGGAAGTCAACCCTGCTGAATGAGAAACCCGTTTAACGTTAAAAACCAGTAAGAGATGAATAAATGAAATTATTACAATACAACCTTATGGGAACTGCACACTAGCAAGCAAAAGAAGCAAGAAAGCTTCTTTTTTTGCGTTTTTTTTGCTCGAGAACTGCACAAGAATTCTGAACTTTTTGTATATCACGCAGTAAGAAATGTATAAAAATCTTGAAAGCGTTTTAACTTGTTTTGGGCGTGTCAGGTGTTTATCAGGTAGATTTTAGTTTGGAATTAAAAAAATGAAAATAAAGTTCTTTCTCAATTCTCACCTGTTGGTGGCTGCATCTCTGTAGATTCGCGTGGTACTGGAACTGAGCTTCTGCGGCTGAGCCTCTTGGATAAGAGGTAGAAGGAACAAATAGAGAAAGAGTAGAGTGCAGAAAAACATTTTGGGAAACGTATGCAACAACTCCGTGGATATGAATACTGAAATCGTGTCACATGGTTTGCTCGACAAAACTGGTTAAATCCTAATTTTTCAAGTTTGGTGCATGTTTTGCGTTTGAGCTGGGCGATGCGACTTACTAACAACTTGATTCTAAGTTGAAGTGGAAAGTTTTGCCTGGCAGGCAGGTTTTGTCAAAAGAGGCCACCACCATCACCACAATTAAAATACGCTCATTTAGTGGACGCTGTGCCTGTTCGCTGGTTCCACTGAGTGATAGAGAAAGGCCTCGAGGCCACGTAATTATTTAGAGTTGAAGGATCAGCCATGGGGAAAGAAAAGGGTTAAGATTGGATTTTCTTGCCTTTTTTTTCCACTTGTTTTGTTTATTTTCTGTGGTTTTTAGTTGGGTGGCGCGCATTGTGATGCTTCTCTGCAATGTTTTCTCGCCCTGCCCACCTGGTGGAGTTGTTTGGGCGGTGGTAACCTCGGGGGGAGAGACGGGAGGTCATTTGATAATAAATTGTATGGTCTAGTTTGCCGCGAAGAATTTTTTTTTCTTCAAAATTTCTTTTTTTGGCGATTTCAATAACAAAAAATTGGCTGAGTTGTGGTCTGTCAAATTTTGATTTTTTTGTTTAATTATTATTTATTTTTTTTGAAGAGTAATAAAAATTCTACGTCTGATATTGCACATGCTCGGCTGTCGTTTAGTACCCAATGCACGTAGAAACGTAATGAGTTTGTTCACTTTACGTGTAAATGTGTGGTATGTAAAAAAAAATGAAAAATAAAAAATGGAGTGTCAGCTGGAATCGGTACAATTACAGAGACTGTGATCAAAACAAATTGCAGGTGGCACTGCCACGATGCGTCTTTATTGGCTTTCTACCTGTCACTTTAGCTGGAATTGAGTGTGAAAATTAAGGAAATGGTGAAAATTGTATATACGAGTATAAAAATTAAAAGAAACATTTAAATCGGAGCGATAGAACCGCCTTGAAGTAAAAACCAGCTTATAGAACGATTTAATTTGATTTGAAAGTGATTATTTGTGTGTGTGAATCATAATTGATCTGGAATGTAATAGCAAACGTTTTTTCAAACCTTGATAGGCTTTTTCCACGGTCGTTTTCTCTAGGATGTGGCCAGCAGGTATTAAATTTCAAACGGTTTTATTTAGTATCACAGTCAAGGTGATCAATTTCGACCCTATAATAGTCTTTGGCGAATTAGGAACCACAACCATGACCCAATTGGACAGATAAAGGGGCAGTTCACGAAAATTTTAATGTCAATATGCCATATTTACGGATATCGGGACAATAGGTTGAGGATTAGTGTGGGTTTGTGGAATTTATTGAGGTCTAGTTAAAAATTAATAAATTAACATTATGAATAAGCCTAATTTGGATCGATTTATTGATGGTGGAAAATGTTAATTTATTTTGTTATATTTTGTAGGTAAAGAATCCAAACAAACTGAACCGTTAACAGAGTCGGACGATGAAGTGACGGGAGCAGCTTTTCGAGCGAAAAGGAAACGATTAAAACGAGGCGAAGTGAAATGGGGTTCGGATTGGAATTCGGTTTTTCGGAATAAACAAAACATCGATGAGGGCGATTCGGATGAAGGGATTAATTGTCGAGACGATGTCGAGTCGTTGCCGACTTCGATTTCTAAGAATTCGAAAGCGAGATACTTGAATGAAGAAATTCCTGCCAATTCGCGGGTTTTACGACGACCCACGACGGCTCCGGAAACGAGTCGTTTGAGCGCCGGTTATGATCCTTCGGAACAAAAGAATAAATTTTTAGACAGAAGTAGTCATGATTCGAAGGATTTGAAGATGCAGAAAGCGGGGAAAGTGAACCAAAAGGCCGAATTGGAAACGAATAAAAATTCGCCGCGAAAACGAAGTTTTGGGAAGGAGCAAAAAGTCGGTTCGTGGAACGATTCGAAAAAAGCCGGTAATAAGATCTCTTGGTTATTAATTTTATTAGTGTAATACAAATTATTTCTTCATGGTTTTATGATTTTTATTTTCCTTTTCCGCTTTTGAATTGTTTATAATTCATGTCGAGTTTCGAATTTTCGGTGGGCGAGTAAAACAAAAAAAAATTTGTTCTTAAATGACCCCTAGTTTCGAGTTATGAAAATGGGAAATTTCCTGTTATTGTTACGAAGATAATTTAATTGTTATTACTTTTTTTTATTTGTACAGACGGCCTTCAAAAACTCGAGGAACTGGTGGAAAAACAACAAGCAAAACTCATTAAAAGGGCTAAATCTGTTCCTGATGGTGAGTTGAGAATTGAGATAATAATAATCGTGATTTGACTCGCGCAATTTGAATTCATTCATTAAAACAGGAACTGAAGCATTTATAAATATTTATAAATCAAATTGTGTTTATTGTTTGACCCACTGACTGTTTTCACTCGATATTAAATTTAAAGGAATTCAGAACACTTAACTCAATCTGTTGTCTCGAGTGTCTGTCTTGTAATCAGTGAAATCTGACAACTAAATTGAATTAGTACAAACAACCACTGGCAAAATGTAGTACAAAGTGTTGCAACACTTAATTATGATAAGTCGAAGAGACCCAACTTGTACCTTTTATGCAAATGGTATTTTTTTAAATTGGAAACGGTAAAAACCGGCATATCCACTGTGCCAAATGATGCAAACTGTAAACTATTCACTCTTGAAGGCGCAGATGCCATTTTGGAGAAAACTCCTAAAAACAACATTTGAGTTTTCATTTCTCACAATCATTCCTGTTGTATACAGGAAGATGAGGCAGGAAGACAGTGAAAAATGGAAGTTTTTTTTCTTCTTTTTTTCCTTGATGACATGGGAAAAATATGTATTTTGGTTTTTGACCTGGAGTACTTGTATGTATACAAGTGAATATTGAAAGACATGAAGACTACTAGGGGTGAATACACTATAAATTCACATTATTACAAAAGATGAAAGGAAACATGTTTTTTTTTTTTATGTAAAGTGATTGAATAATTATAATTTAACTTTGTGCTTTAACCTTTTCAATATTAATTAGTTTATTTTTTATTTTTTTAAATGAAATGGCACAATGTTGCAATTATTTATGCTACTTTAAAATTGTAGGATGTTGATTGAGAATAGTTATTAGTTGGCATAAATTAAAGCTAAATTAATACATCTAGTATTGTAATAAATCATTATTTTTCTCGTTATGAAATTTATTTTTAATATGAAAAATGAGAAATACATTGCGGAATAAGTGGACCACAATAATTAATGGTTAAAATTGGATATTAGGAATTATCGGTCAAGATATTTTTAAATTAAAAATTTTGTCAACATAAAAAAAAGTATTGAACTCAAATTGACACAAATGGGAATTTGTGTTTCAAATTTTGGCTTTTTTTAAATTTAATTTTCTTCATTTACTGTTTCGATTTTCTATATTTAGAGGTCGTTGTACAATGTTAGAGTAGTGCAGTCTCATTGTAGCACAATTCAAGTCTTGATGGTTAAATTGTTATAATTAAAGTTCGTCCTAGCTACCATATTTGGCAACTTTTTGCTCTCAGATCACAACTTAAAAATGCCAAGAAAAGTGTTGTTATAAAAAAATGGAGTCAGGTTGCGATTCGAATGAAATGCGTAGGAAAGAAAATGCACGACAACCCGATAGGAGTAGTCTAATAATTGTTTCAGCTTTTTATTATTATTATATTCGTTTAATTGTTTACAGAATTCAAAATTTTCCTCCTTCTATTCTTCAATTTAAAGTAAAATTGTAAGTTGTGCAGTGGTCATTCAACTGAAGGTGTAACTTGAGCTCACTCGAGTGAAGATTGGGTCAGCCAGCCACACACGAGCACACCGAGTTGCCTTTAATTGATTTATTGTTCTTAATATTTGTCGAAACATTTAAGAGAAATTCATTTAGGTTAATTAGATCCTTTTGAATAAATATTTCAAGGGATTTCCCTTGATGTTTCTCTTTCTCTTCATCGCATCCTCTCCATGTTGGATTTTTTTTCAAACCAGCTCGGCAAGACGATCCAATTAAAATAGCCGCTCATCGTGACCTAGATGAGTTTTTGGATGCCTTCCCTTCCCTTTCTTTTTTATTTCTTTTTTAAAAAATTTTTTATCATTTTTTTTCGTTAGTCAATGAATTCCTTTTTTAAATTGTGATATGATTACTAATAACGGTTTGAATTAGTTAAAACTGTTCGTCATTGCAGGAAACGTGCAATAACGTCGCACGTTTGAGTTATTAGACTTATTACATATTTACATATTTTTCAAATTTTTTGGTGCAAATTGAAATAACAGGACTATAATTTTAAAAAATCGTGCCGTATAACAAAATATTTGGGTGTTTAATAATGATTTTTTTTTTTTTTTAATACAGCTAAAGTTAGTAGCAAACCACCCAAGCCGATTATACCAATCTCAATTTCATCACAAAATACGATGACATCGAATCAGCGGATAGAAGCCCCGGCGAACAGAAAAATTGCCCCTGCGCCGCCGGTCGCCTCATATCCTGGATTTAGTGACCCCAGACGGCTGGAACAGCGCAATTTGTCAGTCATTAAAGGAAGGAAAAGTAAAAGTATGTTTTCTGGTTAATGGTTTTATAGTTCTGTTTTATTGGCATTTTTTGTTGCAGTCGATAAAACTTCAATTTCCGAGAAAAAGATTGATGGAAGTCATAGGAAAAGCGTTACAAAGAAAATCGCTAAGATCACAGGAAATATTGAAGATTGTGAGGAAAAATTAAAAGGGAAATTGAAAAACAATTTAATTTTTTTTTTAATAGATATAATATGTCCAACTTCTTGGCGTAAAGGGCAGGAACAAGTGACGAAGGAGTTGGGTCCATTTAAGTTGACTTCTGAGCATGAGAAAAGTGCGAGGAATGAAAAGACTATTGAGGCAGAGACGAGAGCTGGAACACTTCCTGTTCACGACGTTGATTCGGAATCTGAAAACAGAAGCATCGCAAATCACCTGGTTTCAGGTAAGTTTATGCAACTTGTTTTTTATTTATTACTTTTACGACTTATGACCAGGAAACAGTGAATACTGGACATTTTTTAAAATAAAAATAAAAATGGTTTATTATAGAATTTTTTTTTAATTTTTTTTTTAATTTAAAAATATTTTGCTAGGCAAAGATGACAATGAAAGCGAAGAATTGACGCAGTCAAAGGATAAATTTGGGGAAAATACTGGTATACATAAAGTTGAATAAAGTTTATTTATGCTAGGAAATTAATTTGTGTTTACGTTGCAAGAAATGAGCGTTACTGAATCTAGTTCTGAATCGATGACAACTACAAAATCGTTTAAAGATAGACACAAAAGAACAAATTTAAATTTAGGGTTAAAACGGAAACCAAGGAATTCAGATACGGGACAGCCACAAATTCCTAAAATTCGTCATTATAATCCGGATGATGTTCGAAATTACATGCAGAAACAGAAGAAAGAACGGCTGCAACAATTAACGAGTGAAAAGCAGAGGAAACAACAGGAAAAGAAGGAAAGGGAACAGAAATTACAAGATTTGCAACGTCTTCAGAAAAAGCTTGCGAAAGTAATTTTCTCTTAATTGGATGGGAGATTGTTAATCGAGATAAAATATAATTATTTTTTTGTTTTTGTTCAAAATTAGGCTGCAATACCAAAACAAGCTGAGAGTAAAAAAGATGCTAATGATTGCGAAAAGGATGAATTGTCGGAACCACCGAGTAATTTGTCTACGCACGATTTCAACACCGATTATCAACCAGAAATTGCGAATAATGTTGAAGACTCTGAGGTATGTTTTTCGTCGGTAATTTAAGGTTAGGAAATAGGAATAAATTTTAATATTATTTTTTTTTTGTAGAAATTGTCTACTTTATCAGATCTTGAGAATTCTCAACCTCATTCAGTAGAAGCAGACGATCCAGCAGTTATAATTTCCGACATGTCAAAAAGCGAACCTGCTAAACAGGAATTGTAAGTGTTTTATTTATTTTATTTTTTCCTTAATTAAATTGAATTTTTTTATTTGTTCCAGCAGGGAGATAAGTCCGGAAGAAATTTACAAGAAAATTCAGGATTTTGATAATATATTAGCGAGCATGACTCATAATATACATGATCCAAAACCCCTGAATTCAGGTTACATGTTACATAACAACATACAACTAATAATTATTAATAAATGACAAATTTTTCTTGCAGTTGGAAAATTGGAAAGAATTCATGCTACGGCTGTTTCATTGCAGCAACAAATCGATGACGAAACTAGTCGAATAACTCAAATCCTGCATCATAATAACAACGATGTCAGACTAGATGCGTTTTATCAACAGCCCTTAACTGTTGCTGGAGAAGGAAACAATTCTGCTTCTCCAATGCCTTCGTGTGGACAAGGCGAAGCGTCGCGGAGCTCGGGAGAAACATCCGCTTTTTCAACAAGTCCGTTCCAGACACGCCACGAACGAATTGTTCGAAGCAGAAGTCAGTTTTCAGTTTTCGACGGAAACTTACCAGGTGATATATAAATTGTGATGTAATTTTAAGTCGTGCTTGTCAATTAAATGTTTAATGCTTTGTAGGTGTTACTAATCTAGTTAGACACGCACAGTCGGTGGCTTCGTACCAAGAGCGCGAAATGGCGGCGAGGAAGATACAGGCTGCATATCGCGGTTTTAAAGTCTGGAAGAGTTTGAAGTGGAGGTTGTTGAATGACAAGAACGCAAATTACATGGCTGTTAATGAGAGAGATGGCAGTGAGTTGGGGAACGGCAGTAGTCCATTGAGTGAAGGATCCTTACCTGATGATCCTGATATTGATGTAAACGTTTTAAATTTAGTAGAGAGAATTAAATTTTGTTTTTAAATATTTTTTTTTAAATTTGTTTATTTCAGATTTGTTCAAATTTATTGACAACTGAATTTTGTGGCAAACATAAATTATCGTATCAATCGATCAATTTACCTTCATTTACGAAGCCAGACCCATATAATTTCATCAATACTCTGCATCGAACACTAAGACAAGGTGTTTTTTTTTTTTTAATATTTTTAATTTGAAAAGGATTAACTAACTATATTTTGTGCGCAGTTAATGTTTCTCCCGTACTCACACAAACACGTGCCAAAGAATTAGAAAAACGAGCGAATGAATCAAAAGATGTGACATCAATTTATTCGGATGATTTTGAACAGAATAGTGAGGTTCAAGATTCCCGTTTACAGCGTGTGGTCGCAGGTGCGGATGAACTGGAGTCTAAATCCTTACCAATTAGGGTGTCGCGGCCACAACCGAGTAACTATTTTATTATTATCATTGAGTTGTGCGTTTATTATACGTAATTACTTTATTTCACGAGGTTTGTCAGCAAGTTTAGGCACAAATGGAGCAATTGGCGGTGTCAGTGAGGATGAAACTTTAAGTGAAGGAAGTTTATCTTCGGATTTTGAGGATAGTCAAAGAGAGCAATCTTCTTCTCTTCCGGTTTTAGAAAATACTCTACAAGACAGTAGTGTGTCGAAATCGGAATTAGCGAGAATTCGGTATTAAATTTGTTGTTGTTTTGAAGTAGGGAACTAAAATGTGTTTTAAATTATGCCAGGGACGATGAAAAAGACTCCACGATATCTAACTATTATAAGAAAGAAGAATTGAAATATTCTCCAAACTGTTTGAAGTTTAAAATGTCCAATGAATTAATGTATTTGGAATCAGTGGAAGAGTCTTTACGACAAATCGATCACATGGAACGGATTCAGGGAGTTGGTTTAGCTCAGCAGGAAACTGTCACCTTAGCACAAGCACTTCAGGTTTTTATTGAAATTTTGGTTTTTGTTTTTGTTTTGAGTAAAATAATTGCTAATTGTTTTTAATCTTTAGAACGAAAGGCAGAAACGAGTGGATGAATTGGACAAATTTAAATCGGTGGTTCAACAAGAAGCGAGTGATCGGGAGAAACAGTTAGCTGAAAACCAAAAGCATCACCAGGCGGCATTAACAGCCGCTATCGAATCTGTAAATATTGTGCGATCGGAAGCTGCTGCGGCAATTAACTCGACAACGAACAAACTGTTAAATACTCAAGCAGAAGCTGCAAAAATGACGGCTGAGGCTGCTAAACAATTAGCCGAAGTTTGTATTATTATTTTATTTGTAAAATGTAGTTTATTTTATTTTATTTATATTTATATATTTCATCTAGGCTGGTGCAGGATTTACTCGAGACGTTGGCGAAATATCTAAGGGAACTGCAACATCTGCTGCTATTGCTGCTGTTACTTCAGTTCTAAAAGAATTGCAGAAAAACCAATCTCGTAAAGATTTGCTATCTGATAGTTCATTCCCCCAAGACGAAAATGAAACTACGAGCGAGGAAGTACGTTCGAGGGACACAAACTCGCGGAATCCATCAACGTGCGAAATAGAAGCTTTTAATGACGATTTGATCTAAAATTGTATTGTCTTTTGTTAGATGTTTGCAATCTGTGCCAAGTGGGAGTTCTAGTAATCAGACGACTGGGATTTCTGAGCAGATAGGAACTATTTCGAGAAAAAGTATTCCGGAAGAATCTATCAAAACAAAATCCGGCCTTAACACTGTAAAGTTTAATTAGAACGAAGGAAAAGTCGTTTAATGTGTTGTTAATTTTCTTAATATTAAACAAACAGGTTTCTTTGAGTGAAGGAAGTATATCGGAAGAAATGAATGAAGATACCGCGAAGTCATTTACGTATTCCACTCAGTTTGAAGACACCAACTCGGAACGGGAGGTGGAAAGGAAAATAACATCAACCGACAAGAGGATCGAAAAGAGAGTTTTGAAGGATGAGAACCCTAAGAGTAAAAGTAGAACCTCGTTCTTCTTGGGCTTTATTTCTAATCAAAAAAAAATATTTCAGCAGAAAATATAAGCGATAAAAATTCTTTCAACAATTTCACCTTGGAAATGGTAAAACAATACATGAAAAAGGAAGAAATGAGGGCAAAACATGAAATGGCGTTGCTTAAGCTGCGAGAGAAGTCTTTAATTGAAAAAACAAAAGCGGAAGTTGCTTGGCTCGAACTGCAAAAACAGTAATTTGCTTGTTTATGTGCAGTAATATTTTTTAAAACAATTTATTAATTTTTTTTTACAAAGACAACATCGAGACAAAGGTGAAGACGATAAAATGCCTCCATTAAGAAAGCGTCAACGATGGCTTATGCTGAGATTACAACAAGAACAAGCAGAAATTCGAAGATTGCGAGAAGCGCAACTAGTTGCTAGTCAGGAAAGACAAATGTTATTGGAGCAGCAACAACAAATCACTCAATTAAGACAATCAACGAGGCAGATTTTAGGCAGAATAAGAGAAATCTCACCAGGTACAGAAATCGATTTCCCCTTTGAAAGAATATCAATATTAATGTTTTAATTCTAATAGGAATGCAGATACCTTCTTTGAAATCACTTCCTAATTCGAATCGATCTGTGGACGTTTCGCCGAAATCGTCTTTACGTTTGCAGGTTTTGTCGTCATCCGACACTATTCCCACAGATGAAGAAATGAATAATAATGTTGTAAGATGAAAGCAGTTCGATGTGGTTATTAATAAATAATGAAATGTGTCGTCTTAAAGGCGACTGACACGCAGTCGGATGTGGGGGAGGTGGTGAGTGACATTCAAACCCCTGCGAGCAGGGACTCCAAATCGGATTCGGAATTGCACCTCGAAGTTAGTGATTCGTCTTACAAAAGTTCTTTAGCTGGGCGGGTGCTTAAAGGATTAAAGACTTTGGAAAGAAACAAAAGGCAATTTAAGGAAAATGTGAGGAAAAAAAATTTAAAAATTAAATTTTTGTTTTTGAATAGGAAATTAACATTGCGTGAACTAAAGCTACTAGAAAAAAGAAAAGATGTCGAGAGTTTGTTAGCATGGAGGAAAAAGTTGGAAGTGGAGGAGCAGAAAGTTAAAGCGATGGAAGAGAAAGTTAAGAATAAAAGTAATGGGGATGGAAACATTGGAGGAAATTAAAGGGGAAAATTTATATTTTGCCTTTTTTTAGTTTCGAATAATGTTCCACTTGATGTTGATTTGAACGACGGAATTCCTGAAGAAATTGTGTCTAAAGGATCGTTGGATGTTCGCGAAGAATCGAAATTGGAAGAAGGAACTTTGGGTTCGACGGTTATAGAAGAGATGTCTTGTTTAGACGCCACGAAAACTGAACAAGTTAAAACCAAGAGGTAAAACAGTGCGATCTTATAGTTTTGTTAATGGATTTTTTTATTTTTTATTTTTTATTTTTATTTATTTGATGTAGTGGCGGTACGGGTCAAGAAACTAAAGTGGAGAGTTCTGTCGACTACGGGAATTCGTTTGAATCGTCAGCTAGTCAGCTAAAGTCTATTTCGTCGGAAAAACATGTTGCAGTTCCAAGTGTATCTCTTCGGTTGCCACTTTCGCCGCGCACTCGAAGCAAAAAGAGAGATTCGAGTGGATCTGAAGATTCCGTTACGGTGTCGCAGTCGGGTGAGCGGTCGCAGATGTGGGAGGGGGAATTGACGGTGAGAATAAAATGTTTGATTTACAGAAACGGCGTCGGATTTAAGCGATATCGAAGGCCGAGTGCACGCTTTGAAGGAAGAGTTGCGCAGAAGGAAGTTCGAAGCTGATAGACTTAGAAAAGAACAAAAACGAAGGAATAAAGAAAGACTGAAAGCTCAAGAAGCGTCACTTTTGAAGCAGATTGAAGTAATGGAATAAATAATTTGTTTTTGTATATTTATATATATTTTTTTTAAATTGTGGATATTCTTTAGGCGTACGATCGGTTCATTTCTCAAGCGAAGACGGAACTAGACCACGAGTTGGAAGTGGATTCACAGGTGAAAGTTACCAAACCACAAATCAGGCAACCAAAAGTGGCCGAATCGCGCCATTTAGTAAAGATTCAAAATTTATCGTCGGTCCATGGGTGGTCGGAAGGAGCTGGCGATGAATTCGCCCACTCGCCGAAGGATACGCCCAGAGATGGTATTAAATGAGTCGTGAAATGCTCAATTATTTTTTAAACCATTTTTTTTTTCTTATTTTATTTTTTCAAGATACAATTGCGAGTAGTTTGTCGGAGTTGACAATGAATGAATCTAATAATTCTTCGTCGACCGAAGAGGATAAAACCATGAATTTAGTGGAATCTGCGAATCAAAAGGAAAATGACGTCGATGGGAAAGCGACCGAAAGCGAGGCATCGAGCAGCGATTCTGTGAAAACCGTTACCGAGAAATCCGAAGATTTAATTCAGATAGAAAGCGATAAAGGCGCGGTCGAAACACCCGAACAAACCCAAATTGTATCACAAGCGGAAACAAAGCCATCCAAAAAAGACGATGAAATCACCAAAGTGGAAAGCGTCAAAGCGCCCGAAAGGTCCCCGTCGGACGACGAGACAATTGCGGAAGAAATTGTGGACGAGGAAGTGGAAGTCGTTGACAGCTTTGCTAGCGAGGCGACTCGCGTGCCAAGAGCAGACAAAATCGAAATTGTCGGCCATTCCAGCCCGATCCCGCAAAACACCGAGGAACAAGTCGGTAACGAGAACGTGAGCGAGCAGGCATCACCGGTTATTCACACAAGCTCCGCTTCATCTTCATCCACGTTCCAAGAGAGAAAGAAGAAGATTGATAATATTATTAAAGAGAAGATTGAAGCGCTCATTTCCAGTTTGGTGCAAAAAGAATTGGATGATGCTGTGGAAGAGGTCGGCGAGAGATTGAGGAAAAGAAAGAAAAGTGATGAGAGTAATGTTTTGTGCGGTGTAATGACCGAAAACTTGATGAAAGAGTTGTACAAATCGAGTATAGACTTGGTTTTGGGGGTGCACAAGCGCAGAAGGCGGCCTTCGAGTCCGATAAATGTTGGCAGAAGAGTCCGCGCAATTATGACCGAATTTGAACAGAAATCGACAAATTCTAGTCCGCAGGAAAGGCCGAGTTTGAGCGAGATATTGTCACTTTCTTCTCCGAGTGCCTATAATGATGTATTAACGTCACCGGAAGGCTCGGCTTCGTTGTCCGGTAAATTTATTCGCTTTTTAATTTATTTTGTATTTATTGAGTCGTTAAATTTAATTTTTTACATTTTTAATTTGTGTTTAGAATCGCCTGCAAGAGCTGAAGGTTTGGATTCGCCGTTATCAAGACCGCTTTCTCCAGTTTTGAGTTATTCCAATGATCGATTTCAGGTAGAGTTTATAAATATGCATTATACGGATTAAATTCCATTATATTTTCATTAAAATTCTTAGTGCGGAATTTTATTTTATTTTTTACAAGTTAATTTGATCTTTCAATTGGATAATTGGATAATTAAAATTAATTTCCCATAAAAAGACATTAACTGTCATTAGATTGATCAAATTGCTACAGTATTACGTCAATTAATTTATTAATTTGTTTGCTGTGGGAGCCAAAAATGAGGCCTACTTATTTAAAAATGAATAATTGTTTAAAAATTTTTTTTTTAGGCTCTATCGGATAAATTATCGGATTCAGAGTTGCAAGCAGACCAAGATTGGTTCGAAGATGACCTGGATGTAACGAATAATTACTACCAAATATATCCGTACAAACAATCGTACATTATACGAGAAATACCAAACAAGGCACCACCACCATACACCCAACCACATCAAGGCATCGCTAGCACTTCTGACTTCACAATGCCACCCAATTTATTATCCAATCAAAACGATTCGTTTGCCGAAGATTTGAATCAGTACGTGGCGTCGCACACAGCAGCGGAAATTCAAACACTTGTAGCTCGCGCGACAACGTTGGTTCACGATTCCCTCTCACGTGGTGAATCCACGATCATGCCGCCCGACAACTATTTCGTGATCCAAGCCACGGACGACGAAAACAGAATTGTGGACAGCGGACAAAGTGCCTTTAGACGTTTTATTTTCGATTTAACGAAGGAAATTGTGACGGAAGCGCATTTTGCAGCGCGAGAACCACCGCGACCGCCTTGGATGAAACCAAAATGGATGTCGCAGAGAAAACCCGGTCCGTCGAGCAGATCTTCGAGCGATCTCATTTCGTTCGTACAGAAACAGGTTTTTGGTTTCGTGAACGGCAGAGCTGGTTCTGTGAACGATTCGGTCAATATGGGTAGAAAGAGCAGTGTCGTGTCAGTGATATCGAAGAAGAAACAAGACAGAGTTGACGAGATATTGGTCAAAGAGTTGCGGGAGGAGGAATTGGATTGGGTCACGTATGAAGTTGATGAAGTGAGTGTGAAAATGAAGGCGGCCGACACTATTTTGAGCTGTCTGATTAGCGAAACTGCTCAAGTTATGTATGGTGTGCACGCGAGACTTCGAGGGCCTCAGAGATGAAATGTTCTAGGATGTTGGAATCTTGTAAATAAAATAACGCTTTTTGTTGAATAAAAACACCTTGTTACCAAAAAGAAATAACATTTTTAACAACATACATATATTATGAAAATATATATTTTTGTGTGTATAAATAATGGGTTCAAAAATATTTACTCGTGAACAACCATCAATTCAATCTTGAAGGAACTTTGTGAAGGATTATGGTCCCTAATAATGGTATACGTTTAAACAGAACTACAGTTTGCAACTAAGGTATTACGTTTGTACAAAATTCCATCATGTACGTATATAGAAGGCATTTATAATTGACTTTTTTGAAATTTTTTCTTTTTTAGTAGTCATCCAAGCAAGTAGTGCGAACTATGACTTCATTGACCGAATAAGGGTCGCAATTGGAAGATGGTCGGCGATCTTCCAAATATCCTTTCTTGTCTTCGGCTACACCACGAGGAATTCGGATACTGGCGGCGCGATTTGCAACTCCAGCGGAGAAGTCGTGGATACTTGAAGTTTCATGACGACCTGAGAAATTGGAAATAAATGGTAAAAGATTGCAATTTGTAGAATTGGATTTATTAATAAATATATTTTAGTTTTTTAAATATATAACTTGAAAACCAAGTTGCGGAAGTCTCTAATTGTCTAGCAATTCTTACTCGACCCAATTTTTTTTTAGTCAATAGTGGTTTCATCTAGTTGCAACTAGTCGGTGCATGCCAACTTCCTTTGTTTTGTAACACATTTAATTTAAAATTTAAATGAAATACGTCGCACGATGTACAAGCCAAAATCAGGTCAAAACAGTAGAGGATTAACTTATGCAATTACAAATGATTAAGTGGCCTTCAGTTGTCGGACCACCCATTTTATGAGTTTTTAAGTATCAAATAACTTCGAATTTGGTTTTATCTGATATGGTTTTTTTTTCCCGTGATTTTTTTTCCTTTTTTCAAGGAAAATAAACAAGTATCGGATTCTACAAAACCAAATGGTGATCAATAAATGCTAGTCACGTTCGATAAATTGGCATGTCATGCATCAAAAGTGCTTTGAAGGTTTTTTTCAAAGGCAACTATTCAAATTATGAATAAATTAAATTTAATTAAAAGAAAATAACTTACCGGTTAATCGTCTTTCATTATCCTTTCCTTGTTTTGGATCGTAAGCCTTTATGTGGCGCTCGTGGTGTTTGCTCAATCTTTCAATCGCTTTCTCGATTTCTCTGCAAGTTTAAAAATGTTATAAGTATCACGAGAAACAAGCGGCGTAATGTAATTGAAAGCATTTAATTTCCTTCAAATCGATTAACTTGGGGAAATGTCAATCATCGTTTTATAAGTAATTAGGTTATAAAACATAAAAAAAAATAGTAAAAACACAGACTTACACAAGTCCATTATCAGCTCGCATGGCTTTTGTACTGTAATTTGTGTGGCAACCAGCACCGTTCCAATCGCCAGGAATCGGTTTGGGATCGAGCGACACGACGATGCCGAATTCTTCCGCGACTCGGTGGAGAAGGAAACGAGCCATCCACAAGTCGTCACCCATAGTGATCCCTTCACAAGGCCCGACTTGAAATTCCCACTGTAATTAAATCACTTAAGCTTAAATTTATTTTTGATTCTTTTTTATTTCGAAATTAAAAGATGAATTTACTTGAGCTGGCATAACTTCAGCATTAGTGCCGGCAATTTTAATTCCCGCATAAAGACACGCTCTGTAATGCGCTTCCACGATGTCTCGGCCGAACACCTTATTTGCGCCTACGCCGCAGTAATAAGGTCCTGGTTAAAATTGAATAAACATTGATTAGAATTAGTTTAAATGTTTTATAAGATATAATTTACGACCAAATTGTAGTCAATTTACGACCAATTGTACCTTGTGGTCCAGGAAATCCATTTTTTGGCCAGCCAAAAGGATGTCCATCTACATCTAATAAGCAATATTCTTGCTCCATTCCGAACCAAGGTTCGTAGTCTTTAACTTTAGTCATTACTTCGTTGCATGTTAAGCGGTGATTAGTATCTGAATGATTTATAACATAATTTATAGGTTATTCATGTTTTGATTGATTTATTTTTATTTTTAAATGTTACCCGATGGCTTTTTATTGTATTTGTATGTTTCGCACAACACCAATTTGTTGTTTCCACCGCGAAATGGATCACGATAAAGGGCCACCGGATAGAGGTATACGTCGGAATTGGATCCTTCAGCCTGGTAAGTGCTCGAACCATCATAATTCCATATTGGCAATTCTATTCAAAAATTAAATATAAAAATTCTAGTCAGAAAAGAAAAAAAAAATCGGTGTTGACGTTTAAATTATAAAATATTCAACATCAACATCCAAATTAGCACTCATTAAATGAAAGAGAAAAAAAATCGCATTCAAATGCAACAAGTTTTGCAATATGTAATAAGCGAATGCAAACCCTCATTAGTCATTAGCATCGCGTGATTATTCTGAAACTTGTTGAATAATAAGATCATTAAATATTTTGAATATTTCGGATCCAAATTGAACATAAACAAAACTATTAAGAGTTAATTTCTAGGTATAGTATAATATTACATGTTTTTTCCTCTTATTTATTACTGCAGTTGTATTACATAAATTTCTCGTTTTACCTTTTGGGTCTTTAGGTACAACCGGGTGAGTTCGTGTCTTAGCTCGAAGTCCTTCTCCGGTTCCATCGATCCATACGTACATACATTGAACAGTATCCTCGGGTTGGTGTAAATTCAAATACTTGGTCAAGATATTTTTATTCGTCACCAAACTCGGGGCAATCGTTAACGTCATGATTAACGATCTGTTAAAAAAAAAAATAATAGTAATTTACCCAACAAGTCCAAATTGCAAACGAGGGTGAAAATTTACCACCCCAAGACAAAACAAGTGGTGAGTTTGACAAAAGACCCCTGGGATGTCAAGAAACCCTTAGTAATTGTGCATTTTTACGAGGGGTAGTTGTTATTTTAACTACAGGGAAGTTAAATTCCCACATCCTTGTGAAAAAGGTGAGGAAATGATAATTGAAAAGATAATACTTTGATTGCTCAACCGCTAATAAAAATTTTGAAGTGCACTTTCCAGCGCAGATTTTATTAGATAATGTTGTTTACATAAACACTAGAATAAAACCAACGCTAGATATAGATTGAATGATTCTAACATTAATCAGTGCCACTTTACCTTCTGCTTAATTGAGCAAACAACTGCAATCCCTATTAAAAAGTCGTAAAATGCTACTGGATTTTTTTAAGCTTCGTCCAAGGGCTATTTAATCACACTAAAACAAAGTCAAATCAAATAGATATCACTGCCAATTCATTCCTTTGAAATTGCACAAAAAAATTGTACAAAATAAATTGTTTCTATTTTGAATGTGGCATCGAGTCAACAAGTCAAGGTTCGTTATCTTTACTTAAGAAAGTAAGCAAATACGCTCAACAGTTGCATAAAGTTAACGTTATGTGGACTAATATAAATAAATGAGGTTGAACCACAGAAATTTCACTCGGGTTGTTGTTGATCTCGTTTTTTGATACGAAACGCGCTCTGCGCATGCAGGAAACACTTTTTAAATGCAATTATAGTACAATCAACATTGAAAACTTATTATTATTTTTTTTTATACAGGTAATTTGAAGATAACATCCGTTTTGTTCAAATTCTTAATCATCTAATCACCCATAATTTTTTTTAAATAATTCTCTCGTTGGTTTCAACTGGTTTTTGGTGACCTCTCTTCTATATCGATGCAAAAATAAAAAAAATGAAAAGACAATAACTCGTTGTTTAAATCAATTTCTCGCAGTGACACGCAGGTATCTAAGTTCATCATTTATCAACAAGTAGAAAAATGGATAATCCAAGTAAAGTTGTCCCTTGACAACAAGGAACAAACCATGTGTGCACAAAATGATCAATAAACCTCTTAATGTATTTTCATACCCTTGAGAATTTCCTGCACGTGTTTGTGTGCATTTTGTACACTTAAATCTGAACATCGATTTCATTAAGATTAAATGAAAATGTTTTTAAACTTACACAAAAGTTGAGCTGTCACCGGGAGGATGGAAACTATAGAGTAACCGATGGTCTGATCAAGAATATATATTCTTGCTTCTGTGCGAACGGCATAATATACATCAGCTGCATGCGTGCACGTGACTCCTTGCTCCTGATTGGGTGATCGTATTTAGAGAATCGTCCAAGACGTGTCTAAAGGGGGATATGTTTAAAGTGATGAAAAGATATATCTTTTTTTTTTTAAATAATATTTTTTTAAATATTTTATATAAAAAAAAAATGTATAGAATTTTTATTTATTTTTTTAAAGGAAAAGTTTTATTTTGCAATTTCACAATATCTAGTGGGAAATACTTTATTTTTAAATCCTTTTTTCCATCTATTTTCACGTTTGTTAATCACGCTTTCCAGGAATTGAGCAGATCAGAGTGGATGTAATCGAGGACGCAACTCAACTGTTTTTCATTCCAACTCGTTTAAAGTGGCAGTCTCTATTTTTAAACTTCCTAATTAATTCGGTTACATTTTATTTTTAACAATATAATACTTTTTTTTGTCTATTGCGAGACAATTACATCATGAGATTACGTCAGCTTTGCAGACAAAAAAGTCAATACTTTTACCCCAATGTATTCTATCTTTTACGTAACTGCTGTCGTGTTGTTCTTGTACCACAAATAGTAGCAGGTGAGCACTAATTACGAAAAGAGTGGCAGATTTAGACCACCTGGGTCGGGGCCGGATTTACAGATAAGCTCAACAGGAGGGGCCTTATGCTCGGCTCACAAAGTGACATCATATTTATACATACCCGGTCAAAATCAAATTTTGCAGCCTCGATGGTTAAAAACTGTCGTCCCAACACCAAAAAATCAAAAGTTCCGCAAAAAAGTTCCCAGTTGTGCTTTTGGGACTTTGTGGTTAAATCTGTAGAAGTTTTGGAAACGTGATATGGCTCAGGCAATTTCTTGCGCTTAAAATTCCGATGTAAAGATGATATCTCCACGTTTTAAGGGGGATTAATTCACTTCAATTATCCAGATAAGCTTTAAGAGTATGTGATGCTGCTGCTGCTTCTGGGGAAGAAATAACACCAGAGTTGTACTGATTTGAGTGACTGTCCACGAGGTATAACCTAGAGCCCCAAATTCTTGTAATCGGGATCTGATAGAATTAAATTTCACACGTTTGATATTTCTGTAAAGTGAAATAACACACATCAATTTTGTGATTAAAAATGGCGTAGCAAAATTAAAATTAAAAAAGCAAACTGCAAACACATCAATGTAGGACAATCGATTAAAACAAAACCGCTTTCAAGGAGATAAAAGATATTGATTTTATAAGCGGGGAAGGGGCGGAAGAAACGCAAGAAACCATTATGTGTATGTTTGGACTTCATCAAATCAGGATAAATGAAAATGTAGAGATCTGGGTTCACCTTCGTGATACTGGACTATACTTTCATTTTGCCCCTCCCTTATATTTCAATATCAATTACATATCGATCAATAATTGATAATTAATTCATTTTAGACAATAATAATCCTTTTGTTTTATTTGATTCGCCCCAAATGAACAAAACTGATGTGCATCATCTATCTATTTAATGACAAATATATATAATAATTAAAATAAATTTAATATATAAATTAATACCGTAATCAGTTCCGGTAGTATTGTTTCTATTTTTGCCTTACATAATAACTATGCCATCCAGAAAGTTTAAAAATGTAAATTTTGATTTTGTCGATGTTTTCAATCTGATCGCAATATAAATTGCTTCCAGTAATGACATGTCAATACTTTATTTGATGTGAACGTCAGTGTGTATTTGTTTACATCATTTTCTATTAATCTATCCCACGACAATAAACGATCTCCAAGGAAGTCATTTTGATCGTGTTAGATTTCTCCATAGTGTTGCTAAGAGTCTATTATGGAGGAATTTTGCATTTATATTCGAATTTGGTTTTATGGCTCTGATACCCTCAATAGGTGCCCAATAATGTGTTTACTTTTTATTCTGTTTCCGATTAAATAGAAATTTTTTTTTTGTCTACTGATCGATTTTATTTTTTTCCTGAAAGACGGAAATGAAGTTGAATTTGTTTTCCTGATATAGAGGTATCATTATTTATTTAACTCACTTAACTTGAAATAACATTTTCGTGATTGCAAGTATCAATAGTGATATTGCCACGCATTATATAAGTTGTGATATAGGCTCGTTGACATTAATTAAAATATCAGAACAAACTACATAAACTTCCTCTGGTGGCGATTTTAAAAAGATATAATTAAAATACCTTGAAAAAATTCCCGTGGAGTGTGGAGTTAATTTACGATTCATCTTCTTCTTTCCTTGATCAATACGATCGATGATGAATTTATAGTGACATGACATAACGACGAATATCCGCGACATTCTACAGCATGAACGAATATTTTTTAAAAAAAAGTTCAACCTTGCGTAGCAATTATCGTCGGCACAAACGATAAGGAAATGGTGTACAATCTATGATTTTATTGAGGTTAAATTATTGATAATGATTTTCCTTCTTGACTTTCAATTATTGTTATTAATAAGAAGAAATTACTGCCATTTTTAAAGTATGGTAATTATTCAGCAAAGCCGGTTGCATTGAAGGAAAATTATTAAGTTGTGTCTTAAATGTAAAGTTCAATAAAAATGTAAGTGGCATTCCCTTTTTAAACTGTTTGTTTAAATTGCTGTTTACAATAAACAGCTTTATAAACAAGAAAAGCAATAAAACAACGATTAAATGTCAATTTTTATTTCATCAGAAATAAATATTTTTAATTAGTTGTGAAAAACGGTAGGCCTACTATAAAAATACAGTAATTATTAATTATCAACTAAGAATATAAAAATATAACTCCACTCGTAAGTTAAATATTTATTTAATTTGGAGCCACTGGTTTGCATCCAGCAAATCTTGGATAGTCACAAACTTGCAATACACGATTGAAATGAAGATTTGTTGGACACTTCCTGAGATTAATAATCCCATCTACACAGTGATAGAATGTACCGCAATCATTGTTATTATGAAAAAGTCCAGTTGGCTGTTTGCACACATTCGAGTCTTCAGAAAAAGAAGAAATAAATCGATTATCACAAATTATTTATTTAATTTCAATTTTTACCGTCAGGTTTTGCTGTTGTCAGCTCAGTGGTGCAACCAGCATGTTCTGCGAAGTCACACACAAGCAATTTTGGATTGAAATGTAAATCGGATGGACAATTTCTTTCTTTAGCAGTACCATCGATGCATTCGTAGAATTTTTGACATGAATTTTTGTGAGAGAAAATTCCATTTGGAGTCTCACATACGTTTTCTATTACTTGTTTTGAACATTTAACATTTTCTGGCCGATCGCAAGTTTGAATTTCTTCACTGAAAAACAAGTTTGGAGGACATTCTTTTATGAAAGCCACACCATCGTAGCAATGATAGAATGTGGAGCAATCGGTCGGATTTGAAAACACTCCGGATGGCTTCTTGCACACGCCAGCTGGGGTTTGAAACACACTTAAAATACTGATATTTATTTAGGCTTTAATTTCTACTTACGTGGAGCGTGTGTACAATTGTGATGTGGTTTTGAGCAATTGCAGTTCTCAGGTGTGTCGCAATTGCAGTTCTCAGGTGTGTCACAAGTACAGCTCTCTGGTGTATCTATGAAACAATATCAGAAATGTATTTAGCATTGAATTAAAATTTAAAACCATTCATTTTCAAACCTGGTGGAGTTAAGGTTGTTATGATTTCATTTGCTGACGGAGTAACAAATGATTGAAGACATTGTGCGTTGTGGGGATGATCGCAAATTAATAATTTAGAGTTAAACTCTAGACCTGGTACACAATATTTTAATTCGGCTATGCCGTTTGTGCATTCGTAGTAACTCTGACAATTTTCGGGATTCGGATAGAATGCGTATTTATCAATGCACATCGAATTGGGATTGACAGTTGGTATGGTGTCAACCTTACCCGTGATTATTTCCGTTTTAGTCGTCGTTGTTTCCAGTAAATTAGTGGTTTTAGATGCGGCAGTACAACCAGCATCTTTTGGCCAATCGCAAATATCCAACTTCGAGTTGAAATGTCGGGCTGGTCCACAGGACATTTTAATTACTTGGCCATGAGAGCAGGCGTAAAAGCTGTGGCAGTCTTCAGGATCAGCATATAAACCAAACTGATTGGTGCAGACAAAGGGGCTGGGTTTTTTAGTAGAGGTTGGTAATAGTTGCACAGGTGATACTGTAACATTTTGTTTAGCGGTTGATTGTTGGGGAGTATATGGTGAAGTAGATTCGTCTGGTATAGATTGATTATTATCCACTCCTGATGGCCCTGTTATTGTTGTAACGTTTGATTCCACTGGTGACAATGTTGATCCAATACCAACTTGTTCTCCAGTAACTTCATCTGGTATAGATTGATTATTATCCACTCCTGAAGTCCCTGTTATTGTTGTAATGTTTGATTCTACTGGTGACAATGTTGATCCAATACCAACTTGTTCATCTGGTATAGATTGATTATTATCCACTCCTGATGGACTTGTTATTGTTGTAACGTTTGATTCCACTGGTGACAATGTTGATCCAATACCAACTTGTTCTCCAGTAACTTCATCTGGTATAGATTGATTATTATCCACTCCTGTTGGACTTGTTATTGTTGTAACGTTTGATTCCACTGGTGACAATGTTGATCCAATACCAACTTGTTCTCCAGTAACTTCATCCGGTATAGATTGATTATTATCCACTCCTGAAGTCCCTGTTATTGTTGTAATGTTTGATTCCACTGGTGACAATGTTGATCCAATACCAACTTGTTCTCCAGTAACTTCATCCGGTATAGATTGATTATTATCCACTCCTGAAGTTCCTGTTATTGTTGTAATGTTTGATTCTACTGGTGACAATGTTGATCCAATACCAACTTGTTCTCCAGTAACTTCATCTGGTATAGATTGATTATTATCCACTCCTGATGGACTTGTTATTGTTGTAACGTTTGATTCCACTGGTGACAATGTTGATCCAATACCAACTTGTTCTCCAGTAACTTCATCTGGTATAGATTGATTATTATCCACTCCTGATGGACTTGTTATTGTTGTAACATTTGATTCCACTGATGACAATGTTGATCCAATACCAACTTGTTCTCCAGTAACTTCATCTGGTATAGATTGATTATTATCCACTCCTGATGGACTTGTTATTGTTGTAACGTTTGATTCCACTGATGACAATGTTGATCCAACACCAACTTGTTCTCCAGTAACTTCATCTGGTATAGATTGATTATTATCCACTCCGGTTGGACTTGTTATTGTTGTAACGTTTGATTCCACTGGTGACAATGTTGATCCAACACCAACTTGTTCTCCAGTAACTTCATCTGGTATAGATTGATTATTATCCACTCCTGTTGGACTTGTTATTGTTGTAACGTTTGATTCCACTGGTGACAATGTTGATCCAATACCAACTTGTTCTCCAGTAACTTCATCCGGTATAGATTGATTATTATCCACTCCTGAAGTCCCTGTTATTGTTGTAATGTTTGATTCTACTGGTGACAATGTTGATCCAATACCAACTTGTTCTCCAGTAACTTCATCTGGTATAGATTGATTATTATCCACTCCTGATGGACTTGTTATTGTTGTAACGTTTGATTCCACTGATGACAATGTTGATCCAATACCAACTTGTTCTCCAGTAACTTCATCTGGTATAGATTGATTATTATCCACTCCTGATGGACTTGTTATTGTTGTAACGTTTGATTCCACTGATGACAATGTTGATCCAATACCAACTTGTTCTCCAGTAACTTCATCTGGTATAGATTGATTATTATCCACTCCTGATGGACTTGTTATTGTTGTAACGTTTGATTCCACTGATGACAATGTTGATCCAACACCAACTTGTTCTCCAGTAACTTCATCTGGTATAGATTGATTATTATCCACTCCGGTTGGACTTGTTATTGTTGTAATGTTTGATTCTACTGGTGACAATGTTGATCCAATACCAACTTGTTCTCCAGTAACTTCATCTGGTATAGATTGATTATTATCCACTCCTGATGGACTTGTTATTGTTGTAACGTTTGATTCCACTGATGACAATGTTGATCCAATACCAACTTGTTCTCCAGTAACTTCATCTGGTATAGATTGATTATTATCCACTCCTGATGGACTTGTTATTGTTGTAACGTTTGATTCCACTGATGACAATGTTGATCCAACACCAACTTGTTCTCCAGTAACTTCATCTGGTATAGATTGATTATTATCCACTCCGGTTGGACTTGTTATTGTTGTAACGTTTGATTCCACTGGTGACAATGTTGATCCAACACCAACTTGTTCTCCAGTAACTTCATCTGGTATAGATTGATTATTATCCACTCCTGTTGGACTTGTTATTGTTGTAACGTTTGATTCCACTGGTGACAATGTTGATCCAATACCAACTTGTTCTCCAGTAACTTCATCCGGTATAGATTGATTATTATCCACTCCTGAAGTCCCTGTTATTGTTGTAATGTTTGATTCTACTGGTGACAATGTTGATCCAATACCAACTTGTTCTCCAGTAACTTCATCTGGTATAGATTGATTATTATCCACTCCTGATGGACTTGTTATTGTTGTAACGTTTGATTCCACTGATGACAATGTTGATCCAATACCAACTTGTTCTCCAGTAACTTCATCTGGTATAGATTGATTATTATCCACTCCTGATGGACTTGTTATTGTTGTAACGTTTGATTCCACTGATGACAATGTTGATCCAATACCAACTTGTTCTCCAGTAACTTCATCTGGTATAGATTGATTATTATCCACTCCTGATGGACTTGTTATTGTTGTAACGTTTGATTCCACTGATGACAATGTTGATCCAACACCAACTTGTTCTCCAGTAACTTCATCTGGTATAGATTGATTATTATCCACTCCGGTTGGACTTGTTATTGTTGTAACGTTTGATTCCACTGATGACAATGTTGATCCAATACCAACTTGTTCTCCAGTAACTTCATCCGGTATAGATTGATTATTATCCACTCCTGATGGACTTGTTATTGTTGTAACGTTTGATTCCACTGATGACAATGTTGATCCAATACCAACTTGTTCTCCAGTAACTTCATCTGGTATAGATTGATTATTATCCACTCCGGTTGGACTTGTTATTGTTGTAACATTTGATTCCACTGGTGACAATGTTGATCCAACACCAACTTGTTCTCCAGTAACTTCATCTGGTATAGATTGATTATTATCCACTCCTGTTGGACTTGTTATTGTTGTAACGTTTGATTCCACTGGTGACAATGTTGATCCAATACCAACTTGTTCTCCAGTAACTTCATCCGGTATAGATTGCTTATTATCCACTCCTGATGGACTTGTTATTGTTGTAACGTTTGATTCCACTGGTGACAATGTTGATCCAATACCAACTTGTTCTTCAGTAACTTCATCTGGTATAGATTGATTATTATCCACTCCTGATGGACTTGTTATTGTTGTAACGTTTGATTCCACTGGTGACAATGTTGATCCAACACCAACTTGTTCTCCAGTAACTTCATCTGGTATAGATTGATTATTATCCACTCCTGATGGACTTGTTATTGTTGTAACGTTTGATTCCACTGGTGACAATGTTGATCCAATACCAACTTGTTCTCCAGTAACTTCATCCGGTATAGATTGATTATTATCCACTCCTGAAGTCCCTGTTATTGTTGTAATGTTTGATTCTACTGGTGACAATGTTGATCCAATACCAACTTGTTCTCCAGTAACTTCATCCGGTATAGATTGATTATTATCCACTCCTGATGGACTTGTTATTGTTGTAACGTTTGATTCCACTGGTGACAATGTTGATCCAATACCAACTTGTTCTCCAGTAACTTCATCCGGTATAGATTGATTATTATCCACTCCTGAAGTCCCTGTTATTGTTGTAATGTTTGATTCTACTGGTGACAATGTTGATCCAATACCAACTTGTTCTCCAGTAACTTCATCCGGTATAGATTGATTATTATCCACTCCTGAAGTCCCTGTTATTGTTGTAATGTTTGATTCTACTGGTGACAATGTTGATCCAATACCAACTTGTTCTCCAGTACTTGGAGGCCAAGTTATAGTAATTGCACATCCAGCTTTTTCTGGTTCTTCACATATGAGAAGTATTGGATTGAAATGATTGCCATTGTCACATTCAGTCCAAAATTCAACATCGTTAATACATTCGTAATACCCTTCACAGTCTTTTGGATCTGGGAATAGCCCATTAGATTGCTTGCATATTGGATGATCACTGGGAGCTTTTGTTGGAATTATAGCTGGTTTTGTCGTTGGAGTTATAGCTGGTTTTGGTGTACCGGTAGTTGGTTCTCCAATTACACATCCAGCTTTTTTTGGTTCTTCACATATGAGAAGTATTGGATTGAAATGATTGCCATTGTCACATTCAGTCCAAAATTCAACATCATTAATACATTCGTAATACCCTTCACAGTCTTTTGGATCTGGGAATAGCCCATTAGATTGCTTGCATATTGGATGATCACTGGGAGCTTTTGTTGGAGTTATAGCTGGTTTTGTTGTTGGAGTTATAGCTGGTTTTGTTGTTGGAGTTATAGCTGGGTTTGGTGTACCCGTAGTTGGTTCTCCAATTACACATCCAGCTTTTTCTGGTTCTTCACATATGAGAAGTATTGGATTGAAATGATTGCCATTGTCACATTCAGTCCAAAATTCAACATCGTTAATACATTCGTAATACCCTTCACAGTCTTTTAGATCTGGGAATAGCCCATTAGATTGCTTGCATATTGGATGATCACTGGGAGCTTTTGTTGGAATTATAGCTGGTTTTGTTGTTGGAGTTATAGCTGGTTTTGTTGTTGGAGTTATAGCTGGTTTTGTTGTTGGAGTTATAGCTGGTTTTGTTGTTGGAGTTATAGCTGGTTTTGTTGTTGGAGTTATAGCTGGTTTTGGTGTACCGGTAGTTGGTTCTCCAATTACACATCCAGCTTTTTCTGGTTCTTCACATATGAGAAGTATTGGATTGAAATGATTGCCATTGTCACATTCAGTCCAAAATTCAACATCATTAATACATTCGTAATAACCTTCACAGTCTTTTGGATCTGGGAATAGCCCATTAGATTGCTTGCATATTGGATAATCACTAGGAGCTTTTGTTGGAATTATAGCTGGTTTTGTCGTTGGAGTTATAGCTGGTTTTGGTGTACCGGTAGTTGGTTCTCCAATTACACATCCAGCTTTTTCTGGTTCTTCACATATGAGAAGTATTGGATTGAAATGATTGCCATTGTCACATTCAGTCCAAAATTCAACATCATTAATACATTCGTAATACCCTTCACAGTCTTTTGGATCTGGGAATAGCCCATTAGATTGCTTGCATATTGGATGATCACTGGGAGCTTTTGTTGGAGTTATAGCTGGTTTTGTTGTTGGAGTTATAGCTGGTTTTGGTGTACCGGTAGTTGGTTCTCCAATTACACATCCAGCTTTTTCTGGTTCTTCACATATGAGAAGTATTGGATTGAAATGATTGCCATTGTCACATTCAGTCCAAAATTCAACATCATTAATACATTCGTAATACCCTTCACAGTCTTTTGGATCTGGGAATAGCCCATTAGATTGCTTGCATATTGGATGATCACTGGGAGCTTTTGTTGGAGTTATAGCTGGTTTTGTTGTTGGAGTTATAGCTGGTTTTGGTGTACCGGTAGTTGGTTCTCCAATTACACATCCAGCTTTTTCTGGTTCTTCACATATGAGAAGTATTGGATTGAAATGATTGCCATTGTCACATTCAGTCCAAAATTCAACATCATTAATACATTCGTAATACCCTTCACAGTCTTTTGGATCTGGGAATAGCCCATTAGATTGCTTGCATATTGGATGATCACTGGGAGCTTTTGTTGGAGTTATAGCTGGTTTTGTTGTTGGAGTTATAGCTGGTTTTGGTGTACCGGTAGTTGGTTCTCCAATTACACATCCAGCTTTTTCTGGTTCTTCACATATGAGAAGTATTGGATTGAAATGATTGCCATTGTCACATTCAGTCCAAAATTCAACATCATTAATACATTCGTAATACCCTTCACAGTCTTTTGGATCTGGGAATAGCCCATTAGATTGCTTGCATATTGGATGATCACTGGGAGCTTTTGTTGGAATTATAGCTGGTTTTGTCGTTGGAGTTATAGCTGGTTTTGGTGTACCGGTAGTTGGTTCTCCAATTACACATCCAGCTTTTTCTGGTTCTTCACATATGAGAAGTATTGGATTGAAATGATTGCCATTGTCACATTCAGTCCAAAATTCAACATCATTAATACATTCGTAATACCCTTCACAGTCTTTTGGATCTGGGAATAGCCCATTAGATTGCTTGCATATTGGATGATCACTGGGAGCTTTTGTTGGAGTTATAGCTGGTTTTGTTGTTGGAGTTATAGCTGGTTTTGGTGTACCGGTAGTTGGTTCTCCAATTACACATCCAGCTTTTTCTGGTTCTTCACATATGAGAAGTATTGGATTGAAATGATTGCCATTGTCACATTCAGTCCAAAATTCAACATCATTAATACATTCGTAATACCCTTCACAGTCTTTTGGATCTGGGAATAGCCCATTAGATTGCTTGCATATTGGATGATCACTGGGAGCTTTTGTTGGAGTTATAGCTGGTTTTGTTGTTGGAGTTATAGCTGGTTTTGTTGTTGGAGTTATAGCTGGGTTTGGTGTACCCGTAGTTGGTTCTCCAATTACACATCCAGCTTTTTCTGGTTCTTCACATATGAGAAGTATTGGATTGAAATGATTGCCATTGTCACATTCAGTCCAAAATTCAACATCGTTAATACATTCGTAATACCCTTCACAGTCTTTTAGATCTGGGAATAGCCCATTAGATTGCTTGCATATTGGATGATCACTGGGAGCTTTTGTTGGAATTATAGCTGGTTTTGTTGTTGGACTTATAGCTGGTTTTGTTGTTGGAGTTATAGCTGGTTTTGTTGTTGGAGTTATAGCTGGTTTTGTTGTTGGAGTTATAGCTGGTTTTGTTGTTGGAGTTATAGCTGGTTTTGTTGTTGGAGTTATAGCTGGTTTTGGTGTACCGGTAGTTGGTTCTCCAATTACACATCCAGCTTTTTCTGGTTCTTCACATATGAGAAGTATTGGATTGAAATGATTGCCATTGTCACATTCAGTCCAAAATTCAACATCATTAATACATTCGTAATAACCTTCACAGTCTTTTGGATCTGGGAATAGCCCATTAGATTGCTTGCATATTGGATGATCACTGGGAGCTTTTGTTGGAATTATAGCTGGTTTTGTCGTTGGAGTTATAGCTGGTTTTGGTGTACCGGTAGTTGGTTCTCCAATTACACATCCAGCTTTTTCTGGTTCTTCACATATGAGAAGTATTGGATTGAAATGATTGCCATTGTCACATTCAGTCCAAAATTCAACATCATTAATACATTCGTAATACCCTTCACAGTCTTTTGGATCTGGGAATAGCCCATTAGATTGCTTGCATATTGGATGATCACTGGGAGCTTTTGTTGGAGTTATAGCTGGTTTTGTTGTTGGAGTTATAGCTGGTTTTGGTGTACCGGTAGTTGGTTCTCCAATTACACATCCAGCTTTTTCTGGTTCTTCACATATGAGAAGTATTGGATTGAAATGATTGCCATTGTCACATTCAGTCCAAAATTCAACATCATTAATACATTCGTAATACCCTTCACAGTCTTTTGGATCTGGGAATAGCCCATTAGATTGCTTGCATATTGGATGATCACTGGGAGCTTTTGTTGGAGTTATAGCTGGTTTTGTTGTTGGAGTTATAGCTGGTTTTGGTGTACCGGTAGTTGGTTCTCCAATTACACATCCAGCTTTTTCTGGTTCTTCACATATGAGAAGTATTGGATTGAAATGATTGCCATTGTCACATTCAGTCCAAAATTCAACATCATTAATACATTCGTAATACCCTTCACAGTCTTTTGGATCTGGGAATAGCCCATTAGATTGCTTGCATATTGGATGATCACTGGGAGCTTTTGTTGGAGTTATAGCTGGTTTTGTTGTTGGAGTTATAGCTGGTTTTGGTGTACCGGTAGTTGGTTCTCCAATTACACATCCAGCTTTTTCTGGTTCTTCACATATGAGAAGTATTGGATTGAAATGATTGCCATTGTCACATTCAGTCCAAAATTCAACATCATTAATACATTCGTAATACCCTTCACAGTCTTTTGGATCTGGGAATAGCCCATTAGATTGCTTGCATATTGGATGATCACTGGGAGCTTTTGTTGGAATTATAGCTGGTTTTGTCGTTGGAGTTATAGCTGGTTTTGGTGTACCGGTAGTTGGTTCTCCAATTACACATCCAGCTTTTTCTGGTTCTTCACATATGAGAAGTATTGGATTGAAATGATTGCCATTGTCACATTCAGTCCAAAATTCAACATCATTAATACATTCGTAATACCCTTCACAGTCTTTTGGATCTGGGAATAGCCCATTAGATTGCTTGCATATTGGATGATCACTGGGAGCTTTTGTTGGAATTATAGCTGGTTTTGTCGTTGGAGTTATAGCTGGTTTTGGTGTACCGGTAGTTGGTTCTCCAATTACACATCCAGCTTTTTCTGGTTCTTCACATATGAGAAGTATTGGATTGAAATGATTGCCATTGTCACATTCAGTCCAAAATTCAACATCATTAATACATTCGTAATACCCTTCACAGTCTTTTGGATCTGGGAATAGCCCATTAGATTGCTTGCATATTGGATGATCACTGGGAGCTTTTGTTGGAATTATAGCTGGTTTTGTCGTTGGAGTTATAGCTGGTTTTGGTGTACCGGTAGTTGGTTCTCCAATTACACATCCAGCTTTTTCTGGTTCTTCACATATGAGAAGTATTGGATTGAAATGATTGCCATTGTCACATTCAGTCCAAAATTCAACATCATTAATACATTCGTAATACCCTTCACAGTCTTTTGGATCTGGGAATAGCCCATTAGATTGCTTGCATATTGGATGATCACTGGGAGCTTTTGTTGGAGTTATAGCTGGTTTTGTTGTTGGAGTTATAGCTGGTTTTGGTGTACCGGTAGTTGGTTCTCCAATTACACATCCAGCTTTTTCTGGTTCTTCACATATGAGAAGTATTGGATTGAAATGATTGCCATTGTCACATTCAGTCCAAAATTCAACATCATTAATACATTCGTAATACCCTTCACAGTCTTTTGGATCTGGGAATAGCCCATTAGATTGCTTGCATATTGGATGATCACTGGGAGCTTTTGTTGGAGTTATAGCTGGTTTTGTTGTTGGAGTTATAGCTGGTTTTGGTGTACCGGTAGTTGGTTCTCCAATTACACATCCAGCTTTTTCTGGTTCTTCACATATGAGAAGTATTGGATTGAAATGATTGCCATTGTCACATTCAGTCCAAAATTCAACATCATTAATACATTCGTAATACCCTTCACAGTCTTTTGGATCTGGGAATAGCCCATTAGATTGCTTGCATATTGGATGATCACTGGGAGCTTTTGTTGGAGTTATAGCTGGTTTTGTTGTTGGAGTTATAGCTGGTTTTGGTGTACCGGTAGTTGGTTCTCCAATTACACATCCAGCTTTTTCTGGTTCTTCACATATGAGAAGTATTGGATTGAAATGATTGCCATTGTCACATTCAGTCCAAAATTCAACATCATTAATACATTCGTAATACCCTTCACAGTCTTTTGGATCTGGGAATAGCCCATTAGATTGCTTGCATATTGGATGATCACTGGGAGCTTTTGTTGGAATTATAGCTGGTTTTGTCGTTGGAGTTATAGCTGGTTTTGGTGTACCGGTAGTTGGTTCTCCAATTACACATCCAGCTTTTTCTGGTTCTTCACATATGAGAAGTATTGGATTGAAATGATTGCCATTGTCACATTCAGTCCAAAATTCAACATCATTAATACATTCGTAATACCCTTCACAGTCTTTTGGATCTGGGAATAGCCCATTAGATTGCTTGCATATTGGATGATCACTGGGAGCTTTTGTTGGAATTATAGCTGGTTTTGTCGTTGGAGTTATAGCTGGTTTTGGTGTACCGGTAGTTGGTTCTCCAATTACACATCCAGCTTTTTCTGGTTCTTCACATATGAGAAGTATTGGATTGAAATGATTGCCATTGTCACATTCAGTCCAAAATTCAACATCATTAATACATTCGTAATACCCTTCACAGTCTTTTGGATCTGGGAATAGCCCATTAGATTGCTTGCATATTGGATGATCACTGGGAGCTTTTGTTGGAGTTATAGCTGGTTTTGTTGTTGGAGTTATAGCTGGTTTTGGTGTACCGGTAGTTGGTTCTCCAATTACACATCCAGCTTTTTCTGGTTCTTCACATATGAGAAGTATTGGATTGAAATGATTGCCATTGTCACATTCAGTCCAAAATTCAACATCGTTAATACATTCGTAATACCCTTCACAGTCTTTTGGATCTGGGAATAGCCCATTAGATTGCTTGCATATTGGATGATCACTGGGAGCTTTTGTTGGAATTATAGCTGGTTTTGTCGTTGGAGTTATAGCTGGTTTTGGTGTACCGGTAGTTGGTTCTCCAATTACACATCCAGCTTTTTCTGGTTCTTCACATACAAGAAGTTTTGGATTGAAATGTAAGGTGTCTTCACACTCATGCCAAAAAGGAATGCCATTAAGGCATTCATAATAAGCTTCACAATCTTCAGGATCTGGATACACTCCCACTGTTTCTTTGCAGATGTTTCCTGGTGTTGTTTCTATCATTTTAAAATAAAAATGCATCATTCTACTTATTGTTAGACTTGTTTGCAAAAAGTAAATAATTCTTACTTTTAATTTTATTCATCAAGGAGCATGATTTTAATTATGAATTCATTGATGTTAAATATTTTAATTTTTTTTCAACTTTTGCTAAGTGCAGTTAATAATTGAATATAATATTATTTATTGTAAGCACATTCATATTCATATTCATAAAAGTGGAACCTTTTTATACTATTGTAAACGGGATGTATTTATTGGCACCCCAATTCTATTTTAAAAATACCCTAAATCATTTATTACCCAACATATTTATTTTTCCACTAAGAAAAATTAGTCCGCCCCCATTATTGTTTATTGATCAGGATCACACTTAACTTTTTTTATTGTTTTAAATGTTTTTTTATACGTTTTAGATGTTTGAATTGCCATTGGCAATTTGAACTCGCAGCGCCATTCCACAGCAACAAACATTAGCAATGACTAACCTAACCTAACCTCACCGAGGCCAAAAATGTCCCAATTGGGCAGAAATGCAAACCTGGTGGCCCATCTAAGGCCACATCAGCGTTGCAAATGTAAATGTGCAAATTAATACAAAAAGTGTGCAAACAAATAGTGTAAAATTAAAATCAGTTCGGTGTTTTTTTTAAAATAAATTTGGGATGTCAATAATTTGTTCCAATTCTAAACTACTGAACATGTAAAACAATCGATTCACATTAAAATAAATGATGTACTGTACATTCGTTAAACACTCAATTGATGAATTCAACACAACTTGGTGTAAAAAAAAAATGTCTTACTTGTTGGCTCTGTCGGCTTTGTCGGTTTTGTCGGTTTTGTTGGCTTTTCATCTGTGCACGAAACATAACTCTCGTAATCACAATTAAAGTTGCTCTTATTAAAAAGTAAGCCTTTAGAACACGTATGTTTGTACGCCTTTTTGTCTTGGCAGCGATAAAATGATCTGCAGTCTGTTGGGTCAGGAACAACACAGCAATCGCAACTACATTTGAAATGTTTTTCAGGTAATCCTTTAGGTTTCCGTCCTCGAAAATAACCTTTAAAAAAAATTCGAATGAGTTACAACGCGGGTGGGGTAAAATATGAAAAATAAACTGAATCGCACCTAGAATACAGTCTCGATCTCCATCACGAAAAGGATTATTATTACTGGCCCAATCACGAAAACTGAAACCATTGTTTTTATTGGTGCCACGGTGGGAAGTCCCACGTGAGTATTCGCATACAAGACTGTCTAAATTGAATTGAAGTCCGCTAGGACATTGAACAACAGTTACTTCTCTATTACGGCATTCGAGATAATACTGGCAGTTATACGGGTTTGGAAACCGTCCATTATCTTCTGGACATTTTATTCTGCCATTTAAAGGTTTGCTTGTTACTGTAAACAAAATGTACGACAAATCAATGTAGCAATAACCAATTAATTTCTATTGAACAAAAGTAAACTAACTTACCGATCTCGAAATACGCAGTTAGTGTAACCAAGAGATAGATAAGGTGCTTCATACTGCGATGAGCAACGATTGTGCACTAGGTGCAAATGGCAGAATTCGCAGAAAAAAGTCATATTTGAGTCGTATCGCATTTTTCTTATCTTGTTTTATTAGATTCTTGATTAAGATGGGAAGTGCTGTCTTCAGTAAATAATGTATTTGCGTAATCGGAACTTTTATGATAATAACCAGGAATCTGCTGGCCTTTCCCGAGAATGATTGACACAGTTATCTCTGAAAATGTAATATCAATAAAAATGAAATATTACCGAATCACCAGACGACGCTGTAAAAGAAATAAAACAATATAATGGTTCTCATATCTGGATTTTTTTCCCAAAGATTTTTAGAACATTGACAGATGTTTGAAGCTTTTTTTTTATCTGCTCAGAAATGTATGTACGTCATTACTATTTACTTTACACAGATTTCAGTTCAAACCATAAATCAATTAGTTTGACGACTTGAATTGGAAAAAAATCGAAACTTTTGCATTAAATAATTTTCTATTTCGAGACATTATCCAACATGTGGTCACTTGTTTTTGTATATTATTAGTTAGTATCATTATTAACTAATGTTAATATTAATAATAATATTATTAATTTTTGTAAATGAAGCGCACCATCACAGATTATATAATCTGTGGTACTAGCGTACAGTATTGCTACCTAGTGAGAAATCCTCACAACAAATTCGGTCATAATAATAAATGTAATCTCGGCTGAACGAAGTGAAGCGGAGCGAAGCGGAGCGAACGAGTGAAAGCCGATAGCATTCACTCGTGTAATTGGAGGTTTAACAGGAGATGGCGCTACTAGTCGGGTTACGTCAGTCTTAAAAGCTATCCTGGAAAAAAGGAAGTGAAGGACAAAATGGAGTCGGCGAAATCAACGGTGTTGACGGTAAGCGTGATTTTCGTTCATTTTTAAACATTTAGAACGTTAGGTAGTGATTGAAAACGAATCAGTTGGTGTTAGATGGAGCTTAGATAATTTAGTTGTGACAAGGGAGGTCGGAGGGTCCTGTTAAACCTCCAATTACACGAGTGAATGCTATCGGCTTTCACTCGTTCGCTCCGCTTCACTTCGTTCAGCCGAGATTACATTCACTCTTTGTAATCTCCGGCTAAACAGGAGACTTGAAAGGTAACTTTTTTCCATAGGATAAAAATAAAAATGTTTTGGAAAAAACACATTTAACAATTTTTCAGTTTAATCATTTTTTATTTTATGAAATTATTTTGGAATTGGTCTGTTTAGGACTGATTCTTGAAAAGCATTGTGGTTGACAATTGTTTTGTTGTAGAACCTCGCGAATGTTTGTTCGGAGGTCCAACCGGCAACACCTAATATTTGTTGTACCGGAATAACACTGGCGGCTGCGCTGGTGGCCGCAGCTCGCGTCGAATGAGCACCAAACTCTTGACCGACGCCGATCTTTTTTAAAAAATCCTTAATCCATCGTCGCACAGTATCCTTGGTAGGTGCGGCATGGGGTGGTTGTAATTTTAGGAACAAACCATCGTCCTTGCGTAACGGATTTGTTTTGGCCAAAAAATCCATCAGGGCCTTGAAGGGGCAGATGGCCCGTTCTTGTAAATAGGGGGCCACACGAAATACAGTATGATGACCAACACGCAAATGCTTGTGCAAAGTTTTCGGGTTGAAAATGACCGCGTCAGTTGAGACTGTCATCTCCGAAATTTTAAAACTTTGCAGCGAGCTGACTCTGGCAGCAGTTGTTAAAGCCAGCAGCATGAGCAGCTTTTCTTGGAGTTGTCTCCAATCGAGATCATCATGCGGCCACAGTTTTCGCAGGGCGTTCAGAGCTAGGCCCACGTCCCAAGTGGCCACATAACGTGGTAAGTTTGGTCTTAAATTATTAACTCCTTTTAAAATTCGGGCGATACGATCATCAGCTCTAATTGACGGGTCAATGAAGCCTGCGGCGGTGATGGCCGCTAAACTTCCCGAAATGGAGGAGTGTGACAAGCCTTCATTGAATCTTGAGGCGATGAAATTTGCGGTATTGACGAGCGTTAAACGATAGTTTGGGTCAAGATTGGGAGGGAGTGGATTGGAATAAGGTGACCCTTCACCAGAAAATTCCGTCCACCTCTTAATTCCCGCAGTGTACGTTCTGACAGTTGTCGATCTCCACCCGGCCGCGTACAAGTTGGCAGCGTCCGGCGAAAAGCCTCCTGCGATGAGGTCACTCCACTGACTTTGCAGCCAAGGAGCTGCAGGGCCTGGAGAGGAAACTGGGCCTCTGGTTGATGAACCAACGTCAGATGTTCCGGGGCCGGAAAGGACACTGGTACTGCGACCAGGCAGTCCAACAGTGGTACAAACCACGCTTGTGAGGTCCATTTTGGTACTACTAGAAGTACCGTGGCTTGATCCTGGCGGATTTTTTGTAAAATCCTAGAAATTAAACAAAAAGGAGGAAAGGCGTAAGCAAAAGTTTCTTTCCAAGAATGGGAGAACGCATCTATCCTGTAAGCGAAGGGGTCAGGGCCCCAAGAAAAGTATTTTGGTAATTTATGGTTTAGTCTTGTAGCAAACAGATCAATCTCAGGCAGTCCGAACAGGGATTTTAATTTTTTAAACATTTTTGGAGATAAACTCCATTCTCCATCCGTAGTTAAAAAATTACGCGACAGATAGTCGGCCATAACGTTTTCCTTACCGGGAATGTGAATTACTGAAAAATCAATATTTAATCTTTGGGAATCTTCCCACACTAGTCTCCCAAAATGGTGGAGTTGCTGGACCTTGCTGCCCTGGTTCCGGAACACGCTCACTACTGTGGAGCTGTCGGAATGAAACAAAACGTGTTTTTTGCTGTCAAAGGGGGCAAAAACCTTCCAGGCGAACCAGAGGGCCAAAAGTTCCTTAACATTAATGTGAAAATTATTTTCCTCAGCTGTCCACTGGCCATTAGCAGAACGGGAGTTCCAACTGGCTCCCCAACCCAAGTTGGAGGCGTCGGTGAAAACCTCCGTATCCACATCGTGACGGTTTAGATATTTGGGGGTGAAACTTTCTAATTTAGTCCATCTAGTTAATTCGACTTTGATGTCGGGGTAATTATTAACTAAAGTATTATAGTTGTGGTTATGAAGGAACAACTGTCCTGTTTTGAAGGATTCCAAGGGCTTTATGTTCCAAAACCCGTCAGAAAGCGCTGGCTCGGCGGAAACTAAATTGCCAATAAAAATGGCCAAATCTTGAATGGAGAATTTCTCCAATTGGAGAAGGCGCGAAGCTAACTTAGTTATTTTAGTGATTTTCCTTTCTGGAAGTGACACTTCCATTTTTCTAGAGTCTAGTGTTAATCCTAAAAATTCTATTCTAGTTTTGGGAATAAATTCGGATTTTTCCCAGTTAATGCAGAGGCCTAATTCTTGAAAAAAGTTTATTACGTCAATACAGGCGTTTTTAGCCTCGCAAAAGGAATCACACAGAAAAATTCCGTCGTCCAAATACGGGATTCCGCAAATCCCCCAAGTCCTCAACTCGGAAAAAACAGGGCACATAACCTTAGTAAAGGTCCGTGGGGCACTTGCCAAGCCCATTGGCATTACCTGATATTCGTATAACTGGCCTTGCCACAAAAAACGTACATATTTCTTGAATTCGCTTTTAATTGGTAACAAGTAAAAAGCGTTAGTGAGGTCGATTTTAAACATAAATTGACCCTTTTTCATAAGGTTTATCGCATCTTTAAGCGAGGCCATTTTAAAATGGAGATATTCTAAGCTCTCGTTGAACTTTTTTAGATTTAAAATTATCCGTACGGATCCGTCCGGCTTGGGGACGGCGAAAATTGGACTTAAATATTCGCCTTCAATGTGGGCGACCTGTTTAATTATGCCTTGCTGGCAAAGCTTGTCCACCGCTTGGGAAATTGCAAAAGTTTCGCTCAAGTTCATTCTATATTCCGTTCTTTTAACGTGAACGAGCTTGTCGATATTTAAATCGAATTTTATGCCCGACAGGGCAGATAAAACAAAAGGATTGGATGTGATTTTACGCCAAACAGGCAAGTAATATTGTAAATTTCCTGGCTTAAAGGATAGATGCGGTATGTGTAAATTAAAGAACAACTCTTTATTTCTTACATTTTCATTTTCAATTACAGGTGATTCTGTCGCTACTTCTTGTAGGATTTCCCGCGCTGGTTCTTCCCCCGATCTGCAAAGAGAATCGGAATTAGTAAACACGGCTACGGATTTAGAACAAACAATGTTCATACTATTTTGGCGCTTAAAATCGAAACTTCTTGAGTTGTCTGAGCGCTTGTTATCGTATTTATTATAATCGTACCTAGTGTACGGGTGGTAGCGGCGATAATTCTTGTCCCTGTCGGACTTGCGATTTTCGGCTTTATCAAAAGTGGCCTTGGAGGTGACCTTCTTTAATTCATCGAATTCCTTGATCTGCTTGGATAAATCCGGGCCAAACAGGTCGGATGGGAAAATAACCTTCCCTTTCGCAAACTGCTTGTACCTAGGTGCGAGCGAGTCCGCGAAGTCCATACGTCGGCGCAACGTTAGCGCCGTATTCATTGCGCCCAGCAGCGTCATGGCCTCGGCCAGGTGGGTGACCAGTGAATTGGGGTCCAAATTACCCGCCACTACATCCTTCATTGCCGAAGCAAGCGGAATGTAAGTTCTCAAAACGAGTTTTTGATGTTTTAAAGACGTCGTGTCTCTCGACCTTATCCAAGGCTGCACTTCTCCAAACAGAGTGCCGTCCACTTTAGGCGGGTCCAAGTATTTTGCGTTTTCAGGGATTATTAGCTTTTCAACTAATTGGTCCCTAAATTCCGTCGAGGTCTCAAAAAGCGATTTGCTCACCAAAGCCTCTAATTCGGCGGGCCAGGCGTCGCCATACTTGGTCTCGGCGCCCAAAAGTTTCGATACATCCGAAAAACCAACTTTGGTTGCTGGAGTCGGAGCCGTTGAAACGTCAACTGGCTTGGCCCCGCTTGTGACGACAAGGGGAATTGCTGCGATTGCGGGGTTCAACAACGGAGTTGTCCCGTCTGCGGCTTTTGGGGGAGGTACAGCACCTGGCCCAGCCATCGCGGTGTTCTGCGGCGAAACGACGACCGTCTTCGCCGTTAGCAAATTTTGCATTATGTCTTTTAGCTCGTACACAGTGTCGGCTAGACATTCGATCCTATCGTGCATCCTTCTCGGCGAAGGTGGCTCTTCTACGATCTCTTCTTCGTGGTTAGGTTCGTGGACTTCTTCAATTTGGAGATTTTGGACCACGTGGTCGTTCAAAGTAGGGAATCCAGAATCGGTAATTTGTACTTGGGAATTCATAATTGAATGTTATAAAACTAATAAAGAAATAATTATTAGAAAGGTGGTTCGAAAATATGAGATCCTTTAATTAAAAGGGGGAAAAAACGATAATAAAAACAAATTTTTCTTGTAGAGCAATTCGAACCTGACCGCGCAACCCGTTAGTAGAACCGGAAGTGACGTAACCCGACTAGTAGCGCCATCTCCTGTTTAGCCGGAGATTACAAAGAGTGAATAAATATGGCGACGGCTTTTAGACTTGCTACGAGCAGTTGATCGTTCTTCTGAGTTATTTGTGGACTAATTTTGTACTTGAATACAAATATCGTAACATTATTAAGGTTTTAACATTTAAATCTACATTTAACTGCATTTTACAGTTATGAAATCGTTATTTTCAGGATGGCGGAAGCTGACGATGAATTGACAATTCCACGTGCAGCGATGAATAAAATGATCAAAGAATTACTTCCGAATACTCGCGTAGCTAATGATGCCAGAGAGTTAATCTTGAACTGTTGCACCGAATTCATTCATCTGATTTCTTCCGAAGCAAACGAAATTTGCAACAAGCAACAAAAAAAGACTATAAATGCTGATCACGTTCTTGCTGGTAACTAATAAAACTGTTTTTCGATCAATTAAAAAATTGGGAAACTAAATTTTCATTTATAGCTTTAGAAAGTCTCGGTTTTGGGTCTTACCGGCACGAAGCTGAGGCCGTGCTTAAAGATTGTAAAGCTGTTGCGGCGAAGAAGAGGCGACAAAGTACACGTTTAGAAAATTTAGGCATACCAGAGGAGGAATTGCTGCGACAACAGCAAGAATTATTCGCTAAAGTACGTTAAAAGCGTGGGAAAATCTTATTTAACGATTAATTTTACTCTGAATTGGCAGGCACGACAAGAACAAGCGGAAATGGAACAGCAGGAGATATTTAAATTGCAATTGGCTGCGCAAGAACAACAGCAAGTGGTGCAACAACAAACTAATTCGAATCAAATAATTAAATGCGAAGAAGATGATTATTCATAATATTATGAATTAGCCGTTAATTATTTGAAATAGTTATTTTTCTACGCTTGTTGTGTCATTTGCATGATTCGATTATTGTTAGATATAAGAAGTTGTCGTCAAATTGATCAGTTTGGTTTTGTTCCGACTTTACTGAAATATATAAAAATTAATTAATTAATACCGTAACCTGTGAAATATAATTTTTGGAATTGTTATTATGTGAAACGTTTTCTACCGTATTGTACGATTATTTGCATTATATTGTGATTTGTTTTTTTTATTTTTGTTTTAAAATAAGTTACTTTTTATTATTGCAATCTTTTGTCATTGACACCATTTCCACTGTTTAATAAACACGATCCAATGAAAATTCTCAAGGTTAAGAAAGCCAAACTAAGTCAAAAATATCGGATATCATTTTAGAATTTATTTGATTTTTTTTCCCCCTTTTTCCCTGGCCTACATTTCTAAAAATCTCCAATTTCATTTTGATGGAACCAAGTGTGAAAATCACATGCCTGATTTTCGTAGTCTATTCAGGATTTTATTATGCACATCCTACAGAAGTGAGTAATGATTTTTAATGTAATACAATATTTATCCCAATTGTAATTTTCTCTTGTTTTTAGATTTCACAGTGGACAACTTGGACTCCATGTACTCGCACTTGTGGAACAGGAATTCGACTGAGACACCGTTTTTGTGTTGAAAAAAGGTTTTTGCTGTTTCTGTCCGATGCTGCTGAACTAAAACAATTATTAATTATTTCTAGATTTGGAATTACATCAACAATATGTAAAAATGGTGCCAAAGAGTACGAATTATGCAATCTGCATAGATGTCCACACGGTTCTTTGGATTTTAGGTCTCATCAGTGCAGCAGAATTTCGTCGAGCTTAGATTTTCCACTTAACTTATACAAATGGGTGCAAACAACTGAATTTTCGTCAAAAGATGCTTGCAGTTTAATTTGCCAAACTGTGGATAAAGATCCCGTTGAAATCCGAGTTCTTTCACCCGTTGTTGACGATTCAACATCTTGCTTAGAACGAACGGGAATTTGTGTAAATAATGAATGCGTCGTAAGATTTATTAAAGATTTAATTGAGATAAATCTATTAACGGTTGTTTTTTTGGTTCAGTCTGTTGGATGTGACAATAAATTGGGCTCGAATTTGAAACTGGATCGGTGCGGTGTTTGCGGCGGTGATGGAACTGGCTGTTATGAAGTTAAAAGCCGATTTGAGAAATTCGGTTTATCCGAAGGTAATTAAATTTATCGGAATTTGATTTTTACTAATATGTTATCATTCTCTGATTTTACAGGTTTGTACTCGATCGTCAAATTACCGGTAGGGGCTGGCAATGTCCGAATAATTAAAAGGCCAGATAATAACACTAATTTAGGTAATGGTGGTTAATTTAATAAAAAATTAAGAAATAAAACGATTTGTATAATTATAGCAATCAGCAATAGTTTTGGTGGAACTATTTTCAGTGGTTTATCGCGAACTTATTTGCTTGATGGTGAAGAACACGAAATTGGCAGCTCGGTCATCTTTTACTCACACCTACATGCGTTGGATTCAGTGAGATTGTTAATTAAGGAATCGCAAAATACCTCCGTCGAAGTCATGGTAGATCGATTGAAATGTTAATGAGTGCAAATTGTTCGTTTTACGTGTTAATGGAGCGACTTTGCATTTCTTTTATATAAATTATTAATGTTTTTCATTCATGATTTTCAATTTAGGTGCTGGTTAACAAAAACGATTCGCACTGCAACATCTCTTACAGTTTTATGAGTCCGTTGTCGAAAACAACATCCATTCCAGTACCATTAATTGAACTGTCAGTTGGCAGCAATTCGTACCAGCCCTTGGAAATTGAGTTTGAATTCGAGGACAATCTAACCACTTCGACTCCTTTTATTAATCCAACAATTTTGCCAATTTCATTCACTTGGAGAACGTTAGGTCCCATCTATTGCAGTAACACCTGTTCGATTGGAATAACTTATCCAATTGCACAATGCTACGCTGGAAATGATGTTGTAAATGACTCGTTTTGTGATCGTCGATTAAAACCAAAAATCGACCCAAAATTATGCTCTGGGAGAGAATGCAACGCAAGGTGAACGAAAAAGAACGGCAAAATATAAAATTAATTAATTGATTTATAAGTTCGATGCATTTCAGATGGGTTTCTTCGGCTTGGGGTCCGTGTTCGACATCGTGCGGCAATGGGACACAACATCGGTTCGTCCATTGCTGGAAAATGCTGGCTCTGGGATTGGACAGCACAGTTAATAAAGAATTGTGCGATGATCAATTGCGGCCACCCGATGTTCGTGTGTGTTACTCTGAACCGTGTACATCTCAATGGGTCGTTACTGAATGGACGAAAGTAATTACAAAAATGAAATAAATCTAATATTTAAATTTTTATTTCTTTTCTCGCTTTTAAAGTGTAAATGTGGTGTGAAAACGCGTGAAGTTCGTTGTTTGAAGGGCAATTGTTCCGTAGTTGAGAGACCTCTAACTTCACAGTTTTGTGATGCACCAAACTGTTCGTGGAAAATGGGGAATTGGACGGAAGTAACCCACATCCAGCGTTTAATTAATTTAAAAGACTTTTATTTAATTGTGTATATCGCTTCAGTGTGCCGACACATGCGGGTACAGAACACGTGATGTCGAATGTCAGATGTCGGACGTGACTTTTAGGGGCGTAGATACGTGCGGAAATGAAAGTCAGCCATTGACTCGAGAAATGTGTTCAAGAATGAGCGGTTATTGCGCCCCGACTTGGATTCCACAAATGTGGACTAAAGTATTTAGCAATTCAAATCATTTGGAATTATTTATTTTATTACATTGAAACATTCCAGTGTTCCGCCCTATGTGGTTCCGGCATTGAATTTGGTATTAAAACGAGAAATGTTTTGTGTATGGGTTGGAAGAAAAATCGACTGATCATTTTTAAGGATAAAAAATGTCGAAATGTTAGAAAACCCGAATCAGAAACGTCTTGTTACGTCGAAAAATGTCAATCAAAGTGGTTTTTCTCGGAGTGGTCGACGGTAGAGTTTAAATTGTTTAAATATATTGGATAATTTATTTTCATATTTTTTTTTTAAGTGTTCTACGATTTGCGACGCTGGTTACAGGATTCGTCAAGTCATTTGCTATAATGGTGGTTTACCGGCTTCAGACTGTTCGGTAATCACTCGACCGGCAAATCACGAATGGTGCAATCACGGTCCTTGCCCAAGGTGAACGATTAAATTTAAAAAGCAAACAAACACGGTATATATTAAAAATAATTACACAACTTTATTAAATTAAATTAAATTCGTAACATTAATTTCGCTAAAAGTGTACACGAGTAGAAAAATTTCGATTTTTCGAGAGAGAACACGTTTGATTTGTTAAGGCACCATCAGTTGTATAGAAACAAAAAATCTTGTATTAAATCTGAAAAATAAAGAAAAAATTAAAATCAAATTGAGTTTTATGAATTAATTAACTTACGAGTGTCTTTTAACTTTATGAGATCACGTCTGGCAGGTTCTTGTTATCCGAACTTGACTTTATCCCAACGAACGATGATTCGATCCATATTACCCTCTGTCTACGAGGCTTAACATTGTTAATTTCACTTGTATCATTATTATAATCAGTATTATTGTCCACATTGTAACTCCCATACTTCAACGCGTAATATCCCGGTGATGCCGACAGTCTTTCAGCGGGGGATTGGTAAAAATTCGACATTTTTTGGCTGATTTTCTCCATTGACCTCCAACCCAAATATGGCCGCCGCGCATCCATTTTGGCGGGACTTGTTGGCGCGTTTGATTCCGATCCAGAACCCGAGCCGAGATACCTCAAGCAGAAACTTGGTACCAAACGAGTTTTCGTTGACGGTGGGGTTGGATTTTTGGGTGAAATTGAGCCCAAATAACTCCCATTCCTCCTTTTAAGGATAAACCCGTTGGTATGCAGCGACTTCTTGAGCCAGTCGGGCACATCTAAATTCTGCAGCGATTTCCTAACTCTTAATTCGTGTTGCGACAGACTCTTTTGACCGTCACTTCTAAGCTGATTTTCCGGTGGTTGGACGGATTTTCGGTTCTCCTCGTTCAATAAAAACTCCAAACTCCTCGTTTTATCCTCGTCCGGCGTGCTCGCGCGCGGCAGTGTTAACAAACTCAACGTCTTCGAGGCGCTTTTAATGGAACCCATCACTTGATCCATATTCGTTTCATCCACAGCACGGCTCTGCATCGTGTCCAAATCCGTCTCGAGGTACCCCACACTTTGACACTTGGTTGACCTCATCTGCAACTCGAGCTGCTCCCGAACGCAACGTTCCACCTGGCTTAAATTGGACACACTTTTAGCAACCCGATCTCTTCCTTCCTGAACTCGTTTGCGACAGTCAGCGAAAACATTTCGCAAATCCAAACTCTTATCCGGACTTTCTTCCTCCTCAACGACCTTCAATTCCATCGTTTCTTCGCCGGCTGATATGTCGTCAGTCGCGGCGTCATTCAACTCGAGCGACGTCTTCACAGATTGATCGAGAACGGATTCGTTTTGGGTTCTAGGTACGCTTAAATTGGGCAGAGATTTCCAGCTGTTCGTCACTTTCGCTCGCTGCACCGCTTTCGGTCCGTACGTGAGCCAGTCGTCGGTCGTCGCTCGTCCTGATTGGATGGATTTCTCCCATTCCTTCTGCAACAATCCACCCGACCAAGAGTCGTCTTCGATGTCGCCTAGTTCCTGAAACGTAAAACTGCTCTTCGTGTCCGACATCCACTGCATTTGCTCCATTTTGCTCGGCTCCATTTCTTCGCTCGTTCTTTTCTCGCACTCCTCGCCGATCGTGTCCATTAAATTCACTTCCGGCTGACCGACGTCGCAGAAACCAGAATCCTGACTCAAGTTCTCGTTGGATGGACGTGGTTGACGCGGAGAATCGCGCTCCAGCTCATCGATTTGAGTCAAATCTTGACACACGAATTTCGACGTCGAACTACCACCTCGCGGAAAGTCGTCCTCGTCGTCCGAGAAGTCTTCTTTGAATATATTTCGCGAGATTTTGCGAGATTTCGGCGTGAAATCTGGATAATTGTGTATTTTAACGTCGAAAACCCCCAGTCCGGGCGGTGCCTCGAACGATAAGCCCTTATCGCTGGTGACATCCTTAGTGATATCCTCCAACGAGCGACTTCGGTGTCGTTTAACTCCGTCTGTCGACGCCATCAATTCATCGAAGACACGCGTCCTCCATTCAAGGTCACGCTTCCCCACGAACGAATTCTCGCTGTACATGACGGACTCCGTGAGCCATTCATTCGTGCAGACACTCCTCGGGCTCGTAATGTTCGTAATGAAATCACCTGCGCCGGTTTCGTCCAAATGTAATTGCTCCGACGTTTCTTCGAGTATCGTGTCTAAAACGGAAACACGTGGTGAATTGTAGAAAAAGTCGTCTTGGATCTCGTCCTCGTCATCCTGCTCGTCGAAGAAAGCCGAGTTGCTGAACGCCATCTCCATTTTGGTGTTTTCGGCCGAAGACGTGGATGTCTTGGTTGCTTGGCAACGCCGAAGCAACCAGATGACTGCGACTGCGAGCAATACGAGCCACGGCAACACTCGGCCCTGAGTTGTGGTTACGTCACTGAGGAATGCTTGCAATGACATTTCAGTCTACCAATCAGATTCATCCGACTACTGGAACGTTGCTCAAGGCGAAGGGAGTGACGTCTGACTGAAACAGAGAGAAATGGAGAGAAAAATAAAAACTAAATCACTTGTCGAGAGAAATAAATGTGTGTAATATTAATTTTTAAATGTGATATCGTTGTGATTTATTTTGGTTGCCTGATTGTATATGAACCAATGATAATGACAGGGGAAAAGGCTGCCAGATATGCCAAGTGTACCTAGATATGTGGTTTGATACGCGCTAGGAATGCTCCATGTAGGCAGGTGTGTTTGTTGCCATGGTAACCATGGTAATTGAGCCGCCATTTGTTGTGTTTTTGTGATTGTAGAAGAGTGTTTCGGAAGCATGTTGTTGGTTAATAAAATTTAATCGCGGTTAATTAATAATTTATTAGATTGACCTCAATAAAAGCGATTTGCGAGTCAACAGACAACAGGAGGAAATGAAATTGAACAGAATGAAGAATTTTTTAGATTTTATAGGGAACTAGTGTTGAGGCTAGCGACCGGTTCGTAATATAAGAATGGGTTTAAGTTTTAGAGATTGTAAATGTGGGCAATAGGTAGCGCTAAAATCAGGCAAAACCAATCATATTATTGTTTGTGAAATCATTACACTTGCAAACCAATCATATACGTCATTTCTTTTCATCCAAATCGGATCTTGAACTCGCCGAAAACAAAACGGCGGCGTCATAATCTGTGCGAACTTTCCAAATCAAATGAGAAATTATTACGTAATAGATTGGTTTCGAACATAAAGGGCGCAAACTAAGGGTAGACTGAAGCCGGATTATCGAGCTGTGCTGTGGGGAAAAAGAATATTTGCCAGTGTGTTGTGATCAAGCTGTTTGGCAGGCTGTATGTTAGTGCTATATGTAATCACGTTAACCAAATTGATCTGTTATTTCTTTGATTCGTCCCTGAGATGACAGACGAATCGTTCGGGGGCAAAAATCGGCCCGAATAAGACTCGGTTGGTGTGCGCCGAGCGAATTGTCATCAATTATCAACATGGTGTTCTGTGCTGAGAAGGACGAAGACTTCATAGTGTTGCATTTTGTTGATCAACTTATTTTCAGGTGGTAAGTGGAATAAATCGAGATCTAAGAATGAACTTGAGAGAAATATTGATGGAACGAAGTGTGACGTCATAAAACATCTGCAATATGTAGTCTTCGTTCGTCGGACAAACAGTGATCACACAAGTAACATTAAAAACAAAAACTAAGAACCTGAGAGAAACAAATAACAAAAAAAAAATCGATTTATCGATAATGGACGAAACCGTGAACTGAAAAAATGGGAGAAACGATCCCCGTTCCGTATATTTACTTAACACCGATTTATTTTGCAGATAATAAAGTTAAGATGAGAAAATAAGTGAAGGAAAGCATCGAAAATGCCGATTCAAGCTCCGCAGTGGACGGAATTTTTGTCGTGTCCAGTTTGCTACAATGAGTTTGATGAGAACATTAGACGTCCCATAAGTTTGGGATGCGGGCACACTGTGTGCAAGACATGTCTCAGCAAACTGCATCGGAAACAATGCCCGTTTGATCAAACCACTATCAATATGGACATCGACCATTTGCCCGTTAATTTTGCCCTGCTTCAACTTGTTGGCGCTAACATACAGCCGGAACATGAGAATAATGTCAAAGATATAGCTAAGGAGGATCTAAAGTTTTATTTGGATGCCAAGAAATGTATCGAAGATTTAGCACTTTATTTGAAGCCGTTTTCACTAGGTAATCAATCGAAATCGATGGAAAATGTTGCCAAAATTCGAAAATTGGCACTTTTATCTTATCAAGTCCTCGTGACACTCAACTTTCTGAGTCATTGTGTTTATTTATATTTGTTAGGTAACTTAGGTAGTACTGCTAGCATCCTAAGCAGACCTATGCAACGGAAATTGGTCACATTAATCAATTGTCAACTTGTGGAAGAAGAGGGACGTGCACGTGCAATGCGAGCTGCAAGATCGTTGGGTGAGAGGACTGTCACCGAACTAATTCTGCAACATCAAAACCCCCAACAGTTGTCCGCTAATTTGTGGGCTGCTGTTAGAGCAAGAGGATGTCAATTTCTAGGACCAGGTGATTTGATTTAAACATTTTGATTTGATTTGATTTAATCTAATTTAATTTCATCTACAGCTATGCAAGAAGAAGTTCTCAAATTAGTTCTTTTAGCGTTGGAAGATGGCTCTGCACTTTCCCGAAAGGTTCTGGTCATGTTTGTTGTTCAAAGACTTGAACCTCATTTTCCTCAAGCTTCCAAAACAAGTATAGGCCATGTTGTACAGTTGCTGTATAGAGCGTCATGCTTTAAGGTGAAGAAGGAATTGTGAAAATTAATTTGAATTTTGAAATTTGATTAATTTTTTTTTTAGGTATCTAAACGAGAAGGAGATTCATCACTTATGCAACTTAAAGACGAATTTCGAACTTACGAAGCTCTTCGACGTGAGCACGATGCTCAAATAGTCCAGATAGCTACAGAAGCGGGATTAAGAATAGCTCCTGATCAGTGGTCGTCTTTACTTTATGGCGATACAGCCCATAAATCACACATGCAGTCAATCATAGATAAGGTAATTTCATTTAGTAGTTTAATTTAATTTTGATTAATTTTACATTTTATTTAGCTGCAAACCCCTCAGTCATTTGCCCAAAGTGTTCAGGAATTAGTTATCGCGTTACAAAGAACTGGAGATCCAGGAAATCTGTCCTGTTTGAGACTGCATTTGGAATTATTAGCTGCGATCGACCCAAGTCCAGGTAGTTGCGGCGAATTTTAATCACTAAAAACGAATGTTCGTTTATTTTTTTATTTTGATCTTAAAGATGCGCTTCCACCCTCCTGGGAAGAAACACAAAACGCCATGCAAGCTGTGAAGATCGTCGTGCAAGGATTGGTGGAGTTCATTCAGAATCATGGGAATCGAAAACTGCACGAAGGGTCACAAACATTCAATAGTAAATACAAGACGAGCATGTGTCGCGACTTGGCGCAGAGAGGTGGGTGTCCTCGTGGAGCAAATTGCACATTTGCACATTCCGAAGAGGAAATGGAGAGGTATCGGGCGAAAAATAGAAAAGGAAGCAAAGGCAACTCGTGCATGTCAGCTTCGAAGGGAAGCGAAGGGTTGTCGCCCACTGGTGGCATGAACGCCCGCTCGGATGGCGTCGACTTGGACGATAGGTACGAGAGAATTTGTTTTATTTAATTATTTATATTCATATTTAATTTTTTTTTTAAGAATTTGTATGCTTGACGGTACATCGCAGTCTCATATCCAATTCCCCAAAAATCATTTTCCTGGAGTACAAGCGGACGACATGTTGTATTCAACGACCACTTTGACTTTAACACGATCACCTTTCGATGGACAAATGTTTCGTGAGAGTATGATTAGATTGTAGGATTTTTATTTGGCTTGACAATTTAATAATATTTTTTTATTTTTTATTTTTTAATTTGTTAAGATTTCATACCATACCCGCAGCGATCTGGCCCCCAAACTCGTATTCCTGCTACGTTGACGGCAGTGAACAAGCAACAAGGAATCGGTATGGCCAAAGTTGGTGTTCCTTATACTTTAAATCCTGAATCACCTGTATATCAACCGTACAATTCTGGAACAAATCCATACGCAGCTGCTGGACAACCGTTATACGGCAACCAGCAAGTTTTTACAGGGAATCCAGTCGTGTATCCTGAAACTTACAGGTAATTTTGGAGAGAAATTTCGGAAGAAAAATTTATTTTATTTGTTTGATGATTTCGCAGTACTGGTACACACACACTGGGCATGATCCCAGCTACGATTTCCGGCACTCCGTACAGTCACGTTACTCACGACATGAGTGACACGTCACATTCGAAAGGGGTTGGAAATGGAGTCGAACCTCATCTGAAGGAGAAAATAGTTTCCACGGCAACAACTTGGAATGGCAAACCCCCAAATTTAATTGGGCAACCAATTATTATTACGTCGCGAATGGGGAAAATTACAACGGCAACTCCAGTCAGTTTTTTTTTGTTTTATTTTAGTTTTGATTTTCTTTTTAATTAAATTCCCGCATAACTAATTGTGATTTATCCTTCAGTGCAATATCACGCAAAGTTTGGCAGCTTTGCAGCAACGACGCCAAGAAATTTTGATGCAATTGGAGAAAGTCCAATGCGACACGACGAGCACTGTTACCTCACAAAAATACTCATCGCCTACTTCAACGACTACCACTGTACGAAATAATTAAAAATTTATAATTTAATCGATATTAATTGATAATTTTTGTTTTCTAGTGGGTAGATGAAACAAGCACTTCACTGAAAACCCCCACTTCACGACTCCCAACAACGGTATCAACAGGTGTAGTAATAGCGACAACTGGACAAGAAAAACAGATGATAAATAGCAAATGGATTTACCGAGAGGGTGGCGGCTCGAGCCACTTTAACCCCACCGAAGATGATCAGTTTATTCCCTTCGATCCTCCCATTGTGTCGAAATTTGGACCGATTTCTCGAACGGCTAAAACGATCATTCGTCCGTCGAATCCAATTCAGGTTAACGCATCTTTAGGTGAAGGCACTGTATCAACTCCAATGGTACATGGGCCCTTGCAGGTTGCTGGCACGATGCCTGTGTGGTACTCCGCTACCGGCAACACCATTAAACCTGCGTACATAAAGAGGGAAGTGGAAGGAGAGACGAAAATTAGTGGAGGATCTCTGCCTGAAGTGTATGCCCCATCTCTTCGAGCGCCCGTCAACAGCTGCGAGCAGTACATAGCGGTTGGACATGGAATTATGGAGTCGACTCCGGTCTATGTGCAGCCTTATGATACGGTTACGTTAATGCCACAGGGTACGGCACCTTTGTGGACACTTAGAGAAGGGTATGATGTAACTGTGTAGGTGAAAATGTGGTTTTGAATTTTATTTTGGGATTTAAAGGACTCTTATAACGGATTGCGATAGAATGAAATTGGAGTTACAGAGTTTGGAGCAACAAATCAGCAATTTGGAGGTTTTTGATTGAGATTATTTTTGTTTTTGGTTACTTTGTTGATGATTTTTTTGTTTTTGTTTTAGATTGTGAGTCGTGGTACAAAGCCTAGTGTTATTTTGACCGAGGGTGACAGTTTACATCAGGAATTGCAAGTTATTGAACAGGGAATCCGGGATAAGGAACTGGAAATTCAAATGGCAATAAATTTTTTGAATGATTTTAATTTGTGTTTTATTTAATTGTGAATGTTTTATTTTTAGAATAAAAATAATTGCCCTAATCAACAAGTTTGGGGGGATGTGTCGAGCTTATCATCCGATTGGAAGGCGGAAATGTATCACGAAGAAAGAAGCGATGAGGTAAAGGAAAGTATAATCATTAAATCAGTTTGATTTGGTTTAAATGCAGTTTTATTTATTGGTTTTTTCTCGGCTGTTTTTGTTTATAGGAGGCGTATGAATTGCAAGTTGCTCAGGACATGCAAGAAGCCGAGAAAAGATGGCTGTACGAACTCGAACAAGACGAAAGGAATTGGAAAGGCGGAAGAAAGGAAGATCATTTGGCGGGGAAATTAGATGACGGGAAATCCAAAGTGAAGAACAACATTTGCGAGAAATCTGTACACACAAACAGCACGAGAAACAGAGGCAACGGTTGTAAATCTTTAAGTTTATCGAAACGAGGGCAAATTTGAATTGTTTTGTCGCAATATGCGCAAAAAGCAGCAAAACAAATACGAGCATCAAATAACTTTTTCATTTTCTTGCTATGTAAGATGTCTAAAAGAAATAGATTAATTTTTCTCTAAAAAACGAAAGAAAAAAAAGAATAATTTTCTTCTACCCATTATTCATAAAATGGGAAATTATTTAGAAAAAAAGTTTCTACGAAGGAGATTTTTTTTTATTTAATTGTAAATAAAATATTTTTTTTAATTTATATATCCGGGAAGGGATAAAAGTTATAAATTTTCCTTCGAAAATGATAGATTAAGGGGGCACGTTTTAAAATTTTGTGTTCAAATATGTTTAAAATACCATATTGGTAATGAACAGTGATCGGTGAACTTTGATTTATGATCAGTCACAGTGATTGGTATTAAGCTGATTGTGAGTGGTTAAGTATGAAATTGAAATTATTTAATTAAAAGAAAAAAATCTAGGAATTGATTAGTGGAATCTTATGTCTTTCAAAAAAACACTAGTGAGTTTAAATGTTCAACATAAATGAACAAAAGTATACAATGTTGATGTGTAGTGTATAAGAGTCTGGATTACTGACCAGTTGCTGTGATTGGTGAGATTTGGTTGGTTTATTTTGCACCAATCACGTCAAAGGCATATAATATTGTGCTCTATAAAGCTTGGTAAAGAAATCTTTGGATTTTTTTTAAAAAAAAATTTTTAAAACCAGTAGTTAGAGTGAAATATTAAATAAGAAAAAAAAAGAACAAAAAGTAAACAAAACTGATGTGAAAGTGTGTGTGCGTGCGTGCTGTTTAGTGGTCTACATTAGACTTTTAAGTTTATCGCCTGATACTTATGCGCAGTTTCAAATTGCCTTGCTAAACTAAAAATTTAATACAAATAGTTTGCATTTTTTAATTTTATTTTCACTATTCATAGATTTTTATCTTTTTTCATTATTGTTTAAATTTCTGTTTATTGTTTGTTTTAAAAAAAATGGATTAAAACTAAAAAAAAGTTACAAATTGAATGAAATAGAAGCAATTTTTGGACTGCAAATTGAAGTGTAGTTTGGTAGGTTTTATACCAATATTCTACTTCTGGCATGTTAATTGTAAACTGTGTAGTGATTTTTGTCATTTTGACATATTAGTTTATTCAAGTAGCGTAAATATTGTAAACTGCTAGAATCTGAAGGCCTATTTATATTTAAAAGATGCATTTTTTTTATTGTAGTATATGAATTAGTAAGAAAATAGGAAATACATTTGAAAGAATTGTTTATTTTGTTGAATTTTGAGTTGATTTCTCAGTTCCAATGAGGTAAAAACATTCCCAGCTGACATACAAAATTTACTCAAAATTAAACACGAATTGGAGGAAAATAATAATTTTTGTTTTGTATTTTGTTTTCTTCTTGTTTTCTTTTGTTTTTTGGAACTGTTAAATTGTTTTTCTAATGAATCTAGAATATTTCTTATGGAATCTGGGTGAATCAGATATTTATGCAGACACATACTATGTATGTAATTTTATGGCATAGCTTTTTCAAAATCCAGTTTCGAAAGTGAATTCTTCTTAATATTTATACGGAGTATTCGTTAAAGTATGTTTTTTAATTTGTTTAATTTTAGCTTCGATTGTTTGTATTAAAATGAAAAGAATGAAATTCATACCTACTTTCATATACCTGATTATATTAATCATTTTGTCACATTTTTGTCTGCAAGAATGATTTTTTTTTTATTTTTAAAAAAAACAAGGAATTTAAAATGTTATTATTTGTTACTTGCAACAATCTGTAGTTTGAATTGTAAAAATTCTTTTCTGTGTAACTTATATTGACATAAATATTGAATGCTATTCAACTAAACGGCTCCGAACTTAATGTTGGTTGTTCCTTAGAACTACCGTAGACTCAAGAATAACGGTTCCCAACGCTTCCGTAGCGAGCAGTCGAAGTACAGAAACATGGCATCGGATAAATGTTGGCGACTAACTAGGATAAAAATATTATGCTTTTGCTTCGTGTCTCTTGTCTTGTGTCCATCTCTCGTTACTTCGTTAGATGAAACTGACAATAAGCGATTAAAGGAAACTGTTTTAATCGTAATCTTTGCAAGAAACAAGGCGCACACATTACCATACTTCTTAGGTTGGCTAGAAAACCTCGATTACCCTAAAAACAGGATTGCACTATGGTAAGACCTCAATTTTTTTTTTCAAAATTGAAATTTGAAATGAACCTTATTACTTCTTAAAAACCCAAAAAAAATTATCGTCATTTTGATTTCCTTGACATACATTTTCAATGGGGCGTTGGCCTTTAAGCAGACGACAATTTGTATATTATTTTTGCAAACTCATTAATTATTATATTTTAATTGTTTATTTTCAGGATACGAAGTGACCATAACGTTGACAACACAGTTGAAGTTTTGCACACGTGGTTGAATAAGGAAAGTCGATTTTATCACGACGTGAACTTAAAGTTTGATGCAGTGCCAGCGAAATTCGAAGACGAAACCAGTTCGACTCATTGGTCACCGAAACGGTTCAGACACATCATTCGAATGAAAGAAGAAGCTTTACACGCAGCTAGAATGATGTGGGCTGATTACATCTGGGTAAACTTAAATTAATGTGTAAAATAAACAAAAATTAATACCGTAGTTCACTTTTTTATATTCTAGTTTGCCGACTGTGATTCCTTCATTATAAACAACAAAACCTTGAACATTTTAATGGCGCAAAATCAGTACGAATGTTATATAAAAATATTTTGTATTTGTTTTAATCTTTTAATCTGTTGCAGTGCAATTGTAGCTCCGATGTTGGAATCTTTAGGAGCTTATTCGAATTACTGGTGCGGTATGAATGAAAAGGTGTTTGATTTTAGTCTTAAATATTATTATTGAACTAATAGTATTTTTTAAAATTAATTTAAAGCACTATTACCTAAGAACCGACGAATATATGCCGATTTTGGAACGGAAGAAAAGCGGTTGTTTTCAAGTGGCTATGGTCCATTCCTCCGTTTTGATCGATTTACGTGTGGAAAATACAAAATTATTGTCGTACGATCCGAGTAAAAATAAGAAATTTAACGTTCCTGAAGATGACATTATTGCATTTGCATTGTCCGCTAAGGCTGCTGGTAATTGTGTTTGCGAATATTGAATTTTTGGTATTAATTAGTTGTTTTATTCGGGTTAGATATTCCACTGTACGTTGTCAATCAAGATGTGTATGGGTCAATCATGGTGCCATTGGAGCCAAATCATAAGTTTTCGGATGATTACGAGCAGCTTATCAACTTAAAAGTTCAAACATTGTGTAAATATAATAACGGTAAGGATTAATTGGTTCTGAAAAGAAAATTCGAACAAATATTTATTGAATGCTTTGATTTAGTTGAAAATCCGTACATCGAGCCATCGGAACATTTGTTAGACTACATCAGAGATCCAGTGTTTGACACATTAGATTTTGATCAAGTAAATTCATTCAATTAACTGCCCTTTGAAAGTGAAGATTGATTGCTCGCGTTTAGGTCTATTTAATTAATTTAGTTCGGAGAAATGAACGAAGAGAGAAGATGATGGCGGCATTTCATGACTTGGGCATTAAAGCTAAAATATTAGAAGCTGTCGACGGAAAGTAAGTAATTTTTTACTTATTTATGTTTATTATTTATTATTTTTTGTCTGCAATATTTCCCTCGGTTTCTCTTATGGTTTGTGCTGACATCTGTAGTCAAAATCGGTTAATTGTTTGTTTTTTCGAGTACGTTACTCGCATTAATTATTCAAGTTCATTTTTGAAGTTCCATTAGATTCAGTCAACCATATTTTAAAGTAATGAAAAATGTTAATAAGTTTATCGTTTGTTTTTCTTGTGAGTTGTTATTGAGTGACTAGAATGCTAAATCGGATGGTTTGAATATATTTACTCGTTTACTCGCAGACTACAGATAAGAATTTGATTTCAACAGTGGAGAAATAAATCGAGAGATGAAATTGCTTTGTCAGTCGGAGGACTAAAAGCATTGATTTTTTTATGATTTTCTTTGGAGTGACAAAAGTTATCATTTTATTTATGTCAAACTCAGTGGCGAAGCTAGCACGGGTGACACCCGGGGCGGATATCGATGGTGTCACCCTCGAAAACAGTTAAAATCAACATTTTTTTTCAATCCCGGCCCGGTGTCATCCCTATACGGGTGTCACCCGGGGTGGCCCCATCCCTAGCTTCGTCACTGGTCAAACTTAAAACGTTGCTCTTGAGATTAGTTTTATTTTAAACGTTCTCTACATCAGCTCTTCTCAAACTATGTAATGTAGCAGATCTACATTTTTTGTCCCAATTTGTTACAGTCAGGTATCATATTTTGTCTGGTGCATCAAATCTTTGCCGTAGTGCGCTGCAACATTTTTTTTTACTGCCATAATACGGTACTTTTCCTTTATGATGTTAAAAAACAAAATAGCCAGGTTTGTAGCGCATTAAATCGTCTACAAACTGTGACTGGTTTAAGAATTTCTAGAAACCTTTTTCGTATCCCAAAAAGCAGTTTTAAAGTCGGGTTGGACTATTTGGCATCCATTGTAGTTTCAGTCGTGTACAGATGTCGCTATCAACGCCGGACGATGAAACAAACAAACAAACATTCATGTCAAGTTAAATAAAAACCTTTAAAAATAGTGACACACAGGAAAGTAGTGGAAAAAAACTTAGTTACCATTGTTCTTACTGCGATTTTGTGTGCCAACTGGCAACTTTTAACTGCATTTCGGTTTAAGTGATGAAACATACCGGTAACGGTTTATTTTTTAATCTGAATTGCGATGCTTTAAAAATATTCTAATTACGGTTATGGTGTTAATTTGGTAACGAGTTTAACTTAATATTTTACAACCAATTTCACGTTGACTTAATCTCTGCCTGGTATTTTAATTAGACTTTGCCTTTGCATTTCAAAGGCAACTTAAGGGAATTCATAAGCTCAGCTGAAGTAGCAAAACTTTTTTTTCTTTTGAAGATTATACCTAGGACCCAGGAATGAAGGGCTGGAAACTCCGTGAAGCTGGGCTCAAAAACGTGCGAGATAATATTGGGGATTTATTATTGTAAAGGGAGTACTTTTCTTCTATAATGCGTACAGGAACAAGACACGTGGTATACCATATCTTTCTTACTTCAACGAGCACAAGAAATTTTCAGTCCTTCAGTCCTGGGTCCTAGATTATACGTTGAAAATGTGGATAATTTAAGTTTACTAATTCAAACTAACTTTTTAATTAAAATTGCCTCCTGTGAGATTTGCATGACAAAGACATTTCCGTTTTCAGTTGAATCGTGTCGAGGTAATTTACGGATGGTCGGAGCTAAAAATATGTTAATTATATAAATGTCTCGCATTTCACAAATCAGCAGGCAGTAAATCCGTTTCAGCAACATGTCTCACTTAACTTAATTTTACGTTCATTTTAATTAGGTGTTTGGTCTTAAAGGTCTCAATTACAGTAGGCGCATTCTTAAAGTAGTTTCGAGTTATGCCCTGTTCACACTTAAACCACTTTTGTAGAAAACCGACCAGTTTTGTAGAAAACCTGTGTTCACACTACCACAGGTTTTCTAGAACTCAAAACAAGATGGCGGATTTTTCTACAACTCAAGTTGAAGAAAAGTTTTCTTAAACTTGACGTCACAACTGCAAAACACGCCCCCATTGTGTCATGTGACTGATCCTAGGAAAATCCAAAAAATAAAATGGATGCCAATTAAACTTTTAAGGCAACTTTCGGCATTAAAATAAAGCACTTTCAAACACATCAAAAAATTAATACAATACATCAAAAGATGGAGAATAAAACGATCTTTCTTTTTAAAAAAAGAACGTATTTCTAGCCCTAATGGTTCGTGAAATACGAACGGAAATGTGTTTTGTTCGTTTCGATAGAGTGGAAATAGATCGCGCACTTTCGTTTCGACCCCAAAATTGTCAACTTTTAATGTGGAAAAAAAATTAAAAAAATATGTCGGTTTACTAAGCTGGCATCCCTCTTTCTTTTAAAAAAAAGTAGAAATTTCTATCTTTAATAGATCATTAGCTACAAGAAAAAATGCAAACCCCTACCAATCTGACAATTGTACAAAACTATCCTTAAGTGTGAACAATTGATTTCAGATTTGTAGAACTTAGACTTGTAGAAGATCAGAAGTTCTAGAAAAGTGGTTTAAGTGTGAACCACGCATTAGACGAAACAGCATTTTAAACAACATTTAAGCTGCTTATCGCGATCTAACTCCAAAATGGTGGCCGATTTAGCAGTGGGCATGCGCACGGCATTTTCACAATAAAACTTGTATAACTGCAGCTTAAACATCACTGTATGAATGTGCCTAATCTATCTGCGGCGACCACTCACGGTGCCAAAGAAAAATGTCGTTTTGACCTAGGACCGAGGATTGAAGGACTATTGTAACTCCTTGTTAAATTTCCCATTGAGGGCACGTCGATGCTCTGATTGGTCGAGAGGGAAGCATTGCATTGTGGAAGCTTAATCCTTCCATCTGAAAAGAAAACATGGCTGTATTTTAAGTGTTCTTTTGTTGAAATAGAACTCCAAAATGGGTAAAAACTGCACTTGGGCGAATGCATATGAATGATTTGCATGCAAGTAAAACGTCTTGAAGAAATTAAATTAAATTAGATGGTAAATATTCGCACAATACTCAAATATACTATTAAATATTTATTTAATTCATATTATCAAATGTATTACGTAGGAATAATCGACTTTTTTCAAATTATTCTACTCACTTTCGAAAATGTATAGCGCGTGTTGCCGCAATGATAAACAAGCGTGCAATGCATTTATGGGAAAATGTTCTCACTTTATAGAATTTTCTCCCCAATAATGCATTGCGCGCTTTCGAGTCCAGCTTGACGGTGTTTCCAGTTTTTCAATCATGGGTCCTAGTTTTGACAGGTACTTGGCCGTGGTTATCTAAAACAATTTTTATGTTTGTGGCTGGTGAATTGCAATAGAAAGTGCAGGAATAAATAGTAATAGAAAGTGCAGGAATAAATAGTAATAGATAGAGCACCAAAGCTGATATGTGAAAGGCGAAATAACACATTTTGAAAACATGTTTGTCAAAATGATTTTTTATTTTATTTTATTTTTTGGTTGGATTGAAAATGGTTTTTTTTTTCTTTCATGGAAAAATAAATAAGAATATTCTTTATTTTAGTCATTTTGTCGATTCAATAACATGAGTAGGTTAGGATTTCAAATTGATGGAATAAAAAAATATAATTTGGATTTCAATTAATGTATAATTAGTAATTCGATACTTTAGTCAAATTAGAGTCTCCAGATTGCAGATTATAGATAATGTTTCTGCATTTCTCTTTAATAAATACAATTTTTTTTTTTTAAATTGATATTTATTTCGTTCTTTATTTGAATCAAATTACACGAGAGATTTTGCTTTCTTTTTTTTTTCTCATTACTTTTTTTCATTCTAAAGTGATTTTTATTTATTCATATTAGTCATTTTAATTTCAAATAAAATAAAATTAGATATCAAATTTTGATGAAAACTGTATTTTTATTTTTTATTTCTAAATTTGACAAAAATCCAATACCTGGTATTAAAATTTCAATTTTTCTTTAAAAAATTTGGAAAATAAACGGAAAATAGAAGTTTGCCTTTTTTCTAAAGTTTATTTTATATATTTTTAAAATATTCTTTTATTTTTTGGATTTAAAGAGTCAATCAATCAATTATTCTACCATATCAAGTGTTTATAGCCATACCAGGATTGAATTAACACGTTAATTAGAGTAAGACGAGACTTGATTTTAATGGCAAAGACCCTGATGATGTCGTAAACTACATAATTAAAATCATCCTCACTTAGATAAATGGAGTTGAGTTGACCAATCATTCATCCTTCTAAAAACATCACACACTTGCCATTTGGAATGCTAAAGGGTTAAAAGGTTAAAAAGTTAAACGAAAAAATGAAGATTTCTATTTCTTCTCTTTAATCATTAAACAACATTTAGTCATTTGACTATCTAATAGAAACTAAGCTAGTACTAGCCACCTTTATTCGTTTAGAAAGAAAGTTTGTTTTAGCCAAATGGGAGCTCCCTTTACGCCGAAACTACTGCTTGCGTTGTTTTACGAGCTAGTTTTAGCTTTCCAAAGGAGGAACATCTACCTGGTGCCAACTTTTAACTGAGGCAAAGAATCCATTTATAATATTGGAATATATCACATAAGGAGCAGATGTTTGGAGCATTGACTTCCCATTGGGAGAAAGTGCATTTTCGCAAACCGCGCAATTTCCAACGGGCAACGGGCAATCACGTTTATTCCAACCAACTACTTCAACTTTATATGCACCTATTGTGAAGAAATCCACAATGTGCAATTGCAATTGTTGTTTGAAAACAATGCCATAAACATGTATTGAATTTCAAAGAGAACAAAATTAGATTTTTTTTTTTTTGGAGAAAAAGAAAATAATTTTTATTCTTTTCTCCAAAGGATTTCATAATGGTTAAGTTTGTGATAAGATTGTGAACTATTACATTTGAAGAGATCGGAATCCCATAAAAGTTGGTTGTATTTCAACTGGTCACAGTTGGTGACTTGATAAATTGATGAGACGGATGTTTTAAAGCTGAAGTGCTCTTTGGGATTGTGTTTCATTTTGTTTCTTGTTTGCCAGGCAATAATAAAACAAGGTATTAAATCTTGGGTAGAATTATTTGAGGAAATGTTGGTGGATCTTTTGAGATTGTAGTGAATGAATTATTCCTACGTCCCTTACGTGAGTTACGAGTGAATGAAGTGAGTGGGTGCTCTTGTTCAAGACTTGTCAGTGTGAGTTACAATAGGGTGGGGACTTTGCGGAAACTCGATTTACACACACATTTATAACTTTAAATTCTAAAGAATAGGAATTTTTTTTTTTAGGTACAAGTTCTAAATCGTGTTTGCCAATGTCCTACTACTTTTTATTTTAATTTATTGAATAATGACACTACAAAGAGCTCAATTTAAAGCTACTTAAAAGCTAAAAAAAGGAAAAAATGCCGTGAAAATGATTATGAAACACAATCAGGCAGTAAAAGCAATTAGTTATCGTAACAATGTTAATGTTTAATAGAGAGTTTGCGGGATGCATTTTTTCCTTATTTTTCTCTACGTTACACTATTTTAGTGCCATATCGTAAGGAAAAAATCTTTAGTGTATCGTTTTCAACACTAAATTAAAATATAGCGCAGCCAATCAGAATTGAGAACACTATATTGTTAGCTCCGCCCATTGCAAATGGCGATTATTTTGTTGTCTCGATCAAACACATCAGTCATAGGTACGTAGATTGAATGATAAGTGAGGCCTAAAATTGAATTTTAGGCTCAAAACCATACTTTATAGGCATAATAATGGAATTTTATGCAGAAATTTGCACATTTATGCCCCCAAATTAAATTTTTAAGCCCAAAATTACTAATTGTCAGTAGTTGGCTGAAATAGTGTAGTGATAAAGGAAAAGTGCAGCCCGCAAAAACTTAATTTATCATTTTTCCCTTACACTATTTTTATACCGTATAGTGTTTAATTGTAAAGGAAAAATGCATCCTGCAAACTCTCTAATGTTTAATGACAAAAAAATTTAATAACAATTTCCTGAACGCGCGGACATGACTTTTAGAAATAATAACCGGTAATGACGCTGCTATTCACGCGTGTACAATAAACAATTTTAGACTTGTGTTCTTGTGGTGTGAATACACCACAAAGAAATCAGTTCGCATATTTGAGGATAAGATTGCATTCTGGCAAGCAAGCAATCAGATATGTGACAACAGAGCTCCCATATTTCCCCCTGATAACGGTTGGCCAGGGAGCGAATAATAAACAGCCTGCCATCTTGCTTTAGGGCAAGATGATATTGAGGATTGCATGTTCGGAACAGAACAAACGATGGAATGGGAAACAGTAGTTTGTCTGGCTTATTTAAGGGTTTTTGTGGGTTTCCAAAATGGAATTTAGTGTTAGACTGTAGTTCCTAAATTCTTGGAAAACATGTATTGCAATTCAAATGTTATTTATCAATAGACACTTTCAACGGATTTCAGCAGCTGCAAATGATAGGAAATTAAATATAAAGGATTAGTGGGTAGTTGGACAGCAGCAGGGCTTTGTGGAACTTGAATAAAACAAACATTTGTAGTACAAGTGTCAAGTATACTTCTAGATTTCCTGTAACATTGAAATCTATAGGTAGAAGACGAAAGTTTATATTACTTATTTGCTCTTATTCATGAGGTTTTATCTGGATCTGGAACTGTTGTATCATTAATTCTCCACAAGATGCTAAACTACATGCTTTTTCATCATTAGTTTCGATGTTTGTAGTGAAAATAGAGTGGAGTTGAGCCTGACAACTTAGATAGAAACGTGTATCTGATACAAGTTACCTACCATCCACATGGTTTACTAGAAATTGACAGGTTGTGATATGGTGTGTCTTATTGATCTTGTGAGACTGCAATTTATATGACAGGTTAATAGTAATACATCAGCAAAACAGAAATTGGCGACGAAGGAATTGACGAAACGAACGTTCCTTCTGTAATTCGTTATTCGTGTAATGTAATAAAACGGACAGTTATGCAAGTCGACGAGAAAGTTGCCTACATGTTTGCGGCAGTTGTTTAGTTTTGACCTTGTTCAGTGCCCGGATTTTTGATGAGATGTTTAGTCGGCCGCTATATTCAATGGGGAAATTTAATTGGGATTTACGCATTCACAGTTTGGCGAAATTTCTGATTAAAAATAAAATAATTTTTATTTTTAAAACACATTTCGAGGAATAAATGCGCGAATTAAAGCCTACGTTTCATGAGTTGTCGAAAGTCGAACGCTCTGATTTATGGAACACAGCGATGATTACAGAAGAGCAAAACATACACACAAATTGTCAAAAATATACTTTGAATGAGTTTTAAAAAAAAATTATATTTTTACATGCAATTTTTGATATACAGTATTATAATATATCTTCTTTACAGTAAGGTTTTGAAGGCTTCTGACTATTTTATTTAACAATAGGACTATAAACTACTTAGAAATTAAAAGAAATCGAAGAGGTTAACACAACGTGGTCCAAAAACTAAACTTTCGCTTCGTTGCTCGAAATGAAGCGCGATTCATTTAAATACCTTTGATTTATATGGGGATCGTTTAGCCGAGTGCTTTTGGGACTAATAAATTAAAAACTTGAAGGCATTAATGCAGTTTTCCCTTAACGAATGCTGAGATTTGTTTTTTTTTTTGGATACGCTTGAGAATTTTCGATACGCTCAGGAATAGTAGGTATTTCTGCTTTATCTCTTTAATTGAAATTTACGGAAGTTGCCGTTAATTATAAAGAAAAAAATTACTTGTGCCGTGTAAAGTTGGTGTTAAAACTTAAAAGCTCTCTATGGGGAATTGGGATATGAGATAATTACAGTTGTAGTAATCTTTCTGTAAGAAAATCTTTGCACGCTCCCGGATGTAATCAAAACAACATGAAAATCAATATTGTATGTTTGAACATTCATTAATCGATGGATTATTTTTTTTTTTTAATTTGTAAAATACACAAGTGCATTCAAAGTTTCTCTTTGTGTTGATTTTAGTATTTTCAAAAACAGAAAGTACATGCTAAAGTGGGTTTTGAAGTGGTTTATATCAATTTAAAAATGGCTACCGCACCAACAATGAAACATGAGTAAAAGTGTTGATAGATGTGGGTCGTAATTAGTTGATAAAAGTGAAAATGAGGAAATTTTAGTTGCCATTTACGCATGTTTCTGTTCTCTGATTTTGCTGTTTATACACATCAAAAACAACACAAACAGAAAGTTTGAGTGCACCTAATGGTGAGCAATATAATTGAAATAAGCAAATACCCTGTACAATCCAAATCGGCTTAACATTTACAGCTTTACCCTAGTTAACTATAACTAACTCAGGTGGATGAATCCCAATTTGTGACCTTTCTTCATAAAACAAAAATAAAAAAAATAAAAAAATAAAGTTTCTGAATACATTTGAAAACAAAACTACCGTATTCGGTGTATTCATAAACCACTTCCCACTTTACAGTTGCTATTCTATTGAAAATGGCAAGTAATTTATAAATAAAGCCCAACAGGCAATGAATAGAATCACAATAAAATAACATCGGCGCCATTTTCCTTTTCCTTCATCAACTCTTTGGTCTGATAAATGAGCGTAGATTGCCTATTACCATATGTCGACTGCATCCGGATGGAGCTTCCAGTAGTATCAGTCCTTGATCGCACTGATGAGCTGTTATCATCCCGTCTGCCTCGACTTATTTTCCGCACGTTATCCTGCCCGAAACAGGCTCGGCGCATCCTCACAAGAGCTTTTCGGATCTCTTTCATCCTCGCAGCATAAATGATAGGATCCGCGAGAGACTTCATAATGATGAGCGTGTTAATCGTGAACGTCACAGAAATCAAAGTCGTTCGCGGCAATTTAAGAAACGAAAAGCGGCAATCAGTGCACGTGAGTAGGAAAAAAATGACAGCCGGCATCCATCCGATGAGATAAGTTCCCAATATAAGAAGGGTTGTGTAGACCGCTTTGACGTTTCTATTTAATTGGTTGCGGTTTTGGTTCTGAAGGATCCCCCTCTGATGCTGCCGCACCAGCACGAAGATGTGCGCGTAAACGATGGCCATGAGGAGCAACGGCACAAAGAAGACGGTGGCGGTGACGAGTCTGTACGGCATCTGGCCGAGGAAGTTGAAGTTTCTGCAGTACAGCGATTGATACGCCGTGTCTGTGAGTGATGAGAAGTAAATGAAGTAGAAGAGTAATGGCACCGTCCACATGGTTGCTATGCAGAGCATGGACGTGCGGCGAGTCATCGTGGAGGCGTAGTGGAGTGGGCGCAGAATGCCAATGTAGTGGTTGATGGCCAGGGCTAGGAGGTGTAGAACGGATGACATCATTCCTGCCATGCGAAGGGCCTCGAGTGTCAACGCGCTGCACGAGTAGTACAATCCGAAATGAATTTTATAGGCAACAGGCAGTAGACTGTTGATCAGCAGGGCGAGGCCTATGACTAGGGATGCATAGGCGTCTGTGAGTGCTAAACTGATGCTGAAGCACTGAGTGGGTGTCATGTGGCGCAGCCATCGGACGGCTGCCACGATGATGAGGTTGATGACGATTGACAAGACGCAGAAGAAGAGCATGATGGGGATCGCGATCTTGTAGAAGGTTATTACCTCATCTGTGTAGACGAAATTGTGTTGCGGTTCGTTCAGGGTTGAGTAGTTGTCGGAGTTGAATGTTGCGTTGAAAGCATCTGTTGCTTTTAAGATCCAAGTAGGTGTGTCGGTGAGCAAATGCGAGAATGGGCCTGTTGTTGTTGTTCCATCGTGCACTGAATCATCTGGTAAAGTCATCGATGACGGGAGAGTGGATTGGCCGCAAATGGATAAATTGAGTACTGTTGGAATAAGTGTCAAGGTTTTGATGGAATTTGATAAAATAAAATAGGAAATTGATTTTCGATTGATATAAATAGTGCTGGCTTTTTTTTTAATGGGAGTATATTGGATATTGGGAACTTACAGTTCGATTAATGTGTGTAGTTTAGGCGTCGTAACAGCTTGGGAGACGATTCATCTTCGTTCTGCGGGGAAAGAAAAACAAAGGGAATCAATTGTGTGTATGGAAACAGAAAAATTTTGATTGAATTTTAATCCCAGGTTGAAGCTTTTCTGCTGATAAGTGCGTGACAAAATTCTGCAATGATTTCTTTGAAATGTGTGGCATTTGAACCTTGCTTTAAGGGTGATCCAATAGAGGGTAAATAATAAAAGTGACAACTGGTGGATTTACTGAATTATTTCTTCGAATTGGATTTGGCAGAAAAACGTCAAATTGGTGTGAAGCCATCGCATTTGTCAATATGTTATTTGTCAGTTTTCTTTATCCAAAATTGAGTTGGAGTTACACAATATTATTGGATGTAAAATGGCTTCCGGTGTTGACGAGTTAAATTGGTATTGATATTAATGTTATACATTTTTTTTTTCTTTTTTATTTCAATGTAAATTTATTGCATGAATTTGTGCATTTGTCAGAGATTTGTTGCTCGTTAGGAGCAATCTTGCTAGCTGGAATTAATGGTGCTGTTCATGACTGTTAGGACATTGATGAAAATCTTTCTATATAACACTGCTGCTGTGAAATGAGCAGAGCTGGCAATAAGACCGCCAAAGGATGGATTACCAGTCCAGAATGAACTTTTTAACCGCAACAACTTTAATATGTGCTATTGGATTTGAAATTAGCAATTAGTGCAGTTATTTTTTAATTATAGCTGCGTTAAAGGGTTTCATAAATGACACGCTGAAGTGATTTTTACGTTTGTGACGATTATTGCGCTGAAGTGATTATCACGTGACCTATGCGGACCAACCACATGAATAATCACTTCAGCGCTTATTTATAATCACCTGAAAAGGAGTTTTTAGTGCTTAAAGTAAGGAGAAGAGAGTCGGTTGTAAATTATTAAACAAATAAAAATAAATAATTAATTTAATTTTTAAAAAATTAACAAATAAATAACAAAAAAAATATAAAAAATTAATAAAAGTTATGTGACATGCAGAAAAATCACTTTCACCTTGTGATTGTGATTATCGGTACAATCACTTCAGCGTTTTCAACGGGTTATTTTTGAAACCCCTTATTGTTTATTTAGACGGATGAAGTGGATTTGGACCAGACATCGCTTGGGAAGCAATTACAGGGAATAACTTGTTTTTGCTAGGTATCTTTACAAATTTTATTTGCCAAGGCTTTGTTTTATATAGGAAATGAGATTTTTGTGTGGTCTTCTTTGCTGAACAAAATTGAACAAATTACCCTAATTGATTTTGTTCTGTTGGTTTGGAGGACGAATCTATATTTTTGTCATTGAGAGTATCAGACATATTTTAAAACAAATACATTTTTTTTTTCACTTTTGTATGACATTTTTAATGGTTTTGGGATTGAAGTTAGTTTATTTAGTAATTCATTTGGCACCCAATTATTGCTGGACAAATGAATTGATAAGTTTTCTCTCTGCTAATGGTAATGTCCTTATTTTAGCAATCTGGAGGGATCTATAGATATTTAGACACTTTCTTAATTATGTTTAAAGATTTACAGCTGTTTGGCATTTGATTTTGTCTCATGTGGGCAAGAATTATGAGTAATTATTCCAGAATAATTTTTTTTCTGGAATAATTTCAACACATTATATTGGAAATTATCACAAATTAAGTGGAAAAAATATCGATATTTCCACCCAATCTACATAACTTCAGATGAAATTAAAATCGTGGAATGCTATTAAAAAACTCATGCATTTTATCGGCCTAATTTAGCGCTATGAATATTTTAAAGTGACTCTCTAGTGTCTTTTCTTGTCAACTTATTTGCATTCCACGAAGCTCTAAACACAAAACTCATGCGTCAACATGAAGCGCGTCATGTTGGAAATTTAATAATAGTTCCGTACACACGACAGGCATACGATACCAATGAGTTCGAATGGAGTGGCGCATTTTTTCGGTGAAAATAAAGAAGCATTTTCAATCTTTTTATTCATTTTTCTGCCTTGCATGGGTGGAAATTGGATTCTGCACTCAAGCATGATGAGAGGATTTGCGATAAATTTCATTACATTTAAATCCTTCGTCGATATTATCTATAGTAGCTTGTTGTTAAATGTTGTTAGGAAATTATCTTGTTGCTTTTATTTTGTGGTAAATAGGATGTTAAATACATTAGTTGCGGTAATTTATTTGTAAAATTTATCAGGTTTCGGTGCTTTTTAGAATGGAGATCTTTTAAGACTCGACATGGACACACTTGATGTCTCACGAGCATAAATTACGCTCTCGATATCGAGAAAACATAATTTAAAGTAACTAAACGTCGAATAAAACTGGAAAATTCTTCGCAAAATGTTTTACAATTAAATTACACTCTTATGTTGTTGTTTTTTGCCGTTATTTTCTGTGACTCTACAAGAAATTGGGCCTGATCAATACGTGGATGAATGATCTGCTGGGATCACGATTTTTGTCTGATTGAGGTACTTTTACTATGGCAAGAACATCTGCCACCCGCCGCAAACAGGGTTTACTGTGGTTTTCCGAGTTCTCGGTTGGATCCTTAAGAAAGTCGTCCCACAGATCCCCAGACGATTAATCTACTTACTTGGCCACGCTAAGTGTCACCCACTTATTATTATTATCATATTTTTCTACCATAAAGACTAATGTACAGAAGAGAGAGAAAGAAAGAAACTCGACTTTGGTGTAGATCTACTGTATTGTCTTAGCGACTTTAAAATTCCATTAGCAAGAATGTTAATCAAACTACAACATGTCAGGAATCATCAAAGGGAAGGGACAACAATTGAGTTTTGCCACTACACCATTATTGACATGCATCACTGAGTGCAACATAAATTCCTTGAATTTTTGCTACGAAAGTGATTAGAAATTATGCGCAAACTTAAACCAATAAACAAATATTGTAACTGGTGTAACTAACCTCTTTAAAATAAAAGGTGTGATATAATGTGTTTAGATTCAAATCTTTTAAATTCAAAAGGACGCTGTTTTTCGATGCAAATATGCAGCCTAAAGTATGCTTTGCATCAGGCACAAGTGCAAACAAAGGTACGTATCACCACAAAAGCTGAAGTGTGCACCCTGGGACAACTTTGCAATTTTTTTTCCCATTTTTTTTGTCATGGGTTATGTATAATGCAGCTTTGAGGTATATTCACAACATGAGAAATTTCTGAATATTTTAAATTTCTTTTATTTTTTCCCCAACACTGTGCTCTGATGCAATTTGGTTTGATAATAGAATATGTGCAAATAATAAATGAACAAATATGGATGTTTGTAACTTTTAACTATAAAATTAGCGTTGAAAATGTTATTATTAAGTTATGTTACGACCTGCGCACTAAACTGTACTTAAAATTGATGCTACTAATTAAGTTGTTAATTTTTGGAACCACAGAGGTGTAATACTAATGAAAAAAAAATGTACAAAGTTGATAATTGGGGTTTAGTTTTTAAACGAAGCACATAATTAGTCGTGGGAGCAGTTTGCATGATTTTTGCAATTTTGCAATTTTGCGCAGTTAAAGGGGCTTTTTTATGGATTTGCATTTTCTTCCTATTTTAGTGGAATAACAAGCAATTGAAACTATCTTTGTTTGTGCGCTATTACTATAAATAAGTTGGCAAAAGTTACATGTTTAAAATGCAATCTTGAGTTTATTACTCCTACAACAATATCAAAGCTAAAAGTGGGAACACATAAGTGTTGTCGTAATAGCTCCCTAAGTTGGTAATGGAATTAAAGCTGACATGAAATTAACCCAGCAATATTTCTTGGCAGATTTCACGTTGTGATTGAAATTATGGCACGGCTTATTAAAGTTCCACTGGATTTAGACTGATCTATAAAAAATTTAAAATTGATTTTTAATTTTTTAATCTTTCATTTCCTTCTTTTTATATTCTTCGCACCCAGAGATTGTTCTGAGTTCTCAGCCCAACGTGACATATTTGATCCAAGACTAATAAATCGCAAATGTGTCGACTCATTTCCGATTTTTATGTGCAAATTAAGCTCAATCAATCTTCCAGTGGTCGTATAAAAAGATTAATTAGTTTTAATTAGTCGCTGCAATTTTTTTTAAACTACACTTTCAAAGTGGACTAAAGAAATAGTGCGAGAGAAGTGAAATTTAATAAAACATCAACTTTTTTTTTACTGATAAGAAGAAGTATTGAAGTTTTATTTAAATTTTTCGATTATTTTGACAATATTTTGCATATTTTTAATTTTAATCTTTCATTATTTACACGCAGAGAGGCAAAAGCGAAGCAGGAAACAAACACGTGTCTGTTAAAGGGGTCAAACACCAACATAAATCTGTCATTACTTTTCCAGCGAATTGATAACTGCCAACACCTGCCATCGCCACGTGCAGTGCAACTCGCACTTTCACAACACCTATCCGGAATTCTAATTCCGTAATCTTTGACTTCTCACTTTGAAGTTTCAGCCATTGCCATTTGCTCTCCATTTATATACTTTGTTGTGTGGGTGTTATTGGCTTAGTGTCTCACCAGCTTTTCTTTTTTTCTTTTATTGAGTTTGAGGCGACTCCACAGGAGAAATGGGTGTAAGTTGGTTTCTGAGTTGGTGGCACAGGTAGGATTTTTGACGTCTTGCAAATCCCGTGTGGCTTGACTATTGAACAAAATCTTATTTTTGCCTGATGGGTTTTGGTTCGGCTGAATTATGATCAGATCAGAGGATTTTTTTTTTGGTAGAAAGTTTTGGAATTTAAATTTGTTTTCAAACAAGTTTGGATGGAATTTCTGTCAGGACAGGCATTTAGTTTGAATTACGTATTTTTATCTTATGCCTTCAAATTTATTAATGAAAATTAAAAATTAAGTTAATTTGTTGATAATTATATTTTATTTTATTTTATTAATTAGTTTTTAATTTGTACAACTACTACAATTGAAATAGAGTTTTGTAATTGTAGTCATTGCAGGTTCACTCAGATATTTTTAACATTATAGGAGTATTTCATATAATATTACACGGGTCAGAGGTCATGATGAAATGAAGTTGGATCTTAAACCCAATAATAAACCTAGAAAATAAATGAAGTCAACAAGTCTTACATTTTGAAGATTACACGTGTCACTTTAACGTAATCCGCAGTTGAACGGCAATTAGGAAATAGCGACAGTAATTTCTTCATACAATAAACCCGGCATTATAATGAGATTTTGTAATAAACAAAAGAAAGAAACCAATAGTCGAGTTCAATTTGGTTAAGCAAATACTAAAAGTTTGCTGACATGAATAAAAATAAGTGAAATAAATGACTTATTGAATGCTCCTAAATGAAATTAATATGACTAACGCGCAGACTTGTGCGCAGCTGATAAATGAATGATTGTTCAACTGAGCATGCGCAAATCGCATCATTGTTACTTAAGGAAATTAAGTGACACCAGGCAAAATAAATGGACTAACTTAAGCAAAACGTCACATCCTGAAGTGAAAACGAGATTATCAACTTAATCAATTTGAATGCACTTTTTGTTTTTTGACGTAGAACTATTGACGTACAGCTATTGACGTAGAACTATTGACGTACAGCTATTGACGTAGAACTATTGACGTACAGCTATTGACGTAGAACTATTGACGTACAGCTATTGACGTAGAACTATTGACGTACAGCTATTGACGTAGAACTATTGACGTACAGCTATTGACGTAGAACTATTGACGTAGAACTACGACCTAAGAAGAAAGCTCTTTTTGGCGGAAATGTAAATCAGCGCCAGCAACGGAAATGGAGACTGATGCCAACTCCTGTTGGCAAAGCTTGTAAGCTCATAAGCAAACCTCACAATATGCCACGATGGGAAACAGTTCCCATCAAGAGATGGCGCTTAAACAACCCCGAGAATCAACAATGTATCTGTAACATAGTCAAATGCGCACCGACACATTTCTTACTTCTCTCATTACAGACTAATACTGGTAGCAAACACACCAAAAAATGAAAACAACAATTACTAGCACTACTCCTGTCGGGATGTAGTTCTACTTAGCGGCATAGTAACTACTATGTCCCTCTGTAAATTTTTTTTTTTTTAAAAATAATAAACAAAAAGTAAAACGGAAATAAAGAAAAATGGCAATACTGAGCAACAAAACTAAGGCACGTTTCAAAATGATAATGATGTTAATTTGGATGCCCATTTAGGATTAAACAGGAAATATAATAAAATAAATAGTGATAGAATATTTGAATAGTTTTGCCAGGAAGCCACCTTTCCTGGTTTCCTTCCTTTGTAATTTTGAAACGCATCTTACACAGGTGCAGAAACAATTCTTCGACGGAGGTTGAGAGGGGTCGCACAGTCAGAGTATGATATTTATGGTCGAAGGAATGGTAGAATTTTACCATAATATTGCAATGCAATAAGGAACTGAATTGACTAAATGAGATTAAAATATTGGCATATACGTATAAATTCAATTACTGCGAAATTGGGTATTAGATATTAATGATAATTGCATTAATAAAATTACAATAAAGCGACATTAGATATTAATGATAATTGGATTAATTAAATTACTATTGACGCCAAATCTAGTGCATCAGCAGCAACTATACGGCAGTCAAAGCTAATGCGAAGGAAATTGCAAAGTGGTGGGTAAATTCGCAACTCATATAAGAACGAATTGGCGCATCGAGGAAATTACCTTACTCGGATCAAAATTGCAGCAAGAACAAGGGCAAATTTTTATTTACTTTTCTTTGTGTGTTCAACGTATTTAGTTTAAAATTTGTTCTGTATATTGGAAGAACCTTATTGTGTTTGCAAGGAGCCTAGCGGGCAAACATTATTTAGTTAGATAGGGATATGTAACAAGTCTGGCAGTCGTTGTTAGGGAATTTATTTACAGTTTATTAGCTTTTATACAGAAATTTGTCATTTTAAGGAGCAAAGACTGCAGCACAAATGGGAAACGGTGTGTCACGGAACACCGAAGTGCACTTACATTTTTTGATTGCTTTTGCAATTTTAAACACAAACGAAAAAGAGTTTGGCAGAAAACATTGATGAATTGGTTTTGAAAGTATACAAATTGAAGATACTGTATTATTGGTTTAGACTTAACTGGATTCAACAAGATGAGCTGAATTTGATGTCAAATTCGATAGAACATCGGTCAGACTTAAATCTAGGTTTAGATTGACTCGGTGATGATGTTTGACTTCAGACTCGTTTCTTTTCTTTTTTATTTTAACCCTCAGCTTCAAGTTATAGCTCCAGAGAGAACGGTAAAATTTTCTAGGTATACTGAGTGATAAATACTGAAATTAAGACTAAATTTACACGCTAAATTACAAGTTTGCGTTGATGGTATGAATCAAAAACAGGAGAGTACTGCCCGAAGTGCAACCGATGACTGGTTTTGACTGCGTCATTCACTGCCGCAGTAATGGGATCGTGAATGCATTTGCAGACAAAAGAGTATGCCAAGCAAAGTTTAGTCACTTTTAAAGTTTGGGTTTATGCAGTTTAAGGAGTACCAGCACATGAACCTTGCACACCTTTATGAACTGGAAATATTATATAGGTTAAGAAATGGGAAGGCTTTAAAAATAAATTATGAATATTTTATAATTTTTTAACATTTTCTTTCTTGGTTTGTGGATATTGTGATATGCTTTAAAAGAAATTTACGACTTGTGGAAGTGCCAAATTTAATAATTTATTATTAAACAGGGTTATGATTTATGTGGGTTTTGAAAACTTGCATGTTTTGTGCGTCAAATTTCTAGCTTCGATTCTCAATTTAAATTGTACCGGTAAATCACAATTATTTAAACCACTTTGTGCTTTAAAAGTAATACGTCAATCGTAGAATAATAACATCTTAATCTTGAGTGTCTAAACTGTTTATTTGTCATTTCCTTTTTTTTACGAAGTTTGTGAAGAGTAAATGCAAATTTTTCACATTTCCTTTCCAGTATAAAATACAAAATTCCTCTGTGTTTATTTGTCAAATCAAAGGATTATTTCAGAATAATCTTTCGAGAATCTTGCTTTTTTTTCCCCGTTTTGTTTTAGATTCGAATGTAAAAGTTTTTGCATAAAATCAATATACTTTACAAGTAATTATTTACATATAATCCTAGATTAAAAGTAAAACTTAAAAAGAAACTAAATTTAAATGAGTTACTGTAGAAGAAAACCTAAAAAAAAAAAAAAAAAAGGGACATTGAAGTACGTAAAGACTTTAAAATGCAGGAGTCCTGCCAAACGCTGTACACCTAGACAAGATGAATGCAATATTAAGTGACAGGACGGGGACAATATTCGATACATACAAAACGTTCAGATGAAAAATTTTGAGTTATAAAAATAAAATAAAAATAAAAAAATTTACTGCTATTGCACAACAGCCTTTACCATATCTCTTGACATTGACAACTCTTCCTCTAAGGTTTGATTTCAAAGAAAATCCCATCTTATATCTCTATTTAATGATCCTGTGCTACAGTGGCCACTTAGCTGAGTAAGGTGTCAAAGGCGAACTTTAATGATCAAATAGCGAAAAGATGACAGGCAACGGTTATGAACAATGAGGCTCGGGAGGAGTAATCCGTTGTTTTTATGAGTTATAAAGCTGTTGTTGGAATGTACTCATCCAGCTAGCAACATACGGTTTTTCCACTCTACTCTAGCCAAACGTCTTGCAATAAAACTCTGGCTCTCAAAATAAGTTTAGTTGATGGTATTAAAAAAAATAAAAATGTACCGGTATTTTTCCAGATGGTATAACATTTAAAAGCGGTTTGTTTCATTTTTACTTTCTTTTGCAATCTCACTGTGGATATTTAGACTGCGGTTTGAATTTCTGGGTTTTTAGATTGGTTTCTAGTGTTTTGTCACTGAGTTTGTAATGACGATTAAAATAGAAGGGAAAAGTTAGTAAAAGTTGCGGTTTGTGGTTGTCGAGCTGCTTGTCCTGATTATCTCGGTAATTTGATTTGAAGCCATTGAGAAAAAAGCTTTTTTGACATTTTTGTCAGTTTTCACGGTCGCACTGAGAGCTTTTCGATCCATTCCAATCTCAGCAAGAAGTTTATTGGCTGTTTATAGGGGCCGCAATCCTTTTAAGTACTTTTTAACTGCTTAAGCATGTGTGAATTATGAACATGTTTTGTACGAGACATTGACCTATATCTTTACGACTTTTTTTGCTTATTGATTGATGGGACAGGAGTTTAATATGGATTTACAGTAATTTCTATGTTGTAAACACGCAGAACCTAGAATTAAATTAAGTTTACGAAAAAACAAATTAGTGTCAATTCTATTTGTGTTTAATCGAATTAGAAATTTTCTGTAAGTCGGTGAAATACTAAAAATTTATCTTAATATCGTAAAGTGTATTTTTCCATCTTGAAATGAAAAAGAAAAGAAAAAAAATCATAAAAGAAATGAAATTCTGCTACGCAGGAATCAAACAACAGCAAAATTCTGGGAAAACGTTAGCTGCGTTTAATCTTTGAAAAATGAAGTGCATTAGACAGCAAATATTGAAAAATCTTAATGACAATTGGTTTGCTTTCAAGCAGAATGTGACTGACATTTTACCTCTTTACTTCCATCAATTTTCACTTGTAGAAGACTAAGAAGTATGTTTTCATTAGGTACGTTCATTTCTCTAAAAGAGAATTCACTTTTCCTTTTCTTCATTTTCAATGTCATTTATGAATGCGCGTATTGATTTGTCAACCAAATGCGCAATGGCAATGTTAAGACCGAAAATGACCGCTATGGGCAATGTGGTAAGTTAAATTCTGGCTTGGAAGTTAGAAAAGAGATCAAATTTCCATGCAAGTATTTTTTGATTATTTTAAAAAACATTGCATCAATCACCCAAAAGAAAAGGCACAATAGAGATAGATTTCATGATTCATCGTGGCAGTTGCGGATTGGATGCACTTTTTAATATCTTTGGAATGTTGAGAATATAGTTGGCAATAACGAAATCAAATATTTATTTTCAGGGAAATCAAATGTTGCTAAGTTTTTGAAATTGAAATTGTGAAATCAATGAAACAATTAATTTAATGTATAAAGGATCGAAGCTTTTTTTTTTTAAATTATTATTTAGCCGTCATATATCTCTTCTTAGAAGCAAATTACAAATTACAAAATACTTCCTGGACACGAGTTCTTGAAATTGCACACGTGGCATTTCTGCATTTTTGCATTTCTGCATTTTTTTATTATGAATTTTATGATCTAGCAAACTTGGTTTCTGACATTATGTCCTGTTCTGTTGTGCCCAAATCATTTATACCAGACATATTTACAAACTCATAAATAGTTAAACAGTATCCAAACATATCCTCTGAGTTATATTTACTTTTAAAGTTTCTAAGTTATTTTTTTTGTATAATTTATACATCAATTCGACAATAGAAATGATGGGTAATTTTCCTGTCTTGTTAAATATACAGGGTGTCCTAAAAGTCTGTACCCCTCCAAATATTTCCTGAGCAATTGCATCTAGGCCAATTTTGATGAAGCGATCGTATAGGAAGTTGGGTGAGAGCAATCCAATGAAGTTATCAAATTTGACCTTGAAGGCCATTTTCAAGGTCATTCACTTGCTAACTTCTAAACCAATCAGGTTAGAGCAAAAAAGTCAATTACAAAGTTGTAGAGCACCATCAAATTAGTACTATCCAATTGATGTTCGACATCTTAAGAGAAATGTTTTCTTTTTAAAAAGGAGGCAAATCAGGAAAAAAATCAGCAAAATGAAATTTTTTATTCTTGAGATAAAATAATTATTGAGGCATTAAAAAAAGGCAGTGGTTTTTCTTGTTTACTTGCATAATAATGCACATTTGAATACGTTTATTTAAGTAATTCAGTATTTTTCTAATAGCAATTTAAGTTTTGTCACAATGGCTGGCTTTATTTCAGCTGATTTGTCTCCTTTTTCAAAAGAAAACATTTCACTTAAGATGACGAACATCAATTGGATAGTACTAATTTGATGGTGCTCTACAACTTTGTAATTGACTTTTTTGCTCTAACCTGATTGGTTTAGAAGTTAGCAAGTGAATGACCTTGAAAATGACCTTCAAGGTCAAATTTGATGACTTCATTGGATTGCTCTCACCCAACTTCCTATACGATCGCCTCATCAAAGTTGGCCTAGATGCAATTGCTCAGGAAATATTTGGAGGGGTACAGACTTTTAGGACACCCTGTATATTTGGCTTGTCTAATTACATAGTTAGTGTAAGCGAAGAGTAAATATTCTTGTAGATGTGTGTGTGGTTAGTACACTAGTGGTAGTGACCTTTACACTGCATTTCAATGCCACATGAGGAAAATAACATGGATGCCATGCACTTGCTGTGTTTGAGCCATCAAGTTTTCGAATTAGGCCTTTCGCATGACAATAAAAAGAGTTTGAGTGGAAAAATTCGAAATCCGAGCTCATAAACAACACTTCAGAAGAATTCAAAATGGCTGTCAAGGAGATACTCATTTGATATTCACGACTGTATGATGACCTAAATAAGGGACGCAGCTGGATTGGCTGTTGGCTCGCTACACTGCATGAATTTATGGGTTTAATTACTTTTAAACATTATGAAAACATGATATTTACATGTTGTAAACTGACACCGAACACAATATTCGTGTAAAGTGTCAGTTGTCATATCATTTAATCATTAAACTTAAAATTCATGCAGTGCGACTACGTGACAATACTTGTCATCTGTCATCGCCTTTATTTTAATTTGTCCACATGCTTGCTTATGTGACAAACAACATATTTGTTGTTGTAGGGCTAATACAATCAGTTCATTATTATTAAATGTTGGTTACCTAGCTTTAAGTTGGGGCAACTTCATTGGCAGAGTTTATATTGACAAATTTGTTTACTATTCTGTGGAAAGTGAAATAAAATGAAAAGTTTACACGAATTTCTTGCAAAAGTTGAGATTCTAGTATTGGGAAAAGAAGTTTTAAAAGAAAATGATGTAAAGATGGAATATTTAGGGTGTATGAAGTGTCGTAATTGGATTATCTTTTAATTTATAGATGAAAGAGTTTTAATTAAGTGGATAAAGTGGGGATGAGAATTAGTTTCTTTTATGGTGTTTAATTAATTGTCTCTCGGAAAGGTCAAAGACAAATTTACATTTTCTTAGATGATAGTAATGGTAAAAGCGTTACTGACATTTGTAAGTTTAAACGAAACAAAAGTGTGTAATAATTGGATTAATTGCTCGGAAATTTTAGAGAACCGAGGTACCTACTTGAAGTAATTAGTGTACTAATTAAAAATTTAAAAAAAGGTACGGCGTAACTTGACTATACTTTAAAAATCAGAATTGGATTTAACAGCATTGCATTTCTGGTCAGATCTTTGGATGTCAAAATGGGAAAAGCCGACATTGAAGGATAAAAATAGAAATTTTCTAAGTTTTGGTGCATATAACAATGGAAAAAGAATAAGTAGAAAATATAGTTTGAGAGTTGTGAGGTGGGGCACTGTCAAGAGTGACATCATTTCATTTTGCACAAGCTGATGTTCGAAGTAAGTCGACGTATGTCTTAAACTGATTTATTAATTTATGTCGGATGTCCAACTGCCAGAGAGTTGTAAAGTTTCATTCATCAAAATGATGTATTTCTTATGAGAAGTTCTGGAAATGCTCTTTCTGCTCTTTACTTATTAAAATTAGAAATTGAGAATAATTAATGCAAATTTCAATGCCGAGTTTAATGGAATAAATTATTTGGGAAAAGAATTCTTTTGTTTAGTAGGAATTGTTTATAGAATAGCAAAACATTCTTTCTGGGTCAGTGTTTTGATATTGAAACAATAGTTTTCTCAAAAATTGGAAAACTGTGGACAGAAATAATAATTTTTGTTTAGTCCATAAATTTATTTGGTACTTTGTTATTCTATTAAAACTTCCAGTCAAGTTTAGTTCTATGAATTGCAACTGTTCATCTTCGTACAATACACTGTTTCTAAGTAAAAGATTGATGAGTTTGTGTTCGCAGCGTGCTCTCTTAGGTTTTAATGTGTTCACATGGCATAGTCCGTTTGAATTTGAAGCTCTTGTGAGCAACTCAGCGTCATGGAAACAAGCAAATATATGAATGCAAATCTGTGCTTTGGAAGAAATGTTATGACATTTTTCCCATACTTCTTGAAGTTGAAAATTATTTAAACAAAAGGATTGGTTGCACCAATTTCTAGGAATATTTGAAGGAGAATCAAAGACTTTTAATTGTTTACCTCGTGAGTGATTTTAAAGCAAAGTAAATCACTTTAACGTTTTCATGAATATCGAGTTTTCATTATACCTTGGGTTCTATTTACAGACTTTTCCATTTATATTTATTTTAAAAAGACTGCAATTTTCTAAAGACACACAGCCTTCCATTATGACCGTAAAAAAATTGCGGGAACAACATTTGACAAAATTGGACCTTTTTTTTAATATTAAAACTTGTTTTCAACTGTGGATTTCTTTTATTTTGTCGGGGGTGAAAAACGAGAGCTGCTTGTGGAGATAGTAAGTACACCAGAACAAGTCTTGATGGTATGTTTCCAAAGAAATGAAATTCTTTGATGATGTTTTTTTTTTCTTCAAAATATTTATTTATTTGGCGTTCGTTTTCTACTTTCATTCGTTATTATTGCACCGCGAACTTTGCCGGCTTGTATTAAGGAAATGAATGAAACCTAACCGTAACTTGTACGAAAATTAACTTGACCTTAGGGGGGTGCGTGCTACGAACTCACCATTAACTCCTTGTGACATATTGATCTCGAGATGTTAGGGCTGTTGGCGACAAAATGAGCGGTCTGGAGGAAACTGGTTTTGTCTTATTCTAAATTTTAATTATATTCGTACGGGAAGGTGCTGAGTTATTAACTGTAGAAAACGGTGCGTGTAGGATTACGGTACTTAGCCTTTGCTACTCATGTTGTTTTTTTATTAAATTGTCAACGGAGAATTATGATTGGCGATCCAATTGGGAACATTGAAAGTTAGAAGTATCATTGATCTGTTTCAAGTGCTGGATCCCCATGGGACGTCATGGTTGTGAGACATATTACAGCACTCTAAAGACCCAATCCAGTGACCAAAGATGTCACACAAGAGACTACACTGAGTTGTTACGCTGCATTTGATTTGTCTGTATTCGATGCATTTGTGGTTGTTATTGAATACGTTTTAGCTTGTGGCTGGTTAAATTATCTTTTATGGTTTCTAATTAATGTTTTACGATATCTGTTTCCTTCTTTCCATCTTGTTCACCGTCCAGAAGAGTGCAGCAGTAAATGTGGATAAGTTGGTGATTACCTTCTCAAATTGTTATCGATCCGAGTTGAACAAATTAATTGTTTTTGGGATTTAATTATTTTGGATTTTAGTTGATGGCTTGGTGAGTTTTTGAAAAACAAGTTTTTTCCTTGTTGGTATACCGTACTTAAGCACAGAACAAATAGGGTATATTGTGTATACTCAGTAAAGTGTATTTGCAGAAACATTTGTCGTAAAACCATAAGAATTTCAACTAAATCAATATTTATGATGATTATGTGTATTTATGCAGTATGATGACAGTAATGACTTTAAAATAAATTTTGCCTCTAGTAGATATAGTGTGTTTAAAATAATATTTTGATATTCAAAATAATCTTTTAATAGTCATGACATTCTTATCTTTATTGATTATCGCGGTAGTGTTGGAGAAAAGTTTATAGAAATATAAACAAAATTGTTATGAATGAAGAAAGAAGTGCTTATTTTAGGACGAGATTTTGTAATTATAATTTGTAAACAAGATTTCTGTTTTAATATTATTTTCCTTTTGTTGCGAAGGTAAACAAAGAAAGTTTATCATATTAGATGCAAGCTGCGTTAAGATTTATTTTCGTTCGTGATGTTTAAATGAATCATACAAGTTATATGTTACAGTTCTTATAAATTGTTCTGAAGGGACTTGATAAGAAAGAATATTTGAAACTTTTGTGATACCAATGTCAACATGTAAAAGTTGAAAAACAAGTGGCGGAAATCCATGAGATATGCAATATGTACATGTACGCATCAACTTTTAATGAAAATAAAAAGGAAATGGTTGTACCAATTGCCGCGAAGCATGTTTTGTTTCCTGTGGTGTGTTGTGTTGTTTTAATTTATTAAAACATGTGAAATTGACATGCATGTATGCAAATTAATTTTAGCAAAATAACGGAGGCGTGTGGAGGTTAAGCTAATAAAAACAATTAAAACAACAACACCATCAACTGTGTGCATGTTGCGTTGTAGCGGTGTAACGTGGTAAATGATATCCATTCTGCATGAGTCATTCACTTGGCTGAAAAACACAACAGTCATGGCTCTCCATGGGCTCTCCAAAGGAATTTAAGAATGTGAATCGAACCGCCTGTTGTCTCTGTAAGTGTTGGACAGGTGCACTAACGACTACGCCAGTACCTCATTAAACAACAGACATCAAGCTTTTAAAGGGATTGAATTCTGTTACGCATGTTTCAATAGCTCAATACAATATAATCGTAAAAAGTTTAAATTGAATTTTGAAGTCACAATGAAGGAGGGAAAAACGAGATAAAATCGAGAATGTTCGAGTGCAAAATTATTCAGCTGTACACACAAAACGCTAAATGAGAGGGCTTCACTGCATATCGCATTGAAAGAGTAAAGATGAAGAAAGGATGTAACAGAACAGAACATATTTAAGGCACCGCACTTGGTTTTTCTTGGCATTTGACCAAAGAAAATCGTGTGCTTTTAGCTTCGCTACATCTAAATAACCATATCTTGAAAACTTATGGCATCGAAATATAATTTTTGGTTTATTTTTATAAGAGTGAAAACAAGATCTAGCTTTTCTAAACATAATTTTAAAGAGATAGTCTTAAAAAAAATAAAAAGGACGAAGAAACATTGAATTATTTATTTTTCAATTATATACAATGTAATATAAGTTTTCAAAGTTCTAGGGAATTAGAAGACTGTTAAGTGACAGCGAGGGTTGATGAGCTAAGCCTTAGGTTTCACACTATTTGGTAGGGTTTTTGAAATGTCTTACGAATAATAAACAACTTAGAATTGAAAACTTTCATTTCTACTGTGGGGTCTTAAGCACACATTTTTTTTTTTATATATTAAAAGAAATTTGTTACTCCTAGGAAGAACTATAAGCGTGCAGCAAATGTTGCTTTGATCACTACGATGTTTATCTATTGCAATAAGCAAACCATCAGTAACAAGATATTTTCCTAGAATTGTGGTAAAAATTTCTAATTTTTTTTTTATATGAGAAAAACGCTAAAATCGATTTTTCTTTATGTTATGGCTATCTCAGTTGCAAATAAGATGCCGTATGTTTGGAAATGATTGATCATCACGTCCAAGATTTAAAAATCGATTTTTATTGAAATGAATAGAAATGTCGCAATTCTGGTCATTTTATTACTTTCTGACCGTACTATAAACGATAAATAAATAATTATTTAGAAAGAAATATCGATTAATCTCTGACTTCTTTCTATAAACTTTCTCAACATAAGAATTCAACACATTTTTCTATTTCCTTCGGGTAAATGATTAAACACAACGGTACTCTTATTGCAACCACTTGAAAAACCAAGCGGAATGATTGCCGAAATGCCGACGCATTGAAGCGAACTTGAAAAGGCCACCATTATCACAAAACGATTAAGCGCAAACGCAGCAGTCAGGGCTTGTCATTTGTTTTACAAAATTTGGTACAACCTGATTTGACAATGAGGAAAAACAAAATTCTATACAGTTATATGTGTACCGTCATGTATGAAATCTATACAGTGGTTGTAAAATAACTGAAACACATCATGTCGTTTTTACAACTTACATTTAAATCGCTGAATTTGCTACGCAACCTGCCCTGCAATACTCGAGATTTGTCCATAATCCGTATGGTAAAACAAGCGTGATAACATTTTATAGACCATTTGAGGAGGAGATTTCTACGCTGTTTTGACCTGTATAATGTAAGGTTTTTGTGATTCTAAGGGTCGGGATTAAATTTGGTGGGTAGCAATGCTCTCCCCACTTTACTAATGATTTGGGATAAGATATTTGAAGCTCGAAGTGACAATAAATCAGTCGAAAAGAGCAGTACATCTCGGGCAATTAACTAACACACTGGAAGTAGTAAATCTGCCATTTTTCTCATTTAACCCAAACAAGGCGCTGAAATTTATCAAATTCCTTCTAGAATTTCGGAAAGTCTTTTACCCTTGAAACCTCGGTTTTATTCTTATTTAATTTTGGTGACAATGCGACCGTTTATTCACAGGCACGAGCACGAATAAGTAGAAGAATGACGACTAAAAGACATCATTTGGGTCGAAGAGGCTGCAATAATTTAAAAAACTAAAATAGTTGCAACGTTACTTGTCTGTTTCAATGTTTTCAGCAATTTGTTTACATTCTGGCGTCACAAAATGTTAAAAACGAGAAAAAGGTGAGACAAATGCAAATGTTTCTCAGACTCGTGTTCGTCTGACCGTTGCATTGAACGTGTGGCGCCAATGCTACATGAGACCTTACACGAGTTGCGAAGCCAATGTGATAATTATGGCTGTTAACAAGAGAGTGAATGTGATTATTGTTGACTTGAAAAAAAATTAAATTAATTAAATTAAATAAGTTTTCGGGATGATAGAAGTCACGGTTGGTTTTGTATTGTTACCAAGGCAACTCTGTGTGGTTAATCTGGACTCTTGTCATGGGTGAGTTGTGGCTGCCTAAATCCTTGATAAGATGAGTTGTGGAGTGTATGGTTGAGTAGATTTTGTTTACTTGGCAGTGTAAATAATAATTAAATACTTGTTGTGGTAAAAAGCGCATTGGAAACTTAAATAATTTGTTGATGAAATTATTTTTTTTTTAAATTTGTTTTGTTGCAAAAATATTACGGAATTAATGACACCATAACAAACTTTTAGGGAAGTAATTCGATTCAAATTAAACTTAAAAATAAAAAATAAAATTTTTTTTAATTTTAGTTTTGTTTTTTGGATAATTGTATTTGGTTTTAGAAATTGGCCAATTTCATAAAAAAATATTTTCTTACCTGGGTTTACCCTTCCATTTTGCTCGAGTGAATCAAACAGAGCGAGGTCTGCCTCAAATGTGCAGCAGGTGAACGCGGCGTTGCTCAGCCGCGGGTGATGAGGAGATGGAAAGTAAAAGAGAGCTGATCCATTGACTCTGAGTCTTCATCACTATTGGCTGCACCACCGAGCGCAGCCTTCTGATTGGGGCAAAGAAAATTACGCGGGTCGGTTAAGACTGAGGGATTTGTTCTTCATTTTGTTTTAATTTTAATTACAGTTAATAGTAAATATAGTAAACGGCTAATAAATGTTTCGTTTTTAGAAGAAGATTAGGATTAAGCGACACTCATGAAGCGAAATCGTAATTATACTCTAATTAGTAAATAATTAAATAAATAAATAAATAATTTACAATTTTACTTTGATCAATTCAATTTATTTCTTCTTTTTTCTGGATTGGTTCGTTCTTTGCTCTGATAAATTCGGGTAATTTGCCATAAATTGTCGTTTTTCAGGAAGCCAGGCTTAGGAAGCAAATTGCTCGTTGATGCGAATAAACATTTACAATGTTAGTGCGTGAGGGTAGAAGTAAAAATCAAGTAAAATGGATGAGAGCAAGTTTCGATTTTTTTTTTTGAATTGATCGGTTAACAAGTGACCGAGTGACCAATTGAAGGTCACTAAAGCAATTAGTTGGTAGTTGTGACGAGGTTCATTAATGAATTTGAGACGCAAATTGAGGATTTGTATTCACTTCTTCCTGATTTCCCACATGATTTGTTCAAATCATTCCAGATAAGCAAACAAATGACTTTGTATTTTCTGACATTGTCGCTGACAGGCGTTAATCGGTCGTCCAGTTATTTGTGTTGCTGTGGCAACTGATTGGTCAGCAGTTTGAGGTTTTGGATCAGGAAATTGAACCAATTTGATGGCATAGTTTTGAGAATGCCCAGTATTTTTGTCATGGGTTTTATTACCTCAATTATATTCGTATCCATCGCTTTTTGTGATAATTTCTTATAGTTTTGTTTCACCGAGACGTGTTTTTTGCATTCATAATCACATAAATTATTATTGTTGATAATATTTTGGTATATGTCACTTTCACTGCACAGATAGTTTGAACTTCACTGCACAGCAATTCAATTTTGGGAGAATGGTTTTCTAACTTCTTTTTTTTTTTGCTTTGAATTGGATTTACTTCCATAGAACACATTTGCGGAAGTAAAGAAGTCTCAACTGTTGGATATTTTCTGAAATATTTTGATAACTGGTTTGAATATTGAGTAGTTGAAATTGAAACATATTTTAATTAAAATATACTTGTTGTAATCGGATATGTCCCCAAGTTGTTACTTTATATCATCCATGCGCAAAATCCATGCACAAAATCAACAAATGACTCTAGAAAATATTGACATTAAATAACTTTAAAACAAAAAATCAATCATGGTAAAGTAACAGAAGACTACTTATTGGACAATTTTCTGATATATTAGACGTGAGAATGATTTTTGAATTTTCTTTTAAATTACTGTTTGCATTGAAACCTGATGAACACTCCCACAATCGAGCCATTGATTACTATGGTAAAATAAAAAGTTAAAAAAAAAATAATACTCCGTAACAAACAAAAATAAGCGAAAAATATATTTAAATTTAAAGCAAAATCACTCAGAACTGTACACAACTGTACACAAAAGAAAACATTTTAAAATCAATTACGCTTTGCCACCGTTTTTATTAGAGAAATAATTCAATTAAAAAAGAAGATACGTTCAGTAAGTACACACACCACATTCAATTGGATGTACTCGTAACCTTTTATGTCGTCGATGCTCTAATTGCTTCTCTTCTTTCCTCTTTTTTTTGTTTTTCAGCTCTGTTTCCTTTTACTTTCTGATGAAATTAGATATTTCACCTTCAAACCCGTTTGTTTTTCTAAAACGTTGTTTAATTTAGTCGCGGACCCTTGACATAGATAAGAAAATTTTTAATAAACTCAATAGAGCGAGGGTGTTGTTTGATGTCGTTTGGAAAAGTTGCGTAGAGATGGCTAATGATTTGCGAATTTCTTTCGCCTTTAAAAAAATAAATTTTGCCAGCTAATGGGGAATTTCAGTCAAAACAAAATTGCTTTGATTGAAGTTTTTAATTTTTTTCTTTTAATCGTTAATTTTTTCTTCTTCTTTTTTTGCAGAACACTGAATGAAACTTTTCTGAAATCTAAGGGAATCCACATGCTTCCACAATATGAAGATCCATATCATAAAAGGTTTGGTCATTAACTTTTTAAATTAAAAATTAAACATCTTTTGATTGGAAATGATGATTAAGAAAGTTCTTAGTCGCGCTGATTATTATCAAACTTTTACAAAAGAAGAAAATTTTTATTTTTATTTTAAATTTACGTTAAAAAAAATTGAATATGCAATTTTTTTTCTTTGCAGGCCTTTAACTATGGGTGAAATTGGATGTTTTTTAAGTCATTACAAAATCTGGGAAGAGGTAAATACAACAATCGTGCTTGATTGGTATTTGAATGGATTGGGATTATATTTCTTTTCCCCAATTTTCTCCTTTATGTTGTGCCGTTTGAATGAAATTAGTTTTCTATTTAGGTTGTCGAGGAACAATATCGAGCAGTTATAGTTTTTGAAGATGATATTCAATTCGAGCCTTATTTTCGGAAGAAAGTGAACAGAATGATGAAGGAAATGCAGTCTTTGCAGCTCGATTGGGATCTAGTGTGAGTGTTTCCTTTATTTGTTTCCGATTTAAATCCCAGGACGTTCTTGAATATTCAAAAACGAGCAATTTTATTTCATAGTTTTTGTTTACGATTAAATTATCACACTGAAAGCTTCAAAACAAATATTTGTTTAGATTTATTTTTATTTTACTGATTGCTAAAATATATTGATTTTCCAAACTATTCAAGGTCTTTGCGTTTTTTGTAACTGAAAACAATTATATTTGTTTTCAGAACATAGGCTACAATTTCACGTACGTAATTGTAAACACAAACAATGCAGAAAAAAGTTGGCAATTATAAATTGTAATTTGTTGTGATTAATTAACTTAAGTGCTTAGATTGCTCGTGGCATGTGATAGTATGTTATGATGGTGCTGTGTGTTTTCATTTTCATTTTTATTTTTAACGCAAAAGTTTGTAATGGTTCTGGGTTATTAGGGTTTTTGCATTTAAGCCGCATCGAGGCGGTTTCTCGAAGATTCCCACGTAATCTTGGGCTAACACACTGGCAAGTTTACTCGCAATATCGGCACACTATCCGTTATTTGTCTCGTCAACTTTTGACATTTGGTTTATAACTCATTTTCACGCCCCTCTTGCAATACTTGCACTGTTTATTTTGCGTATACGTAAGTCCGGCTCTGAGTAAAACATGTTTTGTTGTTTAAATGTCGTGCGCATGCCCACTGCGACTAAATTGGCTGCCATTTTTGAAGTTAGGCCGAGATAAGCAGTTTAAATATGTTGTTTAGTGTGGAAATTGAATGCTGGAACAATACTTCATTACTTTTTAGCTAATTCTTGGCTTTATTGTATCGCAGTTTGGATTTTCAAATATCGATTCAGAAATATTACTTACGGTATACTTTAAAGGTGAAATGTATGTGAACTTCTATTAAATTCAAAAAAAAAAGACAGCACCGTCTTTTTTTATTGAATTGTTGCAAACTCAGCAACGATGAACCATCAGTTTTGTTCAGCAAATAACTTTAGGCTTACAATTTTTTTTTTCTGCTTTGGGCATCCAATTTTGAAAAGTTTTTTTATCAAACGAAATTTTTTGTTTCGTTAATTTTTTTTTTTGAAAAATTGTACAAAAACATATTGGTAGCCAAAGTGTTTGCCTGCTTCTTAGTGATCCCATTAGTTGAGTCTACAATTTGGTTGCTGAACCTTCTTGAAGGACTTGAAATTGAAGCTGGTGGTACTGCAGTAACCGGAGTATTAGTAGGCTTTTATGGGTTGTACTGAAGTCTTGATGAAGCGGATAATCAACCAGAAGCGGATGAACAAAATTCTTCTGATATTGAATTACGATTACACGAATTAGAGCATTTTTCTCTTAGTTTATTACACAATATCAATTATGTACTTAATTATGATTTATTTGTGCAGTGGATGAAAAATGGTTTAAATTAGTTGCAAATTGATCTCTTGAAAGTTGCTGTTTACCGTCTAATTAATTATGCAAACCGTTTTCGGTGCATGTAAAAAAGGGTTGAAGGAGGGAACGAGACAAGCAGCTCGCGGAGCAAAGACAATCTATTTGAAAATGAACTTGTCAATTTTACAAGTTTCTCGTTGCTCGTGGAATTAGATCTTGCAAATGAGTTGTTTTTATTATTCCTCCCATAAAACTTGGGTATAAAAATTATTTTAGTGAATAACATTATGAAAATTAGAATGTTGCAAATTTTGATTTGAAATGAGTTTCTACTTACTTGTTAGTTAGGATTTTTTGTCCCGTTGACTCCAATCACAATTTTAATGCTTCAGATATTTTGCATATTAATTGATTGGAATGGATTGAACAACAAGAAAAAGTAGTAGTGTAATTACTTTGAATTTGAAGTACAAAGAAGCTAGAAATTGGATTAACAGTCAGCTTTTTTCTGGGTATTTCTGATGCAAAACCTTCCTGGTACAGCCAATTTTGGGGAAAAATAAAATACCTTGTGGGGCTTCTTAATGTAAACAAGAAAAGTGCAAGGTGATTTAAAATTCTCCTGAATATTACATGAAGTTGAAGACGACATTAGAAGGTTTTAGTACAGCATGTTTTGTTCCTAATAATGACTACAGTTACCATGTGTTCAAGGGTTTATGTTGCGGTAACGACGCCTGTTTTGCAGATCTTTAAAATTGCTATTAAGTATTTTGGATTAAATCTAACCGTATGTTAGAATCTTAATTGACCCACAATAATTTTGAAAGTTGTTTTTCATGTGCGAGTAAAACGAATTGAAGCTGAAAGTGCTAGTGAAACGAGCTCTGGCAATGCCCCACAGAGGTTTTGCTGCAGGATGGGCTCGACTGCCATGCATTAACAATGCAAATTTTGTATTGTGTTGGATTATTGTGATTTCTGTGTCCTGGAAAGCCAAGTTAAGTTTGTTGTGTAACTTGATGTTAATGCAGCATTTTATAGAGCCATTTTATTTGTCATTTCTTGCGTTTGATTTATAGGCCAGTTTTGACCACTAGTTATTACAGAAACTCCAAAACCCAACAACTTCCCTCCCACACTCCTAAGCACTTTCGACCCATTCAACAAGCTTAGTTGTTGCAGAAAAAAAGAATAGAGTAGGCACTCATCCAAAAGCTTACTGTTCTTTCTCTACAGTGATTTGGAATAATGGAATCAAATAAATATCCAGGAGTCGTCTCGCTAGGCGATTACTTATCATTTGGCCACTCATTTTGACAGAATTCATGGTCCGTTTCTAAATTAATTACGTTGTAAATAGCGTGTTGTCTCGATTTTTCTCCACCTTTTGTTGACCGAATCCCGTCCTTTATTTGTCATTGCATAGATGGCGCGTTGAAATTGACTATTAAATAATTGTTCACTTTAAGCTAATTGAGAAGTATGTAATTGTACAAAGGAAGATTAGAAAAGAAAGAGGTGTTTGTCTTGCATTGCTGCATGCATCAGCAATGGGTAAATACAATACCTTTTGTTCAATCAAACTAAATGTTGCGCGCAATTTGTAGGATAAAAGTATTTGCTTAAGGTTTGTTTACAGTATCAATGGAAGAAAGATGAATTAGACTTCGTGCACGCATGACAAGATTTTGTTTACACCGCTGCAACGCTTTTTGTGGCAATATAAACAAGCAGTTGATGCGAGTAGTAATACGGCTTACCTTCGCAAGTCAGGCGATTTTGTGATCAGCAAAGAAGTTTTGTGATTGAATAGAACAAGCGGTGCGGTTAACACGCTTTAAAAATTACAGCTATTTCTTTCACGGTAATCGAAATGTATAAAATGTGTTGATTGCAAAGAAATGTTCAATTTTAATGATGGGAATAATGAACTAATTGATATTTACAATTTTTTTTTGTCATTGAAATGAATGGCAGTCGGTTAATTTTCTAATTTTAATTTCAACAAATAAAATTTAAAAGTTTTGTTGCGTGGTATGAAAAATTAAATTTTTAGTGGTTGGTGCAACGTCCGGAAAGCGTGATAAGAGTTTCGTGTTAAAAGCTAAGTAAGAGCAGACAATGAATAATAGATTTAATGTTTCCTCTTAAAACAATTTTAGTGAAAAGGAACACGTTAATCGCACTTCATACACATTTTCTGTATAGAGCTAGGTGGTGAAAGTTTGAGAAAACAAGATTTGCATGACAAAATTCAAAATATTTACATTTGCATATTTTTATAGTGGAACGACAAACATTTAGTTTCGTCTGACATGGAACCTGAAGAACTTTCGTAATAAAAACGTGGACATAAAAGTTTTTTTTGGATTGGATTTTGTATATGGGAAATTTTACGTTTGGATATTTTACTATTCCTCGTTAGGTGAAATTAGCAAAACATGAAACTCCTTTTTGTAGTTAATTTCAATTTTATTAGGCACCCATTAGCTGCGGTCGAAAATAGAACAGAAGAAAAAAAAGCCAATAGTTCCATTTGGCAAATAGCACCACGTAAAGGAAAAACAAAAAAATAAACCAATTTTCTTAAAAACTTTTTAAAACCAATAAATTACTTGACTACATCAAAATTACATCAAAACAACATTACAAGTTTGCTCTTTGTTTTTGTGTATCACTGGGAAACTCGTAGTTTTATTTGAAAGAAGATAAACAAGATGCAAACAAATTTTACAAATCAATTAATTTAAGTATATTAATGAGATTAAAGTTCATAAATAAATCAAATCTAGACGTAAAACAATATTTGTGCAATTAAATCATATGAATAGTGGTTTTGAGGTGCAGCTTACAAAATGTCATTAATAATTCAGTTGTAGTTGAGTGCAATTTATTACTGCACAGCACTTAGCAATGTGATATTTATCTTTTCCTTTTATGTATATTTTTTTAAATGATTTCTATCTTGATACGATTTGTTGTTGCAGTTGATTTCGAAATTTAAATTTATTGTTTTTGTAAATTTTTTTTCGCAGATATCTTGGACGGAAACGACTATTGGAAAAAGATGAACCTTTTGTGGACGGGTCTTCAATGGTTGTGAGGGTGGAATATTCCTATTGGACTTTGTGCTACATTCTTTCACTTGAAGGTGCCAAAAAATTACTCGCTGCCCAACCTTTATCAAAGATGGTTCCTGTCGATGAATTTCTTCCAATCATGTTCGACAAACATCCAGAGTAAGCTTTTATTTGTCTTTGATGTCCAAAACTCGTGTACTATGGAGTATTAACGAGGAAAAAATTTTATTTCATCTTTATTCGACATGCATATTGGTTTTTTCTTCTCTCTTTGTCATATTCAATCCAATTTTAGTATTTTTTTCATTCAGATTTTTTCAATACTTTGCAATAAACTTTTTCCCGTCCACTCACATGATTTTTTAAGTATACCTATCAAAAATTCATAATGTACAATGGTTATGTCTCGACAGGATGCCAATAAACGTCAGGCATTGTATTGACATATTTTTTTTTTATAACAAATTTCAAATCTTTATATTCCACACAAAAAAATTTGAATTTCCTTGTGTGATAAACGTTCAATCCATTTTTTCATTTCTATTCCATCAATCTCAACTTAAACGGTTGTTGGTAAATGGCCGCGCCTGCGCGTAATTGATTCTAAACCCTCCGAGAGAAGAAAACTAATTGATCCATGCTTTTCCCTCTAGGATAATTGCATTGTTTAATCCGTAAAAGAGAGCAGTACTTATTTATTCAATGCCTAAATATTTATTTTCAGATCTGAGTGGAAAGATCAGTTTGAAAACCGCAACTTAAAAGCGTTTTCTGTCGCTCCTTTGCTCGTATATCCTACTCATTATACAGGCGATGACAATTACATCAGCGACACGGAAGATTCTTTAACTTTACACACAGAGCTTTAATTTTTTTTTTATCTAAACATTTTATATCTTTTTTGATGTCATGTTTATTTTACTATTCCTTTTCCCTACCCATCTAACGTGCCATTTTAAAGAGTCTGTTAAAATATATAATTTTTATTGAAAAATGAAAAAGAACAAACGTGCCGATTTGAATTCGATTTGGAAATTGTTTTTAATTAATTTTCTCACGTTTTCAGTTGAATAAGCCACGAGATTATTTGCCAATGAAATGAGATTTTTTAATGGGGGAAAAAGATTAGTTGTTTAAAGATGAAGCAATAAATGCTGAAAATGGTCCCGAATCAAATATCAAGAATCGATAATATAAGAAATATAGATTGTTACGTTTTAGTTGATCAAACTATCTTATTATCTTTATTTTCATATAAAAACAAAGCATTAGACGTTATTGTTGTTATACTATACAGTTCAATTTTCAGCAAACTATAGGCATTTGAATCAGTCGATAAACTAAACACTCAGTTGAGTTTGCTCAAACGGAAATTTATATTACGTGCAATTTATAATTATAAATGCGTTTATTTATATTTATGCCAAAGATTGTAGCTTGAATTACTGCCAGATATTTTTATAGCTTTATTAGATGTAATTAAATGTGTTACCGGGTTCGTGACAAGTTGTTTGAAGCAATGGTGAATGGTTGTGCTGAAATTTGTACTTATTACCTAATAGGAAATGATCTGTTGATTTCTGTACTGTGCAGAAAATGGCGCAGAAATATATGGTGCTAATGAAACATGTCATGACATTTTTATGTTTTCTGGAAATTATTTTTTTTAGAAATATAAAATGTTAGTACGTTTTAAATGTTATCTTGTACTATTATAAAATAAAGTGAAAATTTTTTTTTTACCGACGAAATTTCATTATTTAGTTAGTTTTGCTATAGAAATATTTTGAATCTTCGTGGATGTGTGTAAACAAGCATTAAAACTTTGTTTGTGTCTTTAAGTTATAAATAGAGGGTAAGTAAAATTTTATTTCTTATTTATTTGCGGAATAGGTTTTACAGTTAAAATTAAATTCCTTTATGTAATTTTATCACCCTGACCTAATAAAACAACGGTTTTAAGGGCCGTAAATTTATTTAATGCCATAGACTTTCGAATTGCTTGAAAAAACGTGAGGTAATGATGTAAATTGTGTCTAAAAAAAAGATTTTTTCAAATAAATATATTAGAATTTGAGATTTTTAAGAGTTTGATTGAATCACCACATACATCATGAGTAAAACGCTTCCCAACAGTTCCGAAGTTATAAGTAAATGGTTGATGTAGGCTTTTGTATGATTCTTACACGTGTGGCATTGGCAATTGTGTATTATAGGAGAGAAATCGTCCGAAAATCTGCAATTAGAAAATATTTAGAAATTGTGACAAGTTTTTATTATTTTTTTAAAGCAACCTTTTGTCACTTAAATCTATTTCGTAAGTGGTATTAGTATCGTGTGTAGATTTCAATTGGTTTAATTGGTCATTTTCAACATGATTGTAATCAAACGAAAATATTAGTCCGCATTTCTTTTCAGTTATATAAAATGGATACGATGTATCAAAAATATCAATTCCCTTTTCCACTAAGTATAAAATTTGATGAGGTAATAAAATTCCATGCATTATGCGCAATTTGTCCTTAGGTATTAAATCCTTAAAATATAATTGAATTAAATTTAGTTAAACACTTAAATGTGATCAATTCTGTTGTTTGTACCATAAATTCTACTAAAACGTTTTTAATGTCTTCAAATTTTGATTTTTCGATTTCAGTTCCTTCGTTATGGAATCCTTCAATTACAAAACCTGAAAAATAATTTAATAATAGTAATAAAATGGAATTTCAAACAAAATTTCAAGTTTAAAAACCTGCAACAGGTCTAGTTATAGTTTCCTTGGTTGATCTTATTCGTTCACTAGTATTAAACCCGCCTTCTATACTTGCAAATAATTCCCAATGTTTTGTATTCTATAAAACAAAAAAAATTAATCAAAAAACATTTAAGTTCTGAACATTTTTGTCCCTTAATCACACCTCTGCTTTATTGAATTCATCTAAAAATTCGTCCAGATATTGTATAGAACGGTTTACTTTTTTAATTACACTTTTATTCGAACTATCAGCATCGGTGTCGTTATCACTTAAAATTTGCACCCAATCCGGTTGAATTGAGTCACATATCTCCATAAAATCACTCACAGTAACCTAAAATTAAAACAAAATAAATATTAAAAATAAAAGACTACAACGTTGCAATGATACGTACGAAATGTTTTCCTTTCTTGGTCCAAATGGCAATGCCTTGTTTCCCATTATAACCAGATATTACTTTACTAGCTGGATCGTGATTTGTTACGTAAGTTAAATGATCATTAAATCCGATGAAAGATGAAACTCCTTTCTTGTATGCTCTGATCGCCTTGTGAGATTCAACCCTAGAAATTGAATTTGTAATATTAAAACATTAAATGATTGTGAAAATTAATAATAATTACACGGATGACAAACTGAGTTGCATCGGAAGAGCCGAAAGAGAATGGCTTTCGGTAAGAGTTTGCAGCACATCGTACGTTAAATGTGGTACACATCCCGATTTCGTGTACAAAAGGCATAAAGGAGTTTCAAGAACTTTGTCAGCGTGTATTCCTTTTTCTAAGGTTACGTGTCCAATTCTCGATCCTAATTTGCCAATATTTTCGATTACAATTTTCATCTTACAGACTTTTAGTGTTTACTAAGTTCAAGCACACGTGGGCGCAGCCATATTTAATTTTCACTTGCGGTCGAGACCGGTCGGCAGCAGGGAATGAGACTTCCGTTTCCGTGTAAACAACGTATATTTATCTCCAAAGTCTTGGCTTGTCTCGATTTATTGTTGTTGGTCGTAGGAAAATGGTTTATCTACATTTTCCGTCAAATTTAACCGAAGAAGAGCAAATGTTGCAAAATAAATATCAAAAATTACGTAAAAAGGTTTCTTTAATTATAAAAATTACAATCCTAATAGGATTTTCTAATATTTTTATTTTGTTTTTTTAGAAAAAGGCGTTACAACAATTGAAGGCACCGAAGCCAGAGCCCGAAAAGCAACCTATCGTGATTAAAAGGCGTAAGAATTTGTTCATTTTTCATAAGAGTTTTTACTAATATTGTATATTTAATTAATCAGCATTCGAAGCTAAAGATGCTAAAGAAGCTGCCAAGAAGTTATTGAAGTCCGGGGTAGGATATATTAAGAAAAATAAATTACAATACATGTAATGATTCATAAATATACTTTTTTTTCAGGCAATCAGTGCTATAAAAATTGAAAACAAAAACAAAACGGGATTCAAGAGATCGAAAAATTTGGAAAGGAAACTAAGTACGACAGAAAAGGCGCAAGTCAGTGGTTATCAGCCATTTCAACCGGCGCACCAAAGTGACGAAGAGGAAAAAGAAAGCGCGCAAACAAACGTACATGTTCAAATCTAATTTAGACATACCGGTATATATATATTTAAAATTATTTCCATTATTTTAAATTACAGCCGACTAGTAGTGCACGACCCACCTTAAAAAAAGGCCTGTACGAGAGCTTCGTAAGTGCCCGTGAATCTCGTGATTCTCGAGAAAATCGAGATGGAAAAATGGAAAAACCGAAACAAGGAAATACGATTTACGTTCATGGTTTCGGCGTTACTGAAGAAATACTACGGAATGCATTCTCAGACTTCGGAAATATAATTAATATATCGATGGAAATCGATAAGAAGTAAAATAATATTGAATAATTATTATTTCTACTAAGTAAATTTATTCTTCCAGTTGTGGATTCGTCACGTTCGAAAATATGAAGAGTGCAGAAAAGGCTATAAATGAAGTATGAAGTAGATGAAATTCATAAATTGTAATTTTTAACCATTTCTGCTTTTGTAGATGGACAGTTGCATGGTATCCGCTATCCAATTAAACGTTTCCTTGGCAAGGAGGCAACCAAGTATTGAAACTACAACCGACGCTTCGACTTCCAGTTGGACACAAATTGGTGAATTCAAATAATATAATCGATATATTTTATTTTATAATATTTATATTAATGTACATATAATATACATTTTTGTCCATACAGCTACTATTCACTCCCAAAAAGGAACGCATAAAGATACGAGAGAAATGGTCGTGTATGAAGAAGACATTTTTTGAACATGTGGCATTATGTGTACGATAATTTGATTTTCTCAGGACCATTTTTATTTTTCCGATTTGATCTTCTTGCAGGTTTCAGCAGACGTATCTACTTCCGCCGGTCTTTTGATCAGCCAACCATCGAGTAGTGTCGGTTTATCATTTGCCTTAATGCTAAAATGAGAATATCAGGAAGTAATAACCGACTCATTTATTATATAAATGTACATCATATTTCTTACTTGACGCTTAAAAAGGGTTGAATGCATTCGAGTGTGTTATTACGAACATTATTCACGCATGTTGAAACACGGTAATGTTTAACATCTTCAATCGGTTTCAATTGATCAATGGCCTAATTCATTTATTATAAAAATAAAATTAAAAATTAAAATATAATGATTAGAGTCGTAATACTCTTTTAGCGGCAATGCTTCCACAGTTCAGCCAATCTGCAATGGCTTTTTCATTTTCTAAAATGGCCTAAACAGATTATTTATTAATTATATTATTTCTATTTGATGAGTGATGTAATTACTGGCATTCTGTCATGAACATGCGCAACTGCCTTGGATGCTGGCACCGTGATGACGACATAACCATATTTTTCATCCTCGCCCTATAAAATTCATTTAAATAATGTAATTAAGGAAACCAGATTTCCTCGTTACGAAACCAACTTTAATTTTTTCATAAATCCCAGCCATTGCGAGCAAACTTGGACGTTTTTTCTCATCGTCTTCAACTTTCCACGCTTGATGAATTACAAAACCATTCTCTTGCGGCATATGAAAAAAATATGGCTCTTTGACTTTTCCTCGTCGCAACCATTCGAAATATCTAGTTTACAAGGAAATATATCAAATCACACGTGCATCAATAACGCGATTGGGATTTACCCATCAGCTAATACAACGCAGCGATTTCCGGCTTTGAGTGGAAATTTGAAAGTATTCTTTTCCAACAATGTTTCGCATCTTGCGTTGATGACTTGGGTAGGGTTAGATCCAAAACCAAAAATATTCAAACCCCAAGTCATAGATTGCAAAATCCTGTCAGCTTCGGATGAAGTATCTACATCTTTATTTGGAATTAATACTGGTCTAAAAAATAAAACAATTCTGTTTAAAAGCAAATTAAAACAAACAAATTGTAGTACTATTACGAGTGTCTCGTTGGACCCAAATTGTAACACGGAAGATATAGGTTTTGATTGATCCACTGAGGAATTACTTGGTTTCCATGTTGATTCGTGTACGCACAACATTTTCGAATGTCATCCGGTTGTAACGTGCTGTAAAAAAATTAAATGATATGTTATTTTACAATGTCATTAACACAAAATCAACATTGTGTACCAAGCCGTTCTACCACACATGACTAGTTACGTAATCAAACGATGGGAAATTGTTTCGTAAAAAAATGTTTTGGTTTCTTTGTCACGCAAGACATGAATGTATTTTTCCGAGAAGAAAGCGAAAGTTTCCTAATAGAGTAGTTTTTATCTGTCATCTCATTTATAAATGAAAATTTTTGTTTTGATTAGTAACCATCCGCCATTGCTGTGACGTTTATTATTCTCAACCAATTACACAACTCCAGTTAAAATTCGAATTTTGGTTGTAAAGCGAGTTTCGATTGGTTTAAGGAACGGTCACGTGACCGACTAACATATCGATAAACCGTGAGTCAGTGCTAGCGGATTAGATTTCTCGCAGCTCGCGACAGTTTTCATAGACTGGTGTTTTTTAATTCAAATATCCGATGGAATTTTTAACGTCAAATCTACAAAAGATGTCTTAATATTCGTTTGGTTCTATCTGATAAAATCGATCGAATTAGTTTTATTCATAACATTGAAAAGTTGTTGAATTTCAAAATGGCGGACTTGGGCACAAGTTTTGGGCAGGTACGCAAGTTAACCGTGAATTTTAAAAACTGAAACGTGAAATGTAAAAAAATTTATTTCAAACATTTAGGAGGACCTATTGCGGCAATCGACTTTCCAGGATCTGTATCTGAAGTACGGATTTCAGCCCGATTTTTCGGACGGCTATTCGCTGCAACACAAACTGGAAGTTTTAAAAGAACAGATGAAAAAAGAGATCAGGAAGGAATTAAAAATCAAGGAAGGAGCCGAAAATTTGCGGAAAGTCGCCACGGATAAACGGAGCATTGCCAACGTGAATTCGATTTTGAAAAAAGCCAACAACAAACTACAAGAACTTCAAGAAGATTTACACGAGATGGATTCTCATATTTTGATGACGCGAGGTCAAGGTCATGCCACCTTAATTGGGTCCAATTTAAACGGCATAGGTGAGATACGCAATTTGCCATACACTTATTTCACGAGATAAACGATGACCTGATTTATTTTCATATATTTTTTAATTCTGTATTGTCTTCTGGCAAAAATCCAGATGTGAATGCAGTTCACGTGTGGATTTAACTGCCCTAAATATTCATATTTGATTTTATGATACTCATGTAATGGTTTCACATCTATTTTTAATCGCGTTTTGATAACTCGCATCTATGTATCACAGTAAAATTGAATTTACAATTGTTGTTATTTTTTTTGGGGAAGATTTTCGTATTTTAATAATTTAATTTCGAATTACAATGTGTCATGTTGGCACAAGTCCAATACTACTCACTGAAAGATTAGTAACCTTGAAAAACGTGGCATTTGTGGAAATTACTTTCATTTGCTATCATTCAGGAAATCATTTTCTAAATCCTGCACCGTAACTACAGTCACGAATTAAAAAGATTAAAAAAATAAAAATAGAAACTCAAAAATAATAATAATGTGACAATGCGAAATAAATCATTTATTTTTTATTTTTAAATAACATTTACATCGCTATCTATACTTATCTTATCTGTATATAGAAAGAAAAATTGATGTTTTATTTTTAAAGCATCTGAATATTTATTAAACTATCAAATGTGACCTTCAATTTTTCAGTTCCTCCCTTGGAACTGTCAAACACATGCTATATGTCAAACGAAGGGCACAGAAAAATAAATCTAACAACTTATAGTAATTTCCATTTTAAAAAAAATTATAGAAAAAAAAATGTCAATGGAATGAAATTTATTTTATTTATAAAATGATGATAAATTATATTTGTCTGACTGCTCAGTTTAATTTAACATAGAATTACTTGTGCTGGCAACAAGTAGCAGCAAATAATGTGAGAAGTGCAATAACCTTTTGGTCGGTGTGAAGGTTGCGTTTGGTTGGCTAAAGGCGATTAAAATATAAAGCAAAATTGCATACTTTTAAAAGGAATTAATGTCAATTGTTCGTTGAGGTTCGTTTACTTTGCCGCATTCGATTTAAAGTGACTGACTCTTCCTTTTCCGACTTGTTTAATGCGATTTTTATATTTTAAGGTGGCAAATATTTAGTAATTTTACGGTAACAAATGAGATAATAAAAATTAATTCATTTCCTCATTGCAGATGTCGGTCTTTTAGCATTAAATAGAAATGGTAATGAAAGAGATATACCTTTATCAGCAGTGGACCAGAGACTGCAAGCACTGGAGAAACAACTTAATATTGAATTAAAGGTATAAAATATTCAATATTAAATAATATTTTATTTGAATTTATTTTTTTATAGGTGAAACAAGGTGCTGAAAATATGATTTTAATGTATAACGGTGGTTCGTCGAAGGATAGAAAATTGTTAGCCGAAGCGCAACAAATGTTAGCCGATTCTAAAGCCAAAATTGAATACATTCGAATGAGAATTAATAAGGCCAAACAATGCGGAGATGATCTAAATAGCAGTGGAGATAATCTCAGTAAATGTCACGTATTTTGTTGTTGTTTTGCCAAAATATTTTTAAAATATTTTTTTTTTTTTGCTCCTTAGCAGACAGAGAGAACAATTTGATGACGTCGCTGGAAGTTAGGATCGAAGAATTGCGACATCATTTAAGGATCGAGACTGCTGTATTAGATGGCTCAAAAAATGCCATAAAACTATTACAAAGTTCCAGATTTCCAGATAAAAAAGCTCTGCAAGAAGTAAGTTGATTGTTTTTTTTCTTCTTCTCATTCTCCGGGGTTTATAAAGAAATATAATAAAATAAATTACTTCCAAAAATATTACTTGGGGACGAAAATTGATTATTTTTGGAAAGATGAAAACACAAGTCTAAGATTAGAAGGATCTAAAAATGTCTTTGACGTTGCTCGGAGTTTCATTAACTGAATGAGTCCATTTTTATTATAAAGAAGTGCGTTTAAACAACCCTAGACAGTTATAAACAACATTAAAAATATCCCCGAAACTAATCTATAAATAAATAAAAATATCCAACACACTGTTTACTCAAATTCAAGTAGGGAAAAAAAAATAAATAAATAAAAAAATAAAAAAAATCACTGCCCATAAAAAGATAGGTAACATCCAGTTTAGCCAGTATTTTTTTTTTATTTTTATTTTTATTTTTATTTTCTTTATTTTAATTTGGGCACGCGCCAAACGTGCAAATAGAGGGCAAACAAGTAAAGAGACGTAGAGTGTAGCTATGGCGGCACCGCAAGAATGGTGCTTTAAAGCCAGAGTTACGGTCACGCCGCACCACGTAGAGTGCAGACAAGATGGAAGAGGTGTTGGTGAAAGCGGGCTGAGAATGGAATGTTCATGGAGCCCGAGAATGGCTCCTCAAACCATTTCCCTAACACCTCACGTGATTCTACGAAGCCAAATGCCTTCCTATCGCATCTCGAACTTGCCGGCGAGGCCGAAATCGTATCACATGGAAGGTTTAAACGTACCGGAACCGAAATTAAGAGCGAATAAGGAGCAGAACGCGAAGGAAGTTCGATTCGAACAGGTTGGTTTCGAGGAGAAATGTGTTAAAAGTACTTTGAATGCAAATGTAGCACGGTGTGATGATTCGCTCGGTACGAGAAGCTGGGTTCGCAAACCGTACGCAAAATGCCGGAGCGAACCGATGATCGGATTGACTCAGTTTGATCAGTTGCCGCCTCCGCCTGCGCCGGCCGATCGCCCGATTCATTCGCCCGATTTGTGTTCTACGCACAAGAGCGGTCGAGGTGCTTTTAAGACGTTCAGCTCGCATTTTTGCACTCACGTTCCCGAAAAGAAAGAATTTTTTCAAAAAGATGAGGACGAAGTTCCTAAAATTAGGCTTAAACGAAGATCCCCATTTCGGGGAGTTGAGGAAGCGTGCGACTATTTGGATGCGATTAGGAGGAAAAGTGCACCCGAGACGCTCAATCGAGCGCCTGTTGAGGCGTTGAGCAAGAGTTTGGGGGTTAGAAAGTACGGTGAAATGAGACATGCATCCGGCGAGTTGGTGGGGAGTGGGAAAAGTGATAATTTTGTGCGTGCACAGACTTTTGGTCGCGTTTTGACCAACGTGAGGAAACCTGGTCATCATGTTGGACCGGCGCGGAATAAGTTTTGCGAATGTGAACACTGTCAAAGACATTTTGCAACTAAGGGTGGAAATGTAGGTAAGATTGGATGTGAAATTAATAGTTTTATTTGTGTGCGTTGTAACCTTTTAAAATTGTTTGTATTTCGAGGGAATTTGATTTATTTTGTTGTGTTTTTTAGGCTCAAGGCAGTTTGTCCGAATCCAGTCAAAAGTTGGATCTGATCAGACGATCACTCGAAGTTCGGAGTAAGGAATTGTCGCCGTCATCCCCGAAACAGGACATTTTGAGAAAAGAACTTGAATCTGCACAAGCTGCTAGTTTAAGTCCAACCATATACACATCAATATCATCCTACACGAATAGCAGTTTAAATACCAAAGAAACACCGCTGCAGTCGTTCACAACGTCGCTATCCAAACCTGCAGCTGTCACTGGGAAGTTAGAAGTTCGGTAATGATATTTTTGGTTTATTTAATTCACCACCGCGCTTTATTTATTAATTTTGATTTTAATTTAATTTAAGATTATTGGGTTGCCAAGACCTTTTAGAAGATGTGCCTGGAAGATCACGTAGGGACAGTTCCTCGTCCAGTCCCGGTGATTTAAAGAGTCTGATGAAAGCTACCAGGGCTGTGACTGGCCGCAGCTCAAGTAAGTCGTACAGCATCAAGGAAGAAACGTCCAGTGAGTAGTTGTTCTTATTTTGTTGTGGTTTTGTTTTCGTTGTGTGTTTTTGCGTCGGTTTTTATTATTTCTTCTTTGATGCATGGTGTTTTGAATTTTTTTTTATTGGTATTTGTTTATTTGAATTTGAATAGTATTTTTAGTTTTATTATTTTTACACTATTTTACTAACTGCATGTTATTTTATCAAGAAATATTTGGATTGGCCGAGGATAGAAAAGTTTTACGAGGTGAGAGTTAGTTCTAAGTGTTAGATAATGTAATTACTTTTTTCTGTTTGCTTTGCATGCTTGCACTGTACAGTGATGGAATGATAAGAAATTGTTACGTTGGTGTTTGATGGATTGAATAATAGATTAAAATATAAAGTTAAAAATAAAATTATCTGATATTACGTGTGATTTTTTATTTATTTGTGTTTATTTATTTATTTATTTATTTATTTTTTAATTGCAGATGAAATCATGGCTGTGTTAAAATTGGATAATGTCAATGTTGGTCAAACATCGTGGAAGCCGTGTAGCCAGCAAGCTTGGGACCAACGTTTCAGCATCGATTTAGACCGAGTATTTGAAATGAATAAACGTTAGAATTTACAAAAAATTTATTTGTTTATTTTATTTTAGTCGAGAGAACTGGAAATAGACATTTATTGGCGGGATTGGAGATCGTTGTGCGCAGTGAAATTTTTACGGTTAGAAGAATTCATCGATGATGTCCGACACGGAATGGCGTTGCATCTCGAACCGCAGGGACTTTTGTTTGCCGAGGTTGTTAAAATTAATTTTTATTTTTAAAAACTTGAGATAAATGAAATTTTTGAAAAAAAATTTCAAACATCTTTATCAGTTATTAAAATCGCATAAATTTTTTTTGTCCTTCCAATTTCAGATCAAATTTCTAAATCCAATGATATCGCGAAAACCAAAACTTCAACGCCAGAGGAAACTTTTCAAACACAAAGAAAAGAATTTTCTTAGGCCAGGCCAAATGAACATCAACGTGGCCACGTGGGGTCGTCTCATGAAACGCGCCATTCCTCAAGCGTGTTCTGAGAATACAACTACAAGTCCAACTCATCAGCCATTAACAGGTTTTTTTTATATTATAAAAAAAATTGAATCTTTCTGCAAGAACGCCTTCAATTCTTACGTAATAACATTTTTCATAGCGTCAGCATCAACTCCGTCCAGTCGTCCATTACCATTATTACCCAGAAATGTTTTCGACTCGCCGGCAACTGATGACAGAATAGATTCGAGAATCAAAAGACCTTTAGCACCACCTCCACCACCGCCCCCACCATCAGGTCAACCAATTTTGGGTGAAAATGACGTTCAGGTTATTAATTTATTGGTTTTTATTAGATTTTGTTATATTTCTAATATTTATTTATTGTTTTATTCAGGATGCATTGAGTAAATTCGATTTTCTTCGGGACGAAACGTCTCCCGACTCGTCGCAGTGCGTCGAAGTCAACGATGAAGACGATTCATTAAGGCATTCTCCCACACCTGAGCCTCTTGTCGAGTTACCTGAAGATGAAATTCCACCGCGGCCGCCCCTGATGGTGAAGAAACCGATGATTAGATCAGTTAGTGATATCGATGTCATATCACTCGGGTATTATTACACATGTGGACACTTTAAATGAATTTTTACTCATTTTTGTTCGTTTTCGTTTAGGAGAGTCTCGAACCATTCCATCGGAATGAGTTTAGACAATTTTCGATTTATTAGCGTATTGGGACGTGGCCATTTTGGAAAAGTAATTTTTCTCTTTTGTTTATTACTTGTTAGTTATGTTTTTATTGAAAAATATGGTTCTTTTTTAGGTAATTTTATCTCAATACAAAAATACAAATGAATATTTTGCTATCAAAGCGTTGAAGAAAGGTGACATCATTGCTCGGGAAGAAGTGGAAAGTCTTATGGCTGAAAAAAGAATATTCGAAGTTGCTAATTCTATGCGACATCCATTTTTAGTCAATCTTTTCGCTTGTTTTCAAACCGAGGTTTGATTTTTGATATTTATTCACTATGAACGAACTAATCGACAAATTCGGTTTATTTATTTTTAATTTAGTCACATGTTTGTTTTGTTATGGAATACGCATGTGGTGGTGATTTAATGATGCACATTCACGCTGACGTGTTCACGGAACCTCGTGCCGTGTTTTACGCCTCGTGTGTTGTATTAGGCCTTCAGTATCTGCATGATAGTAAAATTATTTATCGGTAATATTTCAAACGATGCATTTATTATCGTAATTTTGTAATTTTATATGTATTTTTTTTTAAATCTGTAATTTTTTTGTTTTGTTTTAATTTCTGATTGTAGAGATTTAAAGTTGGATAATTTGCTTCTCGATTCGGAAGGTTATGTAAAAATCGCTGATTTTGGACTGTGTAAAGAAGGAATGGGATTCAATGAACGAACGGGAACATTTTGCGGCACTCCAGAATTTTTAGCACCAGAAGTATTGACAGAAACTTCGTACACACGAGCTGTCGATTGGTGGGGACTTGGGGTTTTAATCTTTGAAATGCTCGTAGGCGAGGTAATTTTTTTTTTTTTTTTTTTTTCGTTTTTAAAAAAATATTAACGATTTTTTTTTTCGGTTTTGATTTAGTCGCCGTTTCCTGGCGACGACGAAGAAGAGGTTTTTGATAGCATTGTTAATGATGAAGTTAGATTTCCAAGGTTTTTATCTGCCGATGCTATCTCAATAATGAGGAGGGTAAATTTGTAGTAATTTCAAGTGATTGTGGAGTTGTATTAATTTAAAATTGATGTTTAGTTGCTGAGAAAGAATCCAGAACGGAGATTAGGTTCGAGTGAGCGAGATGCGGAAGACGTGAAAAAACAAACATTTTTTAAGGTTAATATTAAATTGAAATTATTTAATCAAAAATTAATTTATTAATTTTGCTCAGAATATAAATTGGGATGATTTACTGCAAAGGAAAGTCAAGCCACCATTTGTGCCAACAGTTGTAAGTTTTTATTTAAATTTAAATTAATTTTAAAGTGAAAAAAAGGAAAAAAAAATATTTAAATGATATTTTAATCGTTGCAGCGCTCCTCTGAAGATGTAAGCAATTTCGATGAAGAATTTACAGCTGAAAAAGCCGTCCTAACTCCGCCTAAAGATCCAAGAACATTATCAGTAGACGAGCAAGTTTTATTTGGGGATTTTGATTACATTGCTGATTGGTGCTGACGTCCAGATTCTTCTCAATTTTTTTTTTTAAATTGTTATTTTCAACATCACATAACAGAAAATATACAAACATGTACGATAAATGCACAAAGTGCCATTTTCTTTTAAACATGTGGCCTTAGAATGATCTTGTAGATAAGATGAATATTGTTTAACATGTTCATTATTTTTAATTGTTATGGAACACAAATTTGCTCATGTATTCATTTTTTTATGCGTTAGCGCCTGGGATAAGACAAATCATGTGTATATTGCGCGAAAGAGATGAACTCAAAAATTAATTAATTCGTTTATTGATGTAACGCCGAAGAAACATTTTATGTTGGCATTCAAAAATATCAGGCAGCTTTTAGTTTCGTACGTTTTATCATATTCAAATTTAAAATGTTATTACCAAGAACAGTTTTGATTTTTTGCCACGAACTTTGTAAATTATATTAAACTGCTCATGTTATCAAATACCTATATTTTGTAATTTCTACATAGTGTAGGGTCACTGCAGTATTAAAATAGATGAAGACTTTTGTAATTAAAAAGAAATATATAAATATACGTATATAAACGCTCAATTATTTGGGGTCCGATCATTTCGTCGCCATTTTTTCGCAACTAAATGCTTGTTGGTTTGATTTCTTTCATTATGCTTCGGTTTGTGTGTCCCAGTTAAGTGTAATCTTAGCAGGGGACTAACAATTCTGTTAGAAGCTTGACGAAATGAACCGACCTCAATTATTTAGGCTAAAATTGTTAAGGGGTTTTCGCCTAGATTGTAGTAAACAATAATGGATCCAGTGATGGCTAAAGTAACGGACGTGGAGGTTTCGCATCCTTCTAAATGGTTTATAATTTCTTTGATTTCGGCAATTGAAAGTCCATTTTCTCCTTTGATTGGTAAAATTACTCGTTGCGGATCGTTTTTTGTAGATATTCCAATCAAATAAATTCTGTTTAAGGCGCTGGAATATTTCAACTCGACGTGCGACCAATTTTTATCTGGAATAAACAAGGAAAAATTAATTTGGCTTGATAAATAAATAAATAATCATCGTGAGAACATTACACACCTTCGCATAAATCTAAATATACATCAAAAGCCATTTGTCTTTCATCCTGAGTAGTATTTTCGTATTTGTTCAAGTTCTGAAACTATGAAAATATTTGTTAAATTTCGTTTAATGCAGTTCCGGGTTTTCTTAAGAGTTCTCGTGTGTTTTTTTTTCACTTCAGCCGTTGCAAGTTAATTACCTCTGGATGTTGTTGATACCACTTGGCCGTATCTGCACTTTGCATGATAAGTAGTAATACTTGAATAAAATCTTAAACCGGAGATTTTAGTCGCGGAATTTGATCGGTTTAATGACTTGAAAAGCGAATTACAATCCCAAAACGGATCGCGCGGAAACAAACATGTGTTTGACAAGCTTCTTGCAATTGTCGGAAGATGTCAGTGCGGACACTTGTCTTTGTAGATGACGGATATGACGCATGGAAGTGTCACTGGAAGAGGTTGCAGCCGAAGAGCTGGGTAGGATCCACGCTGTAAGCAGTCGTGCGCTTGATTTTGAACGATTTGATGGCTGTGGAGTGAGTTGAAAAGGATTGCTTATCGAGATGCGTGCCTGACTATCAATCAACAATTTCCAATGGTAAGCGGGTAAATTTAGGGCGATTAGAACTGAAAATAAGTTACTGCTGCAAAGCTGAAGCCGAAAATAATCTGAGCATCATCTCGGTCGTAATTAATACGCGAATTTACAACATTTTTTGACTTAATTACACAATTTGTGAATTATAGTCGGAGATAAAAGATGCATAAAGTCGTTATTTCTTATCTCGTACCAGGAAAACTCCAGTTTATTACATAAAATGTGGGTTTTATGAGGAATGTTTGGAATTTTGTTATCAGTGTTTTTCAATTCTTTTTTTATTTTTTATTTTTTTTTGATTTGCAGACAATTTTGACGCATTTTTGGATAAATTAGAACAATCGGCCATGAATTTTAAAGAATTGCAATCGAATGGAATTTTCCCGACTTGATGATGACGAAAAAGTTTGAAAAATGACGAAATAGAAAGCGGTGACAATCGTGTTCGAATACCAGTACTAACAAGATTAAGGTAAACAAAATGCCTTCGAAGAAACAATACAACTTAGTTCACGATGATGCATACGACAGCAGAATTCCACTACATAGCGAAGAGGCATTTCAGCATGGAATTCCTTTTCAAGCTAAAGTAATTGAATTTTTCATACATATTTATTTCTGATTCAATGTTTTTGAAGGATTCTAATTCCTTGCATATCAATTCAAGGTTAAAAGTATATATTTTTTTTAAATTCTCTTTTTAAAAACAAAAATCCTCAATGGGATAGATGGACTAATTAGATTCTCCACTTTTTTTTTTATTTTTTATTTATTTTCAACAGTCATTAATACAAAAAAAAATAAAAAAAAAAAAGCTTAGTGGTGAGTCTAAAAGAAAAAAAAAAGAAATTTTCCAATTTAAACTTGTTTTCAGAATTGCAAATTACGCATTATTGAAGCAAGAGTGGAAATTGGAAATGAGCAAAAAAAAAAGTGAAAACAAGCATTGATTTAAAACCAATTCAAGGACAGAAATCGTGCTTGAAATATTTAATGCTCAGCAAAAATAAGAAAAGAAAGATGGTTACAATGGTTGCCAGGATGCGCCGTACGATGCACAGCGATGGTGCCATGGCAGACGAAAAAGGAAATCGTAAATGTCTATCTTTTAACATGGACGGGTTTGAGTTAATGAAAGGTAAATGAAATAACCACGAGAGAAACTCGTGTTGATTTCAACACCGGTCTTGACCCAGATCACATTATAACACGGATCTTACGACATACAAATGCAAAATGACGAGTTTAATCTCTTCGGATGACATAAAATAGTTTTTAATTACAAACATTAACTGACTGACACCTGCGCAGAATGTCTGACTTTTTCGTAATGGCTCATCAATGCCAGTTAGTGAAGATAATGTTGAAAAATGCCATCAAATTTGCGTACAAACCATGTGATAAGTGCAATGTATTTAATTCCGGCGCGATGCTACGCTTTTAAGAGTCGTAAAATATTTATGTCATCGCGTTATTGTTGCTGCACTATCCTTACATTTGTTCAGTGGCCATAATCCAATTTTCCAGCAATGTTTACCATCACGGAGTCTTCTATTGTATTAAGACCCACATTAAGAGTGACGGAGCTGTGGAAATGGGGTTTGTATTTGCATTCCGCGTTAATGGTTAAAAGTTTATCCCTCGTTTCCTATGACTTTAACTAATATCCTGTTTGTAGGGCTTGGGAAAGGTGACACATTAGTGAAATGAAGGAAATTATGGAATTCAATTGATGTTTACAATTATGCTTGTCAAATGCAATGGTTTATTAATTGCGGTTATGGTTGGTAGGGCAACATACAAATTTATTTAAAACTGAACTCAACACAACAATAGAAACTGCGCATTACGTTCTGCGTACATGATTCCAGTAGACACTTTTGTCATTTTATCATTATGAGGTTTAATTTATAAAGAAAATTCATAATTTTGCCATTAAAATCAATGAAAACAATGAAAAATAATACGGAGTAGTTCTGAATTTAAACAACGTTTGCGCCATGTTAACTTTGCGCAGATTGGGATGCGCAGTTTGAATTGAGCATCGAGTTACCGGATGCGGACTGTGGTTTTCGGCGAAATGTCTGTGGGTTGGAGCGCTGCGAGATCTGTTAGCGCTGTTGGTGACAGAAAAAGACAGAAGTATACAGCAGATAAATACTAACACATGGCAACTGTAATGTTGATTAAGGCATCAAGTGAAGATGAGTGAGCGAATGATGTGATTTACTGGAGCATGTTGCTGGCACTAGCGTACTAAATAAGTGAGAAAGAAACGACTTTGGATCAGGCCATGTTTAAAACAACCAATGACGCTCAGGCTGCCAATTTTCTTGTGGTGTTTTGGCTGCATTTTCATTGTGGCAACATTAACGTTGTTTTTAATTAGACTTTTTTCTCCAGTAAGGAAAATAATAAAATTAATGACGCGTAAAAATAAAAGTGAACCGGTCACGTTGTTTTTTTGGCGTCGATTAAGACGTTGAAATTTTCGTAAAATTCTTTTGAACGAAAATTTCACCGCGATGACGCAAGTGCGAAAGACTCACAGCTTGAATGTAAACACGTTCTTGCTAAAATTTATATGATAATTTGTAAGTTAATTTGAACTCATCCTTGGAAACATGATGAGTTCTGTAAACAAGAGACGTCACTGAGTATTGAGGTGTTGTGTTCGCAATCGCGCCATCTATACACACTTAATACTTGAAAAAAATATCAAGAACAACACATGCATCGGCAACTTTGATCTTTTGAAACCATTGCCGACTACCGGTATGGATGCCAAATAAATCCCTATGTTTATTTAACTTGGTTTTATTGACAAATAAATAAATTTAATTTGAATTACTTTTTTTTAACAAACTGGATTTATTGCGACCTACTTTTAATTCTCTTAGTTTTGACACCGAAAGTCATAAAATTATAATTTCCGATCATTGAAATGCGACATCCATTGTGATTATCATTAATAACGATGGGGTCAAATTTAATTTGGGTGACATTTTAGACAAGGGGATTGTGTTACAATTACTGCATTGGCTGTGGGTCGGGTGAATGTAATCAAAGCTCTAAATGTAAAAAAGAAGGTTGTTTTTTTCGCCCATCAAAGTGACAGCCGCACACATGCCAGTAAAAACAATTAAGGGAAGTAGTGTTTGTAAAAACAAGGATGGGAAAAGAATATAAACAACACTTTTTGATTGTTATTTAATTGCTAACTGAAGTATGTTGATGGAAGAAAGTTGAAGAAATGAGGAAAGTTTTATTGTGTTTGGAAAACAAGTTCAAAGTCCTTTTCGTTTGTGTGGTTTAGATTCTGGCCGCCATTTTGGTTGGTGTTGATTTGCTCAAATTTTTAAAGAAATGAGTCGAATTTGTTCTGTAATTATGCGTCGAGTTGATTGGTTGTGTGTAAAATCCGTGTTGTTTGACGTTTTGACAATTTAGTTGGACGGTATAGGGTTTTAGAATTCCGTAAATCGATGGAACGGAAATCGAAAATGGTGGATTAAAAATTAAAATCTGAGTTTACAATCGAAAATCGGAGAGAAAATAAAAAAAAACGATATTTTGCATTGATTATTGAAGATAGAATTTACGAAAATTTGATTTTCTTTGTGACTTTTGTGATTTTTGTCGTACGAGATCGAGAAAATCGAAAAAATTTAGTTGAGTCAGTTTATTGAACCACGCGACAGATAGCGAAAAAACCGATATCTGAGAAGAAGAAGAGAAAAAAAAAATTGATTTTTCTTTTTAAATTTACGTATCTTATAAAACAGTGGTTACTGTTACATCGTGCACCCATCTTTAAAAGCAAAGTTCTATTGGCAGTGTACAACTTTACAAAGTTTTTTCTCTTTTTTACTCGACAGCTGTTAGTGGGATAAGAGTCTGAGGGGAGACAGAAATATGCAATTCTGCAGTTATTGCTTACAAAACCGAGCACAGTTGTTGCAATACGCATGCATGCCGCAAAATGTTTGTTTACTTGCGCAAGAGCAGATGTTAATTAAAGAGCAAGGGGCATACAGTTTAATTAATTATTTTACGGCTGCTGTAGTATAAAAAATTCCATAAACATGTTCGTTGATTAAATAACGTGTTTATTAGGTTATAAACTTGTTGTTGGTCTTTTGGATTCGGTTATTTCTAATGATTTATTTTCGTTTTCTGTTATGTCGAGATAAATGTGATAAGAGTTTACACTTCTTCTTTTTTTTATTGATCTTGGATAAGAGCCATTTTAGAAGTGTAAACGGTAGGTATAACAGTGTGATTGAAAATGAATTATAAATAAGAAGACACTTAGAATGTGAATAAGAAGCAGCATGTTATTAAATTGGATTTATACCTTTGTAAAAAAAAGTATGGAATTGTTGGATGATTGATGGTTGCCCCAATCGGATCAGGTTGGATAATTTTTATTAATAAAATCAGAATTGGGTGTAAGAAAGTGTTTTGATTATTGAATGGAGTTGGAAATTCAAATTTTAAGCTTTTGTTAATGTGAAAAATTCAAATTGAGTGCTGATAATGTCTAGAATTTGCATGAAATATCAATCATCTTAAGGATTGAGGTTAAATTTTGAATTTGACAATTGAAGTTCAATGTCATTTAAAAAATAATAATTATAGTTATAATAATGGTTGAATAAGAAAAGTGAAGTTTTTAAATTGTAGCAAATCGTGATTTTTCAATTGCTTTTACGAAGTGATGTGTTTGTTCTCTTTTTTTGCGAGTGCGTGACGTGTTGACAGCAGTTAGGCCTAACGAGATTCGGATGTGGTTTAGAATGGTTGACCTTTTCCCATATCGCTTTTTATCCTTTCAGTTTTTTTTTCTTTTCTTCGTTGTGACTGACAAGTCATTTATTGGGTTCTTTTATTTGTTAGTGGATCGTCGCTGATGCATATGGTATGTAAAGTTGAATTTAGAAATAAAAGTATAGTAGAACGTTTGATTATCATAAACATAGAAAATGATTTTTTTTTCTTTGTATATGTACGTAAATAAACTTCTAATGTCTGATTATGCAAACAAATTGGTTTTATAAACATTCCTATCTCCCAATTAGTCTGGATAATCAAATCTATTATAAAGTAGAAATATTGTAAGGTTTTGTTAGCGGTTGGGGTGGCGGTGAAGTAATCAATTGAATTTTATTTGATTTCGACTTGAAATTGACGAAGGGCAAGGAAGTTTGATTCGAATAATTAAATCTGGTGTTGTTGGCTTCGAGCCGTCATCAGATTCGCTTCATTTTCGAGAATCCGCTTTGAATTAGCCACAGACACTTGAATACTAAACAGCATTTGCGCCGGAAAATCGTTTGACACTGTGGGCAAAACTCCAAATTGGAGAAATTCGTCTGAACACATGACAAATAAATTATTATTTTTTTTTTTTTTTTTTTTTTTACAGTTTCTATTCTTCTCGAAATTGCAGGATATTTTATTTAGTCTTTCGACTGGAAATTACTTTTTATTTTAGATTTTTCTTTTCTTTGTTGGTAAGTTTTGAATGGTTGAATCTAAATTGTGAGATTTCAAAAACAAATGTCATTTGAGGAGAGACTAGATAAGATGTAAGAAGATGAAATAAATTTCAAATTCACACGTTGTCTTGTGAAGTTGAAGTTGCTTTAAAAAGCACAATTTCAGACGTATCGTAAGTAGAACAATCCATTTAACGAACCACAATAGACCAGGGAAATAATTTATTCAAACTGGTTAAACCAAAACATAAAGTTTGCTTAAATGACTAAAAATAACCGCAAGAAATGAAATAAATATTTTATTGAAATTGGTAAAACTAAAACATAAAGTTTGCTTAAATGACTAAAAATAACCGCAAGAAATGAAATAAATACAGTCGAAACTCTCTATAACGAATCGCAAGGGACTCGAAAAATCGATTCGTTATAACGACAATTCGTTATATCGAAATTTTTTAACATGGTGTTCTATGGCCAGCCAACCAAACCAGCCATTTTTAGGTATTCGTTATATTGATAATTCGTTATACCGCGATTCATTATAAAGAGTTCGACTGTAATTTATTATTTCATGCTTCTTAAATAAAATATTATTATTAAGGTTCTTATTTAAGGGAATACCGGTATGTGCAAATCATTTATTTTTTCGTAAGATAAAAATTAACAAAATTAAATGTGCCAACTTCTAGCTTAAACTTAAGAATACAACGCAGAGTATGTGTAAAAAATATTACCGGCATATGTTCAAATAAGTTAAATAGACAAATTTTGTGAGACCAATTCGAATGGACTACTTGCTATCATAATGCCAAATTTAAACACTAAATTCAATTTTCTGCACATGAAAACACAAAAGCTTAAAATTTATTATACACGAGTGAATAGTACCATTGCCTGTTATATATGTATAAATTGCACGTATGTGTCCGCAGATGGAGATTTTTCAGTTTGATTTTGGCATCAAGATATAAGTTACTGGGCGCAGACTGTAGTGAAAGACATTTTAACTAAGATTTATGATGAAACCCAACAAATAATTTTCGTAAACGAAAGATTTGTTAAAACAGCACAACAGAAATCCTTTGCAAAAGCAGTTTTCACTTTTCTGGTATACGTGTAGATTACAATACAGTCAGTATACATGGATGCCATAACAAACAATAAGGACAAAGTGTTATCTCGGATTTATTTAAGCGGGAGAACCACTTCATCAATTGTTTCGGTTTACCTGGTAGCTTGAGATAAAAGGCATCATTATCGCACTATGCATCCTTTTCTCAAATTTTTCACGCAAAACATACCATTGATTGCCCATTGGCCACTGCGATTAGATAAGTTTTGCTAGCTTTGTTGTTGAATAATGGATTCTAGTTTTATTCTATACTAGTGGGAACTGATGCAGATTGCACTAACAAGTAAGATATTTGATATTTTTAGTGTTATTTTGAGTCTTTGATTTTTGTTAATGTTGGTCTTCCACACAATTATTTTCCTCATAATTGCAACTTTGCTCAACATAAAGTTGTTGATTGCTCTAAAATGCCATTTTTCCGCCCTAAAACCGCATTTTTTTTAGCCCAAAGACGACATTCTTCAGACCAAAAATGTGAAAAGTGGATTTTTAACCTATTTTTTAAAATAAATTTTTGTCAATCTTAGCCAATAAATGACTTATTCCTTTCTTTCACCATCTATTGGTGGTTTTCCTTAATGCTTAATGTTTTTTTTTTGTTGAATTTTCCCCATCCAGTGTTGATAAAAGGTTCATTAATGCACAAACAGATAAACAATGAAGAGCGAAGGCTTGTATATTGTTCGAATGTTGCAGTCAAGCCTCTCTTGCAGCATGAGTGGTTTTCTCGGGTTTTCTAGACGTTTCGATTGGTTTTTGCAATCAGGTGATTGGAGAAAGCCAATTGAATTGCTTAAGTGCGACACACAAACACACACTGTCTAACAATTAACCTTTTCTGGTTTTAGTGTACAAAATACTGGCTCCATTAAAATTAAAATTTTGCTTTTTTTTATTGTATTTTAACAGTTTTTCTCCCCCATCTAGTATTTCTTAAGAGTTCTTCTATTTTTTACCTTCTTGTGTTGATAGAAGAAGCCTGTGAAGTGTTGGCTTAAATTATTGACTTTTTCTAGGTTCTTACCTGATCCTTTGATCCTAAGAGTTGGTCCAATTATTACAATATTGACTACAACTTTAATAAATGATTTTTAAATGGCAAATACAACATGCGATGTTAGTTTCATCCCATGATAAAGTGATAAACATTAGAAATTTGAAGTTTATTACTCCGTAATTAGAACTTGACTTGGGATGGGAATAAATCGTGAAACTGTGAATAAAGTTGTTTTTAGTTGATTAGATCATTTTATCGACGCTACATTTCTAGTGCTTCGGGGTAAGATTGACAGCAGACAATTAAGAAAACGGATAAGATTAGGTTCGCTTGTTGAGAGAGAGAAAAAAAACTCTTCAGCATAAGTTAGAAACATGTCGAGAAAACGGATTGAAGGACCGACCCCGAATATTGGTGTTCAATTAGAAACTGTTGCATTTGCCACTTGCCCACTTAATCTCTTGGAAAATGCAATTTGATGGTTGTCACTATCGATGTAAACTTATTTTGAAAGCACTTGCAGTGTTCTAATTTAATGAAGCCTATTGAATTCCACTCAGCGTGAATCAAACTCATTTAACAAGTTTAGATTGCGAGCTTTTTAATATCCTGTCTTGGATGCTGGATCAAATGACTTGATTGATTGACTTTTAAAATTCGACGAACTTTTATGCCGAAAGGAAATTAATTACGGTTGATAAAAGGTGTACAAGATTTTAACTGCGATGAAAGGTTACGATCTGTATTGATGGTGCTGTATGTTTGTTTTGATCTTTTGATCTCGGTTTTAACTAGGGACTGTTTTCCACTGGATCAATAATTTGTATCACTGGGGCTTTGCTGCGGATTAAACGTGATGAAACTTTATATCAGGTGGCTAGACAACGGGGCCCCTTTAAAGGGTTCTTTTACTTTTTTTAGGTCTTATCTTTTTTATCAGTTTGACCGCCAAATTGGTTTTCGAAGGATTAGGTCTTCGATGAATATGAAAACATGATATGGCGAGGTTTCGCAAGCATTTTCAGTTCCTTTGTTGTTTGGTAGTATTTATCGGAATATGGTATCTCGTATCTGAAGCTGGCAGTTTTATTTATGTAAGGATTTGGGGCGGCTCAAGATTGGACAGTGCATGGCTCATTTAGCTCATTAATGGCAGACCACAGCTCAATTAATTCAAGTGCTATTCTTGGCTGACATTCAGGAAAATAGTGTAAGTAATTTTCCCATTTAGTAAACTGTGCCTACTGATTTATGGTGATTGGTATTGATTTTTAATGGATTTTGGTGATAAATGTACATTTCGTATCAATAAGCCGTAAAGATTGATTGTCACTACCGTCTCTCACCAAAAAAAACCATGGTGTTGTATTGAATACAACACCATGGTCTTATATTCTTCCAATATCATGTAAGTTTGTCAAAAAAGTAAAATTCTTATTTACTCTATTAATTTATATTTATTACTCTGATTAAAAAAACAAACAAGATATATAAATTAACAAAAACAACTATAAAAAGACACTAAATGTGTTATGTTTAATGTGTATGTTTAATATGTAAAATTAACCTTATCCAGTGCATGTTTTGAATGCGTATAAGTGCGTTTTAAATATTTTTATAAAAATTTGAATCTAACACTGTGGTGTTATAGCTGAAGTGGTGTTATATTCGAATTTTTGCGCAATGTCTACAAAATTGCCATTTCTAGCATAACTCGAATACAACACCATGGTGTTATTTTCGGTGGAAGATGGTAGCAGGAAAGTTCAGAAATGAAGGTTCTAAAAGTGTACAAGAAGAAAGTAGGATCAAATTCAACTTATTTCTGGTTGAAGCAAAAAATTGAACAGCGAACCAATGGGAAATTGTGACTGTGTTACGTTGGATACCAACTTCATGTTGATCAAGCATCAAGTGTGGTCTCTTTCTTGCTTGTTTGCTTGCTTACTTTTGAGGTCTCTTTTCTTGCTGGTGGGAATAGGAATCGGCCCTTAACGCTACTAATACATGACTGTCGCAATAAACACATCTTTTGAGAAAAAGTACAATTTTGCCTGCACTATGCAGATAACTGTGCCTGTGACAAAGCGGTGTCAATGCTTGGCACACTTTGGCACACAGATAAAAATTGACTGAAGCGTGAGCGTATTCATCTTAAAGTTACAGGGCCCTGAATCTATATGCGCCAAACATTAAGACAGTTTTGCCAGGAACCGTATTTCACACTTTTGTTCTTCATACCCTTATTTTTCTCTAAAATTTTGCAACAAAAGACATTTATGCGAAATTCAAAGCTTAATTGTTGTTGCCATTGTTTAAAATGCAAAATATGAAATAGTTTAATACCCCTATTGTTATTAATTATTCTACTGCGCATGCAGACGTTTGTGTCTCTTTAGGAACATAATTAACTTCTAACTCCACAAGCACTGGCGGACAGTTAATGGAACGGTTCAGCCGCAGGGATGGACAAATACCGGGCACGCAGTCGCCATGTTTCCCTAGCTCCTGAATTTCTTAGCCTGTATTTGCTAAATAGATATGTGGCCCCCTGAGAATAAGGGGCTGTCTCCTGAATCATTTTTAGTTTGTCCACTCTCGCTCTGTCATTTTAATTTCTCGTTTTTGATGGGTCGTAATGATAAAATCGCTGAATGTGTACATTAAGCATTATTGGATAAACTTCAGTATTGAAGGGTGATTTAACTGGATAACACTTGGATTTTGTTTCGGTCACGCGTATCCGAGAATGGTCGAATCGGAAGTGGCCTTCCGACCCCACTTCCGGGAAGTACACAACTCACCTTGTGTTGAGACCTTCAATCTGGATTTCCCCCCTCCATTCCAACAACAAGATTGGATCAAGGTGATCACAAAATGCACAAAAAGCATTACTTGACTTTGAGTGAGTTTCGTCATGTTGAAGTGCTTTCACAATTGTGTTGCGAGACTATTTTCCCGAATCGCTTTTGCGAAACCAGTACAGAACTCTAGTATGCACTTCAAGCTGAATTAAACCAATTTTTCTTGCGCGTGTAATGTTGACATAAAACATTTTCATTTTAAAAATTGTTTACGTTATACGATACATTAGTTCTCCTGCTCCTGCACTTATTATCTGGTAATGGCTGTTGCAAAGGGCTTGAGATGATGAAAGCAGCTTAATGCTATAAACACGTGGCCACACTAACACTTGTTTGTTGGTATGACCAGAATATGAATTAATCCACAAAAATATACTTGAAGGAGTTGGATTCCTGGCTCTGCCCATGACGTCTGTTAAAATGCACAACACGGAACAACAACAAATGGAAATATATATTTTTTAAATTCTGCATTTTTTGTTTTCAAATTTATTGATGTGTGCAAATAAATTCAGCGAAACTTTTGCCCCGAGTTCCCAGAACTTTTTTTCTTCTATTTATTATTATATTTGTCGTGAGCAAATAAACATTTTGTGGCAGAGGCAATATGGCGAACTTTATTGAGGAAAATTCAATTCACGCGTCATTGGGTTTCTTGACACTAGGAGAGGATGAAGCCAACGCGTATCGTGACATCCTTGCTCCTGACCCTCAATTTTCTGTGCTCTATCGACAACTACATCAAAAAAATTAAGGTCTCTTTCTTCGTCTAGACTCTGGAGACCTTGTCCTTAATGTTATAGGTCAAAATAAATTTCCTTGAAAGATTTTTTCCTCTTTTCATAAGTAAATAAAAGCGACGTGACAAACGATACCATTCAAAGGGTTTTTCTTATTCTCATTGAAAGAAATGTTTTATTCAAATATTGAAACAAGTTGAAAAGTTTGCGAGAGAGCTGAGAAGAGTTGAGTGCGTTTGTTCTGTTCAATCCATTTGTAGTTCGTGCTTGGAATTCTTTGTGGGAATGAGAACCCTATGATACGTGACGTCAGAAAATTTAAGACAACATTTCAGTTCTCCAGGGTTACTGCTTGGGGTTGGCGAAACCAAGCTTTTGTTGATTCTTGGCTACTGTGTTTTTTTTTTCTTCACTTGGAATTGACGTTTTAAAGCACTCGCACGAGAGTATTTTTTTTTATCGGAATATAATAAAAATATGTAGTTTGAAAGATATTGTCTTTGAAAAAAGGTGATGATGCATTTGGATTATGTCATTCTCAGAAAGGAGTGGTTTTATGGCTCATTTTCTGACTCATTTCGTTTTGCAATGTCAATTTTATGATGTGCGAATTCAATTTTTTTCAAGTATGAAAAAAGAAATGAAGGTTATACGTATGTCAAGTTAACGTAATATTTTCAGAATTGATCGTCAAAATTCTAAAAGTTTGGAAGTTTGAGTAGTATTAATTGGGTACTAAATAATACTAAATTTTGGTGATTAATTTTAGATCTGATACACGTGAAGGCTGCCAATATAAGGTGTTCACAAAAATATTATCACGGTGTTAAAATCTCCCCAATTGTTGTGTTGGCAATGATAATGACTAGGAATTACAACAAAATCATATTTTTTATTTCATAATTTTTTCATTTACATTGTTATGCAGTAATATTTTACCATTTACATTGTTATGCAGTAATATTTTACTTAAAATATGGTAATTACAAATTTGTACCATTTAAATAATAAATATTTTATTGTTTAAGTAAATTGTAGGCGCATTCAAAATTGTAAGTGTAAAATTTTACATTTAGACTGGTTTAAAAAAGTGACTACATAAACGTATTATTTTCATGACGCGCTCTGATTGGTTGAGAGATGCATTGAGATACTCTGTTCAGTGCTAAAAACAATAAGGTTTGGTTTGGGGCGTTAAGGGTAAGAAAAAAAGAAGATAAAACCTCGAAAACGTGTGTTGAGGAAACGAACCAACATCAATAGATCTCAACCAATCACAGCGCGTCATTAACGTAATACGTTGATGTCATAAACGTAGCCACACTGCCTTAAAAAATAGAAAATACTTCAAATGACTTTATGAATGCGTCTACTAACGTGTAAGTCTGGTGGTACTGTTTTTACTAAATCGGCGACATCTTTCATCATTTGCCAAAATATCTTGGAGCCAGCACAGATTAGTAGCGCAGTGGACACTGTATTGTAACTGATATTGACAAACTGTCAAGCAGCACCTGCTCTTGGTCTATTAGCGTCTTGTGCGATTTTTTTTAAGTTGATAAATCGCATTTATTAATGTTTTCTGACGTCGTGCATCGTTCTGAATACATGAAAGCTAAAATTGGTCTTTTTCCGTTCGCATCTCTACAGCCAGTGGGTGAATTTGGGGCGCATCAATGCACTGATAAGTTTGGCGCCTTGCGGCCAGGGTTGGATTGATTGGTTTCTGAGGCGGAAAAAGTTGACAGGGATGCAGAAACTATCTCAAGTTTTAATAATATTGAAGAAGAATTGACAATACAGACGAGGGCTTACAGAGGACTGGGCAGAACTCTGGAACCTAAACCATTTTAATTATCTGGTAATGCTAAAAAAAAATTAATGTGTTTATTTTTTTTTCCTCCAAAAATCCATGTCTAAAAGTGGGGGGTGCTTCTTAGAATCTGAATTTTACGGTATTTGTTTCCAGAAAATTTTAATTTGGTTAATTTTAATTTTTTAACAAATATAAAATTACAAACATTAAAATAACTGCTAAAATTTAACAAAAAATAAATGTAAAAATTTTCACACCCAACAGGATTTGAACCTGTGTGGAAAGATTCCTGGTCCATTGCCTTAACCACTGAACCACCACTACAAACTATTATTGTCTTCATGAAGACAGTCATGTGGTTGAACGAAGTTCTGATGTCATATGTCATGTGATATCAAAAGAGGAAATGACATCATTGAATCTCAAATGGTAAAATTGAACTTGGATCTTGGAACTATTTTTTACCTAGCAACTGTTGTTTACAGTATTCATACACTAGGCCTGATTGCTCAGATTTGATGTATACACAGACAAAATAGTGCCAACTTTCAGCTCATTGTTTGCATTGTTGGCTGTTCATGGAATGAAATTATTTTAGGGTCTCATTCAGCATGATATAACAATCCTTCTTGTTTAATATTACAACAATCTGTGATAGCTTATTGGTGCTCTCCCCTTGTCAGTTCTTCGGCTGGAGAATACTCAAACTTACAATTTTTATTTTTTCAAAGTGCTTGCTGGATATCCAGGTGTACGTACAAAACTATTAACCTTCCCATAGCCATGGCTAATATTACACATGTGCAGTCATTTCTGCCTTCTTTTCAAAAATCCTTCTGCACATCTACACAATCACATTTTTCCTGGTAAAAGCACATGTTTTAGGACTAATTTTAATACGCCACCTTGTGCAAACAGATGGCAAAGCAGTGTACGACGCTCCAATTAAGGGTGTTTTATGTTATAAATATTAAATTATCTTAATAATAATTGAAAAACTATTCGTATTTAGACAACATAAAATAAGAAAAAAAAGTTTTTGAGGAATAAAAGTTAACCTCATTAATTAATTTTCAGGAAAAAAATAATTACAGTGATTTTTCCACTTCTGTAATTTTTTTGACCCACCATGGCTATGGGAAGGTTAATGATGAAATTCTATATGGTTTGAAAACTGAAGCTGGGACACTCTTTCAACCCACAGATTTGAATTCCTCTGTTTCCAAGACATTTGCAAGACAATATGCGGAGCTTATCTTGAGCACAACAATTTTTTTATGAAGTAAATTGTTTAAAGTTTTAATTAGTATGATGAAATTAATTTCCGGTTGTTTTGCTGTAATTTGGAAGTGATTAAAAATGGGTACACTAAATTATTAACGTCTTATAGTGGATTTTCCGGGTCTCAAAAAAGTTGTTTTATTGTAGCGTGGCAACGCAATAGTTAATCATTTTCAGTTGCTAGATTGTTCGCATCTAGTGCGATACTATCTACCGCGACTTGGGAAACTGCGACTACATGTATTTTGGGTTTTTCTTTTTCTAATTCCTAAAAACGGCTAACCATTTTTTTGGGATGGCTTGTCGCGGTACACTGTTGTCGCATTAGATGTGCGCTCCCGCGCTCAAACGTGTCTTTGGAGTGACAAATTTTCGAGTTATAGTCGAACCAGTTACACGATTCTTGTAGTAATCATATGGGTGTCTCAAGAGGATTGAGGTTTTTGCATAAGTAGACAGACGACTCTTGATCCCCGCAAAAATGAAAAATTTCATTATGAAGTTCTCCTCTGATTCATCTATTATTCAGTTCAGCCAATTCTACGTTATTGGTTATTGCTTGGTGGAATCTACTTTCACAAAAATGGCATAGGGACCAGCTCTGTTTGATTGGTTAATGGCATCAGAAAGTTTGATGACTTGCTTAAATTTCATACACGGGTACTTTTAATTCAAAATTATCGCTTACAATTATATGCACGATTCTGTAATTTTCTGATTTTGTATATTAATCACTAAATCAATCATTTTTGATGGCATCAAATTCAATTACAGGATTTTGCATTTGTGCGATTCCAATATTCTTAAAATCGTCAAAAGACTCCCCACAACCACAATTATAAAACGTGATACAGAAAAAATAAAAAGTTGACGAGTCTCGAAATCGTTTGCCAAAATTGTAAAAACTACATTTTTCTTGATTTTGTGATTTTGCAATTTTTCCCTTTTGTGTTTTCACAATTATGCACATGATTGGTGGAACTGATAGCACGTGGCAAATTCAAAAGGGAAAAATTGTTAAAAGCTTTAAAATTTAAAAAATTCCCTTTATTAATGAAACCCCTTATTTTCAGCGCTGATTGCGATATTACCGAACCCAGTAATTAAGGTTCTGCTTTAACCGAATAAGGGGGGAAAATGTTAATAGCTAATGTAATGTTAGAGGGAAAGGATTAACACCAATCTTTGCTGTTCGGAAGCTACGGGGGAATTGCAGAGGCAATTTAATGGCGAGTTTCACTATTAGTTAGAAGTAGCTTTGCTGATTTTAATGACAATTTTGTGAAATTACGTTTTATTCCGAGCAAATAAATGATAATAAATGTGACTTTTACAGTATAGGCCAAAGGGAGGTTTTTAAAGGGACTGTGCGTGAAGTTTTCAAGTATTGTTGAAACACTGAGATTTATTTCAACTGCAATAAATGTCAGTGATATAAATGAGCAGTCAAAAGTTAACGAATTTTTTGGTTTTTCCTTGCAGTTAATCGTTGAATTTTAAAAAGTATGTCAGGGTGTTGTGCTTTGATTAAATGTTCATTTTTAAATATATAAATATATTGACACAGTTTATAAATTAGAAACAGGTGTTGAATGAGTGTAGGGGGTCATTAAGATGGAGTCAAGTTTCCAAAGTGTCTTGTAAACACAGCAAGCAGTAAACTTGTTATCCATTGAGTGATTTGGACTTGATCCAAACTCGCCCACATGAAGAAGTCAGGCGTCCAACGTGACACGTGCCGTGAAAAAGCACTCCCAATTATTTTTTTTTCTTATTTTTTAACAAAAATGTTTGTGCTGTTTTATCGGAATTTAACTTATTTAGCATCGGGGTCTGCAAATTCGACATGTTACCGGTACCGCTGTTAAATGCTTGAAAAATGGCGACCGATTTTGTCTGTTTTCAGTCGCAGTGGGCGACAAACGACAAAACATCTTTAACTGCAAGTTATGCATGACTTCACGAATGTGCCTTAGTCTCAAATAAATTTTCGTACGGAAACGAGGTTAACAAAATGGCCTTAGAAGACAATAGAGAAGTTCAGAACACTTGTGGTTGTTTTCTAATACAATACATTTCACATGTATGTGTTTTGGCATGCTTGAAGTGACGTCCCAAAACAAACAACAAGATTGGGTGGGCTGTTGTTTTTCACAGTTCTCTTCTCTGCAAATGTGATGAGGCCAAAAAAATGTAGCAGACGCTTCTCACATTGCCAATTATCTTTCTGCATTTTGTAGTCATGATAGTGGTAAGGTGAACTCAATCAATCACATTAAAGTCGACTACGAAGTTGTGCACAGCGGCTATCAGTCCAACTACAGATTAGTTTGATAATGAGCTAAACAAATTAAAGTGGAAAAGCTTTGCTAATTTTGAAAATTTGCTTAAATTTCATTGCCATCAAACGAAGGACTTTAATTATTAAATGTGGAAAACTTTTAAATTCCTGGAAACAGCTAAGAGGATCTGAAACTTTTCTTTCTGTACGCAATTTGATTTTTATTTCACTATTACTTTTTTTTCTTGCAGCGAAGTGTTGGGGGCAACATTTAATATTGCATTTGTTCCGGTATTGATTGCTGAAATGAAAGTTGAAAGAAATTTTTATTTTTTATTTATTTTTTTTTTGAAATTTCTTTTGTGTTTCTGCTGTTTGAGAAGGTCTCAAGTGAGATGATTGAATCGATCGACAATTGGGAATTTGAAGACGGAGAAACGAGTGAGGAGAAAGGATGAGGGTTAGGTGAAAAGAGGACCCTTGATCCCCAAGGGGTGAGTTTAAAAATGTTGGTGCTATTTCTCTAGTTGGTAATTGGGGACGAAAATGAGCAGAAGCGGAAATTGATTTGATTTGGGGTGGAATTGGAAAGGAATTTCCACTGTTGCCAGTGAACAAAATAAAATAGAAAAGGAAAAAGAGAAGATAAAAAAGAAATGCACCGCCTTGAAGTTAACTTCACTGCATTTGTTTGAGCACCAATGGCCGTAATGCTGCGTTTTCGTTTTTGTATTTTTATTAAAGTTGAAACTGTGCAAATTGGTGGAGTTTATTACTGGTTTATTAGGTTTCGTTGTGCGATTTTGAGTAGTTTAGTGCAAAATATTTCTTGCAACTGTTGGTAATTGCAATTAGTGTTTTATGTTTTGTGCATGCAAGTTTCCATACACAACCAGGCCCAGCGCGAGGGGTGAGCGCACAAACCGATATTTTTCAACAAAAAAATTGTTTACTGTTCAAAAGGACGGCGTATGCCTTGCTCGCCTCAGGTGGAAATATGTGTCGCACCGGTCCTGTACACAACGTTAGATTTGAGTTTCGGTTTTTTTGAATTATGTTACCTTATGTACTTGAACCAGGCATTGAAGCCTTGTAGTATTAAACGGGTTTTTATTGTTGCATCCACAAATTTACAGCAACCAAAGATATTAGTCCTACCGATTACGTTGTGGTCAGAAATCACTCCACGCTTGCAAGATAGTTTTAACTTTTTATTTATAGTTTGTACTCGTTCAATCTTGAATTATTCTGGTGGCTTTGTTCAAATTATGCTAGGTATAAGTTTTCTTTTTCTGTGTCGACGTTATTACCGGGGGTGATTTATGGTGTTTGAAGGGCCGGACGTCGAGTCCTCTGGATAGTCCATGCTGGACTTGACAGAATACTCGAGTGTTTGTTCGATATACGAGAAAGGAATGTACCAGGATATATGAAGAAAATTAAGGAGTGGAGTTTGTAGATAGTGTAGTGAAGATTTTAGGCCAGCATGACTCCCCTTGTCTTGTCTTATCTTGTATAATGTTGTGTGACGACCTTTTGGACTATACTGTGATACCCCTCTGTTGTTGCCTCTTATGGTGTATATGAGGGATAAGATGACGTGCTAATGCCATGTACTGTACAGTAAACGATGATGCAGTGGGCTTCTTTGGCTGCTCCGTCCGTGGGCTGGTGGCTGGTTTGACGTAATAATGAACTGATCCTCTGATGTAATGTGGGGGATTTTTTTTTTTTTTTTTTCGTTTGTTTGTTTTTGTTCTCGATATACTGATACGAGTAGTTTGTATGAGCTTAAATTAAGTTGGTTATGTTTTATTTGAATATTGTACAAGTATAAAGTACGATTCGACTACTGGTGGCGGTCTATCTGGCTAATGGCCTAGGACTGTGTACTTAAAGGAAATAAAGTTTATTATTATCATTATTACTTTTTTTTAAATAAGGAAAAAGATGAAGTTTTATGAAGTTATGTTGAAACGAAGGAGTCAATGCAACAAGAGACTTCAAGACTGAATTAATCTTTATTTTAACACTTGGGGTTTATATACCCATAAAATACAATGGTCATTTTTGGATGAATCTGACCAATGGGGTTTGATTGACAACTAGTGACAAATTACAAGATGGTGGGAATGTTTGATATTCCAACATTTTATATTTTTGAACATTAATTTCAATAAACCTGATACATTTGACAATAAAAAGTAATTTCAATAAGTCGAATAAATTTAACAACAAAAAATAATTTGTTTTGCAATTTAGAACTGCTGGTGGATATCAGTGACTATTATTTCTCCCAATGATTACATTTGAAGCCAAATAAAAACTTTATTGAATCAATCAAATTACTTGGTGAAACCAGCCAAGTGTTCTTGACATTTCAGTTGTCTCTTGACAACTGGTTTGTCCCACGGGTGGAAAATAGAGATGTATTGTGTGTGATCAAGATTCTTGGTTTATCTTGGCTTTATTTTAGTTGATTCTTTTTTTTCTTTTCTTTTTTTGCTTATCTCTAAATGTATTTTCAGGTGGTGGTTTTATAGGTGGTCCAAGATTTTACCTTGGAGGCCACCTGGACTTGTTAAAACTGTTGGTTTAGTGTAATTTAGTCGAGAATAATGTTGTTTAGTTAAGATTAAGATTTTCCGTGTTGTCGCATAATTGAATAATTTTCATTTTGTTTAGTTTTCGATTACTGTTAAGATTAAGCAATTTCATGGCAAAAGTTGCGTGAAAATGAACTAGTTGTGAATTTAAAACTGAATGCATCTAGATTCTGTTCACCAGTTCGTTTCAAATATTGGTTTTTTAAAGTGTCTCTGAGTTTACATCAATGTCGCCTCTGCCGCAACGATGACACGCTTGGGAATACTTTTTTATTGCAATTTTTATGTTAAATCATGTTTTTGGTTGGTTGGCTATAAAAATATGAAGTTGGCGCCAAAAAAAGCAAATAAAGCATTGCACGGTCGTATTACATCATGTTAAGAGATTTAACATGAGAATTTCTTGTAATATTCCGTGTTGACCGTTTGCTACGTGATAAAAATAGTATGACCGTAAGAGGGTCGTGTGTTTCGTCGTATTAAGAGGTGATTTTTGTTGGAAATCAGAAGGCGCAGTTCTAAAAAGCGCAATGTGATTGTGTTGCCACGAGAATTAACACGAGAATCTCATGTAAAGTTTCATTTTGACCCTAAATAGCACGACCTTTGGAGGGTTGTAGTAAGGTTGTTTCACTAGTTTCGTCGTGTTTCTAGACAATTTTTGAATACGGGAAACCAGGGTTAATTAATACTTATGCTATCTTAAGGCACGAGTTTCATTCAAGTATATCAACTCGTGTTAAGGTATACTATTGAATATCAAATGATAAAATTCAACCTGGATCTTGGATCTATTTTTTACCTAGCAACAGTTGTTTACAATATTCCTCCACAAGTCTAATTACATCCAAAAGTGTATTATCACCATAGAAAGAGTCCGAATTTAATGTTTGATTTTTTTCTTTCTGCCTGTTCATGGCATAAAAACATTTGGGCAGCTTATTTACCTGTTTGAGGTAAATAAATTCCGCAAAAATTTTGGTCATGACCGAAGAGTCTAATTGGTGCGCTCCCCTTGTGAGTGAATTGGGTACAATTCAAAGGTCCTGTATTAGGCGTTAGTAGCACAAACGACTGAAAATGCTTGACTTAACATTGGAGTTTTGGGATGCACTATTAAGATAAACCTAAAACGAAAGTCATTAGATATAAACCGCGAATCGGATAACGTTATAATTTTTGCTGACACGGTGCGCAGACTACTGAAACGGAAAGACATACCGTCATTAAACTTGAGTGTTTTGGAACAAATTTAGTGTTATTCTTCATTTTAATTTGGAATAATGAACACTGCTTTCCTGTTTTTAACTTTCGACGTTTACTTTCTGCTTTTACTAAAAATAAGTATGGATGAAGCTTTAAAAAAACACTTACCGGTAGTTTTTTAAACCTGATTCAAATTGAATTTGAATTCAAGCGAAAGTAAACCTTATATCGAACTTTTTCAGATCGGTACGGTGTTATCAATTCCAATTAAATACGAGGAAATCAATTTGCACTACCCAGAAAATCCATTTGTAAAGGAAAGTCCAGCTACACCGAAATTCACGACCAATAAAATCTTTCCGACTTCAAATAACGTAGAAAGATTATTAACCAGTGCTGAGATTATTTCTTTAACTGTATTTTCTTTATTGACCATTCAAAAAGATTTTTAATCACACGTTTCTCCCTTTTTTTTTTTTTTTTAGTACATTGGTTCTCTCGATGTGCCCAGACCGAGCAGCAGAGTGGAAATTGTGGCAGCTATGAGACGTATTAGGGTAAGTGGAGTCACTTTCTACTTGAATTCTCTCGCAGGGATCAATAAATGATTAGCTAAGGTCGCCACTAGAATGTAAGTTGAAGTTGTTTGGCTCGGCATTAATCAAACCAACTGGGGTATAATTTACGCTTTTCTCGTTTGCTAGTAACCCATTCTTCTTAATTAGTAGTAGTTAATTAGAAATCAATTGAGGGCGGCAAAATGGCCTCTTGGTGAAGGTCAACGAGGAATTGGTCAAGCATTGCCGAAGCTTTGAATTGCTTGCGAGCAAAACGGAAGCGACTTATTCAGCTGTCCGTTGTTAAAGGACGTTCACTTTATTTTTGGTAAATTAGCTAAAAATAAAGATTATTTTGGGAAATGGAAACAGTACATTCAGTTACACAAACACTAGGTGCGGTCGAAAATAGAAACATTTTCACATTTCTCGCGGTACGTGTTTCTGAATGTGACGTTACTTCCGTAGACAAAACAAACACGAGGAAAACATAAACACGGGAATAAATTGCTAAAATGTGGTTGGTGCATGTGATGGACGAGATTTTGTTGGGAGGATTGTTTTTTTTTGTTTTTGGAAGATTTCTTGGTAAACTTTCTTATTGAGTAATGCACATCGATCAGTCGTTATTGGCTTTAAAATTGTTCGAGATTCGCTGCCAAGGGTGTCTCTAATCTGTTTTGCACTGCGCAATTCAAATCTCGATTTCACATTTCAATTTCAGTATTATGTTGTTTTAATCTCCCGGAGTGCATTTGGAAAGTGTGAAACGGGAACGCGTTTTACACGTTGCGTGCAATTTCGTAATAAAATGACTTAATTTGTTAGGAAGTGAAGTGAACAGAAAGTATAGAGTTCATCTGATATGCCACAACTTGATAGCGCCGAATTTTGAAACAAGAAATGAGAATTTAATTTAGAAAGAAAAGATGTGGCGGATAGAGTTTTTCATTTTCAAGAAACTGATTTTTGCTTTATTGAATTTTGAGATAATTAAAACGTCGTTTCTTGCCAGGAGAATCAAGATAAACAAATTGAACTGTCAGTGAAATTAACATTTTGATGTCGTAAAATTATTTTTGCAACATTTTTCTATCATGAAAACGTGTTAATGTTGAGAAATCGCATTTAAAACAAGAAAAACTGTAATTTTCAGACAAATCGCAATTTTTAACGACATTTTGCAAACACTGCGGTAAATCTTTTATGCTGTGCAATATGTTGCTGACCATATTGCATTCATATCCACATTGAAAAATAACGGCACCTTTGGGTCTTACAGTCTGTGCTAGGGACTTTCAACATCGCGATTTTCACCAATCTGTTATCAACTATGAATTGCAGATCAAACAGGTCAAAAGATTAGTTGTTATTTATTGCAGTACGTTGAACTTGCACATTACCAAATTGCTGTGAATGGCATTCATATTAGACAATATTATTATTATTTTTATTTTAAATATTTAAGTATGGGCAGAATTCCACACATGGTAGTGCTAAATCAAAATCGATGTCCATGACCATCAATTTAATATGAGTGGTTTACGTTATGTTACTGACCAAAATGATCCTCATCATGCTGAACAACTTTAGCATTTGCACAATAGTCGAATTCCGTGCGCGTATAGGGGAAAATTGCGCTTGAGAATCTGGATTTTAGTATGACCGGATGATATACGTACGGCGTAATGCGCACCAAAATAATCCAAGCAACTTTAACGTTTGCACGAGGTTCGAGTTCCGTGCTCAATTGCGAGTAAATGGCATTTGCAGAATCACTAAACTTGTGTTTCGCTTTTAATCTACATATTTTCATTTTTATTGGCTGAGTCCGTGTGGAGATTCAGTTTCTAGTCAACTGATTAGCTTTGATTTAGTTGGAAGAGTTTTGAATTCTCCACATTTTTTAAGTCACGAAATGTTTTGACAAGCGCGATTTTCTCGCATTTGCGAATGGATTTCGATTTTTTGGTCTGTAAAATCCACTCATTTGAATCATATCCAGAAGCCACGAACATAATTGATAGCGCAATTACACAACTTGGTATCGATTCCCGACAAAAAAACGACATGTCATAGTGTTTGGTGTTTACAGGGGAAATACAATATCTGGCAAAGAAGTTAAGAAAACCGACAATAAAAAAATTTATGAAGTAACACAATTATGACTCGCCGAACACTAAAAAAATTAATTTAAGAGTACACAAGAGTACACACAGCACTAATAACTAATAAGGCTATCAAAGGTTATCAAGTTTTGGAAAATTAACAAAATTATTTTGTATAAAATATTAAAACTGCCAAAAGTGATGTGCTTAACGTGCAACGACAAATATTTAATAATGTACTAATTTATTATTTAATTACTCCGCAACATGCAGCATGCAAGTGTAAACTGCGTTTCCCCAACATGCCGAGGCTTTGCAGCAGAAATTTACATAAATTCACCGTAACTAGAGACAATTTTATTCCCAACCACAGACAAACAATTCCATTGGATGTTTTCGTGGCTCTGAAATGTGTTTTAATTTGGTATAAATCTACCACCTGCTGCTTATTTATTTATTTTTTAGCAATTTAAGTGTAATTTACTTCTTCTACTTAGTTAAATTGCATTTATTACAATGATTTATTAATATTGCCGGCAGTTGAAGTAGTGATCTACTACCGCGCGGAAATTGATGCTTTTAGTGAGTCAGCAGGGAACTTTCTGGTTGGAAGGTTAAGATGACTTGAAGCTGCGCTTGTGAATGATGGCATTGGGGTATCTCTGGTTGGCAGCATTCGCCGATTTCGTCGTCGGACGTAATCTGCTCACCTGGGGTTTTGTGCAAAGTAGGGATTGGTGTTAAGTATCTTTTTTCTCTTCCTCCTAGTCTTCTCTTATCTTTTTTTTTTATGTAGCCACAAGATTTTGAGGACTTTGAGTGCTGAACTTGATGAAAAAAGGATGGTGTAGTGGACTTTATACTCTAAAGGCGGTTTTACGATTTAGGAAATTTGATTGGAAAATTTTACAGTGCAAATATCTTCTACTTTATTGTCATGGTAATATGTTGAAGGAAAATAAAGAAAACATCTTTATGCTAAAAGCTTAATACGCATGTTTTTACGTGGAAATGGATCCATGCAGTGGGAAACTATGTTTACGTTCGTATTTCTGTTAGTGGCGCACAGTTGATATTTTTTTTTTCGGTTAAAAAATGTCGTTTAAAAAAATACACATTTTTTTGCCCATGAATGTCACATGATAATTGCTTCAGCAGAATAATCGTCATAATCACTTCAGCGCCTTCAGTGCATCATTTATGAAACCCCTTATTGTATATTATTTTTCTTGTGGAAAATACATCGTACAGTTGTTCACTTTCGCCCGGTGCGCACTTTTTTTTTTCTTACGATGATTGGCTTCACTCACAGGTAGACTAGACTCGACCTTAAAGGGAAATGATGCTGTAAAAACGTTTTTTTAATCTTGCGAAATGTGGTTTTTTAATGAAAGGAATAAATGAGACGGAATATTATGCTGTCAGAACGTTTAGAAATACTCATTGCTCACAGTGGTAACCAATTATTTCAAAATCTAGGAAAGAAATATTTTTGAGAGCATAACTTTTTTTTTTAGTTGCTGTATACGATTGTTCATCTACAGTCAAATGGGATTTGGTCATTACTGTAAAAAACGTATTTTTTTTTTTTATATTTATAATAGGCTTTCGGAAAAACAAACACGACGCAATTACATTGTAACATCAATATTTAATGGTAACATTAAAAAGCTATGGTTCAAGTTGAAACAAACAAAAAAGTTAAACAAAAAGTTTTCCACGACATTTTATTTAGTAATGGTCTAACATTAAATGAATTCACAATAGTTCTGAGCTTGTAAACACGCTGAGAAATATGTTCACCATGCTTAAGCAGTTGGAGACCCACTTAAGAGAGATTGTGAATTCTCAAAGCAGACATTATACGGGTGCTTCTTGCAGATTGAAATACATGAATATTGTTGTTGAAAGTTGACCATCAAATACAAAGAGCTTCTTTCCATTATTTGAATTTTTTGTGCATGCTTGCAAGCAATAAGCAAAGTTTTATTTCTCTTTGTATATTTCTTTATTGCAGATGGCAATGGATTCGATTTTTGAAACTTAAAATCTCATCCGTTATTCGGCAAATCAATTTTTTGATAATAGGTTTTAATTTTTTTTTGATTCTTATTAAGTGGTGTTTACTTAAAATTTGTTACCGGTATACCGGTATACATGCAGATTTGAATAAGCATTTTTGACTTTATTTTAAAATTTCTTGAGAAGTGAACAAACAAGTCAATTTGATTAAATTATAGCATCAAGTGCTGCAGGAGCTTTTCAAGTTGAAGTTCTACTTAATTTCAGTAGGCGCATTCATAAAGTCATGTTTCGCTTGCAGTTACACATGTGTTGTTCAAATTCATGCGCCAGCCCACTGCCCATATGGTTGAAAAATATATTGCAATGTGTTATAATGTATTGTGAAATGCATTGAAATTGACAATGCACTGAAAATGTATTACAGTACTGCCTCATTTAAACGCCAGGGCGTTTAAAAATTTTTTGGGGGCCGACTCTCACGGCGGTAGTTTGATACCAGGCGTTTGTTCGAATCCGGCGTTTAACCAGAAAAATAGTTAAAAATAAATTATTGGGAAAGCAAAGTAGCAGAAAAATAAATTTTTTTGGAAATAAATTTTTATTTTTATTTTTTGCAATCGTCTACACATCCCATTTAGCTAATAAGTGATCAGAAACAACAATGTAGCAACTGAACAATGAAGGCAATAATTATACACTCCAAAACAGACCCAGCTCACAAACTAACTTTTAAAAAAAAGCTATCACTGAAAAAATTCAAGGTGCTTGGAACGAAGTGGCGATGGTTGCCTTCCTGAAAAGTGTGCCGTAATGTTAAAAGGTTTGAGAACCCCGGCACTAATTATTATTTTCCAAATATGAAAGCATTGTCAAAATATATTTTCAAAATGTATTTTAAAGTACTATATTGTTAGAGAATTGCAAATGCATTGTTAAAATATAATTTTTTTATTGTATTATGAAATGCATGAATAATATATTTAAATTATGCGAAAAGCAATACATTTTGGAATGCATTGTGAATACTTTATTTTTTTTTAAATTAACAATTGTGGATTACCGGTACACACTCCTGCGGTCTCTTTGTAAGCTCTTGTGACATTTTCTAATAATTATATCATTAGCATGTTTACATGAACATTAATGAAAAATTAGGAAATCCACTTTGACATGAAGTAAACAGCAATTTTTACACGTTAAAAATAGAAATCATAGCACAAAGTTTTACAAACTCTCTATGGTGATCATTAATTCAATTTGAGTCTCATTTGCGCATACAGTCGTCAGTTATGTCTTGTGCCAAGAAAGTCTTTTTTGGCTTTGGCTGTAACTCATGTTTGTTGCTGGCAATGGGAGTTGATCTGCCAAATAGAAATCTTTGTTTTTAAAAAGTGCGAGGAAAGGCAGAATTTCATTACAACGGATATTAAAAGTATGACGTCATGTCTGGTGACTTAGCGTCATAGCATTTCCATGGTAACAATAAATAAGACTCCACGTGCTGTTTTATTTAGTAAGGTTAATACATAATAGCATTCATTATCATTATATTTGGTAATCAGACAACTTATGCATGGCATTCCTTACGTTTGGTAATTAGAGAACTTATTAATGGCATCTAAGTTTTGCAAAAGTTTTAAATTGGATGTATCTAGTTTGTGTTTGAAATAATGGTGGTAAAGTTACAAGAAACCAGCAGATAAACCACAAAACAGGAAATTAAAATGTAGTATCCTTAGCAATTGCAAAACAAATAAATTGGATATTTGTTTAACTCTTTACCTTAAATTAAAGTCTCCTGAGCCACCATAAATTATGAGGGTAGAATGTAAAATCAGTCGAGTGGAGCGGAGTTTACGAAGCGAAAACAGCAGAATCTCATTGCACGGACTAGAGTCACAGGACCTACTGTCACCTCCTCACACTGTTTAATAATTCTTTCTTGACCCTCCCCACCCCAATCTAAGGTCAATTTTGACCTCCAAAAGTGTTTTTATTTTTTTTTCTCGAAAACTATCAGGATTTTTATAGACATAAACATGAAATGGAAAAATGACCAGGGTTGTGTGAGTAAGGGATTTTTTTTTAGGTTGGTACTGCTAGGGTTAAGCGACTCATTTGATTACATCTGAAGTATGACATTCTGCTGTCATACGGTATGTATCGTATCTCTGATTCTACTCAGAAAAAGTGAAACAATGTGTGTGCTTTTTCTATTTGATAATAATTAAGTGATTTTAATAATGACATTAATGATGCTCTAAACTAGAAACAATTTGATCTAATGATCATCTTCAGTGGTCAAGTAACTTGACCACTTGACGACGGAAGGTTTGATTAATTGTTAGTAGTTTAGAGTACCATTAATGTCATTAAAATCACTTTATTACTGATTCACTCAGTTTACAAGAGTACTGTGTAAGTTAGATATCCACTTTTATTACTGCAACACAAGGTCAAACGTGAAGCGAAGTGGATATGTTTCTTTAACATGTCGGTTTGGTTGAACAAGAGCACTTTGGATCGTGATTCTGTTGGAGTTTCGGATAGCTTGATTGGTAGAGCACCCGACTGGCAAACTGGGGATTTGGGTTCAACTATTTGCTGCGACTTAATCATTAATGAAAACTTGAATTTGTACTATTTTTTTTAAGAAGATTGGTAATTGAAATATTGTATTAGCACTGGTGTTTCAAATTGATTTGAATTTTTATCACGTTAAATTAAGTGTAGTTCTTTTGATTAAAGCATTAATCAAGGATTAAATGGACACGTTTAACATAAGATGACTAAGATAAGTTGGATAGTACTAATTTGATGGTGCTCTACAACTTTGTAATTGGAAATTTTGCTCTAACCTGATTGGTTTAGAAGTTGGAAAGTGAATGACCTTGAAAATTACTTTCAAGGTGAAATTTGAGGACATTATTGGATTGCTCTCACCCAATTTCCTATACGACCGCTTCATCAAAATTGGCCTAGATGCAATTGCTCAGGAAATATTTGGAGGGAACCAGACTTTTAGAACACCCTGTATATAGCCGCATTGTAGTCTGGGATGACAACAGCTAACAAACAGGGTTAGTTGGCAAGCAATGCATGACACGTGATTTTTGTCATCTAATGAGCACACAGAACAACTAGTCAAAAGGAAATAACACACGGATACGTGTCTGTTATTCTCGGTTTATGATTAAAGCCACTGACATGCGCAGAACTCATTCCAATTGTAATATTATCATGACCCCAATTACGCTTTGTAATGCATATCTGTTGTAACTTGAAAGCAATAGATCACGTTAAATTTATGGAAGTTAACTTGTATGGTGGTGCCTCTTCAATTGTGAGATGGATCACACTGGTGTATGCAAATCGCATTCACCGATATAAAGGCGAGGGAACATGCGCTGGTTGGGAACAAATTAAGGGCGTGGTAATCTACGATTGAATGATTTTATGAGCATGGGTACGTGCATTTTTTGCTTATAAAAAGAGTAGTTTGCAGAGAAATGCTTATCTTGTTGGATGGCGAAGAGTGAATACTGAACACAAGACACACTTCGCTTGTGGTGTAAATTTAGGAAATGGAGTAGTAAATTTTAGATATTTGGCAGTAATGTGGCGTAATGGGTTATCTGAAATGTGATGTTGCTAGTTATTAGAAAGACGATGTATGGGAGTTTATATTGTAACATAAAACATATTACTTACACTTACAAACGACATTGACTAATGCTGTCTGATTCTTTTATATCAAAGGGTTTTAAGTACTCCACACTCCGAATACATTGTAGCTGCATAAAATCATCATTTTTCTTGACCATGGCGTAACAACGTGTTAATATGACGTCATTGCGACATCTTCGATGCCAAACTCGGCATTCATCATGAACTTACTATTTAATTGCAAACTTAACTAAAACTCTTCCAAATTAAGTAAATGTCTTGTGAAACGAAGCAGAATGGATGTAGAATTAAGGCATGCACAAACATATGTGGTTTGTAATGCTAAAAATCCTGATTTATTAATCGATTTGTTTCTTAGCGCATGGGACAATTAGGGGAAAATAATGTCACCAGATGGTGCTGCAATTGATTCAAATAACGACAACTTTTGGGGTTACTTTTATATATAAAAAAAAATTAATTGTTTTGGATGAAAAGGTTTTTATAGTAGTTTAAATCGTCAACAGAAGGCGCTTGCAATACCGGAAGTTGAAACAAACAACACACACGGTCACGTCAAGTTAGATAGAAGCATTTAAAATGCATTATTTTTTGTCCATAAATTAATTTTTCAGACAAAGATGCATTTTTTGCATTTTTTCACTGGAAAATGTATTGTTTTGGGTGAAAGTGCAATTTTTCAGCTCAAAATAAATTTATTTCTCTTAAGAACGTGTAATTTCGCTTGTAAATTCATTATTTTTGCTTGAAAATGTTGTGAAGATGTCATTTCTGGATATTCATGGCAGATCCGGATCTCTGGTTTGGGAGGCCATTCTCGCAGCCATTTTTTTGGTCCTCAATTGAAAAATAATGTCTAAAATTTTTGTTTAGGACTTAAGGAGCCCTTCTTCTCCTTCGAGAACTGCGATAACCTATAAATTCACTCTTGATTCATGGGTCTTCCCTGTCATATGTCCTGCAGGCCCTCCCCTGCCCCCAAAGCTTTAACCCGGGTCCCATCCCCCAGCAGAGCCATTTGTGCCTTGTGCATTTTCTTTTTCACAATTGTGCATCCACTAAATCTATTCTTGGCGACACCACTGGGCTGTGGTCAGATCAACAACCAATTTCAATAAACAGAGCATAGTACCGTATATCTTCCCCGTGCGCTATTTGCAAAAAAAACATTTACCCCGCGCACAATTGGAGGCCGCGGGTTATGTAAACCTAACATCGGCCAATTGGCCAATGCTGGGTTTTTTGAACGTATCTGCAACGAAAAATATCAAAAAGTGTGACAAATGAAACGTTTTCCATACGTTTCAGTAATTTTCTGCCGAAACATATGCAAAACGTTTCATTTGTCATCCTTTTTTGGCACATTTCGGGCCTCCAATTGTGCACCCGCGTGCAATTCGAGGCCCGTGCATTATCAGCAAAAAACTTTGCCCCGCGCGCAATTGGAAGATATACGGTATGTATTCTAAACTTTGACATTTTCTAGTTTCTCGAGAAAAAACATATATGTATATATTAGTATTCTGCTGTGACAGCCATGAACAGCCGGAGACCAGACACCTCATTTTATGTGACTTACAGAAATTGTAGGGGAAAAAAGCCTAATATCTTTTAAATCGCATTTTAAAGAAAATGAATGACGTGACGTTATGCTTTGGTAACCATGGATGGAAAAATTCTATAGTGGTTGAAGCCTTCATTTATATACACTAAAACGTGTGAGGGCAACACCTGTATTGGGCGATTACTTTCTCTTGGCATCATCAGTTGTCGCTGTGAACTGGTTTCACTGTTTTGGGCAACCAACTGCCATTAGGGATCGCCATAGATAGGTTTCACTGTACTGTGGGATTGATACACAGAAATGAGGATTTTCATCAATGTATTTCAATGCATCTCTCAACCAATCACAGCGCGTCATGAAAATAATACGTTCACGTCGGACATGAACGTAGCCACTTTGAAAAAGATAAATAAAAGTTGTGTGACATGCAAAATAATCACTTGAACCTGGCGTGAGTCTTCAATAATGCAGTGATTGTGATTGTTGGAACAATCATTTCAGCACTTTCAGCGTGTCATTTATGAAACCCCTTATTGTAAGACCTGCCTAGGGATAGAGATATTGCATGAAATATGGTGCATTCTGATTTGTAGTCACTTATATGTAGTGCCGTAACAGTTTTAATTCTGTAATCAGGTTAAATTAACTCATTCTACTGAAAAACTCTTTGCTCATATGTAGTTTGGATTCTTGCCACGTTAATTAACATCAGCTCTATTGATGTCAAAAATGACCTATTACAGCTGCCTACAACAGCTAACTTTTTAACAAATTATCAAATATACTTCAATTCTTACATGGAAAAGATTTTATACTGTTCACAATCAGTGACTTTTTTCTACTTTCTACAAAAGAAAGCTTATACTATTGAATTCTGTTTAAACATGAAATATGAATCCACTATTCAGTTTGACTGACCATTAAGCCATAAGCCAGCTTTAAGAATGAATCAAAAACTTGAGCTCTGGAACACAGTCTAATGTTGCGTGAAAGAAAGCTTAAATTGTGTTCCTTACCCTAATTTTGTTTCATAAAGGGAAACCACCCAAAATAAAATATAAACAACACTAACTATAAAATCACAGCTTTTGGAGATGCGATAAAATATGGGTGTTATCAGAAGGTACTTTGAATTTTTTATAGCAACCAGAGCTTCGATGTTTGGAGTGAAATGATGGATATTAAAAATAAGATGATAGGTAGAAGGAAGGGATATATAGATGATTGTGGTGAGTGCGGCTGTATGTATGTGGTCAAAACTCCAAAGGCAGAATACCTATTCCAGGGGATTAGGCCTCACAAAGAGCGTTCTGTGGAACAACTTTCTAGAAAACCCAAGCTTGAATTTGCAATGAGGACTGGGTAAACCACAGAAAATTCAGTTTAGGGCATATGTTGTTGTTATAGAAATGATACTTAAAATCAGACAAGTGGGTAAAAAAAATAGTATTTCTGGTACAGTTGAAACTCTTTATAACGAATCGTGATATAACGAATTATCGATATAACGAATACCTAAAAATGGCTGGTTTGGTTGGCTGGCCATAGAACACCATGATAGAAAATTTTGATATAATGAATTCTTGTTATAACGAATTGAGTTTTCGGGTTTCTTGCGATTCGTTATAAAGAGTTTCCACTGTACTTTTCTAATAAAAACAGGTGATCAGCACGATTGGATCATTCCATTTGTACTCTGGTATTCTTAGGACTTTATTATCAGTGCAGGAATTAATTTTACATTTGTTACTGCCCCAAGAGATGTACTCGTAAAATCATGGATTTCTGCAGTGATAATGAAGTTGTGAGTACTAAGACACTGGGTCTAATGTGAAGTTATGGGGCTATGCTCCGTGTGAATTTGCTAGTTTGATTATTTAGAGCATTTCGGTTCGTGATTCTGTTGGGAGTCCTGGGTAAATTCATTGGTGGGCACCTACAGACTGTATTCAGCAAATGGAGATCTGAGTTCGATTCTTGGATCAGGACTACGAAAAGTCCAAGCATACGTTTTCTTTTATTTTCAACCATAAATTTGGTAGCAAATTGTGCCACTTGGAGCAGGATTGCAGGACGTAAGATCATGGATTTTCAATAATACATCCCAGTATCCTCTAAACGGTGAAATAGTCATGCGGAATATGAAGAATATAAAGAGGGAAGAAATTGATGGGTCGAAGGTAGAACAAAAAGGAATAAAATAGTAAATCGTATTGCTAGGAGAACACTTCTGTTAGCAGATGATCTTATGAGTACTAAGCTTAAGAGTTGAAACGTACTTGTGGACAAATTCAAGCAACATAACTTAGCTTTGAGTAATTTAAAACTTGAATATTCTTTTAAACCTATTTGCACACTTATTTGCCGTGTAATACATGAGTGTAAATATTTGCACCGGTTGAGACAACCTTTAATGCTAAGTAAATTCTCTTGTTCAACAATTTTAAGCCTTTTAATGATGAATAATATTGACTTTGTCAACACCAGTCACATAAAATGAGATTAACTAATACAAGTGCCATGTTTTTGCCGGGTATGTGGAATATTTTGTTTAAACAAATTTGCAATGCGCAATGCATCATGCACCAAGTGCACAGCCAATGAGAAAATTTAATTTTTGTAAATTGTCGTTTGTTAAATTGTTAGATTCAACCGATCACAGATATTTTTATTCACAAATGAAGTGTTGCGCATCCTCAACACTCAACAGCTAAGTGGTACCAGCATTCAGTGGCAAAATTGCTCGTAATTCCGTGTGAAATTGTGCACATGTAAACACACTTTAAGGATGCAGCATGAATGATTATGAAGGTACTGACTATAATGCCTCAAAGCTGGGTCTGGGCATTCTTAGTGTTTGTTCTGTATTGATCTTACTGCTTTGTGACTTGAAATCAACAAATTTTTGGCAATATTTGGAGACATGGTCTTGAAGTACGCTTGGAAAATGATGACTTCTTACTTTTCTTCCGTTTCATCTCACATGTGCCCCACTAGGATTGAGGTTTGGCATTGTGGAAGCCAATCAAAACTGTGACGGGCTTAGGGTGCTTTTTTGGTGAAAATAAAAACTTCCATGGCTTCAATAATTTGAGCTGAATTGTAACCTGAGTACAGTTTGGCTACAGATAAGGTCAGATCTTTTAGGAAATGACGTTGAAAATTCCTTTTGTCATGATTCCTTGGATAAAATGTAGATTCTCTTGACTGACTAGCCGAAGCCCACCAACCCACAACCGAGTGCCCACAATGTTTACCAATAAGGCTTAGAGTCTTTTCATGTCTGTATGCGAGCCAAAAATGTATGTGGGTAAAGATATCGATACCTGACGGCAAAATAGAATTGGCATAATTTGATTCCCATTTCATCAAAAATTCGTGACGCCCTGGTTTATTTCTTTGGAAGTATTGATCTTAGTTGTAAAAATATTGATATTTGTCCGTCAAAGTTTCGAAATTTTGATATTTGTCCGTCAAAGTTTCGAAATTTTGATATTTGTCCGTCAAAGTTTCGAAATTTTGATAAATTTTGATGAATTTTGATAAATTTGGTGATCCGACAGAATTATAAAAGCACGGAAACGTGTTAGTTTGATTTCTTTTATTCTGCTTCGCCTTGTGCGTCCCAGTTAAGGAGTGGTGAGCGCAAACTGAGCAGGGGACTTGCCCCCCTGCATTAACAATTGTGTTAGAAGCCCGAGTCGACCGGGGCGACGCAATGAACCGATCTCGATTGATACGCCCCGACTTCAGTGTGGTTCGATGACGCGGATACTTCCGTAGCGTGAAGAGTGCAGACCGGGCGTGAACATTTGCGCGGAAATCAAACACGGCGCATTTTTCTATTTTCAGCGCTTTTGTGACATTTGTTACAAGTGCGTGTGTCAAACATACAAACTCGTGAATGTGTTGTGAGCATGCACAGTGACATTGCCACGTTTTCGCCTTTTCATGCATTTAAGCACTTCCTCCCTTTTCTGATGCCCCCTGCTGATTCGATATCGTCTTGGCTCGAGACTGACGACCCAAAAATTGCGGAAAGTAGCCCCGGTTTGTTCAATTGCTAGAGAAATACAAAATCGTTATTCTGTCGCAAGTTTGTAATAAATTATGAAAAAGGAACAAGGCCACGTCCAAGTGCCCTTTGGTAAAATTCAAGAAAACTATTTAAAGGCATTAGTATGAGTTGGAGGACGTTTAGGTCCTGAGTTGCATCGAGTTTGGCTCAATTTCTTTTTGTTGGAACTATAACCCTTTTTTATACCCTTTCATTTTTATCAGTTTTCTTGCCAAATGTCTACCACTTCTATTTCTTTTCTGTTTTTTCTTTCTTTCTTTTCTAGACTAGATGATGTTATTTTACAGTTGGTGGTTTACTACACTCGAGTGCATTTGCACTTGTTGTGTTCATCTCCAGTGGTTCTTTTAAAAAAATGTATTTCACACTTTTGATTACTTACATAATTAATTTCTGAGATAAAATACTACATTTGCATGTTTAGTGCGTCTAAATGCATGGTTGTTTGGGCTTTAATCACCAATCGCATTATGCTATTTGAAATTACATTTGAAATTTAAAAGCAAGCACTTTTAGAATCCTCGTGGTAAAAGCTTAATTTCGAGTTAAATTAAATTGCTTTTTGTGTAAATTGGGTGCGTTTGGAACTAGGTTTTATTTTAACTTTTCAATCTCGCAATTGGCCCTTTCCTTTTCTTCGCTTCTTTGAAGAGAAAAAAGATGCTAATAAAAGTTGCATTTAGTCTGCTGCGCATGTCCAGTGGAAAATTGGAGGAAATAAACGCAATTGTGTTGAAAGTGGAAGGAGGAAATCGTTAAGTACATTTTTTTTTTCTTTTTCTTTTTTAACTTTATTTTTAAAGTTTTTTGAATCTCTTAAACTCGGATGCATTTTACTGGCGGTTGACGTCAATTGCGTCAAGGACTCCCGTTCGATGACGTCAATTGTGAATGACCTTGCAAACAATAAAAAAAAAAACGAACAAAATCCAATTTGGGTTGAATAAAGACGAGACGTGGATGCTAGCTACCCTTACCTGTCCTTGACTGACTTATTTATGATAGAACGAAGGAGACCTATTTCCACCAAGCAATACGGAGAACTGCTCTCGATTCGGCCGACTATACGGCTCACCGCAGCGGCGGGACTAACAGCTGTTTCCGTGCAATTGTTTTAGTCGAATTTGGAAATAATTTTTTGTTTTTATTGATAAAAAATAATTGATTATGAATAAAATTAGTTTTTATTAACTGGGAAATTATTACTTTCTTTAATAAATTGTTGTTAAAGGAAATAATATCAAATTAATGTCAGTTGCAGTTGCACACAAAAGATTTTGATAAAGGATAAATGATGCAGAGTAAAGCCTTAGCTTTAAGGTGAGAAGTGTTTGCCAAAACGTTTCCATCTCTTTGTAGTATGTAAAACTATGGGCTTTGCTTTGCTTTGCCCTTTAGGTTGCTGGTGGTGATTTATATCTTTTTCCTTCCAAGTTTGATGTGTTTATGTTATGCAGTTGTTTGGACTGAATGTTTTACTGAATTGCTGCACGATTAAGATGTGAGATGATTAAGTAGTGGAATGATTGAGTCGTATTTACGTGGAACAGGCATGACTTTGACTGTTTGAGGTCCACATCAAATTGGTGAATTTTGGAACGATCTGTTGGTTACAGTGCTTTGATTCAACAAGCAGAAAGAATGCCACCTATTGCTCAAATGTGAACAACTCTGCGGGCATCGAGTGGAGACTCTTAAAGAAAGGGAAAAGAATTAATTTAAATAAAATGGAAGTTAATGGAAAAATGGTGCTTTTAATTAAGTTAAGTTGAACAATTTAGTGTATGAAATTGCTTCGCGCACATTTCAATGAGTAAATTAATTGGGTTCCACCTTTTAATTTACACGTTTACATTGCTGGTGATGGCGGGTTAAGGGCGTTGAATTAATAATTTAGTGTTTAGTCATTTTATGATGGCTTTTGGTAAAAATAAAACATTAAAAAAACTCCGCTTTTTGTGCCTGTTTACTTTGTTTTAAATATAGATATTCACGCTGGAGTAAATTTAATCAAGAGATGCAAATAAATTGTCAGTAAAACCAGTTTTTAATGGGCAATAAATGTAAGTTGCGTTGAAATTAAAATTTGAAAGATTTGATGCGATATCAATACGTCAAACACGTTAAAAGTTTATTGGAAATAAAAGAGGTATTAATTAAATTAATAATCGATTTGTGTAAATTGCTCGACAAATATTGACCTACATACGAGCTGTTCAAGTTGTCATTTTTCTAATTTGTGCGGTAAATTATTAATTTTTGTACGTTGTGCAATCACTAGGTACGATTAATCTGTCGTCAGTTTGATGTTTCTCTCTTTATCAGCACTTTTTTTCATTCTCAGCTACAAACACATCTGTTGACGTCATTCAGCTTTGACCAAAACCAGCAATGGGCGATAAATTACAATTTTTTTTTTTAAATTGTACGGAGGAATCAAAATGTTTTTAGCACCACGGCCTTGCTTGTGTGGCTTCGGCTTTGGGTGGTTTTTAGTCGGCCAAGAAAAAAAGAAACGAAGGGATGAAAGGAAGTGAAAAGCATATCGTATGAAAAAAGCTGCACTGTAATGCACTCAACAAATGTAGTTTAAAAAGACTCATGTTGAAAGGAAGTTTTTTTTTCTCTTTCACTCTTGGAATAAAGTCATCATCGAGTTTAAAGCAGGAAAAAGTGTTTTAACTACCATCTTAATGCTCTTAGGTTCACGTGGTAATTTCCAACAGTACAGCGATAAGGAGGAATTTTAATCCCGTGCATGAAACACGGCACTGAATAAATTCACTCGTTAATTAGATATCAAAGTTTGATTACGAAGCGAAGTGTCTCGGTGGAGTTGTGGAATATTCGGGAGGGTTTGCTCTTGCTTTTCAAAGCGATAATTGTGTTTTTTAACGGCCACTGTATGGGTTTTACGTTGTGGCCATCAATAAATGGTTTGAGGCTCTCCGAGGCAGAATAGTGCTGCATTTTATACAGAGGATGAATACTCAAAAATGAAACACTTTAAAAGTGGACTTGCTAGTGATTGACACCGTATTTAAATTTTGTTTGTTGCGTCATTTATACTATGTTTACATGCACGAAATATTTCGAGTGAGATGAAATATTCTGTGTGCGCAACTATCATGTAAACAGGGATGACAAGGATTACTCGAGTAGTGAATAAGCCCTCGGAAAAGGTAGTTTAATTTGAGTGAACTCGAATTATTTTTATTGCGCATGCGTGCATCTCTTCCAGCACTTCCCCATTGGTCGAAAACCAAAAGTGATCACGAATTATTTTCTGCATGTAAACACAACAATTTGATCTCGAAATATTCGGTGCATGTAAACACAACAATTTGATCTCGAAATATTCGGTGCATGTAAACGTAATGTTCATATAAGCATTAATCTCGATTTACTACAATGGTCATTTAATGTATGCTGCATACAATTTACTGCAATGCTTCTGTACTTTTTGTCCTGCGTTGTGCTGCTATTACGAAATGCCGAAGTTTTGACGACTATATTTTATTCATTCAACGTTTTCGTTTAATTATTTATGTCTTAGTTGATCATGCCAAATAACCTAATTTAAACTAAGTCCTAAACTGACAGTTACATTAGGTTTCGATGAGGTGTTTTTCATTTCTTCCATTTGGTCACACTCGACATGCGGAGTAATTAAGTTGCTAAGTGCTCAGATCAATTGGTTTTTTAAAAAAAGATTTGATTGTGCACTTTTAATCAAGTCTTGCATTCCTTTTGCAGCGAAAGTATTATTTGGCTTTCATTAATTGTTTGTCAGGGTTTTATTTGGTTTCATTAGTTTTATCAGGATTAGATTTTTTGATTTTCTGTTTTTTCATCTTTAACAATTCTTTGCTGACTGCGGCATTTGATCAAGAGCTCTCGATTCTGCAGAGAGCTACTTAGACGAGTCAATTAGGATTTGTTACTGCTTCACATGTCGAAATAGATTCGTTTCTTTCTTATTTTTTTCTTTTTTTGTCGTTTGATTTTACTTTCGAGAAAAATTATTGGGGGAAAGTAAAATTTAATTTTTGTAATGAATAGTTTTTACTTTTGGGCGTCTGCTTGTATTTGACTCAAGGTTTAACGATTTCCTCATGCACGCACCCACATTTCATTGCTTTTTCATCAACCATCAGCAATTGTAAATGACACCATGCCCTTTCGATTGAAATTAAACAGAAGAGCAAACCCGAGCAAATAGATGTGGGAATTTAATAATAAAAGTTTCGACGCTTAATTGTCGCGTTTTAAAGTCGTTATTTTGAATTATTCACTCGTTTTATCCTCTTCTTTCACGCAATTAACCCTGTGGGTTGTAATCAGGTGACATTTTAGGGTTATAAGTGACTTCCGTTCTTTAAAAATTTATTCTATGTGGTTTACAAAAGGGTTGAATTTGCATTTCTAAAGAATTTGATTTAAAATTTTCCATTTTCAATTTTTTTTCGTTTTTTTTTTTTTTAGTATGAATTTAAAGCGAAAGCCATTAAGAAAAAGAAGGTCAACATTCTGGTATCGGTCGAAGGTGTTAAAGTTTCCTTAAGGAAAAAGAAAAAAGTAAATTTGTCGATTTATCATTTTTATTTATTTATTTTTTAAATTTCCTTTTAAATTTTTTATGTTTTTGATTTTATTTTTCAGAAAAATCAGTGGTGGGATGAAAGCCGTCTTGTCGTGATGAGTCATCCAATTTACAGGTTAACATGGATTATTATTTTTTTTTTTAAATTTGATTTGTTTTTAACAAGTAATTAAAATTTGATAGGATTTTCTACGTCTCTCACGACTCTCAGGACCTCAAAATTTTTAGTTACATCGCTAGAGATGGAAGCAGCAACGTGTTTAAATGCAATGTTTTCAAATCGAATAAAAAGGTAAACTTTAATGAATCTTTTTAAGTGCTTCAATCACATTAACGCAAGTGGGAAACCATTAAATAAATGGAGGGAAATAAAAAAAAAGGGAATGAAACAGCTGTTTATTCATTTGAGCAACCCCCAATTTTAAACTTAATGCTTGCAAAGTGTAGGTCAGTGGATTTTTTGATGTCTCGAAATGGTTATTTGGGGCTGAAAATAGTGATTCCCATGTGCGGCTTTGAATCAGACAACACCTTGAAGGATCATCGAGTTTTATTTTTTCGAGGACATTATTCCGACAAAGGGCCAAATTGAATTGGAAATAAAATTGTGGAGGGGGAAAAAGAAAGTTAAATATAAACATAGTCTAAAAATAAAAAAATGTTGCTAAAAAAATTTTCTCTGGTTTCTGTTTGTGTATTTTGAAAGCTTATCTTTTTTTCTCTTCTCCGCTTCTTGACTGAGGTTTAGACTGGAGTGAGATAATGGAAATTTATAGGGGAAATTTGAAAATATAAATTAAATGTTTTAATTATTATTTTATTTTTTTATGTTTTATGTTTTGGTATTCGAAAGGCATTGTGATTGTGATGATAAATCGTGGCCAAAGTTGGAATGTTTTAGTAAAAGGTGCAACGAAAAGAGCGAAATCATTAATCTTGTGCTGGATAAAAGTTGGTGAATGAGACTAAGATGAATTATGACTCAATTGCTTGGCAGCTCAAGCCAACTTTTCACGCAATGCTTTTCAAACTCATATTTTATCATTTGTGTACGGCTGCATCGTTTAAACTCTTTAAAATTAATATTTAAATTAAATATATATATTTTTAGAATGCGAATTTAATTATGAGTAATAATTTAATTTGGAAATGAGTTGCTAAATGTTTTTTTTTATTTTTACCCCATGCACATTTCCATTTTTAGCTTTTTTGTTTCTGCTAATGTTATTCTTCTGGATCGGCTCTCATAAATTTGAATCCTTTGCTTCTTTTTCTACCTGAGTTCATCTCCGTGCCAATCCGAACGAAAGCAGAGGCAGATCTTTGGATGTTGGCATAAGTGAGTGCCAAAACCAAAAATAGTCACAAAGAGGAGAAAGCGAAGCATCTGCGCGCATTCGAGCCCATGTTTTGTGGGTGCAACACCTTGCACTTTTCGCTCGAATGATATATATTTGCTCATTTATTAACTGGAATAGTGGGTAACGAGCTCGTCTAAATATTTGTATATTTTATGTATGCAAGCAGGCCGTAGGGTGTGGTGAGTGATGAAATCTCGTGCTAAAGGATCTATTTTGTCGCTCGACCGCGAGTGAAGATATTTTTCTCCGGTTGGGAAACCGAAGAAGGGAAATTAGAACCTGATGGAAAAATTTGGCCGAGATTCCTTAGTGGAAAATAATTTATTGGCCGGAGTCGGAGTTGTCAGGAATGGAAGTTCATCCCTGACAAAACACGCGACATGTTGACAGTCAAAGAGAAACCTAGAAAGAAATTGTCGTTTCGAGACCCCGAAGTTGATAGAGTTCAAAAAGATTTGCATAGCAATACGATGATGGTCGATGTGGAGCAACATCATCGTCCATCCTTCGTCATCGTTAACGAGACGGCGTTTGATGACGACGACGATGATAATGATGATAATAACGGTGTTTGTGTCGGGGATCGTTCAAAATGGAATAGTTTGGAAAATATCCATTTGGAGGTAGTTAAGTTTGTCCATTTTTAGAATTGATTATTTCTCGCTCTTTTCGTTTCTCACTTGGCTGAGATGTACTTTAAAACGCGTGTCGTCATTCGTATTGATTTTTCCTTCGTTTTGTGTTTCAGAGTCAGGCGATGCGCATAGTCCGCACTGTGGGCCAGGCGTTTGAAGTGGGGCACAAACTGAGTCTTCAACATGCGCAGCAAAATCTCGACACTCAAGAAGACGCGCATAGTGAAAGAAGTAGTGATGCTGCAAGTGACAAAACAAAAACGGGTAAGAACCACTGTGTAAAAACAGATAGAATTGGAAATTTAAAAATCAATTTTTCCAGCCATCTCTGCAGCTGAGCAAACCTCGGATCCAAACAGTTGTGACATTCAAACCGAAGAAATGAATCAAAGCAAAGAAAGGGAGAGAAAAATTGTCCAAAGGCCAACACAACTGGATCCTTTACCCCCACCTCCGGTGAAGGAATCATCGAAAAATTCACCATTGGTAATTGAAAAAGATAGAAGCAAAGATATTTCAAATGTTTATCATATTTTAACAATACAGACGAGCGGCGAGACTTACTCTTCCATGATGGCCGAACCACTTCCTCTCATCGACAGCATCCCTAGTGCAGGATCACCTCTCAGCATGCACCACGAAATCCAACTCCTGCAGGAACGTTTGGAGCAAGAACAACAACAAACCCAAGTGGCGGTAGCGCAAGTCCATCTGCTGCGGGATCAACTGGGTGCCGAGTCTGCTGCACGATTAGAAGCACAAGTAATAAACTAATAACAAATTTGATTTGATTTGTTTTTAATTTTAATTTTAATTTAGGCTCGAAATCATCAGTTGTTGGTTCAAAACAAAGATTTACTGAACCATATTCAGCTGTTAATCCAACATATCCAAGACTTGGAAACCCAGTTGCCAGTAGGTCAAGCGAGTGTAGCCTATCAAGAAATAGGACGTGTACTTAATGTAAAATGCGCTGTTATTAAACAATTTGAATTTTCCATTCTAACCACAAATAAAAGTATTGACGTTGATTTTCTATTACGTTTTTTTTAAAGCTGCCTGTATTGTGCGAACCCACTACACCTGCCTCAGCACCTGCTGCACTTCCAGATTTTCAAGAACTCCGGTCCAACTGCATTCCTGATCAATCACATTACACCAACCTAGGGTCCACCAATCCGCAACTGGCTTCCCCGACACGCATTATAGGCCCAGTTTTCACTTATGCTCACAGTTACGGTGCACCTGTAGCTTGCAACCCCTCTGTAATGACGACAAATCCACGATTAATTAATGGTGGTTTAACCACCACGTACACGACGCAGCGGTTATCACCGCTCACCAGCTTGCTACTTCCGCCCCCGGGAAGCCGGAGCCCTTCGCAAGCTCCCTCGCAAACTCCATCGCCGCAACCTTGTGAGCAGAGAAACGTCAAATTAGACTCGAATGTACAAAATAACGTTCCTCCCGTGCCAAAGCTGAACCCGCCTCCGCAGAAAAGGAGAGTTTCACCGCAGGCGAGGTCGCCCGTTAGCGGAGGCCAAGAGATTATAAGCCCGGGATCCACCAATACGTCCAGTACTAGCAACAATTCATTGAGTTCGAATGACTCGTTGGCTAAACAGAGACTGGAGGCAGCTGAAACTGGTAATTTAAGTGATAATAGATTAGGGATCACTAGACAGACATTGATGGAACTTGGTGAGCTTACTCTGAACGACCGCCAGCCAATCAGGAAAACTCTGTCCAGTAATGGGCCTTATTCGGGTCCGTTAAGGACAGGGAGTGCATATGTCACATCTCCGAGCGACGAAGAAAGATTGGCGAGGTTGCAAAGAGCAGCGTGGACGAGGCATACTTATGGCAAGTGAAGTTAAGGCCTTAGCGTTATCTATTGGAACTCATTGAAATTGTTTTTCTTTTTTTTCTTTTTTTTTTTTGAAAAAAAAGTGTGTTTCAATCGATATTGTGGTTGATACTGTGATTTTTGAGGCAGCTGTAAATTTTATTTTTAAATTACTTTTTTAATATTTTTTGTTTCGTTTTGTTTAATTTTTCAAGTAAAGATATTGATGGTTGTAACTAAATAATGGATATGTTTTTAAGGTTAATTTCAACGTTAGCTCTTGATGTAATTAATAATTTTTATTGGTTAAGCTGCCGATTTTAATAAATAAATAAAAAGTTGTATTTTATTTTAAAAACGGTAATGGATCAGTTACAATAATAAAATACCAAATTTGAATAGAGTTACATGGTTCCACCTTGCTGCTATAACTAAGCGCTTTAATCAGAATAGAAGTGGACAAATAGTGTGGTTAGTAGTATCTTGAAAGTCTAGTTTGATTGCAATTGTGAAATCCTCGAAGGTATCTTTACTCTTAAAAATACTTCAGCATGGGCGTCGTTAAAGTTAATTCTTTTTAATGTTGCAGCTTCTTTTCACTAGGTAGAAACATATGTGGCAGAGGAAGTTGTCAGTTGTCAAACTTCGAAAAGTTTCTATGGTTTTTGATTAGCTAGGCTGATTAGTCTGCATGCCAATTAATAGTTTGCATACCAGTATTGTTTTTTTTTTTTGTTACTTTTCTTTGAGTTAAGTTTTTGTCATTCGATGGAGGACAAAGATGTTATGGATTTACTAGGGTGAGTGAATTATTTTTACTATTTTATGCTTTGTGCTCCTATTTAATTGTAGTTTGTTTCATTTAAGGTACAGCCTTGGACATAAAAATTGTCCCATTCCAGCTTGAAGCTCACCTGCAGAATGAGCGTTTTCGGCTGTATCCACCGGGTAGTGCAAAAACTGACTGAAAAGTTGTGACAAATTGATATTTAAATGATCTCGTAGAGCGTCGTTATATGTTTATTTTGCGCCTTATGTTGCAATTTTTATCACCAGATGACAACTCGCACAAAGCTGACGTCTTTTCGAAAAATTTCTGGGATACGAGGAAATCTGGTTTGTATTTTTTTTCTTGCCTAATAAAATGATTTCTCCATTCAATTGTTGTGTCACACTGAATTAATTATTTACATATTTACGGAAATAGAAATATTTATTCCATTTTAAAATAGTTTGTGTTAAGATATAGTTCATGAAATTCTGTTATGTTATTATACAGGGTGTCCCAAAAGTCTGAACCATCCTAAATATTTTATGAGCAATTGCATCTAGGCCAACTTTGATGAAGTAACCATATAGGAAGTTGGGTGAGAGCAATCCAATGATGTCATCAAATTTGACCTTGAAAGCCATTTTTAAGGTCATTCATTTGCTAACTTCTAAACTAATCAGCTGAGAGCAAAATTTCCAATTAGAAAGTTGTAGAGAATGGCCTAATTAGTCTAGAACTGTTCTTAAAAAAGTTATCTCTTACTGAAAAGTTTTGAGAAAAAAAGGTTTGAAATGTTAGTCTACTCAGCTTTGTAACCTAAAACTATTATGTGGAATGTATTTCCAAAATAAATTATTTTTTTTCTTTTCTTTTGTGTTTCCTCTCTTCCACTTACAAGTATGACCCAATAAAGTGTCCTAATTGAGGATTAGCTTGGTTCCCTCAATAGTTTTAGGTTACAAAGCTGAGTTACAAAGCTGACTTGTGAGTTGACTAACATTTCAAATATTTTTTTCTCAAAACTTTTCAGTAGGAGATAACTTTTTTAAGAACAGTTCTAGGCTAATTAGGCGATGCTCTACAACTTTCTAATTGGAAAATTTTCTTTAACCTGATTGGTTTAGAAGTTAGCAAGTGAATGACCTTGAAAATGGCTTTTAAGGTCAAATTTGATAACATCATTGGATTGCTCTCACCCAACTTCCTATATGATCGCTTTATCAAAGTTTGCCTAGATGCAATTGCTAACGAAATATTTAGGGTGGTTCAGACTTTTGGGACACCCTGTATATGCTATTTACAAGAAAATATGCTATTTAAACAAAATTTACAAAGCTTTCAGTGCTTCACACATCATCCTAATTCTTCTTTAGCCTTGCCCGTGTTTTTCGGCATCTTGCGATTAGTCGAATCTTCGATACCTGCTACTTTAGTTGTCTATAAAAATAAAAACACAAATTAATCCAACCAATATTCCTCAAAAACAAAAACGTTCAAGTTGACAAACCTGTCTGACATACACTTTTGATGTCAGCACCAGTTCGTGGTATATCATCAATCGAGGCACCGATCAATCACCGATCAATCAGAAATTTGGCCATTCGATGACCGACTGAAGTCACATTCCCATAAACGTTTATGGCTTTCAAAGCGTAGAGCTGCTCCCTTGCCAATACCTACACAAATAAAAACATTGTAAAAGAAATCACAAAAAAATCAGTAATATTAGAATTATTTACTACGGTTTCATGTGGCGGAGGATCGGGAAAGTCGAAATCTATCAAATCGTTTATTTCCAAAGTCATCAACATGAGAACAACGTTCTGTTAATAACTTTTGGCATGATTCTATCTCCTCTTGATCTCTTAAAAATACCAAAATGTCGCCTGACGGTTTTGTATTGTGGATTTGCAGAATGGCTACTACACAAGCAATTAAATAATCTGCTTCAGGAGCTTGTGAATAAATAAAATCAAGCATAAAAAAAAATAAAAAAAAAATAATTTTAAATATTTTAACTAGGATATACCAGTTACCTTTGTGAAGTAGATGTCGACAGGAAACATTTCACGTATTCGTAAAAGAGGCGCATCACAAAAAAACTAGGAAAATAAATAAAATGCAGTATAGTTTTTAAACTGATCAACAGCCAGTTAATTTTAATTGAATTACCCTAGAGAATAATTCTGCTGCTTCTAATGTACTACTTGAAATTAATAGTTTTAAGACTGGTCGCAACATCGCGATACGTTTAACCAATGCAAAAAGAATGTCCGTGTGCAATGTTCTTTCTTCAGCTCCGTCTAACATAACGACACTATAGTTTGACAATTTGGTTGACAAATCGAATTCGCCCAGAATTTCTCTTACTTGTTAATAACATTTCGTCCGTCATGTATTTAATAATGGTTCGTTCCGATGTGCAGTCTTCAAAACGGGTACTATATCCAATCTAAAACATACAATTAAATCAATGAAAGTTAAAATCGAATAGGAAATTAAGCTTTATACCTCGATTCCTAACTCCACGTCCATTTCAATTGCAGCACGAGACGCCAATGCTCTCAGCAGTGACACGACTTGGTTGCCTGCAACATATTTTCAAATTCTTCTTTGTATAATCCTGGAAAATAAACAAATAGTTATAAATAAATGAATTAAAATTGTAAAAGGATTTCTTTTACAGCTTCGTGCAAGTATTTTAGTATCATTGTCGTTTCCCTCGAGCCGGTTTCCCCTGCGATAATCAAAACTTGGTGTTTTTCAATGGCCTCTAATAAACCGTCTTTAAATGGAAATATCTGTAAGCTTCTTTTGGTTTCTTCTCGTGACATTTTATTCTTTTCGTTATCAGATAACGCCCGAATTTCCTGCTAATTAAAACAAAAAAATTAATTAAAATTAATTTACGTAAAAAAAAATATATATATACTGTATATTATTTTTACTTCTTCCTGTCTGTTTCCAGGCAACGCCAAACTTTTGACAAATTCAATTTTAGCTTCGAGAATATTCTCGCAATCTTTAGCCTAAAAAATGAAAATGAAAAGTAAAACAGCGTGACTCGTCAATTTTTTTACTTACATTAAAATCTCTGTGTTTTTCTTTGCCCCAATCAACTAAGAAGTCGTCATCTTCCAACCCGGTGGTGGTTACTCTGCCGCCTTCGGCCATTGAGTTGGAATATTGTCGGGTTTTTTACTTCTTGATCCACGGAGGTTCAGGGTCAGTTATAAACACCTTGAGTTATAAACTCATGAACGAACGACGTCTACCATTGTTGTGACAACTACAGCAATGCCAATTGGGTAGTGCAGACGTCAAAACAACCATGGATTTCGAGTGGCTTACCGGTATTATAAAGCGCTACAAATAGTTTCGATTTTTATTTTATTAAATATGTTTGTGGTAGCTAATGCACACTAAAAACTGTTGGATTTTAAAATATGATCTTTTTGGTACCCTATTTATGACATAACATGTCCCATCGTTATATGATACGGATTTGCTTCCATACACAGGAACCAATCGGAACCCACCACCAACTTACGTATCTACAGATCTCAGTCCCAAAACGAGAGTAAACATCCTAGTGACTGCTAGCACGTCGTCGTGACTTCTGGAATGAGAGTCTTTATCGAAGTGACTGCATGACTAAACACTTGGTTTTTTAGTTTGTCGAAATTTCAATATTTAAAACTAGGAAGGACAAAAATTTAAATATTCGAATTTCAGATTTATTTTTCATTTTTTATTTTCATTTTTTCATTTTCTAAAAATGAAAAACCAAGTTACTCACCATAATGAATCACGACGTGTTTATCCTCTTTCGAGCCGGAACAACGAATGGCAAAAACTTTGCTCAAAGAGACGTGAAAAAAAATATGCAAAGCAGCATTGGCGTGCAAGCCAATCAAAAACCGTACAAACTTCTAGAAACGTCTACATCCGGCCCCACGTGTACAGTACACCTAAAGGTTTCTTTGGCTTGTGATTGGCTGTGATTGCCAAGATTAGTTTGCATATTCTTTAGCCAACTTCTAATCGGTGAAATTAAACTGAGCCAAAATAAAATAATATTTTAAATAAAGAAATAATTCGGTTGTGACTTTTGGGCTCAGTTACGATGCCGCATTAATTTTTATACCATTAATTATAATGCAATACAATTACCATACTCACCATTTCATTTATTAAAATAATCTTCATCTTTTACCTCTAATAGAGGTAAAATTCTGCTCCCATCTGTTACGATTTCAACAATAATAAAAAAGACTCCAGTTAACTGAGAATTCGAACAGCTTTTAGTTTAGATTTTGCTAAGTTTTATCTGCTTGGCTCAATTTTGCACAATTATCCAATTGCTTCATTTTTAATTTAGCCCAAACAAACTGGTTAGTCAATCCAATTATATCCGGAGCAGCAATGGCAGCAGCTTCAGGAAACAAAACTGTTGTACAACCAAGACCTAAAATTAAAATATTTTATAATTCTGCCTGATGGAAGTCTTAAAGACGACCAAATATCATGAGCACCCCAGTTATTATCCACTGGAGGACAATTGATGACGGGGAATTGCGTGTTCCCGTATAACAGTGGTCCTAATCCATTACTTCTACCAGCGACAGCAGTAAAATACAATAGAAATTCCTAACGCTAAAAAAAACAACTTGTAGATGAAATTTTGAATAAAAATGTCGGCAACAATTTGAAGAGTTTCTGCTGTGCTTTTATGAGCAGATGTTACCCTAATTTCACAAGAAATACTAAACGATTTACAAGTATCTCTGATTTTTTTGCACAGTGAGTTTTGTCTACGGGAGATCTCGTCAAAATGACTACGAGTGATTGATTTTGTGGATTCGACATAGCCTGATTAAAACATAAATTAAAAACATTTTTTTTTTCACATGAACAATTTCAGTTTACGCTTAATTTCACCACTAATCCAAGCAAAATTTGACTTCACTTTCTGCAAATCTTCAGTGATTTAAAGAATTTTATTTATTAACATTTGAGAATTTGTTTGTAAATGTTTTTTGATGGTAGATACGATCCAGAAAAAAACCGTGTAAAAAAGTAACTTATATAGCTGCATTCAAAAAGTCGTGTTATAAGTGTTGTAGGTGTTTGTGCTTTTGTTGTTTGACGTTAAAAGACACAAACAAACATGCAAACACCAAATACACGACTTTTGAATGCAGCTACTGTGCACTTTATAAAAATCTTTATAAAAACCGTGTTAAATCAAAACTGTGGAAAAACAGAATTGGATGTAGTTTTAAACTTTGAAATTTAAAATTGTTATGGTTTGCGCCTGCGCACTGATTTGCATGGTCTTTAGCTGTCACCTGTTGAGGTAAAGCTTCAACTAGTAAATAAAAAATTCAATTTAACTACGCTCTAATAAAGGATATAAATAGTTGCTAAGAAATTTCTTGATGCAACCTTGCGATAAGAGGAAGACGATAACCACGAGTTGTTTAAGCAACTATATTCAATATTCCAATATTCGAAAAAGTTTCTATCTATATTTAATTATACCCTTACAATACTTAACCTTTTGTCAACAAAATCTGTGATTGCGTCTTTTACCCCTCTATTGTCTTAAAATAAATTAAATAAATAAAAATAAATAAATCAATTATAATTTTCGATTTTAAAATTCAAACAGAGAAAGCCATTCCTGACGGCAGATGTAATCTGTACGTTTCCACATTCCTGCACTAAAGTTCAATATCAAACAAAAAACTTTTCACATTTTGCATTATTACTTGTCGGAAATTCGTGCAAAATAAAAAACAGGAAATGTCCATATAAAAAAAAAGCATTCATTCAATCTTCAGTTGAACATAAAACCATAATTTCAATACTTGTTACAAAACATTCACACTGTGAACGCAGCAGCAACTTCAACCAAAAATTTCAGGTACAAACACTTTGTTCTCTTTGAGTTATAATGAAAATTTAAAATACTTCACTTTTCAGAAGTTTTTAACACAACCTATAATGAAGTACATTTTCTATGCAATCTTGGCTGTTTTAGTCACTGTCCAGGTAGTTGATTGCAGCAAATTGAATTTTTTCCTGGGCAAAAAGAACCTAAAAGAGTCTATGCTCGAAGGAATGGAAATGGTTCAAAATATTATCTTTGACATTGTTGAAGATGGTCTGCAAAAGAACCCAAAAGCTTACGAGATGTTGAAGGAACCTTTCAAAGAAATCAAGAAAAACATTAAAGCCAACATGAAAGCCATCCACACTTTCACAATTGAGACTTCATTCTGGACCATTAAAAACTTCGCTGAATATGGTCAAGTAATGTGGTCAATGCACGGAAAAAATATTCTTAATGGAAAATTCGACCACAAAAGCGCTTATCATGGAATCATGAACTTGCTCAAACAAACCGAACAATTTTTTGCTGTACAAGGACTCGGTCTTAAGCCAAGAATTCAAAATAATCTTGATTAAAATGAAACAATATCATTGTAATATGTATCATTTATATTTGCTTGTATTTCCACGGTAATAAATCGAGACTTATAAACAAGCTGTTACAGATTTTGCTTTCCTGCCTTACATGAATGTAAATTTTATTTACAAGACATTACAATCCGGTAAACTTTTAATTTTAATTAATTCAAAATTACGGATGGATTGGACTCCATTTATTTTGCTTTTTCATCAATATTTGCCGCCGGTAAGCAGTTTCAGCACTGGAATCCCAGTTATAATTTTCTATTCCCGTTAGGAAATAACCTTGAGCCGCGTTATCTCCGTAGCCTGGACCATTATAAATAGTTGCCTTTTCACTGTCAGAAACTTTCAAGTCGGTGATGCAACCAGTTACGCAGCTTGTCACATTCTGTTGGTAACTCTGCATCTCTAATGCGTGTTGTTTAATTATCAGGTTTTGGGCGCTTAGTTCTTGCTTCGTTGTTTCCTTAAAACTGGTCTGCTCTTTCATGAACTGTTTGTATTCAACCAATTCAGCTTGCAATGCACTTACAGTGCTTTGTAATAGAATAAAACTACTTTCTTTAGCCTCGAACCTTTTTATAACTAGACCTAAGTGTTCAACAGTTGCTGCTAATGCCTTGTGACGGTTACACTGTCATGCACTTTGTTAGTATAGGACGATTACTTCACCAATAGATGGCGCTGATGCGTTTTAGCGGTAAATTCAAATTTCGACAATTTTTGAGTGAATAAAATATAAATTACTATTTATATTTTATTCCACTGCGACTTTAGACACTTTTAAATACTTTTGGATGTTTAAATATTAGTTGATTTATTTGTCACATAATTCTATTGAATTATGTGCAAACTCTACACCTGGTGAAGTCACCCCCCATCACCCACTGTGAGTTGGACTCCTTTTGGATTATAGTCAAAGGGACTTAATCCAAAATGTGTCCTGCGTATCCAGTTCCTGTAGTGGACCTAGTAGAAGACTATGTCCTGAGTATCCACTTCCTATGATCTGGGATTGGATGGATTTGACTGCCCAGTGATCCCATTGGATCACTGAACAGCTATTCTCCTCACCGAGTATATATCCCCCTGCAAAACGGATATAGCTCGCTCTTGTTCTGTTTTTGTTTGATACTGATATTACTTGAGCACATATTATACTTCTCTGCGTTCCGACAATCCGTTGTAGAAATACTTTGTATTTAGTGTAAGTATCTAGAGTGGGTAGAAGACTCACAGACACACTGCCCGCCTCTTCATGCCAACATTCCGTTGTAGAAATGTTGTAACTAGAGTGAGTAATTCACAGACACATTTAAGTGTAGTATCTAGAGTGGGGTACAACCCACAGACGCACTCCCTCCAGCTTCATGCCAACATTCCGTTGTAGAGTGCAGAATCTAGAGTGGAGTAAAATTCACAGACGCATTGGTAATGTAGAATCTAGAGTGGAGTATTTATATTTCACAGACGCATTATCAGAGTAATCGACGCGGAGTAATTTCCCGGTTACTCTCCCGCCAGCCAGGACCGAGTGGAGTAATTTCCCGGCGATGGATAACCTTTCCTGCGAGATATTTCGATTCAATTCGTTATTGGTTTGACGGAACATTTAAGTCTAACTTAGATGTTGATTGCACTCGGGGCAAAAAATAGCTCGGCGCTATTTTAATATATTTTACTTATTTTCATAGTTTTAGTTAAGTTTGTGACTATAAAATATCATGATCAATTCCATAGAATTAATATGAATATTTATTCTCACATTGTTACATCTCGCAATAATTATTGATTACAATAATTATCTGCGACGCGATGTGTGTGACGATACAGAAAAGTCAACCGCACCTCTCGGATATAACCCACCCAGCCTAACCATTTACACGCCTTTTAGAACCAAACCCCGGACCATTTAGAAGCCAAAGCCATTCATAGATGACATCTTTTACGTCACAGTAATAAGACCGTTACAAATTCTTATTGCATGACTGAAGCCTTCAAATGATATTATTTCAGGGCTTTTGCCAAATAACTGTATAGTTTAACTTATCGTCATTTTAGCCACTTGTAGGCATAGTATTTATATAAGGTTCAAACCGGAATAAATGTTATATGTTTTGAGAAAACATCAGGTTTGCATATTTTACATTTTCACACGGATAGTTCACACTTTAGTTTAGCAATTGCTATCTCCAGAAGGTAATCGTCACACGTGGAGGTTCCACCGAGATAGGTTGCATTTTATTGAAGTGAACTCTGTGATCAAGTGTAAAATTGAAAAATGAATTTTTTGATTATTTTATGTAGATATTATAATTAGAAAATTTCCGATTTTTCTCTATAAATTTACTATGAAATATCCATTTGTTTTCAAAAAATTCTCATTATCTTTTGGAAATATCTGAATTCGAATTTTTGGATTATTTTGAAAACTCATTATAATTCCGAATTTCCTACAAAAAAATCTATTTTGATTTTCCCAGAATATTCGGCTATATTCTGAAAAATTGCGAAACCTTGAATTTCGATCAAAAACGAATTTGACTAGAAATTCTGCTGACTAAAAAATAAAAAGTTAAAATATTTTATGTTACTGGTTAAAAACTTGACTAGTTTTCTATTGTTCTGTCAATGTTAGGAATTATGATTTTTTAATCCCTGACAAGGTAAAGAATGTGACAAAGAGAACCACTCACGATGCAGCTCGGAGTAGGTCATCCAGATGTGACATTGTTGAGAATTTCGGATTAGAAATTATCAGGAATTTTTCAACATCGCCAATCACAGCAGACTGTCTTGACAAAGGAGATTTTCCGGAAGCTAGTTTGACAACCAATATTCAGCCACACTTGCTTTTCGACAGTGCGACCATCCAGTTGTGCCTTTGTGACCAGTGCCCGTTTGGACCATTCTTGACCACGCAATAGGACAGTTTTTCCGAAGCCACTTCAGTTTCAGCAGCTAAGGTTGTATTTTTTCAAATTATTTCTTAGTTTAATATTAAGCGTGTTACATTTACGCTAGTTCAGTTAAAGTTTATTTTTTCTTTTGTACGTGTATTTCTTTGAGTATTATGGCCCGTAGACCTGTAAGAGTTCGTGGAACACGAGGAAATCGTGGAGCACGACGACGTGGTGGTATGTGTGAAACACCAAGAGGAATTGTGGAGTCTGATCTAGAAAGCCAGGGGGAAGAAAATGTTCCTAGAGACGTTTCCAACCCAGGTAGTTCTCGAACGGATCCACTATCAGTCCCGCATGATTTAGAGGTTTACTGTCGCCATTACCAATTGGAAGTGACGCAGTTTTCCTCTCTGTGTGAAGCTCAACAATACACGGCGAATAATCATCACGAGAGAAATCGTGTAATTACTCCCGATGTAGTTGTAACCAACGAACGAAGTGTTTCTGTAGATCGAACTGGCCCTCGTTCGCCGGCCACATATCGCTACCAGCAATTGCCTGGATGGCGAATGAATGTTGCTCGTGACGACAATGGGCAGTTAAATTCTTCACTATCTGTTCAACCTTTGATTCAGTTACCAACTAGTTCTTGGCGATCGAATTCGGCCGAAAGAATGGGAAATTCCGGACAAGGAAATATTTCTGCGCCAATTTCCCGAAATTTACCAAGTGCGACGGCTGTAAATAATATTTTACCCGCTCCCACTGGGAATTTGAATGATTCTTTCAGAGTTCCACAGCCTCGAACTAATCTGTCGGTCCAACCAAGGGGGAGAAATGAAAATTATCAAAATTTTCAATCTCACACCCAATCTGATGGAGATTTTAGGAATTATAGAAATTCCCGCTCTCAAGGTGGACGAGCTCCGCCGAGAAATCAACGATTTCCCGGAGCTCCTGGTGACCCTCGTGACTCCGATCCTAACTCGAGTAGTGACGAATCTCACGCTGGTGGAGGGGGAAATTATAACAATAATTTCCACCGACGTAATAATTCTCGTTCTCCACCGCCACCTGATAGACATCAAAATTTTCAAGGAGGGCCAAATCCGCCACTCAGAGACCAAGAAAGTCGGTCTACACCCAATTCGAACTCTGCTTCTAATTTGTCAGACGAAAACGTAAAACAAATTATTCAGGGTTTGGTTGGTCAGATTCGAAGCCCGAGTAATCCCAGTCAGAATTTTGGAAAAGGAATCGAGATTCCTATTTTTGACGGGAAACAGACAGAGGTTGCGCGATTCCTTGAAATCGTCAAAGCTGTCGCACTCGGGAAAGGCATCCCTTTAGACGACATGGTACACACTGCTGTACCTGGACGACTATTAGGCCATGCACAACGTTGGTTCCATAAGCAACGCCATACTTTTAACAGTTGGCGAACTTTCGAAGCCTCTTTTCTCGATTGTTTCGACCTCGTTCCACTTACAAGAGAAAGGCGACTTCTTAATGTAAAACAACGAGCCGACGAGTCACTTTATAGTTTTCTTCTGCGTTATACGCAAGAACAAGGTGAAGTGCCGCCAGGTGATAAAACTGGACGTGCGCAATTATTCGACAATCTAACTCAAGAAAGTTTCACGGCGTTATGTACACAAGGAATGTATGGTAACTTTACAGTAGATGACATTCTACAATATGTAGGAGCAAATCGCTCTAAGTTTGAAAGTTCTCAACTTGCAGCAAAATTGGAGTACGATAATCGAGAGAATCATCCTACTCCCAAACTTCACGAAAAATCTAAGATTTTTCCATCTAAAACTTCACTACGTTTAACGCAAACTCAAGATGAAGTTGAAAATGAAGACGAGTCGGAAAATGACGACTCAACTGACGATGGTTCAATGGAGCGATTATTTGCCGCCCAGTATGAAAAGACTACTGGAAAATGCTTTTTCTGTCACGAGCCTGGACATTTTAAAAGAGAATGTCCCGCCCTTGCCAAAAAATTAGCAGGGAAAACAGACTCGTTAAATTCAAATAAAAGATTTAACCACTCTGCTCCCAACCCCGAGTTTAAACGACCCAAACAAAATTGGGTTACGTCAGAAACTTTAGACTCCAAATTTACTGACTTCCAGAAAAACATGGTTGACCTGTTAATTAAGCATTTACCAGCAGCCACTGAGTCAGTCACTCCCGACGAGACAAAAAACTGATTCAGGGGGTTGTTCAAGTTGCCCAACCCCCGCTTAAAGAGTTGTTTCCTTTCTCGGAATTGTCAAATGATTTATTTTTACGAAAAGATGAATTTAAATTAAGACATAAGCCTAGTCATCTCACAGTACCTTATGTCGATGATTCGAAGAATAAACCACCATCGTTGGTCATTTCTTACGAAGCAGTACCTGTCTGTCGAAAGACTAGCAGCTCTACTGGCGGTGTCGATGAAAATTTAAAAGTCATGACAGACCAACTAGAAAATTTGAGTATTTTCAGTGGAAGCTGGAATGCACCCAAGAAACCGCTTGTACCCAAGGTTTTCAAGTTAAGAAAACTTCTTAAACTTGAAAAATGGAACAAGAAAGAACGAAAAGTATTGCTTGGCAAACTTTGCAATAGCAAATTAATTAATGGTGGCAAAGATGATCCGCGTATGAATGTCCAAATTGGAGGTTTGGATTACAACGCACTAATGGACTCTGGAGCCACCCAATGTTTTATTGGAGTACAACTCCTCTCAAACACGGAAATTCCGGTGGAATTCATACAAGAATGTCCCCGGGGAATGCGTGTCTGCGCGGTCGGAATAGATCACCGACCTATCGGTCAAGTTTGTCTTTGTGTCAAATGGGCCGATAAAAGGAGAGTTACACCTACGACCTTCATAATTCTACACAAGAATGTATGTGGGTTGATTTTGGGTCACAATTTTATGCGTAGAACGGGGATAAACCCTAATCCCCGACGAGCAGTGTTCACCTGTGATGACATGCCCGGATGGACAGCCCCGTACGAGACCACTGAACTTAACTGTTGCTTAGCAAGCATTAAGACTTTGGGTCTCCAAGGTGAAGGAACTCCCACTTCACCGGACTGGGCAGAAAAACTCGTCGAAGGCTGCAACAGTTCGGCGGAAGAAAAACAGTTACTCGTAAACGTTCTTGTACAATTAAAAAACGTATTTCGAGACCAATTGGGCTGTACGAAGGTTGCCAAGCACAGCATCAAGTTTAAACCTGGTGCTACTTGGAAACACCAGCCGTATAGAATGTACAATCCGGCCAAGAAGGCGATTATGACGGAATTGGTCGAGGAGTTAGAGGCCGATGGGTTAATCGAACCTGCCACTGGCCCTTATATAAGTCACCCCGTCATAGTGGCTAAACCCGGCGGGAAGTATCGATTATGTATCGACTACCGCTGGTTGAATGCGATCACAGAAGTTGATGCAATTCAAATGCCAAGTATTGACCTATTAATTCACCATACTAATCAGGCCAAGTACTTTACATCCATTGATTTAACTAAAGGTTATCATCAAATGGAAATGGAGGAGGAGGATAAGAGTAAAACTGCTTTTTACACCCCAAAAGGCAAATTTCAATTCAAGAGACTGCCATTTGGTCTTTGTAATGCACCTAGCTCTTTTCAACACCTCATGACTACCGTATTGGGTGACTCTTTATATAAACACGCTCTGGTCTACTTAGACGATATAATTATTTTTTCCGACACATGGGAAAATCATTTATTACATATTAAAGACGTACTTGAGAAGTTGGATGCCGCGAATCTAACTATCAATAAAGACAAGTCAAAATTTGGTCGAACATCATTACGATTTTTAGGCCATTTAATTTCGGAGGGATCTCTTCTTCCAGACCCTGACAAAGTCTCGGCTGTAAGGAATTTTCCCAAACCGACTTGCTCTAAAGACATTCAAAGATTTGTAGGACTTGCGAATTTTTTCCGAAAATTTATTCCTAACATCGCAAATATTGCTCGTCCATTGACCAATATTATGCATGATCAAGCAAAGTTTGTGTGGGATGATCCACAAACAACTGCATTCGAAACTATCAAAGATATTTTGTGTGACAAGGACCAAGCCCTTCTCCACATGCCAGATATGAATAAGCCTTTTGTCATTTTGACAGATGCTTCTCATTCAGGCTTAGGTGCAGTACTCTGCCAAGATGTCGAGTTATTCTGTGAAAAGAAACAGAAATTAATTATGGTCCCAAAAGCAGTCGCGTACGCCAGTCGAGTGTTACACGGGGCCGAAGTAAGGTATTCTACGCCGGAATTGGAGTGTTTGGCCGTTGTATGGGCAATCGAAAGATTTCGCCCTTATATTGAATACACGACTTTCACTCTCGAGTCCGATGCTAAGGCCCTTAGCTGGTTGATGAGTACGCCGGAACCATCGGGAAGGTTTGGTCGTTGGGCCGTCAAAATACAATGTGGCGCGTTTAAAATTATTTTTAGACGCGGTGCAATGAACCAAGTAGCGGACGCATTATCACGCGCTCCACTGTCTGCACTAGACACTCCGGATTATGATTATATCGAACCAGAGGAGATCACCCATTTCTATCCAACTTGGAATGGAAACAGGTGTGCATCTTTACAAGTGACGGAAACTGAGCGCAAACATTTTCTTACAAATGTTGGCCTTAGTTTAGACTTTTTCTCAGAATCATATAATCCAGTTAGATTTCATGATTCTGGAGAAAAGGGGGAGGAAGAAGGATGTACAAGAGAAAATTGCAGACATATAGATGTCCACAATTGTAATCACGAAAATGTACACACTGCGCTAACAGATATCCTAAAAGTAGTTCCGCCGACGCGAGACGAAATTATCGAAGCGCAGCTTAAAGATCCAGCATGTAGTAAAATCCTTGTTTACCTAAAAGGAGACGAAAAATTAAAAAATCGTATCACGGATAAACATTGGTTAAATGCGATTCGTGGCTACACTCTCGACGAACCGGAAGAAAATAAAGGTGTTATGCTAATTTATTTTGCTCCGACCGATGAGGAAGAGTTAAACGACTCTGGCAACGGGTTTAAGGCGGTAATTCCACGCTCTCTCGTGAGACGTGCATTATTCGCATGCCATGGCCACCCACTTACAGGACACGCTGGCATGAGTAAAACCCTAGATAGAGCAAAGAAGATGTATTTCTGGCCTAGAATGAGCAAAGACACTCGAAACTACGTTCGCAGTTGCACTCATTGCCAACAATACAAACCTAGCCAACACCAAAAGCATCGGGCAAGCTATACACCTCACAACATGACCAACCCGTGGGAGACTGTAAGCATTGACCTGATGGGACCAAAACCAGCCGGTCGTTCACAATTAAAATGGATTTTAGTAATCATTGATAATTGTACAAAATGGATTGAAGTCTTCCCACTAGCGACTGCATCAAGTGAATGCATCGTTAATAAAATGAGCGAAGTTTTCCACCGTTGGGGATATCCAAAAAAGATAATCTCCGACAACGGCAAACAATTCGTGTCAGCAATATTTAATGATTTTTGTCGAAAAAATCACGTAGATATTGCTCACATTAGCCCATATCACGCTGCCGCTAATATTACAGAGCGGGCTAACAGGACTTTAAAAATGATGTTAGCTTTATACTCGGACATTCACTCTCACTGGCCAAAATATTTAAATTCTTTTGCCTTTGCGATGCGCACCGCTAAGTCCGAGGCAACAAATTGTTCTCCGATGATTCTTAATACAGGAAGAATCGTTCCTTTGCCATTTGACCCGCGTATTACTAAACACGCCATCAAATTCGACAAAGAGAATCCCGAAGCCTACGTCTACAGCATTTTAGACGTAATTAGACGTGCACACAGCGAAATGCATCGGAAAATTCAATCGAATTACGAAAAGCATGATCGACTACATAAAGACAAATATTATATTTGTCAATTTGCCAAAGGAGATCTCGTGTGGAAAGCCACACATATTTTATCAAATAAAGATAAAGGGATTTCGGCAGGATTCGCTGAGAAACGTGATGGACCTTGGGAAATTACGGCTGTTCTTGGCGGAGGTTCCTACACACTACGTAAGCTTTCTGATAACACGAAAGCAAAAGCGATCAACATACAGGATTTAATGCCTTATATCCCAAGTTACCCGATTGAGGAATGGACATTAGATCAGAAAGTCGGTACCAACGAGTCACACCCGACTCCAGATTGGATGGCAGGTCAGGTTATTAATTCTCCAGAATTAATAAATGAACCTGTGTCCATGGAAACAGAGGATTTAGTTGAAGAGAAAGAGGAGGAAACTTCTCAGATTTCTTCTAAAGAGGACGAAACTCCTCAAAATTCATCCAAAAAGAGGAAAAGATTTCCATCTCCCGTTCGACAGTCTAAACGTAGACCCAAGCCGAACACAAAATACGTGACCGATTTTGTACAACTCATAAATTGTTTAAAACAAGTCAAGTTGGGTTAAAAAACACAATATATTGAAAATATTTTATTTTAAAATAAATATTTCCAATCATATTCACGAAGGATTGTTAAATTTTATTAATCATTTGTTTGGTACAAGAGTTTGATGTTAGTTTAAGTTATCGCCTTTTCTTGATGCAGTTGTAAGTCCACCTGTAAAGAGAGATGGAAGTTATTATTGATAATTGAAAGTTTTATAACCTTAATAAATATTTTTTGAAGCATTTGATTAAGAAATACTCTTTATTTATACTATTAAGATATAAAATAAAGGTTTTTGCTTACCAAGGATTACAGCTCGAGTCCCCTAGATGACAGTGTGGTCTTGATCCTCAAGATATTCGGAATAAATAGTATGTTAATACAGGTATTAACATATATTTAAGGGGGACTTGTGACGGTTACACTGTCATGCACTTTGTTAGTATAGGACGATTACTTCACCAATAGATGGCGCTGATGCGTTTTAGCGGTAAATTCAAATTTCGACAATTTTTGAGTGAATAAAATATAAATTACTATTTATATTTTATTCCACTGCGACTTTAGACACTTTTAAATACTTTTGGATGTTTAAATATTAGTTGATTTATTTGTCACATAATTCTATTGAATTATGTGCAAACTCTACACCTGGTGAAGTCACCCCCCATCACCCACTGTGAGTTGGACTCCTTTTGGATTATAGTCAAAGGGACTTAATCCAAAATGTGTCCTGCGTATCCAGTTCCTGTAGTGGACCTAGTAGAAGACTATGTCCTGAGTATCCACTTCCTATGATCTGGGATTGGATGGATTTGACTGCCCAGTGATCCCATTGGATCACTGAACAGCTATTCTCCTCACCGAGTATATATCCCCCTGCAAAACGGATATAGCTCGCTCTTGTTCTGTTTTTGTTTGATACTGATATTACTTGAGCACATATTATACTTCTCTGCGTTCCGACAATCCGTTGTAGAAATACTTTGTATTTAGTGTAAGTATCTAGAGTGGGTAGAAGACTCACAGACACACTGCCCGCCTCTTCATGCCAACATTCCGTTGTAGAAATGTTGTAACTAGAGTGAGTAATTCACAGACACATTTAAGTGTAGTATCTAGAGTGGGGTACAACCCACAGACGCACTCCCTCCAGCTTCATGCCAACATTCCGTTGTAGAGTGCAGAATCTAGAGTGGAGTAAAATTCACAGACGCATTGGTAATGTAGAATCTAGAGTGGAGTATTTATATTTCACAGACGCATTATCAGAGTAATCGACGCGGAGTAATTTCCCGGTTACTCTCCCGCCAGCCAGGACCGAGTGGAGTAATTTCCCGGCGATGGATAACCTTTCCTGCGAGATATTTCGATTCAATTCGTTATTGGTTTGACGGAACATTTAAGTCTAACTTAGATGTTGATTGCACTCGGGGCAAAAAATAGCTCGGCGCTATTTTAATATATTTTACTTATTTTCATAGTTTTAGTTAAGTTTGTGACTATAAAATATCATGATCAATTCCATAGAATTAATATGAATATTTATTCTCACATTGTTACATCTCGCAATAATTATTGATTACAATAATTATCTGCGACGCGATGTGTGTGACGATACAGAAAAGTCAACCGCACCTCTCGGATATAACCCACCCAGCCTAACCATTTACACGCCTTTTAGAACCAAACCCCGGACCATTTAGAAGCCAAAGCCATTCATAGATGACATCTTTTACGTCACAGTAATAAGACCGTTACAAATTCTTATTGCATGACTGAAGCCTTCAAATGATATTATTTCAGGGCTTTTGCCAAATAACTGTATAGTTTAACTTATCGTCATTTTAGCCACTTGTAGGCATAGTATTTATATAAGGTTCAAACCGGAATAAATGTTATATGTTTTGAGAAAACATCAGGTTTGCATATTTTACATTTTCACACGGATAGTTCACACTTTAGTTTAGCAATTGCTATCTCCAGAAGGTAATCGTCACAGCCTTCATTTTCGTTGATACTTCTGAAGACATCCATTTTTGCAAAGATTCGACGGATTTGTGAAGCAAGTATTCATTGCTCTCTGCTTCAGTCAAACAAAATGGGTCTTCTTTTTCTAATCCTGTTTACAATTAATTCAAAACGAATAATTAATTACTCCTAATAAGCAGAATTAGCAAACTCATAATTTACCATCAGATAGTTTTACACAAATCAGCGTCAAAAATAAAGTTATAATTTGAAACGGATAATACATGATTGGTGACCGTACTGTAAGTGAAAGCTACGCTGTGTAATAACGAATTTATACCATTTTCAATATCTAATCTCTATATAAAAAATAAGAAACTTTTTTTTGTGGAGGGACTTCAGGTTCTCACTGATTCAAGATAAACGAGATATAATTTGGAAACAAATTACAAGTTGCAGCTTGTCGATACGAATTTAGAACTCCTGTACGTTACTCGTAACGCTGATCTCTAATTAGATTACCAATATATAGTCAGTTGTGTCATCTGCAGAAACTCTCATCAGCATGGTACACGTTATGTAAACAACCCGTGGGAAAACCTATTGTCATTGCCTTTCATTCCAATCAAATGTTTTACTGAAACGCAAATAATTATTATTATATATTATTAATAATTATTATATATAAATACCGGTACTGGCTAAAAGACAAAGATTTGTTTATTTCAATCGACGACATTTAGCATTTAATTACCAATCATGACGACGTAAGATTGTACATTTAGAATAAATTAAAATCACGGTTCAGCAAAAAATTTCAATAATAATAATGTAGGAATTGTACCACACAGGAAATTCATTCAAAACAGGAAGTTCATCGCGTTTTAACTGAATGCTAGTAGTCCCTGTTGCTTACAGTTCACGATTTGAAAATTGAAAAAGGTACAACTTTTACATTATATCTAAAAACGAGCAAAATTTAAGGTAGATATTTTAACTTTCCTAACTTTTAAATGAGTTGCGCCTATGTAATGTGTAAATTAACGAATATTAATACTTCATTTCAGACCTAACAAGATTCGAAATGAAAGGTTTTATTATCTTTGCATTTGTGGTTGTCATCGCCACTGTTAATGCTATGATGGTAAACCTCTTGGGCGGTAAAACTTTGAAGGATGCCATATTGGAAGGCATGGAAAAATTGCAAAATCAAAATTTTGACATAGTCGAAGCTGGTCTGAAAACGAACCCAGAAGCGTATGAAATGTTGAAAGAGCCCTTCAAAGAAATAAAAACAAACATCGGGGAAAACATGAAAGCTATCCATAGCTTTGCTCTCAACGAGGCTTTCTGGTCGATCAAAAATGCAGCAGAACTCGGTCAAGATGTTTGGGCGCAACATGGCAAAGATATCCTTAGTGGAAATTATGACCACGACCATGCTTACGAGCAAATTCTAAAACTACTTAAAAATACCGACGAGTTCATTACTGTGAACGGTCTGGCTGGTCATCTGACAGCTAAAAACGCTGATGTAGATTAAAAATGTGTAATAAAATTTACAAAAGTTTCTGATTCTTTCAAGTTTGAATTTAAATTCATTTATATTAACAACTACGGCTGCGCGCGAGCTCACAAGATAATATCTTTCCATTTGCAATTCGTTTGAAACAATTCGACGGCTGATTTCTCATGAAACGACGCATTTTTTAATTTTTTTTGCCCCTTGAGACGTGCTGCCCTGCGTGACCGCCTACAACATGATTTCCATGATAATGCAAGGGGTAGCAAAATGTTTATATAACGTATTTGCGAGTGTTCATTCATTAATAATGAATTATTATTCCTAGTATTAGTAAGCATTTCATCCCCTCTAGACAACTTAACAATTTTACTTTAGGTTTTAAGACCAGATTGAGATTAGCATCCCTACTATGAATAAATCCCGATGACAGCATAGTGCACACAAATAATACAATACAGCGCAATATTTCTGTTTTAACCTCAACTATTCAAGGCATTTAAGCATGCGGAATTTTGACTGAGTTATCCCGATGTATGTATACTTCTCGAGATTTTACTTTCTGCGAGAAGTCTGGCACCAGAAGGTTGAAGCTGCACCATTGAAAGTTACGATCATTCGAATCAGGTATGCATATAAGATTTATTTAATTTATCAAAAGCCATCTAAGTCCATCAAGAACCATCAAAACCAATCAAAATTCAATAAAATTTATCAAAATTCATTCAAATTAAAATCTAGACCCAAAAATGCAAAATCGCCATCGTTCCACAACTAAATAAATAATACTTCCACCTACTTTTCTCAAAATGACATAAAAATCGGTGGTAATAGCCGTATCGGTGGAAATAGCGAACGGGCCTCCCGAGTTGGTGGCAATTACCTGAAACATTCGTCACAGCACGGACTGGGTGGTGCGGCACCAAGCGATGCAGACGGCAGCGATCGTCTGCGGGATGGCAATTGCGAACGGGCGCCAATGGATGCCTCCAACGGATTGGTCAGTCTGGTTAGGCTGGGTGGTGCGGCGCCGAGCGACGCAGATTATAGTGCTCGTTTGCGGGATGGCAATCGCAAATGGGAGGCGTTGCGTTCGGGCAACGTGTTGGACCGCTGCCGATCCTCTTCCACTGTTTGGTGCAAGAGAATAGGCACCGGTCAAAAACAAAACAAAATGGATGGAGCTCCCCATCCGACCAGCTCAGCACATGAAATGGCACAGTCCTGCCAGCTACACTCCACCTTATACATATACATACCGGCACAACTCCCCAACCCATTCCGTACCATTCGTTTCCAATCGGTCTTCCGTCAGGTCCCAAAGTCTCCACGATGGGGGTCCACAACATCTTCACGGTGTCCTGCTTCAAGATGCCAGGCAGAGGCGGGCACGGTGGTGGTGGTGGTGGACATGAATTCGCACAAGTAGCCTAACTGGAGCAATCCGTTGGACACGGTGATGGGCACGGTGTTCACAAATAAACATCTGGCGCAAAATACGGATAATCAAGAAAACCCACACATTATTTTATTTGATTGCAGTCAGTTTTTTTATGATTTGGCCAAAATGCAATAAATTATTTCAAATACCGGCACCAAGTTGGTTGGCATTATTTACGAAGCACTATGTGATGTGATGAATTAAAAACAGACTTACGGACGTAAAAAGAGCGTTTCCCATTTTTAGTACTGCCAAACGATCCAGTCATGATAGAGTAAAACTTTAAAACAAAATTCAAAATATATTTTAATTAACTGAATATAAATTATTTTTTTTATATTTTTATATTTCTGCAGAAAATTTGGTCAATGCGAGATATTTGATGGTTGTTTTTGCAAGTTGTATTGATATTTTACAAGACAGGAGACTTACAAGTAATTTAGACGACAATCGTGGACTTCGTCAAGGCATTACTGATAATGTTCCAACCCCGAAGAAGTTTCGAATTTTAAAAGAGAAAATCAAAGGTAAGATTGCAACTTTTATTATATTTTCAAATTGTGAATTTTAGCCAATTTCATCGGACAATCCAAACGGATTTCCGTCTATTGCTTCCCACACGAGTCAGTTGGCATTGGTTCATCCGATATTTATCATGCTGGCAAAAAATAATGTCAAGTTAAATCAACCTTTATTTTCTATCTTTCAACACCCTTGCGATTTACATCTTCCTGTTGGAGATTTACTGACCGCCAATGTATTTGTTGGTCACCGCCAGGGGCGCAGATGGCGTTAACATGACAAAAACGTTTGATCAACGTTTTAAGTGTTTTGACCAATCAGTGATTAGTATTTGTATTATATAAAATGTTGTGTTTTACATAAAAATCACTTATCCATTTACAACTGTTGTCGCGTGTACATTCATTATTCCAACAGTTCCGTTGTTACGGACGTCTATCAGCGAGCACGAGAAAACCCGAAATCATCAAAGAATCGGACGCACACGAAAGGAAACGGCGTTAAAATGCGACAACCCAAGCTCGAAAATTGGTGTTTGGACAGCGGAACAAATGTACACATGTGTACGAACGAATTTACATTTTCAGAAATCGAATCCTTTTATAGGGTGGTAATGGGTAGTGACGGGCGATCGAAAATTATCGGAAGAGGAACAGTCAAAATTCTTGTCATAAGTGAGAACGGACTTGTGTATTTGAACTTCGAAGAAACGCTGCTCGTGATGAATTTACAAACGAATTTGTTATCTGTCGGGAAGATCACCGATAATGGATACAAAATATTGTTTGACGACAATGTCGCAAAAATCATAAATCCAGAAGGACAAGTTGCGTTTACGGCAAAACGGATGCGACGAGACGGTAGATATCACATCATCGACGAAAGCGCAAAACAAGTCGAAACGACAACGGAAATGGAAACAAGAATCGTACCAAAACCGGAAGAGCTGACAATCAAGATCATCGAAGAATCAGACGCACACGGCGAACGAAACGAAACTGCGTTAAAAAGCAAGAAACCAAATTCGAAAAAATGGGGTTTGGACAGCGGAGCAAATACACACACTTGTTGGAACGAATCTACATTTTCAGAAATCGAATTCCTTGAAAACAAGAAACTAAAATTGTTTTGTAACGCGCAATCGGAAATTATCGGAAGAGGAACAGCCCAAATTCTTGTCAAAAGTGAGAACGGAATTGTGAACGTGAACTTAGAAGATACGCTGCTTGTTCCGGATTTTCCAATGAATATTATATCTGTCGGAAAACTCACCGATCACGGATACAAAGTATTGTTCGACAACAAAGTTGCAGAAATCATCAATCCAGAAGGACAGGTTGCGTATAAGGCAAAACGGAAGCAAGACGGTAGATATTACATCCTCGACAAAAGCGCAACTCAAGCGGAAATCGAAACAAGAATCGTACCAAAACCAGAAGCGCTGAAAATGAAGATCATCGAAGAATCAGACGCACGCGGCGAACGCAACGAAAATGCGTTAGAAACAACAACTTCATAATTGTTAGTGATGTGGGTTGACTTGAAGGAGAGACTCGGAGCACGTCTTGCTCTATGGGTGACTTTATTAGGACTGGGGGTTAAAAACTGTACACGGGTGGTCATGGTTATATGACACTACATAGTTGAGGCTAAATAATCATTGGCGCCACTCATGTGACACCACACTACAGAATACCACATTGCCATACTGCAATGTAAACACAACATTCCAACAAATTCCCCCCTATGGCAATGGTTATTCTAAAGATAAAATTTCTTTTATACATTCTTTAATTTTTGGGCCTGATAACCCTTTAGTAAGAAAATCAGCAATCATCTCAGAACCCGGCACGTGGGATACTTCAATTTCTCCCTTACTAATTAATTCTTTTACATAACATAATCTACGATTCAAAAACTTGGTTCGTGATTTCTGGATTCCCGGCTCTAGCAATTTTACTACATTTAAACTGTCACAGTATAGCATTCCGCTATTTTTGGCATTTCTATTCGGTTCCATTTCTTTTGTTAAATCCATAAACCAAATTAACTCTTTCGCTCCTTCAGTTAATGCATTTAATTCACTTTCAGTAGTGGATAATGCGACTATGTTTTGCTTCTTACTTCGCCAGTGGATGGTGATCCATGATCACATATCCTGAAAATGATCTGGCCTCCTGTGTTTTGTCCCAACTTGCATCGGTATACCCATAAATGTCTCCCTCATTCTGTCCATATTTTATGTGGTATTGTATTGTTCCTTTCAGATATTTTAGCACTCTCAGAAGTGCTTTGTAGTGCATCTCTTTGGGTTTTGTATTGTACTGAGACAATTCACCCAATGTGAAACTGATGTCTGGTCTTGTGTGTTGCTAAGAACATCAATTTTCCCATTAGTTCTTGGTATTTAGTTCGATCATATTCTTTACTCTTTTCATTTTCATCTAATTTCTGGTTGATGTCACCGGGTGACTTGGCAGGGTTACAATCTTCCATTTTGTAATGTAACAATAACTCCTTGACGTAGTTTCTTTGGTGGATTTTAATTTCTCCATTTACCTGTTCAACTTCAATTCCCAAAATTGATGTTGCTTCACCTAATGATGTTATTTCAATCTCCTTTTTAATTCTTCTGAAATATTTTTCTTCAAACTCATCACTGCTGGGCACTGTCAGCATATCATCAACATGAATGCCGACATACAAGAAATTGTGTTCTTGTAATACATAATATAGGCATGGATCATCTTTGCACAGGTTAAAACCACACTTGATCATTATCTCATCTAATTTTTCCTTCCAACATCTTCCAGATTGTTTTAACCCATATATGCTTTTATTTAGTTTGCATACTGTTCCTATATTGCCTTCCTGGTAACCCTCAGGTTGCATCATGTAAATTTCTTCTTTTAATTGTCCATTCAGGTATGCTGTTTTTACATCATGTATTTTTACCTTTACACCTTTCCTGCCCGCCAAACTTAATAAAAAGCGTGTTGACTCAGCTCTAATAACTGGTGCATAAGTGTCACCATAGTCCACTCCAGGACGCTGAGAATAGCCAATTGCTACAAGTCTAGCTTTATACTTCTCAATTTCGCCATTTGCTTTTCGTTTGACTTTGTACACCCATCTTGATTTTATTACCTTTTTTCCTTTTGGCAAATTTTTTACTTCCCATACTCCTTGTTTGTGCATAGATTTTATTTCTTCATCCATTGCAAGTTTCCATTCTCTATGTTTGCCTGATTTTGTCGCCTCATTGTAATTTTTTGGCACTTCAAACTCTGTTGTCTTCATTGCGTTTTGATCTTGAATTCTTTTAGATCTTCTAACTCCTTTTGCAATTAATTCTTCTTCCCGCTTGGCTTTTTGTAATTCGTTTTTCAGTGTAATTTCTGCTGCTGTGGCCCTTCCCCGTGGTTTCCGTGCTCTCCCCTGTATGTTTTCTGTCTCATGTTCTTCACTTGTGTTTGGGGTCCCTTCTGGTGGTCCCTCAGTTTCGCCTGCTGAGTTTTCACCATCTGCACTGCTGTCATCACTTTCATGAGTGATTGGGGTCTCATTTTCATTGGAATTTTTAGAACAACCAAAAGTGATTATTATGGCGTTCTCTTCTTTCTCACAGTTTTCATTGGTAGGCTGTGAATTTAATAGATGTTTTCCCAATTTTTGCTCTACAAATTCGACATCTCTTTCTTCTATAATATTGTTGAGTTCAGGGTCATAAATTCTATAACCTCTTCGACTTGTAGCATAACCAACAAATATGCCCGCCTTGGCTTTTGGGTTCCATTTTCCTCCTTTTGGCCCTTTATGTAATCGGTATGTGACGCATCCAAAGCGTTTTAAATGTTTCACACTAGGTTTAATGCCTGTCCAAACCTCCATTGGTGTTTTGCCATGGACACTCGATTGACTGCATGAGCGCAAATACGCTGCTGTAACAACACATTCCCCCCAAAATTTTTGGGGCAATTCCGCATCTAACAACAGTGTTCTAGTCATTTCAACTAGGGTGCGGTTCGCGCGCTCAACGACGCCATTACTTTCTGGTGTATAAGGGGTTGTAAGCTCATGTTTTACCCCTTTTCCTTTCAACCAGATGTCAAATTCTCTTGATTTGAATTCTCCGCCATTATCTGAGCGTATTCTTTTTAATTTTTTGTCAGTTGATGTTTCCATTCTTTCAATTAACTCTTTTAACATCTTCATTGTGTCACTTTTGTTTTGAAGCAAGTGCACAAATATGCGCCTGCTCCAATCATCAACCACTGTCATTATGTAATGGGCACCCCCCATTGATTGGGGTGAGACAGGACCCACCAAGTCGACATGCCATAAATCCATTATCGCCTTTGACTGTCTGTGACCTACTGAGGGGTGAGGCAGTTTCTTCATTTTCCCTTGAATGCATTTTTCACATTTCTCTTCAATTTTTCCTTTAAATTGTAAACCTCGAACCAATTGCTTGTTGTTCATTTCTCTTAATGCCCTAAAATTCAAGTGTCCAAGCCTTTTGTGCCACAGTTCATCATCAACTGCTATGCAGGCTTGCTCCTCTTTATTCATCATTCCTTTTATGATAAATTTATCCCCTTCCCTTTTTGCTTTCACAACAACAGTGCCATCTTGTTTTGAAATGATTGCCTCATTTTTAACAAATACAACAACAAAATTATTATCAACAATTTTTGAAACTGACAACAAATTCCCATCTAATTTGGGTACATGTAATACACTTTTTAAATTTATTACACTTTCATCATTTAATTTTATTGGGATTATCCCCTTTCCTTTGGCCACTATTCTTGCCCCTTTTTCGGCCATCCCAATACTATTATTTTCAAAATTGTATTCAGTAAAGTACTCACGGTTTGATGACATGTGGCTGGTACAACCCAAATCAATCAGCCACTTCACACATTTTTCATCAAGTTTATTGTCATTATCTTCATCTTCACTGGTGCTAAGTTCATTTTCTTTTGTCATTTGCACTGAATGTTCATTTTCTTTCATCATTTGCACTGAATGTTCATTTTCTTTCATCATTTGCACTGAATGTTCATTTTCTTTCTTCTTTTTGTGTTCTTCCTTTTTGTGAGGTACACTTCTTGGGTCATCCTTATTGCATTTTTTCTCATATGCAAAATTCACATCAAAAATATTTTTGCATTTTTTGTCTTCATAATAGGTTGCACTTTTCATATTGGCAACATTTTCAGATTTTTCTTCATAATCTGTGTCACTTCTTTTGTCATCTTTTGTCTTCTTAAATTTCATCATTTTTGTCACTTGATTGGTTTTACACGCAATCATTGCATTTTCGCGCTTTTCTCCTCCGCGCCATCTTGGGTTTCCTCTTCCACGGCCTCGCCCTCTTTGGCTTTGGCGCTCAGGTTCTCTTTCTTTCTTATTATTTTTGCAATCTTTGCTGATGTGGCCAAAATCTTGGCAATTATAGCATTTGGATTTTCCAAAACAATCTTTTGCTACGTGACCGATTTTGCCGCAATTAAAGCAGGTGACTTGTTTGTCTGTGCTTCGTTTCTCTTTTGCCTTGTATGCCCCTTCTTTTGAGCTTGGCTTTGTTTCGTCATTTCTCATTTTGAATCGTTTTTCTTCATTTGCGATGGCTTCTCTTATTTCGCTTAACGTCATATTTTTCTGGATTTGAATCGCTCCTTTGATTATGTCAAATTCGGCTCTCAATCCATTAAGGACATAAAACTTGATTTCATGTTTTTTGAAGTCCTTGCCCAATTCTGCACACTTGTTGCATATTATTTCAACTCGATTGAAATAATCGCCGGCACTCTCTTTAATGTCCATTTTTAGTTGTGTCATCTCACTTGTGGTTTTCACCTCCAATTCGTCTGTTGCAGCGCTCATGTCGTTTTTGATGGTTTGCCATAACTCTTTTGCATTTCTCAATCTGCTGTATCTTTGCACCATCGATGCTGACATTGAATTGGTCATGGTCAATCGTGCCCTGGCGTTTTCATCGTCCCACTCATCCCATTTTTTCTCAAGTTGTCTGAAATTTGCTTCTCCTTGTATGCCTCGTGGTGGCTCATCGCTAATTATGTTGGATTTCCATAATTTTCGCGCTCTCAATACATCTTCTACCCTTGTTGACCATAGGTAGTAATTTGAGTCATTGAGTGACTCTATTTTCGCATGAGTCCAGTTGTTTTCGTCCGCCATCTTTGTTCTCAATTTGGTGTGGCTTTAAACTTCTGTAGTTCCCCTCTTCTCTTTGGTCACCCTTTTATGAGCTCTTCTCCTTATTGAGTTAATTATGTACTCACTCGTTTGATTGTCTTTACCCGTGGTTTTTCTTCATAATTTTCTTCTAATGGAGAGATGAACCGTCTAACCGTCCTCTGCTACCAATTTGTTAGTGATGTGGGTTGACTTGAAGGAGAGACTCGGAGCACGTCTTGCTCTATGGGTGACTTTATTAGGACTGGGGGTTAAAAACTGTACACGGGTGGTCATGGTTATATGACACTACATAGTTGAGGCTAAATAATCATTGGCGCCACTCATGTGACACCACACTACAGAATACCACATTGCCATACTGCAATGTAAACACAACATTCCAACAATAATTTCCTATTTTCTGTTTTTCTCTTTCCTATTCTTTTTTTTTTCTTTTGGCCGACGAATGGTACCTCGGCATGTTGTTGACAATTTCGATTCCATCCTTTTGCATTTTCTCTGCGAACTATCGTATTACTATTTTCTTTGTATTTGCATTCATTTGCATTTGATGATGATGATGATTGCACTTTGATTCCTGTGTTTTGATTTAAAAATAAATATTAATTCTTTGAAACCCCCTCCCCCCCCCCCTCCAGGCGTTACGTAATTTATAGACGGCCCCTTAATACTGCTGATCGCATTATCATTATACTAATTATACCAGCTTACCAAATTCATGCTCCTTCAGTCTGAAGTAAGGATGGACGAGAAATGGTCTTACTGATGAACAGGTGTTGCGAAACTTGGCGAATTCGACGTAAAAGAAGCTAGATTGGATGCAAAAATTAGCTAAACTTGTTGGGAGATTAGAAGAGTTCGATACTGACGACGTAAACAAGTTGGATGAATCGGTGCCGTGCAGGAAAGCGCAACTCGAGAATTGTTTCGAAACAAAACCAGACGAATCGGATGCGAAGTTAGACGAGTTTATAGCGAAAATTGACACATCTGACGCAGACCACAAAGAAGTTTTGAATTACAACGCGAAAAATAGCGAGAAAAACGACGAAAACGAGTCGCGTGCAATATGACGAGGCCGAGACGCAAAAGGTACGACGAACAGAACAGACCAAATCAATGCTCTATGTATTGGATGAGATCGCTCTTCCAGCCATCCCCAACGAAGAAACAAGATTGATCAAATCCAAGAAGTGGATGAAAGTCGTGAATTCGATGGCAAAACACCAAGTTAGAAGCGCGAGGAAAACGAAGAAAGCCGTGAACTTGATCAAGACTGGGGGACGAACGAAGAAGATAGAAATCGAGACCGAGCACGAACGAGTTACGCGTTCAATGGCCAATATTTCGGATGGGATCGAAGCTGTACAATCGATTGGTTCCGAGAGATGGATAAAGGCCATGAAATAGCCCACAGGTCTATTCCCACCGATTTTTATGTTGATTTTTATGTAAATCTCTCCTATACTGACCTGACACCAACTATGTTGCACCTCTCAACCACGATCTGAAATTCTTGTTCATTGCCACTATTACTTTGCAGTTTGTAACATACTGGTTGGTTGGTGGTACCTTTCGTACACCGTTTGCCTATTATAAGGGGTCGGTGAAAATAGCGGATAACGTGATACCTTTTTTTAAAAATAAAAAGTGATATATATTCCTCTTTTTTCAAAATGGTTTTATTGAATTACTTAAACTCCTCCATAATCCAGCGGACTTAATAAAAACAGTTCACATACATCGGCAACGTCGATCCATTTAAATTCAAACAATTGAACTATTGATGTTCATACATCTATCATTTGGGGATACTTGTATGCACTAGTAGTCAAAATAGACAATCCAAATTTGACGCTAGTTGCCATAGATTCAATGATATTGCGCACTGTATACAAAATGTTTGCTGTGTGTAAGTGCATACCGGTATGCCGGAAACGATTCCGAATTGAATTCACAGTTTGAATATAATTAATTGCGTCCATAAAATACGGATTAATTAAACAAACTAATAAACATTACTGTGAGTTCCGCAATTAATATATTTAATTTAATAAAAATGCATTTATAAGAAAAAGTTTCTATAATTCCAATTTCTCTAAACCTGTTTCAAATCATAAGGCTGAGTAAAATTAGTCGAAACTGAATTTTGAATTTTAAAATTTTCAAGTGAAAAATTTCAAACAACAACTCAGCAACTGCAAAACAAAAAGCCGTTAAGTTAATCATACTGGTGTCTTTAATGTGTTAAATCCAATTAAATTTTTTAATACAATTAATATCGAGTAAACGTATCGTTCAGAATACACGGTCCGCACTGATCCTGTCACATCACCTTCGACCACTTAAACCAAGATCGATTGACAACTCCTGTCGTCCAAACCGAACTGAAATTAATTCAGTTTAAATATTGACAACCCGAAATCAAACTGATTCAACTTACAAATTCAGATGGGATTTCTCGAAACTAAAACCCGATCAAATCGGTTTGATTTTGTCCTCTGATCACACGTTTTTTCGCTACATTTTCCACGAAATTTTAAACTTTCCACAAACTACAGCCATTCATTTGCATTTGGTGGAGTTCCAAATACCCAGGGAATTCCACTCAACCTCCTACATTATTAAAACAAGCATTAAAATTCCATTTCATGATTGCTAGGCACCCTTCACCTCACTTGTATTTTTTTTTCCACTCACAAAATGTTCTATAACAGTGAAGCATCTGCTCATATTACAGCATTTGGACAACTTCCAGAACTCATTATCACGTAAGCTCAGTGCGACCATTTAATATAAATATTTTGTTTGCAAACTGTTTAACTTATTGATAAAGTAAACAAAACCAAAACCTAAAACAATTAACTCTCGGCTAATGAAGAAAATATCACGAAAATAATTCAACATGTGGAAATGGAAGAAAAAATCACCACCCAACATTCCCGAGATTCGGATGGAAATCTTAGCTCCTTCCGAAGAGGTCCCCTCCCAACCAAATTTGTGCCAAGAACTCTCGACAGACGCATCAGCACAAGAACCGACACAGGGCAAAAAAAACTCGCTCTCGGAGCAATTGGAAGTACACGAAACAAGTCCGGTGTCGCCCACACCTTCCACCGATCGTTTATCAGTTTCCTTTGGACCAGAAGTGTTCAGTTTTGGCGGCTCATCGACCAGAAGTTCTATTGGTTCTTCTGTGCGCTTGAGCATGATTAGTTCCCCCGAATCAAATCCTAGTGACACACGCGTACGCTTTTCCAAGGATTACGTAATCGCAAATACCGGTAAGAATTTTAAAAAAGAAAAGACTATTTCTTGGGAAAGTGCCCAATGTGATCTTAATTATTCTTTTTTCACTTACTTTGCGTGATACTCACCTACAACTGTTGAGATTTTTTTGTGAAAAAGAAATCAATTGCTTAGTTATAAATAACCCTTACTCTTTTCTTCACACACTGTGTAGGCTTCACTGTGCTGCTAACATGACATACAGTGAAGCACGCTTTTCTTTTGATCGCTTCGGATCTTTGTTATTGATCTAATAGTGTAAGAATTTTTCAATTTATAACATATCTTGATACGGTCATTAAAATGTGTACAGTATGTAAAGGTATTGGTAAGAAAAGTGGCATAAAAATCCACTGATTGACTAAATCGTTGCCTGTAATTAGATTAAGTGCAACATTTACCCTCTTTCAGTAATAATTTTGTTCTGGGTCAGCCTATTGTACCACAGATTTTTATTACACGTTGTTAATGTTTATTATATGCATTCGGGATTTCGGGCCGATTTGGACACAGTCTACAGTTTGAAAAAGAAAAATAAACGGACCAAAAGAATAGAGAAATTTCTTTCTGGAAAAATGGATTCTTTTTGCCATTTCAATTCCCACGTAAACTATATCCAGTTAATGTGTCTGACGATAAACCCAGCGTATCAATGACACTTTCTCATTTGAGAAAATATTTCCTCCAATGTGGGGCGAGGCTCATTCACTGGGTGTAGCATCCAATAAGGGCGTTTCCTCAAACTTTACTGTGAATTCAGAAGCTGTTAAGGTGTGAGACAGTAGCTTGGTCAACTATGAGATCAAGACTTGGCAGCACAAGAGGTAATATTTATCGCATTTATCACCTTTTTACATGCTCATTTAAAATTTACTGGTAGTTAGCTCCATTTTCTTTCTAAATTTACTTTCCACAAAACTAAATTAAGAAATACTTTAAACTTTCCTATAAAACAGTAAATTTTAAAATTTTCGTGACAAACGTTTTTGCCGCAATAATTAATTGCGACAAATCATTTATCTCTGAAAAATTTCTTTTTAAAATTTACTGACCAATTCAGTTAATTCTTAAGAGAAAAATTGCAACGCAGTAATTATTTTACTGTATTTATATGTATATAAAAAAGCAGATGATGAAAATCCTTGTTTTTATGATTTCGCAATACTGATAGAATTGCTTTGCGTGTTTCACCTCAACAGGGGGAACATTAATAGGGAGATAATAATAATAATAATAAATTCAACGGACTTGGAATACGTAATAATAAAGTTGCAACGACCCACTATATCATCTCCAACTTCTTAGAAAACATCATTGAACAATTAATAACTCTCAGCCTACTGCATTTCAACATTTGCACAAAAGCGGAAACAAGACCAGCTTAACTAATTCAATTACCAGAAGAGCATTGAGGGTGTGGATAAAAACTAAATCAATTAATTTCCCTGCTGCAGTGTTAGCTAAACCATTAGGCCTGTACGCTAATGTCATATGGGACTAATTTATTCTGTTCATGTCTAAGAGAAATCATCTAATGAAAACTCGACTCGATTTAGCTCTGATTCAATAACACCTTTCTCCCTTTGTACAGTATAATAGTAATTTTTGTTCAAATATTGATCCAGATGACAATGATGACGACGACGATGACTACAACGCTAATCTTGAAGCGATGTTACAAAGGCGATACAGCAAACGGAGAGGAAGCGTGCGCAGATCTCCGAGTCGTCGTATGTCTTCGCCGTTTGGATCTGATATGGACCGAAGCCGCCGACGATCGTCCACCATGACAATAGCTTCGGGGTAAAAATATTTCACTAATTTTATCGTGTAAACAAGAGTCAACTGACTAATCAATTTGCTTTCGGGTCTTCACATTATTACAGAGGACGGCAACCCTCGCCAACTAAGTTTGGCAAGGTAACCGTTTCTGGCAGACAAGGTTTAGTCATTGCCCTTAATGTTCGCCACAATTAATGGGATCAATAACATCAACAAACCACTTGACTCCCGGCCCTATAAAAACAAGCGAGTAGGCCTAATAAGAAAAAGCCCAATACAACAACACTACTGTTTTTTCGGATTATCTTTTCATTTTCGTTGTTTTGTTATTATTTGCCGTGTTGAATTGTTGCGCTAACCAACACGTGCCACTGTAAGTTTCCACTTGTCTAAGAACAAGAAATATTTCTGTTAAAATTCGATTTGATTTACATTTATAAAATTGCAGTAAGTTCGTGAATAGAAGTTTGTTTAGTTAGCTCAACACATGAAAAGCTTCTTCTTTAACTATTACATTAACAGTCATGATTTCAGATTGCGCTTGTCATCTATCTTAATCTGATGAACATATTTCTGACCACACCCATGACAGAGTGACTATAATATTTTATGGGGTCACACTCATGCTCGGGCCATCCTTTTACACAAACAGCTTTTTCTATACCTAAATAATAAATAACCAAAATCGATACACCATAAATAGAAAAATAGATTGTGCAATTTCTTTCCTTTGAATCGAATTTTTATTAATTAAATAAACAAAATGGGCTAAATAAGCGTAACACTGACGTATGTGACATTTTATCTTTAGGGAAACCCAAATTTCAATGGAAGAAGATATTCCAGAAGATGAAATTATGGAAAATATACGTATGCACAAAGAAGTATTAGACAGCGTTAAAACACAAGCGTGGAGAACAAGAAAAAAGCTTAAAGTAGCACGGTAAAAATAAAATAGAAGAGTACAACCCCTGGCAACAAGTATATTCGATCCGTCACCACATGCACTGATTCAAACCCAAAATAATTATTTTTTACAAGTTAAACAATAATTTATACACAAAACATTTTATTCAACACTACCGCTAAAACCGCCGTTGTCAGGGGTTGTATTTTACAACCAGGAAAATAAGAACATCTTCTAAAAATTTAAAAATTCCAACATTTCTTGGCTGTATAATACATAAGTCTCGTTTCATTTCAGTCAAGCTAAAACATACGTTAAAAAGCATGAAGATCTGTTAGAGCAAAGATTAGCACAGAGTAAGAGCACCAAAGATATAATGGCACGGTACAAATTAATATTTTACAGAGTAAGTATTTACTCATAATCAAAAGCATCGTGTTAATTATTTATCATTTACAATTCAGCATTCTGCAAAGCTGCATCGAGAATTATCAAATTTAGCAGCTCAACTTATCCCATGGGAAAATAGAATCAAAAGAATTGAATGTAAAATAAATGTTATTATTTAAAAATTTTAAAAAAAGTTAAAAATTTATAATGTTGTATTTGACAGGTCATTTCGGGTCCGGTGTAGCATCTTATTTTACATTTCTGCGATGGATATTTTGGATTAACATAATAATAAGTATTATAATAGCCTGCTTTATCATAATTCCAGAGGTCAATAATGCGTGATTAATAATTAAAGCAAATTAAATGAAATAAAATACTTTAGGTTCTGGCTGCTGATAGATTAACTGCAGGAGATAGAAAGGAATTGCTCCCGACTGAGTCCGATTCTGCTTTTAATCTACACTCGATCTGGGAATTTGAAGTATATATTTCCCAAGTAAATCTGTAAGCACCTCTTGTGTTTTCATCCTTTTTTTCTACTTCTACAGGGCTGGCTTAAATATTCTCCCATATTCTACGGTTATTACACCGACAAAGACAAAACCAAAGCTGGATATCGATTACCTTTTGCTTATTTCATGGCATGCATTGGAATGTACGCCTACAGCTTCTGGATCATTTTGAAAAAGTACGAGGCCATGATTGTGATCAAAGATTAATCACGTTGTAACATGTTTCCTCCGTTGCTCTCCAGAATGGCAAAAAATTCCAGGATGTCCAAAATGTCTGAAAAAGATGAAGAATGCACTTTTACTTGGAAACTCTTTAGTGGTTGGGATTATATGATTGGTAATTCAGAAACAAGTCAGAATAAAGTTGCTTCACTAGTCATGGGATTTAAAGTGAGCCAAATATAATTCAATAATTCAATAGCTTTTTCAATACAAAATTCAATATCATAGGAAGTCGTCTTAGAAGAGCAAGAGAAGCAAAAAGAGGACAGAAAGTAGGGAAGATAATTTAATAGAAACATCGCTTAATTAGTTATAATTTTCTTTTCTCATTTCAGCTGGAAAATAATCGCCTTAAGAGTCGTAGCGAATATCATGGTGCTTGCTTTGCTTGCTGCTAGTGCATATGCTGTGGTCAAAGTAGTTGAAAGGTCCCAACAACCGGATGGAGAATCCAGCTGGTGGAGAAAAAATGAAGTAGATAGATGCTACAGATTAAATTGGACCATCCAATTCCTGATTACTTTACTTATTTTAGTTGCAAGTTGTTTTGACTGGAATTGGCGCTCTATACCCTAATTTATTTGAAATTATTGCTATGATGGAAAGTTGTCACCCAAGAATTCAACTACAGTTACAATTATCAAGGTATTAAATGACTTAAAAATATTTATACTTTCAACAAATAAAACATTGCTACTTTCCCCATCCTCAAGAATCTGGGTCCTAAACATGCTGAATATATACACACTCAACTTGGCTTTATTTGATAAAGTGGAAAAAATGGTAAGTTACGATAGAACCGGTAAGCCATACTTGAAATTACCCAATATACTCAGTCCCGACACAACGTTGTCCTAATTAAAGCCATATCACTGGTGTAGTGGCACAAAAAAGTAGCCCATAACACCAGAATTGTTATCTAACTAGGCAAAACAACCAATAAAAAACTAAACCTTTGTTCACCTGTCAAAAGAAACCAACAACCTACGGTATGCTAACATTGTTTGATTTATTAAAAGGAAAAAAAGCTTATTTCAGCAAATAAAATAGATATATTTTATTACCAATTAAATAAAATCCATCCTTCTAATCCCTTTTTACACTAAAATTAATTGAAAATAAACAGAAATACTTTTCCCCGTAGTAGAGCCCAGTCCACAGTTAGGCGTTATCCGGCTCAATTAATTGGGAAATAAGACAACGTTGTATCGAGACAGAGTATAAGCAAATACTTAAATAAATGGTGTAAATGACTTATTATTGAATGTTCTTAAATGAAATATCATTATTACTAACGTGCAGACTTTTGTTTAGGTCTAATTTTTCTTTTCTTTTTTAGTCTGTCAATCTAACTGTCTTGTTGCCCAACACAACTGCCTATCCATCAACTACAACTTATTACCCAACTACCCTTTACAATGCAACAACTCACCAATGGAACACAACTGAAAAATCTCATAGATACGTTAACACCTCTATTGGAGTATTCAACTTGACTGGAATGCACCCAAACTGCATTGTCATCATTGTGCTTTGTGATAACATGACTTCTTCAAGTACACCTATCTATCCCATCCTAAATTTTACTCTAACACCCGACCAAGACACGTACACAAACACCACCTTAGAATATTGGCCACTGCCGTACTTTGATGGTAACGACATCTATCCACGACTACCGAACCTCACCAGTATTTTGGAGGACATGGCCGGCACAGTGCTAATAAATACGTCTGTATCAATAACAAACAACGAAACAAATTGGATTTCTCCTCAATTGGAATTTGGTGCCAGAATTCATCCTAGTTTAAAATCCATGTCACTCATATTCCTGCCCCCGGAACTTCTAGCCAAGTACAATTTAAGCAACACATCTTTAGAATACAACTTGACACTTTTGTCTGCAATCAACGAAACTGATTTTGCGGCACTTAATTTCACCGATTATACTGACACTTTAACTAATATTATATCAGACTGGATGAGTACAACCGTGTTTCCAGACATGGTCGACATGAAAAACGTCACTGTGATGATCACTGCGTCAGTCCGCACCGAAGAAGACAACGAAATACCAACTTTAGAGACATCCACAGTGCTTACAACAATGATTCCAATCAGTTTAACTGATTCTTATGGATCGGACATGTCTTCCACCACTAACGATATGTGTTTCAGAATCGTGTGTCCTGAAATTGTGGATTATACGGAAGGAGATGTTTATGCGGACACGGATTTAGTCACCTGGTTGTCAACTCAGTCTTTGGAAACGACCAATTCATCGAGTCGCTATTGCGAAAATTGCACCGTTTATGTTACACCAGAAGAGGCAACTACGTTGGTGATTATAGCGGGGTATGAATTAGATATGGAGACCAGAATTAAGTTACGAAAACTCTGTTGGGAGACCATGTTTGGACAGGTCGGTGTTGACGTCATTAGGTCAGGTGCATTCAAAGTTTATTTTTGTAAGCTTTTTATTTAAACAGGAAATTGTGCGGTTAACTCTCATGGATTTAGTGTTCACAATTTTGATGACATTTATAATGGATTTCTTCCGTGCTGTATTTGTCCGAATCATGAACAGATGCTGGTGTTGGGATTTAGAAAAACAGTTTGTTAGTTTTTTACAATTGTCTATTAAAATTAACACTATAAATATTCCTTTTTTCCAGCCTGGTTATGGAGATTTCAAAATCGCTGAGAATATTTTGCATCTTATAAATAATCAAGGAATGATATGGTAAATTTAAATTTTAAAATGAACAAATATTAAAGAGACTCATATTTATTTACTATTTTTTTTTTTAATAGGATGGGGACATTTTTTTCTCCAGGTCTACCAATTATCAATGCAGTTAAATTAGTCATGCTTTTCTATATTCGCAGTTGGGCTGTGCTGACATGTAATGTCCCACACGAGACTGTATTTCGCGCTTCTCGTTCAAATAATTTTTATTACGCTTTGCTTTTGACTATGTTGTTTCTATGCACTTTGCCCGTCAGTTACGCGGTTATTTGGTTAAAACCATCTTGGCACTGTGGGCCATTCAGGTATGTTTTCATGGAATTTCATTTTAAAGGTGTGATTTTAAATTTTATTATTTTTTCCAGTGGTTATTTCAAGATTTATCACATCTTAACACAGAGTGTCAAAAATGTTATGCCTGATGTGGTTAATAGAGCATTGGATTATCTGACTTCAGCCAGCATCGTCATTCCACTCATGCTCTTGTTAATGTAATTCACTTTAACTTCCAACCAATCTTTAAATTATAATTATTCTGTTTCATATTTTATAGTTTAATCATCTATTATTTGCTTTCTTTGGCGCGGTCATTGAGAGAGGCGAATAAGGATTTAAAAAATCAGTTAAGACGGGTAATCTATTGCGCATATAAATACAATAAATTGATTTTAAAAAATAACAAAAATTTAGGAGCGAACTGAAGAACGTAAAAAAGTATTTCAAATGGCAGATGGTAAGCTTGAATTACAGCAATTTACATAGCAGGCGCATTCATATAATAATTTAGACTAAACAGCATATTTTTAAACTGCTTGTTTCACTCGAACTTCAAAAATGGCGACCATTTAGTCCGTTTTCAGTCGCAATGGGCATGCACACGACATTTAACCAACAAAACATGTTTAAATTCAGTTTGACATGACTTTATGAATGCACCTACTGTTTTTTCTTCTCTTTTATGGTTAGAAAACCAAAAACAAAATTTATTTACGTTTTTGTTTTTTTTAAAAAAAAAACGCCGTATTGTTGTTTTGTGTTACAAATCTTTAATTAAATGTTCTCGTTTTTGGGAATTTTGAAATAGGATCTTCACAAAATGGTATGTGTAAAAAAACCCTCTAATATTTTAGTATAGCTTACAAATTAGAATTAGATTTATCACATACCCGCATGACACAGCAAGAAGTGTGAAATAACAAATACCACTTCTATTTATGTTTATTTCAATAATAACAGGTCATCAACCTGGCACTGATATGGCAAGTAAGTGGCCAGCAGTCATGAAAAAAATTCTGCCAGTTTTGCCGAACAAAAAGACATTGCCCGATGTTGAAAAGATAAAGCAAGACAGTTTGGACAGTAAGGATGAAAATGGAGATGGTAAAAATTAAAAACTTCTTTATTATTGGACATTTCACCTCCTAATTTGAGTCAATTTTTGCGAGTTGCAGAGAAAAAGAAGAAAGGTCAATCGCGTTTAATTCTCATGTCCGATGATGACATATTTATTGAAACCGACAACAATTCATCAAGCGTTATTATAACGGATGAAACTCGGTAATTAGAATTTGATGTGTTGAGGTAAATTTTATGATGAGAAATTGATTCAATTTTTGTCAATTAGCACTAAGAAGGATAAAAAGAGTGCTGAAGTTCCCACAATTACTATAAGCAAGGCCAAAGACGAGGATAAAAATGACAAAAAGAAAAGTAAAGATGATAAAAAGAAGGTTAAGGAAGAGAAAAAAATCAAAAAGAAAATATCGGAAGAAGAAACCGAATCGGATCAAAAATCCTTATTGGAGAAGGATAAGAAGAAGAAGAAAGAGGAAGAGAAAATGAAAAAAGAAGAGTTGAAGAAGAAAAAGGAGGAGGAGAAGAAAAAGAAAGAGGAAGACAAGAAGAATAAAAATGGTAAGACGAAAAAAGACGAAAAGAACAAGAAAGACGAAGAAAAGAAGCCGAAAAAAGAAGAAAAGAGCAAAAAAGATGAAGAAAAACTGAAAAAGGAAGAAAAAGTGAAAGAAAAACTAAAAAAGGAAGAAAAACCGAAAGAAAAACCGAAGAAAGAAGAAAAAGTGAAAGAAAAACCGAAAAAAGAAGAAAAAACTAAAGAAAAAACACAGGAAGAAATAAGCAAAAAGAAAATACTGGAAACAAAAATAGTGGATAAAGATATTCGTAAAGCTGAACCCACAGCTGAAATGAAAGAAACACCTAAAGAAAGCGATCTAGAGCCTCAGATATTCGAAACCCCCATTGAAAAAGAGAAAGAAAACGAAGAAAAAACGGAAGAAATCGAAATGGGATTTATAAGTCTGGATGAACCAGAATCCGTCTCCGAAGATGTCAAGCCCGAGTCTGACATCGAAGAAAGTAAAGTAAGAACACCAAATAAAAATTACAACTTTTGGGACACTAATTACGTTGTATTTTTTTCAGGGATCCACCTGGAAAGGCGATGGTATGTTCGAAAAGGACACAACCCCATTAGTAATCGAGTTTGGTACACCATCGTCAATAGGAAGTTTTCAGTCATCGACTCCAAAACACGAAGACGAATGCGATGTTTCGGATAGAACCATTTTAATACAAAATGAACATGGGGTTGGGCGAGAATCCCCGAGCGCGGAGAACACTTCACCAGAACACGATTTAGAAAAAGATGTAAAATGATGGGAACAAATTATTTTTAATTTAATACTCATTCAAAAATCAGCTTTCATCACTGCCAAATTAGTTCTTTCTGTGTCAAGTGTTCAGTGTATGTTTCATAAGCTCCGTATTAACCATTTATTAGTCAACACCTTTTGTCTACATGAGAAAAATCATATCAACATTTTCGGCCATGTTTAAAATTTCTGAAGCCCTCTTTTCATATTTGTATTTTTTTTCTTGCAATCTTGCTTAATAAAATGATTTCTCCATTCAATTGTTGTGTCACACTGAATTAATTATTTACATATTTACGGAAATAGAAATATTTACCTGGATATTTAGGCCTATTTTCTTATAACGCGTCAACACATGGTGATGTCGCTCATTAAGATTTCTATGCCGGAATCTAAAGAATTGGAATTAAATACAAAACATAAATGAAAGATGAAAAACAATTCCTTCCTATTTTTCTTACCTTTTTGCGACTTAATAAATTACAAACTTTTGAGTACCGGTACCGAAACTTCTGCAAGCAGCACAAAGGCGCTCCCAAAAACGAACTACTACGGCAGTTTGATAAACTATCAGAAGTTGTTTTATAACTCATACGATCATTGAGTTTTTGAAAATATATTTATTGGTAAAAAAAAATAAGTAAATTAACCGTTCCATTTTAAAATAGTTTGTGTCAAGTGTCACGTGTCAAGGTTCATAAAATTAAGTTATGTTTACGACATTGCTATCTGCAACTTTAATCAAATTTACAAAGTTTTCAGTGCTTTACACTTCACATATTATCCTAATTCTTCTTTAGCCTTGCCCGTGTTTTTCGGCATCTTGCGATTAGTCGAATCTTCGATATCTTTGGCTTTGTAGTAATGGGGCGCGACTTCCAACAACCAACTACTTTCTATTTCGATTGTCTACAAAAATAAAAACACAAATTAATCCAACCAATATTCCATAAAAACAAAAACGCTCAAGTTGACAAACCTGTCTGATATACTCTTTTGATGTCACAACCAGTTCGTGGTATATCAACCATCGAGGCAGCTCTTCAAACAAACTGCTTTGTGGATGAATCAAGACTGTTTGATTATGCTTAACTGTCTTGTATTGGCCGCCTTTACTCAATCTGGCCGTGTGGTAAAAAAATCCAGACGTAATAGCCTAGCAAACAAAACAAAAATTAAAATATTGCGCATTAAAAAACACAGACATACATATACCTTCAAAATATTCCTTGGCTCTGTTGGATTTGAAGTCAATACAATTTCCGCTCTATCGAGCAGCCCTTCCAGCTGTTCTCGCACGTCCCGAGCTCTTCGCATCGAGCGGTGTTGGATGTAATTTTCGAAACACCATTGTATCGAGTAGTCGGTTTCAACCCACTATAAAAAAAAATTAAAAACATAAATTAATTTTATAATATATATAAACAATATATATAAACAATTTACTTGATTATAAACATTGAGTAACGTCAAATGGTCGCCACCATTCACAATAAAATTTTTCCTGGCTGTGTCGGCGTGTACGGCTTTATCCCTCGGACGATAAAATATGGCGTTGTTCACCGACAACATTGCGGCGATTGTCAATATTTCCTCGGAACACTTGTATTTCTCCGAAGCTAAGATCATTTTAGCCATCATGGGATCGATCGGAAATTCGGCCATTCGACGACCGACTGAAGTCAATTCCCCCTTATGGTTGATGGCATTCAAAGCGTAGAGCTGCTCCATTGCCAATACCTAAACAAATAAAAATATTATAAAAGAAATTTTAAAAAAAATCAGTAATATTAGAATTATTTACTAGGGTTTCATGTGGCGGAGGATCGAGAAAGTCGAAATGCATCAAATCGTTTATTCCCAGAGACATCAACATGAGAACAACGTTTCCTAGATTTACGCGTTGTATCTCAGGAATGGCATTATCCTCCAACTCGTGTCTGTACGCCCAGGCAGTGTACAAACGGAAACATTTGCCCGGTGCCACTCGTCCGGCACGACCCGCTCTTTGATTAGCCGACGCCTGCAAAACAAAATCATTGCAATTTACCACAAAACAAAATTTATTCGAATTACCTTTGAAATCGGAATTATATTTAAAGATTCCATTCCTGTGCGAGGGTTATAGCTGTTCTGTTTGCAAAATCCGGGATCGATTACATAGATAATGCCGTCAATTGTGAGAGATGTTTCGGCTATGTTTGTGGCTAAAACCACCTGAAATTAATTTTAATCGTGTTAATTGACCGAATATTACATCACATTAATATTATTCACCTTTCTTGACCGTGGAGGAGTTGGTTCAAAGATTTTCGCTTGCATTTCTGATGGTAAATTAGCATAGATGGGTAAAATGACCAATTCTCCTATTTTAGATCCCAATTTCCTCGTTCGTTCCGTTAATAATTCTTGGCATGATTCTATCTCCTCTTGGCCCGTTAAAAATACCAAAATGTCGCCTAACGGTTGCGTTATGTGGATTTGCAGAACGGATACTACACAAGCATCCAAATAATCTGCTTCAGGTGCCTGTGAATAAATAAAATCACGCAAAAAAATTACAAAAAAAAATTATTTTAAATATTTTGACCATGCCAGTTACCTTTGTGTAATAGATATCGACAGGAAACCGGCGTCCTGGTATTCGGAAAACAGGCGCGTCATCAAAAAACTAGAAAAACAAATAAAATATATTTTTTAAAATGATCAACAGGCGGTTAACTTTAATTTAATTACCGCAGAGAATTTTTCTGCATCTAATGTAGCACTGGAAATCAATAGTTTTAAGTCTGGTCGAAACCTCGCGATATCTTTAACCAATCCAAAAAGAATGTCCGTGTGCAACGTTCTTTCGTGTGCTTCGTCGACAATAACGACACTGTAGGTTGACAAATCGGGTTCACCCAGAAATTCTCTTAATAACATTCCGTCCGTCATGTATTTAATAATAGTTCGTTCCGATGTGCAGTCTTCAAACCGGATGCTGTAACCAACCTAAAACATACGATTAAAATCAATAAAAGTTAAAATCAAATAGAAAATTAAGATTTATACCTCGTTTCCTAATTTCACTCCCATTTCAACTGCAACACGAGACGCCACGCTCATAGCAGCGACACGACGAGGTTGCGTGCAACCTACTTTCAATCCATTCTTCGTATAACCCTGGAAAATAAACAAATAGTTATAAATAAATGAATTAAAATTGCTAAGAATTTCTTTTACAGCTTCGTGCAAGTATTGTGGTATCTGGGTCGTTTTCCCCGAGCCGGTTTCCCCTTCGATAATCAAAACTTGGTGTTTTTCAATGGCCTCTAATAAATCTTCTTTAAATGGAAATATCGGAAGGCTTCTTTTGGTTTCTTCTAGTGACATTTTCTTTTTCTCATATTCAGATAATTCTCGACTTTCCTGCTAATTAAAACAAAAAAATTAATCAAAATTAATTCAAGTATAAATATATACTCCCTCTGTCCCAAATTATGGTGTACATTTCTCTAAACAGTTCGTATCATTGATTACGTATATTTCTAAGACATTTTAACTGAATATATTTCAAAATTAAGTGCACTTGCTGACCAATTGTTGGCATTATGGGTAATTAGTTCTATCCTTTCGTTATTGTTGAGTTGGATCTATTCAAAATGCACTCAAAATTAAGTGACACCTATTGCGCTTAAAATAAAGTAAAAATGAATTTGAAAAATGGCTAATGCAATGAAGGATATATTCCTCAAATAAAAACAAATGTGGCCGAAAAATAAACTTAACCACGTATTTTTGGCATTACAATGTTGTATGGAGTCAGCAATGATGGCAATGGGTGGCAACAATTACAAAAATTTTATTGCTAATGAATAAAAGTAATTGTTATTGATTAGACTGCATTATTTCATGTTTTTTACCTACCGGTAATTTATTTATAATTTAACTTAATTATATTAATTTTTCATTTTAATAATGATAAAAATTATATAAAGCCTCAAATGTATACCATAATTTGGGACAGAGGGAGTATTTATTTATCTATTTACTTTTTTCTGTCGGTTTCCAGGCATCGCCAAAGCTTGGACAAATTCAATTTGATCTTCGAGAATAATCTCGTAATCTTTCGCCTAAAAAATCAAAACAGTAAAACATTAAAACTAATGTCATCATTTTCTTAAACTTAGGAAAAAGTAAATCCCTTTTAACCTTTTCTCTATATTTCGCTTTTGCATCCCGTGCACCAAATCTCATTATAGCCGAGCCCATTTGTTCTTCCTCCCATTTTCGCTGCTCGTAATTTGGACCCATTTCTTTATCGTCCCCTTCGACATACTTTTCCTTTAACCGATTCTAAAATTTAAAAACCAATTAATATGTATGTAAAGTCAATTAAATTAAATTCAATCTAATACCCGGTCTTTTTTATCCTCTGGCATGTGATAACGTTCAATCTTCTCCAGTTCACCGGCTCTTTCGTGTTCCCTCGCTAATTTCAAAACATTCCTCTTGTATTGTTGTTCCGCTTTTTCCTTCTTGGTTAATCTTCGCTCAAAAATAATAAAATTAATAAATAAACGATACAATTTTTCAAGTATTTTAAACTTACGGCACTTCGGAAAACAAGTAGTCTTCATCTTGAATATCGCCTTCCAATTCGACAAGTTTGTCCTCTTTTCGCTTTACCAAATATTTCCTTCGAGATTCAACTCTCAATTTAGGAACTATCTTTTTCCGATCTTCGACCTCTAATTGCAATCGTTTAGCAGCTTCCTCAAACGCCTTCAAAATCACAGAAACGTTGTGTCAGGTTATTATTTTTTTTTTAAATTAAGAAATTACTTTTCGATCAGATTTTTCCACGATATTCCTGGTTTTATCTTTGTCTTTTCGTTTTAATCGATCTGCAAATTCGTCTCGTTCCTTAAGATCTTGAATCCTCTCTCGTTCTTCCTTTTCAAAATCATCCTCGGAATCTGACTGATGTTCTGCAACGTCCGGTTTCTCGGCCCTAAAAGAAAGTTACCAAAATTACATACAATCCACAATAATCATATAAAATTAAAATTAAATTTCTACTTTTCATCGTCGTCACTACTGTCAGACTCCTTCTTTTTCTTCCGGCTGCGAAAATGTTTCTGTTTTGATTCCGTTTTAGCTTTCTATATCAAATAAAGACATGAGAAACATAAGCAAAAAATATATATAACAAAAGCATTTTATTTCTCACCTTAGTTGGAACTTCCTCGTCGTCGTCGTCGTCATCCGATAACAATTTATATCTTTTATTTTTCTCCAAAATGTCGACGATGGCCTGTTCCCTAATTTTACTTTCCTTGATTTTAGGCCCCACGTGAGACACCTAAAAAATACAAAACATAAAATGTGTTAATTTGAAATTTCAATTAAATTAAATTATAATAACACCGTACCTTAGACCATAATTCCGTGGCAAAATCAGCGACGTTTTTAGTCATAGTGATGGTACCAGTTTCACGCATTTTGTGGAGAAATTCCACTGGAGTTTGACTTTTACTCGCTAAATTTATTAAATACTGAGCTATGTATTTATCGCTCATGCCAATCAGTCCGTGTAGTTGGTCGTTCACCCATCGGTCGACGGATTGATCCGCCATTCTCTAAGCAGTAGATGAAATTATGTTTTCAAATTATATTTGAAATATAGAACTACCGGCCGAGTGTAAAACGAAGAAGAAGCGACCGGTTAGACGATCGTCTAATTTTAGATACGTAAGTTTTTGGTGAGTTCCGATTGGTTCCTGTGTATGGAAGCAAATCTGTAATCTATAACGACGGGACATGTTATGTCATAAATGGGGTACCAAAAAGAACATATTTTAAAATCCAACAATTTTTAGCTTGCATTAGCACTAACATATTTTATAAAATAAAAATCGAAACTATTTGTAGCGCTTTAGAATAATAAACAAAATATTTTAATGTAGAATAAACGAATTATTTATTTATTTATTTATTTTTAATTTAAAGTTTTATTCTTTTTGTATGAATTATAAGAGATTGTCCACTTTTTCCTTTTTTTTGTTCCCGTATAAGCTTAATCCACTCGAAATCTATGGTTGTTTTGACGTCTGCGCCACCCAATTGGCATTACTGTAGTGTGTCACAACAACGGTAGGCGGTAGACGTGATTCGGTCCCATCTCATTTATTCAATCAATTGATTGATTGATTCAATTGGCAAAATGCCGTGCCTAAATTCATTTTTCGGCACTGAATTGGCCACGGGAGCTCGAGTAGCTGCTGCGTACACAGTTGTAAGTGTAAATCAGACTTGCCCAGGTCCTATACATTTTACATATTTCCATAATCACGAATAAGGAACCTGTTGTTGATTCCGGGGTTCCCCTCAGAATAAGTTCGTTTATACAACCCTTTTATTTTACATGACCTGTCAAAAAGGTATATTCCTTGTATGCATTAATCCTTTGACCTTTTCTCATAAATTACAGTTGTTGGCATTTCCGATGGTCGGAGTGGGTTATTTACATTTCAAGGCAATCAACGATGAAGATAGTTCAAGAGGACGAATAGATAAATACAGTCATATGTTCGGCGCTTACGTGAAGGATGAAATATACGAAAGGGAAAGAAAATGTACGCAAAAATCGGCGATAATTATTCCATTCAGTTTTGTATTTATTATTGTCGATGTTTTAAAGTGAAACTCAAAATTCATATCAACATGTTTAAAAGATAAAATTCAAAAACTACTTCAGCATCTGTTTATTTACTTAGTTTATATTTCTTAATTATGCAATTAAAAATTGAATTTATTTATACTTTATATTCAAATATTAGTTATTCTTCAAATCGGTGGCTCGTACATAGCGTTTGCTGTGTTGTTCTTCATGATGTCCATCTTCCTGTGTTTTGGTGCTTCATCTGTACGTATCACTCAGTTTTAGACATTCTTTGTATGTATTATCTCACGTTTATTTATATTATTTATAGAAAAATCCTCGGTACATCTGGCCATGGATAATAGTGGTTGGATTAGGAACTGGATATTTGCTAGTTCGAATTGTTTATCATGGTTTTATTGATCCAGTAAGTATGAGGTGTACTTTAAAATTGATAACAAACTCAAAAACTTTGTTGAATTACAGGTATTACCAATTTGGGAACCCAGTGTTGGCTTAGTTTTACTCATCATTATGGTAATATCAAAACAAAAGTATTTTTAAACGTATAATTATACATGGACGTTGTATGTTTCAGTTGTACTTTTACATAGTAGTGTATTCATTTAAACAACAATGTGTGGATCAAATTGTTGCCGCTTTTGAACGGGTAAAAAAAAATATTTTTTTTTTAATTATATAACTAAATTACATTTTTTCTAGGCAATAAATCAATCGCCCATTGTCCTACAAACTCAGTACACACCGGTGCCGACTACAACATACGCCAAAGATCTGCCTCCACCTTACCCCACTTACTCACCATCGAATGCTCCACCACCAGCGTATCAACCAAATCCTGAACATCCTTTGCCATATTCGCAAAAACCAAACCAATTTACACCTCAGTACGGAGGATACTCTCCATATCCTGCGTATCCTCCAACTACAACTACTGAATTCACTGCTTCGGCTCCACCAGCAAATTTCACATAAATTCACACAATTCAACATAAAATCGAATCTAAAATGAATGAAATGCGATAGTTTTTGTGTAGAAATATTGCCCGTACTTATGTATTTGAAATTATTTTTAAGATCTCGTTTGACAGTGTGATTTACAATTAGGGAAGAGTTGAAAAAGGGAAAACCAATAATATTGCCTTCTATAATTTATACTGCATATATGTATTTTTTATAATCTTATTTCACTTTTGGAATTTTTATGCAAATTCTAGATTTATATTTAAACTAGCGTGTTACATTTAGTAAAATGTAATTGTTGTTATTATAAGTGCATAAGTGTTGCGCACTGTGGCCTTCAGTTGACGATATCTCGATGCATTACATCTTCCAACATGGCGGTTGGATGTGTGCATTTAAAAATTTCAATTCTTCCAAATTTTAAAAAATGCCATACGGTAATTGTATGACAATAACCGAAAATCGCTAATATGTATTTTTTAATGGGGTACATTGTTCATATTTTATAAATGAAACTCTTATCATTATTTTGTATTTTAAAGCATTGCACTATGTAAACCAAGAAAACAAAATTTACTTCGTTTGTCATTTGTTGAAAGAAAATGATTTTCAACATCTACACAAAGACCACAAATTCACTAAAAATTATACATTTTTATTTTCTAGATGGCAAAAAATAATTGTACATAAAATAAACTACATTCCAAAGGGGTACGACATTCAACCGAATCCCGTTCCGAATCCCCGAATCCCCGAATCTCGAATCTTTACATTTTATAAAAATTTTGAATTTTTTTGTCGAAAATTGGACAAAAGTTAAAATATTTTCGACTTTTTTTATTAAAATAATCATCTAAATCTTTCCAAATCCCATCCGAATCCCATCCGAATCCCATCCGAATCCTATGAAAGATTCGAATCTCTGACACGCAGATTCTGATTGTCCTACCCCTTGCTACATTCCGTATCTCATGTGCAATTATATACCGTACGGTATACAAATAAATTACACATTGAGCAACTCTGCTCTAATCTACACTCCCAATTAACAGCTATTGTGCCATCTGTGTTTCCAGGCTGAAAAAGCTATGGCGAAAATGTTGTTGATATTATGTTTTTCACATTTCTAGATTTAAAAAATGAATAAAAATCATTTGATAAAATAAATCGCTATCTGAGAATACTTATAAAATTTTAAAGCATTAAATACACAATTGTATGTGTTTATAGCGATAAACAAACTATTAAGTTTATATTTAATGTTAACTCTTGGAATTTTGCACTTGCTGTGAGCTGCAATTTCATATCAGTTCGATTTTATGTCTATTAGGAAGCACATATGGTCTACCGTAGACGAATTACGTCATTACATGTTGGTTCCGTTTCGCCGACGATAAACTCAGATTTCATTTAGTCTTTTGGTGCGGATTTAATCCTAACAGCTCCATTTGGGTCCACGGAAAAAATTCATGTAATGCCTCATTTGAAGTCATTTTTTGGACTCGAGTTGGCGACGGGTGCTCGAGCAGCGGCTGCTTATACTCTGGTAAGTTCATCACACTCGGACGGCCGCCTCAAAGTTTTTTAAATTAACGTTATCAAACGTTTATATTTTTATTTCAGTTGGTGTCGTTTCCATTAGCTGCGGAAGGATATTTATATTTGAAAGCTCTCGGCGATTTTAACGATGACGAGGAGAAATTGTTACAGAGACATAGACAAAACAGTGTTTATGTTAATAATGGAAACGATGAACAAGAATACAAAGTTTCTGAAATGTATGACAGTTATCGAAAATGTGGGTATAAGACTTTAAGAGAGTTTCTAAAAATTTTATCAAATGGGAGTAATCCCCAAGACTGGCGCTTTTAACTGCGATGTTACAGTAAGCCATCTGGGCAATTAAAGGATTTCCTACGGTGGCTCGAAAGACTCATTTTCTATTCATTCCCCATTGTATTTTCAAAAATAACCTGGAAATTTATTGGAACTGAAACTATGTAAAGGAAAAACACAAATCTTAAATATTTTTTCAAGTTGTGAGTCATTAATTAACAAAAAAAATAGAAGTTTTGACTTCGCGTTACTCGAGTTAAATAAGTCTTGAAATTGAAAGGATTTATGGCGTACTTATAAAAGTTATTATTTTATTTTAATTGGGATGGTTTTGAGGAATTTTTGTGAATTAGTTTTGGATCTGATCAGTTTTTAAGGATCTGATCCACACTTAATCAACCGTAAAAAGGGAATAAAAATTCAGTTTTGAAATGTTTTAAAATGAAATCTTAACGACGCAATTAATTGTGTGAAAAGAAAAGCACTGTGGGGTTTCACTTTGGCTCTTAATGGCCAATTATTCCATTCTGAGTAACAATGGATTGATTGCATTTATCACCATGGACGACATAGTTGCCAAATGCAGCACAGTGAAGCCTTTTTGCTTTTAGTATGATAATGAACTACAAAAGCTAAAAATCAAAATATAGTGTTACCTATATAGTTAATTAATTAGTTTATTCTATAGTTCATTATCATACTAAAAGCAAAAAGGCTTCACTGTGGTTTCATTAGGTTTCAATCGCCATACGTTACTTGAATAGTTTCCCGAAAGGAAATGGAGTCGGAATTTGTTTTGCTACTACAATAGTATAAAAAATTAAATTTTAATGTTGTTTTTGTTTTTGTGTATTTATTCTAGTTTCTATCGAAATGGGTGTTTCATACTTATTAAGTGCTGTGCTCTTGCTTGCTTCATCTGTCTGCCTTCTACGAGGCATTTCCAAAGTAAGTGTTTGAAGCCAAAAATGATTTAACTGACTTTAGTTACTTGCTGCATGACATGATTAATACAATACAAGTTGTTTGGTGATTTGTCTCGAGTCAGTAAAGTCACTTTAGGCTTCAATAACCAACATTAAATTATAAGTTAGTTTTTTTGTTCACTTATTTTGTATGTTCTGTACAAACTTGCAGGAAAACCCACGATACATGTGGCCATGGCTAGTGACTGATGGCTTAGCAACTGGATATTTCCTTTATCGCTATATTTACAATGGGATAGTTAAACAAGTAACAAACGAGATTCACGTTTAAAGAAATCTTTAAACTTTCATCTCCTATTAAATAATAGATGCTGTACGCCGAAGAACCTATAATTGGAGCAATTCTATTGTTTATTGCGGTAATAACAATATTTACATACAGACTGGACAATCAATGTGATCCTATCAAACTTTTTCGAAATTATTTCGAGATTGTTTTATGTTTATTAAGAATTTGATGAATTAGTGTAGGAAGTAGCGCATGCTTTGTTGTTATAGCATTGTTTCAACATTGTTTTTGAAGTTGTAACTCTCTAACCAACAAAGCTAGCTGATTTGACTGGGAAAATTAAGCAAATAACAAAAAAAGTGTTTAAAAAACATGTCTGATTGGCGATTTACCATTTATTACATTAATCTAACGTCAAATTCTTAATACGGACAATATAATTCGATATTTTTTGACCACACTAATAAGCAATCTAAGCAAATTCAAACAAAATTTCAGACGTACTTCTTTCTTATTGTATATTCCTATAAACAACTGCTCACGGAAGCAGCTTCGAATGAGGTAATCCTTCGTTTATTTATATCTTTTAGCAGTTTGGAATTGCGGCCAACAGATCGTTTGTCTTTCATTGCAGGATACTTTAATACAACCAAACACCGTCATGGGTGCTCAGCAATACGCACCGGCATATAAAACTGACATCGGAGATATGCCTCCACCATATTCAGCCTGTTCAATGTATCCACCATCATATTCCCAAAGTCCCCCGCCTTATGAAAATCATCAGAATGACGGACCCACTCCTCCACATATTACTGCATCAACTCAGCCAAGTGAAACTCATTAAAGGTTACGGTTGAAAGATCCTTAAGTGCAATTTGAATATAAAAAACCAAGCTGTAATTATTGTTCATATAATTTGACAAACAGTGGTTTGTCTTTTTTGGAAGAGTGTTGTCAAAATATAAAAAAAAAAAATATTTAATAATATATTTTGTTATGTATATTAAAAGCCTGAATAAAGTTTCAAATATACTGGTAATTAAAGATGTTGTGTGAAATTCCGTTAGAAAAGCCTAGAAAAATATTTTTGTTTTTTGTTTATTTGATGATGAAATTGGCCCACAAAAATGCAACTACCAAACAAACCTAAACACTGAAACAGCAAAAACAAAGTTCGAATGCACTTATCGCGAACGGAAAAAACCAACACACGATAACAATTAATTTATGTTGTAATTTACTGATTTTGATAATTAATCATTTTATTAATAGCACTCTTGTATTCCTAATCCACACTCTTTCATGTGTATAACAAGTAATAAAAATAATGTCATTTCTGCACGCAGGCTGTTGCCATGACATTATTGAGTTTATTTTGTATTTTTATAGTATATCAAGATTAAAAAACAAAAAAAAATATTTTTACTCTCTTCACATACTTCAAGTGCACTGCTGCATTCGCAATGCCGTGTGTGAATTCATTTTTTTTAAAATTTGAACTAGCCGCAGGAGCTCGAGTAGCTGGACTTTTTACAATAGTAAGTACACTTCGATATATATGTTTTAACAAAATAAAAATATAAACGAACTTTTGTTCCGTTTCAGTTTTTATCGTGTCTAATGTTTGTAATAGGGATGTGGCGAATGATGTTGCGATCAAACTATGATCCTACTTTCAACATGGAGCGAACATGTAGGTCTTTCAAATTTAATTTAGTTTAGTCATTCAACAAATAAGTTAAAGAACACCTGCTAGCTTCCTAAAGATCAATATGCCGTATCTCAATTTATTTTATCGCATTTTAGCGTGCATGTATATATTTTTTATAGCGATGAATGATGGATAAGAACTTATAATTATCCATCGTTTCTGTATTCTGCCCAGTTAAAAGTGGTTCATTCAAAAATGAATTGTCAATGTTCACCCTTCAGATTATCATATTCCGAATAAATTATACAAAAGTGTATATATTATTGTATATTTGAATTATTAGTACAATACGAGATAGGAGCATCATACGTAATCTTCTCTGTGTTCTTTTTTCTGACGTCCATTAGCCTTTTACTGAGTGTCCAAACAGTAAGTGTTTCGTTTTATCTTATACATTGCACTCAACTTGTGAATTAATAAAAGCAGGAAATCAATTAATAGTAATAAATTTAATAGTTGCCACAATACAACACGCTTGACTTTTCACTTTGCATTGCAGAAATCTTATTTGTATACTCACACAGTATGTATAATATTCTTACTTTTTAATTAAAGAAAAACAGTTATTTTACATGGCCGTGGCTTCTGACAGCTGGATTCGCCATATTATTTTTCACGTTTGGCGTGATCGTTTTCGGTTTCCTTACCCAAGTAAAAAATGATTAACAAGTTAATAACAGTGATATCTTAAATTTGATGGATACGTTTCTCATGTGAGATTAAATGCTCTAGTGAGGCATTACTGTATAATGAATCTCATTGCAAACCTTTTCCCACTAAGTTTGAGATGTCTCGATCGATTCAATTACACTAACTATCTGAACTTTTGAAATTATAGATACTTTTAATCTCAGAACAGATTTGTATGTTTTTGGCCATCTTTCTCATGGTAATAATATATATATATTCCAATTATACATTCAAATGGAATAATCAGTTTCAAATTTCAGTCATTCTTCTTCGTTGTTGTGACCTCTTTCAAACAGCAGATTAACAATCTTAATACAATTCAGGTTAATATTCGGTTTGTTTTCGGTTATTCGGCCAAAATACTAATGTATTCAGCCAAATATATTATGCTATAACTGTCCAAAATACGTAACAATTAAATGCAGTGAAGCCCCCTAGTGTAATGTTTAAAAAAAATTCAAACCCGCAGGTGGAAATAACAACAAATCCACCGGAAATCATGCAACCGTATCAAAACTCACAACTTCCGACCTTGGATGGAAATAATCTGCAGCCACCGTACCCAACCTACCTGCCACATCAACAGTCACCGATGCATATTCCGACGTCATCAAATTCTGTTCTACCAGTTCATTTCCAAACTCTGTTCTATCCTCCACCGACACAATCGAATCCTACAATAAAACCCCAAAACCCTGCAATTTACCTTCAACCCTACAGCGAATGTGATCCATATTCACTAGTCAATCCAGCCCCTTTTACTTCACCGAAACCTCCGTTAATTCTTCCATTGCAAGCACAACAACCAAATAATCCCGAAAATAACCCAGCATTTCTAGATTCTTCAACACCAGATGTCCAAACTGACAATTAACAGTATTTCCCATCAGCTAAAAGTCCAAAATCATTATAATCTTGTAATCTCATAATCTTATATTTATATGTCAAGTTAGGCGAGTTAATTTTCCTGTTTCTAAAGCGTAATGTACATGTACGTAATCTGTGTGATTAATATATGATTAAAATAAGTCAGATCAGTAATTTTCTGTGCTCATATTGTGGGGAAAATGACAATTTTCAATTTGACGCATTAGTATTTATATCTACGATTAATACTAATTTAAAATATTTAGTTATATCATTTTTTCGTATAAAATAACTTTCTTGATTTCAATCGTTTTTACGTGTAATATGGTAAGAATTTAAAAAAAAAACTTCACATGTTTGCACGCAAGGCCGTTGTCATGACATTATTGCGTTTATTTCGTAGAATCATGGCTACTTAAACGACTATTACCTCGTTACTTATATACTTATTTGAACTGCATCCGTAATGTCGTGTGTGAATTCATTTTTTTTTAATTTCGAACTAGTCACAGGAGTTCGGGTTGCTGGGGTTTATACAATAGTAAGCACACTTCGATAAATATTTTTTAACAAAACAAAAGTATAAATGAATCTCTTTTTTTTCCATTTTCAGTTGCTAACAGGTCCAATGTTTGTAACAGGGCTGTGGCGCATGTTGCACCGAAAAGTCTTCGAATATAGTTTGGACCATTCTGGTTGGTGTTTTAAATTAAATTTAATGTAGTCATTTATCGAATAGTACAAGTACACTGCTTGCTTCCTAAAGATCAATATGTTATATCCAATTTTCATTTTAGCGTGCGTTGTTTAGCTGTTAGTAATAATAATAATAACTCAGATTGGTTCACAGTTAAAAATCGTAACCCATATTTTACTTATCATAGATATTGTGAACGCACCAATAAAAATTCAATAATCCAACCATTCTTTATGAATCAGCCGCATGTACGCTGATTTTAAATTGATGAATACCAAATGCTTATTATTGTTATAATGTTTAATGCAACACCAACAAATAAATTAATTGTTTCTGATAACATTAAAATTTAAATAACACGCATGTGCACAAACACAAAATGATATCTGAATAAGATTTTTCATCCAAACAAATGGACATTTGCTACTTCATTTATCCTAGTTCTGACAACTGCTCCTTTTCTTGGAGTTGCATTTTCAGTTGATTTTGTTTTACATAGTTACAATTGTAGTAATAAAATATCCATTGTGAATGGCTGATGCAACTCAAGTGATAAGTCACAAGAGGTAAGTCACAGATTGGAGACTTATCACAGATGACTTAAGGTAACTATGATGAAAATGACATCACTTCCAGTCACCCACGTTGCTGCCACTACAAACACATGTATAAAAGTTAACATTGTATATTTGAATTAGTACACTTTGCGATAGGAGCATCATACGTAGCCTTCTCTGTATTCTTTTTTCTGACGTCAATTAGCCTTTTAATGAGTGTCCGAAAAGTAAGTGTCTGCTACTATTTTATCTTACACATTATATTGCACTCAAATTTGGAATAATAAAAGAATAAAAGCAATCAATTAATAGTAATAAATTTAATAGTTGCCCCAATAAAACACTTTTTACTTTGCATTGCAGAATCCTTATTTATATACTAACACAAGATGTATAATATTCTTACTTTTGATTAAAGAAAAACAGTTTTTTTACATGGCCGTGGCTTCTGATAGCTGGATTCGCCATACCATTTTCAACGTTTTGCTTGATCATTCTCGGTTTCCTTTGCCAAGTAAGAAATAATTATCAATTTAATTACGGTAGTATCCTAAATTTGGTGGATATGTTTCCTCGGTGAGATTAAATGCCCTAGTGAGGCGATCTCACTGCAATTTATTTCTCACTAAATTTGAGATGTCTCCATCGATTCGATTACCATAACTATCTGAACTGTAAAATTATAGGATCTTTCCATCGAAGAACAGATTTGTTTGTCCTTGTCCATCTTTCTCATGGTAATAGGAATATATTTTTGAATTATATGCAAATTGAATAATAAATTTCAATTATCAGACGTTCTTCTTTGCTGTTGTGAACACCTTCAGACAACAGCTTAGCGATCACCATACAATGCAGGTAAAAATAAATTAAGGTTGATCTGAATATACGGTTGTTCGGCCAAAATAACTAATGTATTCGGGCAAAAATTAAGATAATACTCACAAGTCAACCGTATACACAATATGTTTTATGCTTTAAAATAAGCAGACAAAACAAATTATAAATAAGTATTAATTTATTTTTTCTAATCAATAAGACGATTTAAAATGCAAAATGTGTCCAGTCACCCAACAAAGAGTTGCACACGGTATGGTCAAGAAATAAAATGCTGAGAGACCGTAATGAGTAGTATGGGGTGATTTTAAAATGTAAAAACAAATAATATCAATTTTTTAAAAATCTTTTCACCATTTTTAGAAAATTATTTGGTTGGTCAGGTTGTGGTGATTCAGCATCACCTGAAGAAGTAATTAGCGGTGATTATTGTGTTACTAATACTCGCCACTAGAGCGCGCTAGAAATACCGACTAGACTGACTAGTCGCGTGTTTCTGCGAACCTGCATAATCAGAAGGATTTGCATATGACGTCATTTCCGGTTAATATATATAGCCAATGCTTGACCGGAAACGACACTACAGTTACCACATTTCAGCAAGAGCACCATTTACCTCACCTTTCAGGCCGTTTCACGGATTGATCGAGGACCGGTGCCCGCTGACCATTTCAACTGTACAACAGCCACATTTATTTAGCGTAGCCAATCTACGCTAGAATAAATATTCGAACGATATTCGTTTAATTCGCACGAGAAAGCGAATTCTCGCGTGTTCATAATAACACGTGGAAATACCCTAGACAACAAACATAGACCACGCGTAGGACTAAACAATTGGATCCGCCATTGTTTAGCGGCAACTCGTATTCGCAGCCGAATCCGAGGACCAACACAGGAAACATCTTGACTTATATTTGTATTAGTAAGCGTGTTTTAATAAAGCAGTATTTGAAATATATTGTATTCCCGAGTGTATTATTTATTATCTTTAACCACAAAGTCGAATCACGACACGTGGGGGCCTGTCCGGGATAGATTTGCTAACCTTAAGACAATACTTTAAATAATAACCGGGATCTTTCGATCGATCATTATATCGTAAGAAATGACAAAAACTACCGCAGAAGATAGAAAAAGGCGTAACGACGAAAAGGATAGAAAAGAAGCCGAAGAAATCGAACGCCAAAAAGCGGAAGAAGCGAACCACGTGGAACCAGAAGTCGAGACTAACTCGACTAAAGTTTCAACGGAATCATCAAGTGAAAGCCTTCCCCTTGCAAGACAACTTCCGTTTACGGGAGGCGAATTCGAAGGATCAGGAAGCTCTCACGAAGAAAACGGACTAAATAAATCGTTCGAAAACCCTCGATTCGGATTGAAAAGCCCAAGACCAGTCGAAAAGGATCCCAGTGAAATGGATCTAATGACTCTTCTAAATAAAGCGGCAAACACAAGTGCCGCAATTATCAACGAGGCTGCCCGCGCAGACCAAGCAAGAACAGTCGCGTTAGAGAAGAAGAAAAACGAATTGATGGAAGATTTAGCCAGAGAGCATCGCGAGAAATTAGCTGCCATGGAACAGAGCTTGGCACAAGAACACCAAGCTAAACAAATGGCACTGGAGCGCGAGCTGGCTCGAGAATTGCTCGCGAAGCAGAAAATAATCGAACGAGAAATGGCAAAGGACTGCCAGATCCGGCCGCCAAGCAACGGGTTAAGCCAGCATTCGGAGCCAAACTCCGTACAGAGCTCCCCAGAACGGTCTCACACAGCTAAGGAGCTGGTAGCCAAAGCAATAGAAGTAACTCGGGTAGCTTGCGCACACGGCATCGAGATCGACCAGGACAAGGATCCCTACGCAGAGCTAAGCCGAGTAATCGACCTAGTAAATCAGAGGACTGAAAAACGATCGGCAGATAACACGGCCAGACGCGGAGAGAAACGACGTCGGGTCGGAGCAGATCGACAACAGTCCGAGACAGGCGGCGAAGCAACGTCAGACAGCGAAAGTATCGACTCTCAAGCATCTCACGGCAGTATCCGAGTCAACGGACTAGATAGCATCTTGAACGAATCGGACGAAGTCAAAGGAGAACTGTACGAGGCGTTTATACAGGATAGGAGGAATAATCAGGGCGCACAATCATGGGCAGTAAAAAACTCATTCGCAATGAAAACTGGCCAAACCAGTAATAACAACCCAGGCGACCCTAACGCAGAGCTAATCAGATGTATAAATCAGAAGAATCAAATACGCAACGAAGTAGGTCAAAATAAACTGGCCATGCCGACGCTCGAGGAGATTAACGCAGTTAAAAATCACCTCGAAAAGAAACACGCCGCCGAAGCGTATGCTGGGAGAGATTCCTACGTTTTTATCAAAAAAACGAACGAAGGCCTCACGGGGACCCGACTGGACGATCTGATACCGCCCGGAACAAAGTTGAGCCAAACCTCCGCTCCAGAGAAAGCGAACCCAGATAACTCAACCATAGCGCAAGACCTCACGAATAACCCGAACACCGCGGGATCATCAGGGAAAACGTCGTTCCAACACAATCAGTTCGGACTGACGGGCAACGGTACGCATTACCCAAGCCTCCCTTCCGACAATCCACGATCATCACCGCTGCTTAGTGAGACTGACTCGCTAAGCAACCAACTACGGACGATGAAAGACGAACTCCTTCAGGCCATGGACCAAAAACTTCAACAAAGCCGTGGCCAAGAGACCGAGGAGGACGATCGAAGCGAAGGATTGTTGAAACGTTACTCCGCAGACCGATGGCTGTATTCTCGCAAGGATAACAACATCAAGTGGACGACCCTGAGACTAATTAAGTTCGACGGATCCTGGAACGCCGGCAACTTGTTTTTGGACGAAGTCGCCCTGACGATTAATCGCTTAGGAGCGGAACCCGACGAAATGGTTGCACGCGGAATACCAGAAATGCTGATCAACCGGGCCCGAAACTGGTACGCTGATGTCCAACCCCGAAACTGGGAAGATTTCGTCATAAAGTTCCACAATCAATATGGCGAGACGAGCCAAGAAATCCAGAAAAGAGTAAGCTCTATGAAGCAAGCTCCCGGGGAAACTCTGAGGGAATACGTACAACGAGCCGACAGCCTGTTCCGTGAAATGGACAAACCATTTGACCAACACGCTCAGAAAGCTCTCTTCGAACAAGGACTAAACGAAACCGCAACCAAAGTCCTACGAGAAATGAACGCTCCTAAAGGGGATAATTTCAAAGCCATCCTAGCTTTCGTCGAGAAGAAACACACCGAAGTAAATGCTCGGTATAACGAAAATCTGACAAAAGAAGAGCGAGCTCTAGGAGTGGCCCGACAGCAACGAATACAGGAGCGCAGCATAGACTCCACTAAGCTGCTCCAATCGCGAAATTATCTAAACGGAAGTATAGAGCCACTCCCCTCAAAGAAAAACCAACAAGCTTCTAACCCTTTACCACCTCCGAATAAGGCCTATCGCACGCAAACTAACGCCGCCGAGGAAAAGTCGGAAGACGAAGTAAGCGAAGACTCTGAGCAATTCTCGGAAAGCGATGAGGCTGACGAAGGTATCAACGATGTGGTACACGCAAACATGGGGAAGGAACTGGCGCCCAGCTACCGACCTCAGATGAAGTCCAGAAAATCGGAACACCACAACCCGAAAACAGAGGCGACTTCCGAGAAGAAGGACTACCCCAAAAAACCTTTTGAGCGGGAGGGAAAGAAGAAAAGCCCTTGTAATTTCTGTAACGAAGACGGCCACTGGCGTCAGGCCTGCCCAAAACTGGCAAAGAAAAAAGCCGACGACAAGGCCGCAGAGCGTGAGGAGCTAGTGAAATTGCTCGCGAAGGAACAAGAAAAAATCTTGAAGGAACTCACCGCCAAATTCGACAGTATGACAAAAAACTGGAACTCGCGGGCGGAACAAAAGTGATTCCACATCCGCTCGCGATAACTTCGAAAACGATGGACCTTACACTGGTGGAAAAACAAATTAAAGAAATGAAAAAATTGTTGGAATTCTTCGAGGAAGCTGCCAACGAGGAAGTCACAACTCCAACCAAAAAACGGAAATTCGAAATTAGAGACGAAGACGGTATAGCCAACGCTTTCATGACTTTGCCGCTTGACCAAGGGGCCAATCCTCTTAAAAAGCGAATACTTCGTTGCAACCTATCAACAGAAGCGAAGAGCGTACTGGCTAAAATACCAGTCTCTTTCGGCAAAAAGGTGTTAATGGGACTACTCGACTCGGGAGCGGATCAGTCGTTTATCTCCACCGACTTATTCGAATCACTCGAAGAAAAAATACAGAAAAAATTACGGGGAATGAACGAGAATATTCGAGTTCTTACAGCAGCGGGAGAAGTTAGAGCAGTGGGGACGTTATCAACCGATTTTGTATGGGAAGGAGGCACGATTAAGCATTTCTTCATCGTGTTACCAACCCGAGACACAATCCTGCTGATAGGAATGGATTTGATGGAACGGATGAACATCCAGCCCAACCCAGTCACACGTTCGTGGAATTACATCGACAACCACGAGGACCCACGACTACCCATAATACCTCCGGAACTCCTAGACAAAGCTAAGGACGACGAGGAATGGGGAGGAGGCGAAATTAAGAAGTTCATCCAAGACTATAATTTTAAGTCGTTTAATACTATCCTCCAAGAGGAGAATTTAATACATAATCTGGCCATGGACGCCAATCTTGGAGAAGAACAAACGAAACTCCTCGAGGAAATGCTCAAGAAGCACTCGAAGAACTTAAATAAAGATCCAGGAAAGACTAGTTACGTAATGCACGAGATCGAATTGGTTACGGGAAAACCGGTGCGAGTACCTTTTAAAACTATGAATCCCCAAAAGAGACATATCGTAAGAACGATGTGCAACGAGTTGCTCGAAAAAGGGATCGTGTCGCACGCCATCGGAGAATATGGAATGAGGATTGTCCTCGTCATGCGACCAGGCTCCGAACCGCGCCTCTGCATCGATTATAGACCTTTAAACGCCATAACCGTCATCGACCCCATCCAAATGCCGTCAATAGAAGCGATTCTACGGGAGCTCGCCCCATTTAACTGGGTCACGACCATGGACTTGTCCAAGGGTTACTGGCAGGTTGAATTGCGGGAAGAGGATAAAGAGAAAACAGCTTTTTGGGCACCACAGGGTCGACTGATGTTTAATGTAATGCCCTTCGGGTTAGTAAACGCACCCGCCACCTTTCAAAAACTAATAGAAAAAGTTCTCGGCGATGCCTTACACAAATACGCATGGGCTTACCTCGATGATATAGTCATAGTCTCCCAAACTTTTGAAGATCACCTGATACACGTGAATGACGTCATGGAGCGACTCACAAAAGCCGGTCTAAACATTCATCCAGGGAAAAGTAAATTTTGCCGCAAAGAATTGGCATTCCTGGGTTACACAGTCGGAACAGGTGGCCTATCCATCGACCCGAAAAAGACCCAGGCGATTAGCCAGTTCCCCGCCCCGGAAGATGTAAAAGGAGTCCAACGTTTCATGGGCATGGTGAATTTCTTCAATCGATTGCTCCCAAATTTGGCAGACGTCGCGGCGCCCATCACAGATCTGTTACGCAACGATAAAGATTTCGAGTGGACTGACCACTGCGAAACATCGTTTAACAAAATAAAACAAATGCTGATCGATGTAAAACGAATTCCCCTACCAGATCTTAATCGAGAATTCACTCTTCACACCGACGCCAGTCGAATTGGCCTAGGTGCTGCGTTGCTTCAAAAGCATGACATCGACGGAGTAGTGTTAGAGGTCCCGACGATGTTCATCAGCCGGAAATTACAAGCAGCCGAAAAGAATTATAATGCGACAGAGTTAGAATGTCTAGCCGTCGTCTGGGCAATCCGAAAATTCAGACCATACCTGGAATTTACCAAGTTCAACGTACAAACTGACCACGAAGCACTAAAGTGGTTAATGGCGTTGAAGGAACCGTCCGGAAGAATGGCTCGCTGGCAGCTAGAATTAATGGCTTGTGACTTAATCATTGAATACCGACCCGGAAAATTCAACGTCGTGGCAGACGCCCTCTCACGAGCCCCAGCTTCAGACCCCGAAGACGAGACCGACTGCGGAGAGGACGACTCACGCCTCTTCTACTGTCCGAACCCCGTCCGAAAATGGGAATTTAAAAAGCTAAACGAATTACCCAAGGAGAAACTCGAGTCAGGAGACCAGAATTATTACAGTTATTGGCTCCGAGCGTACCAGTCGGTCAAGGACGCTCACCCAAATTATGAGCTAACAATAGAACCTCGAATCTCCGACAAGTACGTTCGAGCATTCGTCGCCCACGTAAGCAAGGGGACGAATAGCAAACCGCCCACCAGGGACGAATTAATAGCCGCCCAGATGGCAGACGACTTCTGTAAAACTTATCGAGACTTCATCACAGATAAAATATTTCCCGACGAGAATTTCGACGAAATCCAACGTGAAGAATTCGAAAGAGAAGCCTCCACGTACTTAATCGAGGATGGACTTCTACTAAAACACCACCCGAATTTCCGCGATGATCTGACGGAGACAGGAACTTCGATGAAAGTCGTTATACCCAGGAGTCTGCTGACAAGGTTTCTGTGGATGGTCCACGGACACCCGCTCGCCGGACATTCTGGAGTGGCCAGAACGATCTACCGAGCAAATCAACTTTATTTCTGGCCAAAAATGACCCGAGATATTGTTCGTTTTATTCATCACTGCCCCAGATGCCAAGCGTGCAAGCCGAGGACGCCCAAGAACTACGAGAGAATCTCACTTGGCCCTTTCGCACCCTTCGATTGCTGGAGCGTGGATTTAATGGGCCCAAAACCCACGTCATCCAATAAAAACAAATATATATTAGTAATCATGGATGTCGCGACTGGATGGCCCGAACTCTTTCCAATGGAGAGACCAACTAAGCAAAAAATCATTCGATGTTTGTACGAAGTGGCGCTTCATTTTGGATTCCCTCGAAAATTAATCTCCGATAATGGACCACAATTCGCGTCAAATTTGTATAAAGACTTCTGTAAAAAATTCGACATCGAGACATCATATACATCAACCTATAATCCACGGGCCAATCCCGTCGAAAGGTTAAATCGCGATATAAAATATGCACTAGCAATTTTCACCGATGTTCACTCCAGCTGGGACGAATATCTTCGTGAAATTGCCTTCAGCATCCGCACAACGATCTCAAGGAACCGCAAATTTTCTCCCGCGTTTCTAAACTTCGCTCGGGAACTCAGAGTACCCTGGGACCCACGAATACCGGAGGAAATACTGGAAATTGATCCTGAGAAGCCTCATATTTATGTCGACAGACTGGAGCAAATAATTTCGGCCACTTATCAGCACATGATGTCACACATATTCGACATGAGAGATCGTATTAGCATTGCTGGAAAGGATCGGCCCTTCTGCAATTTTAAAGTCAATGACCTCGTCTGGAAAGACACACATATTCAGTCCAGCGCCGATAAGGGGATCCACGCAGGCTTAGCAGACAAACGCGACGGCCCGTACGTCATACTCGAAGCCCACGGCGGAAACGCTTTCAAGCTAAAAAGATTGGCAGATAACGTTAATTTTAGATCGATCCACGCCCGAGAATTAACTCCATACTTACCTGAGTTTCCTCAAGAGGCTTGGACGGAATATCAGACGAAACCAGCGAAAAATCCAATTATTCGCGACATGTTTTTAGATGAACAAACTGGCCCAACCAATTTAGTTCAAGATGAGTTACTCGAAGTGGCCGACGCCCCGGATGAGATTTCGGGGAGGGAGGAAATAGTCGCAGAATCTCCTAAAAAAGGAAAGCAATCAAACAAAAAGAAGACTACAGGAATCCCCAAACCTGATAAAATATACGGTATGCGCCGACACAAGCCAAACCCGTTCATAAAAGACGGGAAACTCGTCGGAAAACAAAAAGCGACTCCGGCCATTGTCTCAAACAATCGATAAAAACAACCACAGGGGGGACACCTGTTACGTCCCACAATGCGTCTTAATTGGCCAAACCAATCAAAGATGACATGAGACTAATAGTTAACCTCTAACCCGACCCACACTTATCACTGTCATCTCCGACTAAGCAACGATCACCTCGAGACAGCCGTGAAATCAAATTAGTTTCCGAAAAATGAGAAATGATTGGAAGAAAGAAATTGAACGGGCCGTAAACAACGCTTCCGAGGATGACGATGAAGATCAAGTGGATTTGTTACAAATCATTGTAAACAACGAAGAGGGAAATTGGGACGAACCCAATGAACCCGATGTCCAACCCGACGTAAGTAAAAAATAGAAAAAATTCAATTATCGATAATCAAAAATACGAAATAAGTTCGTGGACTGACCACAAACGAAGAAATAATTTAACTTTAAGTGACAAATTATCAAAATTAATCAAATACCGAAAGAAAAATTAACTTCAAGACACGTGGTCGAAAAGCACATGGCCGACCATGACGCCATCTTGTGTTAGACGAAAGAATCTCTACAAAAATATGACAAATTAATCAACGATCCTAATATATTTATTAATATTCTAATATTTAGGACGGATATCGCACTACGTGGGGGCAAATCGACCCGAAAAGAGTTTCCGCAGGCAGCTTATGGCGCGAAGTAATCCCCATACTGTTCCGACAAGCGCTCGAAGAAGCGGTCGACTTTGAACCATGGAAAATTCGCCTTTTATTGTCCCGTGCGATCAGCCGCTACTGGTCCAGCCAGCAAACGTTGATCCACTACATGCCGCGCCAATATCAAGCAGCTTTACGGGCAGTTATCTCGAGAAATATGGACCCGCCAGCGCCAATCCCGAATCCACTAATCCGAGCCGCCTTTCCTGACGACCAGCGAGGATGGGACGTTTACGAACAATGGCGCGACGCCGAAACAGATGAAGAAAAACACCAGATTCATATGGCATATTACGAAGAAGTAAGGCGGACCGCACATGACGAGGTTTTCAATTATCTACAGCCGGACGGTTACTCGACCGAGGAAATCAGGTTTTGGCTCCTTCAGATCCGCGAAGACCGGCCCGACCGCCCAGATTGGAGACCGAGACACGGTTTCATCACCTCGCAACGAGCAATGCATCAATTGCATTTTTTGGGCTTCTTTGGTCGCAAACGCCAGAAGGCCGAGAAACGTCTCTCCAACGAGCACGACGAAGCAGGCTGCTCAGCGAAGAAACCATGCCTGGACAAGCCAAGCACTTCCAGCAGCGCGCAGAATAAGAAACCCGCGACAGAGAAACGCCTGGCCAAACCAAGCGCTCTCTCTCGCCTGGGAAAGACGGAGATCCCACAAACATCGCGATTTCAATCCAGGGATGCCCCGTCAACCAGCCGAAGAAGAGAAAATGTACGCGAACGCCCCGACCGCCGAGAAGATCAACGCCGACGCGATAGGAACCAAGAAAATTGGGACGATTATCGTAGAAATTACTTCCGACGGCGGGAAGAAAACAAGGAATCCTGGAATAGACACCGAGAGGAGTTCCTGCGCGAACGTGATGAAAGAGCCCGACGTGAACGAGAGAACCTCCGTCTACAAGACGAACGAAGAAGGAGAGGATCGGAGAGTCGCGCACGTTCATGGAAAGCGTATCGTGAAGAAGAAATTCGACAGCGAGATAGGAGGCGCTGCGAAGATACACGATCAATTCGGGACAGTCCCGAACCAATGAAGATCGACGATGAGGTAATTATCGACGAGGTCCCCGAGCAAAAGAAGATGTATACTCAGGCGGACCTCCTCGCGGTAGTTATGCAATACCAACAAATGCAGCCGAAACCAGTCTACCGCCCGACTCCCTCGACCGCCTCGAGTCTAGAGACGGCGCCAAGTGCTTTCATCAAGCCGGAACTCTCGCAGACGAGAAGCGTAACATCCAGCGTCAGCCTCCCAAGCGCCTTTCGCAAGAAAGTGATAATCGGCGCACCGACACTGAGTTCTGAAGAACAACTCAGACATCGAGAAGCTCGCTTTGGACCGGCCAAAGTCGAACCTCTCCCAACTATCCCCGAAGCCTCAACTTCAACGAGAACTCCAATCGTTTGGGACAAGCCCGAACCGGAAAAATCAAGACGTCTGGTCAGATCTGTGCCTCAGCCAACGACATCCACGGGACCCAATCCGATGTTGCCAGCCCCAGCAGTCATCCAAGCCTCGACTCCAATCAACCCTTCGGAGGTAACGTTGCAACAGTTTCTGGAGGTAACGACCGTGGAGCAAGCTAGAGCGCTTTTGTGCGAGATGGACTCCTACCAACAAAACGTGATCCAAAACGTCATCACGAACCTTCAGCGGATCTCGATTGAATATACGCAGAACAAAAATCGGGATCATCCAAATTGGAATACGAGGATCGTGGTTGCCATTACCGACTTGATGTCGATTTTGCTGGCCGCCGCCACCTTCCGAAACGCACGTGTTGCTGTGGCAGCCTGGATCGTGGTGGCCCACGAGGGTTTCCAAGTCCCGCCGGCTCTCGTAGACAGCTGGACCCGCCTAGTGCCCTCTGCGGCAGTAATTCGAGCCCAAATGGTGGCCCAGGACCCGGATCCAGAGACCTCCTATCAGAACGTTCGAGCGATCATCCAACACCCACGCCCGTCGTCTTCAGTGACCACACCCGTCGTGGAAACTCCGGCTCCCAGGGATCCGACGCCTCCTCCTCCGCCTCCGCCGAAGGAAAATAGACCTTCCGAACCACTGGCCGAACCAGTCTCGCTCAAAAAGAAGGAAACAAAAGGAAAATTGCTCCGCCCAAAATCGAGCATGAAAGCTTCAAAGACGGCCGAACCTCAGATCGCCGCCAGACTCCGGATGTACTTCCCGGGGTTGTCCTTGACGAAGGATACTGAAACAAAATTACTCCAAACCCCAGACCGTGGCTATTCTCTTTATGTCTGGATGAAGAACGCTATCGAAGCTGGAGCCGGAGGCGATCGCTTCATCCAGCATCAACGACTACTCCGAGCCCATCGCGCGCCAACCAGCATTGCCGAGGCCCAAAGAATCCATCACACCAATCAGGGAATGTCGCCCTTTTTGCCGCCAATTTGGGCCCACGAACGAACGGGGAATCCGCTGGAAGCACCAGGTCACTTACGTTTCTACTTGAACGAGAGCGAAGACCCCTCGGACTACTCTTCAAAATTGACCACATCTCCCAACCTGGACGAACCAAGTTCGGAAGATAAGCCAAGTTACGCCGATAACTTGAAGAAATAATTAATTACATATTCATAACGAGAAGACTGTCTTCTCTAAAAAACCCTGAAATTATTTATGTATCAATTTCAAGAATGTAAAATATTTTGTTCATCATTCATCATTATTTAATAAAAAGATTATTTATGATTAAAGATACTGCTCCACCTTTATTTAAAGGGGGGGCCCCGATGATTTATTCTCGGGGAGGGACGTGTGGTGATTCAGCATCACCTGAAGAAGTAATTAGCGGTGATTATTGTGTTACTAATACTCGCCACTAGAGCGCGCTAGAAATACCGACTAGACTGACTAGTCGCGTGTTTCTGCGAACCTGCATAATCAGAAGGATTTGCATATGACGTCATTTCCGGTTAATATATATAGCCAATGCTTGACCGGAAACGACACTACAGTTACCACATTTCAGCAAGAGCACCATTTACCTCACCTTTCAGGCCGTTTCACGGATTGATCGAGGACCGGTGCCCGCTGACCATTTCAACTGTACAACAGCCACATTTATTTAGCGTAGCCAATCTACGCTAGAATAAATATTCGAACGATATTCGTTTAATTCGCACGAGAAAGCGAATTCTCGCGTGTTCATAATAACACGTGGAAATACCCTAGACAACAAACATAGACCACGCGTAGGACTAAACAATTGGATCCGCCATTGTTTAGCGGCAACTCGTATTCGCAGCCGAATCCGAGGACCAACACAGGAAACATCTTGACTTATATTTGTATTAGTAAGCGTGTTTTAATAAAGCAGTATTTGAAATATATTGTATTCCCGAGTGTATTATTTATTATCTTTAACCACAAAGTCGAATCACGACAAGGTGATTCTGATTGAAATAACTTCCCAGGACAACAAAATCTTATTCGTTGAACCATTTATTTTTAAGTTATTTCAATTAGAATCTCCTCAACAGTGCAATATTACTAACTTGTAAGTTAACATTGGTTATGAGCCCAGCACGCTTACACTGTGCTATAACTAAGCTAACAAATTCGGAATCCATATACTCAATTTAACAAAAACTGTACCAACTACTTAAAAAAAAACTACATGTAGTGAGCCCTCTAATCTAATGTTCAAAAATATCAAAACCTGCAATAAATAAATGTATCTCTATTGTAGGTGACAGTAATAAATCAACCGGTAATCTTGCAACTGGAACCAAACCCACAAATTCCTATGATAAATGGTAATAATCTGCAACCATATCCAGCCTACCAGCTAATTCAACAGTCACCAATGAATATTCCGCCGTCATCAAATTCTGTACTACAAGTGCAGAATGGAATTCCGTTCCATTATATACCGAATCAATCAGTAGGGGATGATACAATACAACCCCAAAACTCTGGATTTAACCCTCAACCCTAAACGAATATGGTTCAAATTCACACGTCTACCCAGCCCTTTTTAATTCACCGAAACCTCCAATGCAATCACAACAATCAAATATTCCCGAAATACCCCAACATCTCCAGATCCTTCAACATCTAACCTCCAAACCCATAATTAACATAATTTTCCATCAAATAAAATAAAAAAAATTCAATATTATTATAATCTTGTATTCATGTGTAAAAATTTCACAAAAAGTTAGTAAGTTAAAATTCCTGTTTCATCCATAATTTAAGTCAAATCAATACGTTCATATTTTGCGGAAAAATGACAATTTTCAATTAAATCTACGATTGAACTAATTTTAAATATTTTAGTTGTATCATTTTTCCGTATTCCCGATGAATTATTTCTTGATTTCTGCCGTTTTCAAATGTACCGTAAGCAAAAAATAAAAAATAACGTCACATGTTTGCACGCAAGTTTGTTGTCATGACATTATTGTGTTTATTTCATCGTATCGAGACTGCTTTACCTACGTTAACTACTTTAGTTAGTTCAATTGAACTGCATTCATAATGCCGTGTGTGAATTCATTTTTTAACTACGAACTATCCACGGGAGCTCTAGTTGCTGCAATTAATACATTAGTAAGTATATTTACAAAATTTGCTAAGATATGCCAAGATATGAAGCGTGTCAATGGACCAATCAGTCGTGAGCAGATGCACGAAGAGAAAATTTAAACTTAACGGAAAACATTTGAAATAAGAATCAATAAGAATAATACATTAGAAAATTCTAAAACTGAAATACAAATAGGTGCGTTCAATATATCAAATGCCTGACAAAATCCCCAAAAGGGAGTGATCGATAAACTACAAAAATGGCGGCGAGGAAATTAATTACGATGCATTGAGCATTTCCGACGCACTTAGCGGACGATCGGAAGCTCGGATCGACAGAAAAATGACACCAAACGAAAAAGGAAGAAAATGTACACCAAATTCAGAAGTCAAATGATTAATTAAACAACAAAAAATCATCCATTATCGTAGCTTAACAACGCGGGCTTGAGAAGGCATGGCGCGAAATATGAATTGGAAAATGAATGCCAAATACGAACAACGCCCAGCCCACAGAAACAGAATAAAACACGGGAAATGCCAGCAAAAAAAACACAAGCTAAAAAATACAATAAATGAAATGTGTGAGTGAAAGATAATAATCCACAACACCCAAAAATTAAATTAAAGTGAATACATTAAACTCCTTGTTTATAGCAACAAGGCCGTTGTCGTGACATTATTGCGTTTATTTCGTAGAATCATGGCTACTTAAACGACTACTACCCCGTTACTTATATACTTTAATTGAACTGCATCTATAATGCCGTGTGTAAATTCATTTTTTTTAAATTTCGAACTAGTCACAGTAGTTCGAGCTGGGGTTTATACATTAGTAAGCACACTTCGATAAATATTTTTTAACAAAATAAAAGTATAAATGAATCTTTTTTTTTTCATTTTCAGTTGCTGACAGGTCCAATGATTGTAACAGGAGTGTGGCGCTTGAAGAGTGCGGCTGCTGTGGCCGACACCAAGTTGTCCTGGGGACTGAGACAGGGTAGACAGGATACCACAACCACACAGTCAACCTTCATGGTAGCCACACAGTCATGTAAGTAACACATGGACTCCAGATTGTTGGGTTGTTGGCCTTTAATCGTTGTCTAGGGGTTGGAGTCTCCCGTCTACCCACATGTTGGCAGTGCCGCGAAGACACGCCCACACCGGCAACTGACCCGTCATACACAGCGAGTGATGCCCATATATTACGTCCATAAATTACGTAACGCAAAATTATGGATTTTTTAGACCCCCCTCTGTAACAAGGTCGTAACAAATTCCCAAACCCCCCACCCCCTAATTACCGTATATCTTCAAATAGTGCACCCGCGCGCATTTTGAAAAAAAAAATGACGACACTTCTAGTCACCCATAGTCATTTCGGCCATACGTTGCTGCCACTACAAACACATCCGAATAATTTGTACATTGTATATTTGAATTAGTTGCCTTTTTGATTGGAGCAGCATACGTAGCCTTCTCTGTATTCTTTTTTCTGACGTCCATTTGCCTTTTAATTAGTGTCCGAAAAGTAAGTGTAGACTACTATTTTATCTTACACATTGTACTCAAATTTGGAATAATAAAAGAACTATAGCAATCAATTAATAGTAATAAATTTAATAGTTGCTCCAATACAAAACGCTTCACTTTTTACTTTGCACTGCAGAAATCTTATTTATATACTAACACAATATGTATAATATTCTTACTTTTGAATAAAGAAAAACAGTTGTTTAACAATCCCGTGGCTTCTGATAACTGGATTGGCCATATTATTTTCCATAATTTGCTTGATCTTATTCGGTTTTCATTTCCAAGTAAGGAATAATTATCAATTTAATTACGGTAGTATCCTAAATTTGGTGGATATATTTTCTCTGTGAGATTAAATGCCCTAATGAGGCAATCTCACTGCAATTTATTTCCCACTAAGTTTGAGATGTCTCAATCGATTCGATTACCATAACTATCTGAACTGCAAAATTATAGTATCTTTCCATCGAAGAACAGATTTGTTTGTCCTTGTCCATCTTTCTCATGGTAATAGGAATATATTTTTTAATTATATGCAAATTGTATAATAAGTTTCAAATTTCAGACGTACTTCATTGCTGTTGTGAACTCCTTCAGACAACAGATTAAAAATCACCACATAATGCAGGTGAAAATAAATTAAGGTTGCTCTGAATATTCGGTTGTTCGGCCAAAGATTAAGACAATACTTAGCCGAATACACAATAATAATAAGTGTCATGCTTTAAAATAAGCAGACAAAACAAATTATAAATAAGTACGGAGTATTAATTTATTTTTTCTAATCAATAAGCCAATTTAAAATGTAAAATGTGTCCAGTCACCCAACAAAGAGTTGCCTATGGTCATGAAATAAAATGCTGAGAGACCGTAATGAGTAGTACGGGATAATTTTAAAACGCAAAAACAAATCATATCAATTTTTTTAAAATCTCTTCGCCATTTTTAGAAAATTATTTGGTTGGTCAGGTGATTCTGATTGAAATAACTTCCCAGGACAACAAAATCTTATTCCTTCAACCATTTATTTTTAAGTAATTCAATTAGAATCTCCTAAGCACAGCAATATTACTAACTTGTAAGTTAACGTTTGCACTGTGCTATAACTAAGCTAACAAATTCGGAATTCATATACTCAATTTAACAAAAACTGTCCAAAATACTTAAAAAAAACTACATGCAGTGAATCCCCCTAGTCTAATGTTCAAAAATATCAAAACCTGCAATAAATAAATGTATCTCTATTTCAGGGGACAGTAATAAATCAACCAGTAATCATGCAACAGCAACAAAACACACAAATTCCTATCATTAATGGTAATAATCTGCAACCATATCCAGCCTACCAGCAAAATCAACAGTCACCAATGATTATTCCGACGTCATCAAATTCTGTACTTGTAAAATCCAATTGATTTAATATTTTAAAGTGTCATTTTGCATTGATATATTTGAGTCAAATGTTGATTTTGTGTTTTCCTTGGATTTTTATTGAAATAGTGTTGATTCGTTTGGAAGTGTTTCATATATTGATTCATAAGTGTTTTTATTGATTGATGAACAGTAATGCTGATTTTGATCGAGGGTCGTTTCAAGAGCCCTCTAGTAAGTAGATTTGTTAATGACCGGAAGTTGACCCCGTTGTTTGGGTTCTACCACCATCTTTTTCTATGTACCAATGCGTGTCACCACGGATGTTAAATTTCTACAATTAAATCAGTTAAGTTTAAAGTTACAATTTGAATTTTTTACTTGCGTATGTCACATTCGTGATAAGATTTATTTTGCAATCGCGAAAGTACTACTGCAGAAATATAATTCCGTTCAATTCTATACCGAAACAATCAGTAGGGGGTGATACAATACAACCCTAAAACTCTGGATTTTACCCTCAACCCTAAGCGAATGTGGTCTAAATTCACACGTCTACCCAGCCCTCTTTAATTTACCGAAACTTCCAATGCAATCACAACAACCAAATATTCCCGAAAATACCCCAGCATCTCCAGACTCTTCAACCCCTAACCTCCAACCCCATAATTAACATAATTTTCCATCAAACAAAATTTAAAAAAATTCATTATTATTATAATCTTGTATTCGTGTGTAAATATTTCACAAAAAGTTAGTAAGTTAAAATTCCTGTTTCATGCATAATTTAAGTCAAATCAATACGTTCATATTGTGCGGGAAAATGAAGATTTTCAATTAAATCTACGATTGAACTAATTTTAAATATTTTAGTTGTATCATTTTTTCGTATTTCCGATGAATTATTTCTTGATTTCTGCCGTTTTCAAGTCTGCAGTAAGCAAAAAATAAAAAAATAACGTCACATATTTGCACGCAAGGTTGTTGTCATGACATTATTGTGTTTATTTCATCGTATCGAGGCTACTGAAGCGACCGTTACCTACTTTAGTTAGTTCAATTGAACTGCATTCATAATGCCGTGTGTGAATTCATTTTTTAACTACGAACTATCCATGGGAGCTCGAATTGCTGCATTTTATACAATAGTAAGTGCATTTACAAAATTTGCTAAGATATGAAGTAAATTACTATATGAATAATGAAAAATAATGAAATAATTATATGAATAACAAATAAATGATGTTATTAATGGCTTGTCCAATATCTTATACTTAAACACAGTACTTTAAAGAAAAGTTTAGCCAGGGGTGCTCCCTAATATGAGCTTCCGGTCCAGTGCTGGACTGGCCCGGCGGGCTACCGGGAGTTTCCCGGTGGCACGTGGCCGCTGTGGCCTGTCCCGACTTCATTAATTGTGGCCCGGACACCCAGATTTTCCGGCAATAAATTTGTTCCCAGTCCAGCCCTGTTCCGGTCCCTGGCATAACCAGTTTAATTTTTTTAAATATATAATTAGACCAGTTTTTTTTTAAGTAACATCAACAAATAAATGATGTTATTAATAGGATTTTGTAACCACTCAAAATAGTGTTAGTGAATTCATTTAATATTCCATCTATTGGTTTATTGTATCGTTGGGAGGGAACACTGACAGATGACCAATTTGTGTGTGGAAATAAATTTACTTAAACATTTTGTTGTAAACGATTCGTAACACAACAATTATTTGTTAGACTAACTGATGTTTATTGTTAAGGCTATAGTTCATACCTATGCTTCTCTTGAAAGCGATTTCAAAAGAGCATGACTAATCTTCTCTGAGCTTCTCATATCCTTTATTCTTATGTCAAAAATACATTATTAGCACTTTTAATGTGCTCTTTGTAGAATTTACAAAGTTATTACGTAAAATAGTAATTTCAAGTGAGACGTAGATTAAGATCACAGCTTTGAAGTGAAGGAACAGTGTTGCTGTGCAGCACGCATGAAAAGAAATCTTTATAAAGCAGATGCTGTAATTGCATTGAAATATTTTAGCAAAATCATTAATAGATTGAAAGATAATTCCATTTCATTGAGTCCCATGGATTATAAATCCTACTCTTCCAATTGAGCCTTTTTAAAGCTTTTTTAGGGCTAGGGAAGGCAAATGCATTCAAGGCAAAATGCATTCTCTTGATTTTGAAAATCAAGAGATTGCTAAAAAATAGTGACCAGACATGAGATAAAATATCTACTCATCACGGCAATGTGTGTGATAAGGGGAACAGTACGTTGGCATTCCCTTTGATTAAATTTGGCGCCAATACTGGGTCCGCTTTGCTGTCAAGATATGAGATCGGAAATGTCCCAGTCATCCAGACCTTGGGAATAGGGCGTCCCTGAATTCTATGACAAAGTCATCTTCAGAATTATAATTATCAAATTCTTATCATAGTCACCTGGAAAATAAGGCGAGTAACTGCACGGAGGCAGTCCGTTCTATGCCAGACCGAAAATCTTTGTCAATAACTTCCCAGTCCTACGGATCAGGGGCAAAACAGGGTACTGCTGCTACGGCAGTCCCTAAACTTCTACTCCAGCGCCATATTCAATGCTCGCTGGGAAAAAATTAAAGTCCTTTTCAGAATTATAAATATTAAAATTCATCCCACAACTATAAAAGTTGCATTTACTTAACAGAGATTGAAAATTGGGGTCATGGAACCCATGCCCTGGGGATAAAAAAGCTTACCACAAAATAGAAATTTTTATCCTATTTTTATATGCATTAAAAAATGATTTTTTTGTTTTGCTTTCAGTTGTTGTCATGTCCAATGTTTGGCATGGGAGTGTGGCACATTCAATCAAGCTACTCCTATGGTCATTTCAGATCCAGATACTCTAATCATGATTACTTTGCCGACAGTCAAACGCGTATGTATTTTAATTTTAATTTAAGAAAAAACTCAGTAGACAAATAGCAATACTCCTTGCTTCCAAAAAATCGATATCGAATTTTCATTTTTAAAAATTGTTGTTTACTTACTACTTCCAATTGTAAACTTTAATGCGCATTTAGAGAGAAATATTGAGCGATTAATCGTTGTAACGTACATAGACATACGTACTTACGAAACATAATGAATTTTATTACATACCAAAACAAAATAAACCAAACCAAACCAATTCAAAACAAAACAAAAGGAAATAAATGAAACAAATACAATAAATAAAATCAGATGTATTAAAATATGGTTTTCTTTGGGTTCATCTTACAGTAGTTTGATTCTTTAGTTTGGCTAGCAGAGGGGCCGCCAAACTCCCGCAGTTCTCGAGTTAAAAACCAACAAAATGGAAGTAAAGTTCATATTGTATATTTCAAATTAGGTGTAGAAGCGATGGGAAATTCATATTTAACCTTTTCGGTGTTGTTCTTACTGACTTCGGTTTGCCTTTTACTGGGCATCCATAAAGTAAGTGTAACATTTTACCCACTTTACTTCAATTTAAAAAAATCAAATCAAATATTCATATTTATTTAAAGAAAAACCACCAATTCACGTGGCCATGGCTCGTAATAATTTTATTCGCGATGGTATATTTCATGATTCGCTTGATCATTCACGGTTTCAGTCGACAGGTAAAACTTAATTAGCAATTAAATCACTCTTTAGTGAGGCAATAAAGTCAGCAATCTCATTGCAAAACTCTTTTCCCACTAAATTTGGGATGTCTCAATATCGATTCGTTTACTAACAACCTGTACTTGTCAACTTATAGACTCTTTCAATCGCAGAACAGATTCTAATGTTCTTTGGCATCTTTATCATGGTATAATACAAATATATTTAAATTTTCTTTAATCAATGCTGTAATAGTCCAATAAAAAGTCCTTCATCTTTAAATCCCAAACTGGGTTGAATCTAAGTTGTTTATTCGAGTACTCGTGCACAAGTGTCCTCTCATCATTCTACATTCATATATATAACCTTTTAACAAGTAACGCCATCTAGCGAGTAATTAGTACATTAATAAACAACAACAACACTACATCCCTCCCCACAACAAAACAAAAATAAAGAAGTACCGAACAATAATCTCAATCAATAAATCACAATAAACAAAGAACAAAAATCCTAAATTCAAAAAGTTCACTATAGTACAATCTCATTTTCACACTGCATTCAGTTTCCTACTTCTTCTTCTTTCCACGACACAAGTCATAATCCATCTGCCAACTTGGTGCCTTTGACTCTCGACCCGACCTCGTTCTGTATGGCGTTGCACTCTCGTCCTGCTCCATCCTCACCGGGCCGGCCGTCGGTAATTGCTCAGACACTGGCACTTCCTCCCCAGGAACTTCGCACTCACCTCCTTCCGCCCCCTTCACTTCCTCCTCCTCCTCCCGCGCTCCCTCCTTCCCTTGTTCCCCTTCTAACTTCTTAAAATGAGAAGCATTTCTAACCACTATGCGCGATCCCCGAGCCGCTGTAATTTGAGTTCCTCCCACTTCTGTCACTATCAACGGCTCCGGGTCAAAAGGTGTTGAGAATTTGTTTAATTTGGGTTGTTTCACCAGCACTCGGTCCCCTACCACTAAACCATGCTCTTTGGCGTTACGCCGCCCATCCGCGTCATCCTTCATCTTATTCTTTCCTTGTTGGTCCTTATCCCGCAAGTCCACATCATCCACGGCATTCCAAACTGAGGGCAAATGTGTGTGCATCTCTCGATTATATAACAACTCCGCTGGAGGTCGTCCAGTTGTACAGTGTGGAGTCGCCCGATAATTTAGGAGAAACTCCTGCATTTCCCGAACCCACTCACGCCCCTCCACTACGGCTGCCCTAATCGATTTATTCAGTGTACGCATAAAGCGTTCGGCCTCACCATTTGCTTCAGGCCATAACGGTGTAACCTTACGATGCACAACGCCAAATTCCCGCAAAAAATCTGCAAACTCGCGAGATGTAAAGGGTGGGCCATTGTCCGATTTTAACGTCTGCGGAAGACCCACTTCCCAAAAACGTCTCTCCAAACTTGCACAAACAGGTCCAGCCGCCGTTGAGGATATTCTATCGACGAATGGAAACCTGGAATATTCATCGATCACGACAAACAATAGAGCACCATCCGGAAATGGGCCCAAAAAATCCACCGCCAGATGTTGCCACGGCTGAGCCGGCAACACAGTCATCCTCAACGGATCCCTCACTATCCTCGGCATGCTTGCTTGACATGACAGGCACCCCGCAATTTTCATCTCCACTCTCCTATCTATGCCGGGGAACCACACTTTCTGGCGCAACAGGGTCTTGGTCTTAACGACCCCTTGATGGCCCCGATGAGCCAGGTCCACCACTCTGGATTGAAGACTCTCCGGAATCACTATTCGATCCCCCCGCAGCACGATCCCTCCTTCCGCCACCGCCAACTCATCCTTAATCATCGCAAACGGGCGCAACACCTCCTCTTTCCACATTTTCTGCGCTTCCCCACCCGCACAACTAAGCGCTTGTCGCACCTTACACAATCCCGCATCCTGATCAATCTCTCTCTGCACCTCTTCCCTGGTCATCGTGGCCGGCAACCTGGACTGCACGACAAAATTGACGTGCTCCTCCAACACCCCCACTCCTAATGCTTTTATATTCGCTGGCGGATGACGTGACATATAGTCACTTGGATTAGTGGACCCCTTTGTGTGTCTCACTTCAAAATCAAACTGTTGGACACGGACACACAGACGTTCTAATCTCACAGATGGTCTAGCGCGCCTGTTGCTCAAAATGCTAATCAGAGGTTGGTGGTCTGTAAATAATACAAAATGAGTTCCAAACAGATAAATATAGAATGCTTCCATGGCCCAAACCACAGCCAACATTTCCCGCTCTATTTGGGAATAACGCCCTTCTACGTCCGTCAACGAACGACTCGCATATGATACGACCTGCACCTCTGCTTGACCTCTCTTCAGCTGGGCCAAAATTGCACCCAGCCCTCCCGGGCTCGCGTCGACCACAAGATGCAACTCCGCCTTGAAATCAAAATATGCTAATGTCCCTGCGTTTCCTAACTCCTTCTTAATTCTTCCCCACGCTTCCTGATGCAACGACATCCACACAAAATCGACGTTAGTCTTTTTAGTCAACTCACGCAACGGTCCCGTCAGCTCTGCTAAATTCGGAATGAATCGCCCGCAATAAACGACCATACCAAGCAAGCTTTTAACCTCGGACACACTGCACGGCTCCTTCATCTCTCTTATGGCCTCCACTCTCTTAGGGTCGATCGAAATTCCCGATGCCGAGAATACGTGACCAAAAAAAACAATACTCCTCTTCCTAAACTCACATTTCCTACCATTCACAGTAAGTCCTTTCTCCTGTAGGCGGTTCAATACCTGGTGCATAACCATATCGTGGCTCTGAGTCTGCTTGCCCACTAAAAATATATCGTCAGTTATGTTGACAGTACTTAAAATACCTTCCAATGCTTGTCTAATTTCATCCTGGAAACTCTCTGGTGCTGAACACAGGCCAAAAAACAACCGCTTGAAGCATAACAAACCAACATGGGTCGCAAACGTCGTAATTTGCCTCGATTCCTCGTCCAGCTCAACCTGATGGAAGCCGTGATTTAAGTCCAGCTTTGTAAACCACACTGCTCCCTCTGCTAAAGCCACAACGTCATCCAACCTAGGCGAGGCATGGCGGACACGCTCGATGGCAAAATTCACTTCTCTGGCATCTATACAAATTCGGATCGCATCTGGGTCCGGATCCTTTAATTTTCGCACGCAATGGATAGGGGAAACCCATGGCGTTGGCCCCATGCTGTCAACAACCCGCTCGATGATATCTTCCTCCACCATTCTCTCCAATTCCGCCTCCACCTTCTTGCGTAAACTAAAAGGAATGGGGCGGTAGCGTTGGGCCACCGGAACTACTCCCTTTTTCATGTGAATATGTACCTGCCGCCCTTTCAGCTTGCCAACGCCGCTAAACAACTTCGGATATTTCGCCCTAATTTCTCCCTCCAGATCATCTTCACCAACTGCACGCACCACTCGCACCAAACCCAATCTCACCGACGCTTCATAACTAAGAAGCGACTCCCCATCCACATCCGCCACATACAGCTCCACCTCCTCACGCCGACCTGCAAATTCTATCACTGTCCTCATTATTCCCAGTAACGGCAATGGTTCGCGATGTCCATACGGCATCAGGCGCGCCTGACTCGGACGCAGCACCGGCGGAGGCTGAATAGATCTGTACACCTCCCTACTCAACAAACTAACTTGGGCCCCTGAATCAATTCCAAAAGTTACTGGCAACCTACACCGACCCATGATGACCTCCACTCTCGGCATTTTCTTCATCGCCTCCACAGATCCCACCGTCAATCCGAAAATATACTCCTCATCATCGTTTCCACCGGATGCCTCCATCTTGACCGCTCGCACTCTCCGTCCTCCCGCCATCGACAGTCCTCCATTTGCCTTCGAACGACAAAATTTAGCAAAATGACCCCCTTTTCCACAATTATGGCATTTAATGTTCTTTGCTGGACATGGCACTCCTTCCTGATGCGGCCACGCCCTTCCGCAATTAAAACACAAACGTGGACCCTCGCCTCGACCCGGTGACCTCGAAGTATCCTCACTCCTACCACTCCTTCGCACAATATTTACATCCAAACCACGTGGCTCCGCCACCATCACCTTTTCCATGCGTTTTGCTTGCCACTCTGATGCCTCGTGACCTCTTCCAAAATCCAAGACATCCTTCAATAGCCATGACCCCTCTCGCAAGGCCTGGCGACGCAATTTTGTCATCGATGTACCGAAAATAATTTGAGACTTTAATTCCCGTTCCAGATCCGCAAAATCGCACCCGACCGCTAAATTTCGAAGACGTGCGCAAAATTGATCAGTTGTTTCCTCCGCCTCCTGTTTACTCGACCGAAACGAGTAGACACAAAAATCTAAGTTTTTCTTGGGGGCAAAATACCCAGTTAACGCCTTCTTTGCCTCCTCATATCCCGCCTCAACTCCGGTCAAAGTTGAAAAAATATCGTACGCACTCTCCCCCACATAATGCAATAACATGGCTCGCTTACGTGCATCATCACTAATTGCTGCCGCGGTCAGGAAACCTTCAAATCTCCCTAACCATTTTGTCCAACGCTGGTTTTGAGTGGTTGGCTCTCCATAAACATCAAATGGGACGACGCCCGACGCATGAATGGCTCCCGCAGATAATGCTGCCATAGGAAACTGTCCTTCTTCTAACTTAGGTTTAGGAGACACGGGGAGCGCCATCTTGGATTTTCCGAGCAAACGACCTTGCCAGGCAAACGCCCTTGCCAATCCGCCGCGCTGAACACAACAAAAATTCCAATCAACTCACTACATTAATGTCCGTTCCACATTCCTAAAATCCGCGATCCTCGTCGCCAATGTAATAGTCCAATAAAAAGTCCTTCATCTTTAAATCCCAAACTGGGTTGAATCTAAGTTGTTTATTCGAGTACTCGTGCACAAGTGTCCTCTCATCATTCTACATTCATATATATAACCTTTTAACAAGTAACGCCATCTAGCGAGTAATTAGTACATTAATAAACAACAACAACACTACAAATGCCATAACAGGTTTCAAATTTCAGGGGTTATTCTACATTGTTGTCATCTCCTACAAACAACGCGTTAAGAAATTGTACACCAGTCAGGTGAGAATAAATTCCGTATTCTGTCTTCTCGAAATAAACAATCTATAAACTCTCTCTCATTCTCTTAAACATGTCAAAACCCGCAATAAATAAACAAATAAATCTCTATTACAGGTGGCAATAACAACAAACCAACCGGAAATGATGCAACCGCATCAATATACCCAAATTCCCACCATTGATGGTAATAATCTGCATCCACTCTACATACCAGCAGCCTACCCTTCAAATCCACAGCCCCCGATCAATATTCCCACTTCATCGAATTCTGTACCGCCAGTTCATTTCCCACCGCAGTTCTATCCTCCACCAACACAATCAAATTCTGCAATAGAACCTCCAAACCCTGCCTTTTACCCTCAATCCTACATCCAATATGGTCCTTATCCTTCACCCACCTATCCAGTCCCTTTGAATCCACCGAATCCTCAATCGACACCTAATAATTCGTCAATACCTACACAGGCACCTTATAATCCATCAATACCCCCAACAGCACCTTATGATTCCTCAATTCCCCCATTACAATTTCTACAACAACCGTATCGTCCTGAAAATGCTCCAGCATTTCCAAATTCGTCACCACCAGCTCCATATTAAATTGATTTTCCATCAAAAGTTCTTTATCAGTATTATAATCTTGTAAACGTATGAACAAAACTTATTTGTACAGTTATTTTTGGAATAAAAACGAAAGGGCAGTAAATTCAATGTATATTATGAATGTATATTACTGTAATATTAATAAATATATTCTGCATAAATTTAAAGATATTTAATTTTGAATATTTAGTTTTGTCACAAATGTTCTTATTCGAGATAAACATCTTTTCTAATTTCGAGCGTTTTCCGAGTACCGTAAACAAAATAAATTAAAAAAACATACCATATTGACACGCAAAGGCCGTTGTCATGACATTAGTGCGTCTATTTGTCAGTATCAAGGTTACTAAAACGACTGATACATACATGCTACATGCTACATGTGAACTGAACACACAATGCCGTGTGTGAATTCATTTTTAAATTACAAACTAGCTACAGGAGCTCGGGTTGCAGCCTTGTATTCAATAGTAAGTGCACTTTGACATATTTAGTAACTAGAAAACAAGGGTTTGTGAATGAGATTTTTACTCGTTTTCAGTTATTGTCATGCTCAATGCTTGGAATAGGATTATGGCACTTGCAACCAAAATCATATTACAAGTACAACTATAAAACCGATAGAACCCCTGAATATATTTTCGAACATGGTTCACGTATGTATTTTAAATTCTGTTTAATTTACTCATTGACAAAATGGCAGAACACTACTTGCTTCCAAAAGATCAATACATTATATTGAATTTTTTTTTAACGTTGTTTACTCTCAATACCGTCGATTGTGAAATTAGTATACACATTTAATCCTAATAACTTAAAAAGCTATTGTTAGTGGAGAGACAATATTCACTGAATAAACTAATAAAAGTGAATATTGTGTGTATTTGAATTAGATGTATCTGCGATGGGATATTCATACTTAGGCTCTTCTATTTTACTTTTACTGTCATCCATTAGCCTTTTAGTGGGTGTCTATAAAGTAAGTGATACCATTTTACTCATCTCATTCAAACTAAAGAAAGTAAATCTCATATTCATGTTTATTTAAAAGAAAAACCATCATTACTCGTGGCCATGGCTCATAGTAATTGGAATCGCCATAATATATTTCACGTTGTGCGCGATCGTATTCGGTTTCCATCAACAAGTACAAAATAATTAGCAATTCAATCTCAAATCTTAATTTGGTGAATGCCCTAGTGACGCAATGGATTAAATCTTATTGCAAAACTCTTTTCCCACTAAATTTGAGATGTCGCTATATCGACTCGGTTACTAACAACCTGTATTTTTATACTTATAGGCTCTTTCAATCGCAGAACAGATTTTTTTGTTCCTTGGCATCTTTATCATGGTACAATACGAACATATTTAAATTTTATATAGTCAAATATCATAAGATTCAAATTTCAGACCATGTTCTACATTGTTGTGATCTCGTACAAACAACACAGCAGGAAACGTTGTACTACTCAGGTGAGAATAAATTACAAGTTCTAAACTTCCAAAAATACTTAAATCCGTATGCAGCGAAGAACCCTATCCTATCTCCTTTAAATAAATGATCTAAACTCACTCCTCTTCATAAAATCAAGTCAAAACCCGCAATAAATAAATAAATGTATCTCTGTTGCAGGTGGCAATAACAACAAATCAACAGGAAGTCATGCAACCGCATCAATATTTAACTGATGAACCAACGTACGCAGCCTATCCGTCAAACTCACCGATAGATGTTCCGACGCCATCGAATTTGGTCCAATCGGTTCATTTCCCACCTCCGTTCTATCCTCCGCCAATACAATCGAAACCTAGAATAAAACCCCCAAACCCTGCATTTTACCCTCAACCCAGCAGCGAATACGGTCTTTATCCTTCACTAACCTATCCGGTCCCTTTTACTCCACCAAATCCTCAATCGGCCCCTAATAATTCGTCAATACCTCCACAAGCACCTTATAATCCTTCAATTCCTCCATTACAATTCCTACAACAACCTTATGGTCCTGAAAATGCTCCAGCATTTCCAGAACCGTCAGCACCACATTAAAATGATTTTACATCAAAATTTCATTGACATTATAATCGTACTTGCTCAAAACTGTAAATGCAATATGCAATAAATGCAAAAGGTACCACCGACGAAACCGTACACGTCTACCCGCGTCTTCTACAACGAAGCAAAAGGAGAATATTTTAATAAAATGCACTGGGATAACTCTTGATAATCTCTAGTCCAGAAACTAAAATTTTCTGTACATTGTTCAATGCAATTTAATCTCCACAGTGCTAGCCAAAAATTAAATTTTGCCAAAGTTGAATTACTAAGGAAAATAATTACGAATGTATTATTCTTTTATGTATGTTCTCATTTGCAATTAAAATTTTATGCAAACAAATGATTCCATATAAGCTTAAGATAGAATATCATTCAATTAAACCAAACAAAGAGTTAACGTTTAATGAATACAACACAAGATGAGAAAAAAAGACAAGAAATAAATAAATGGAAAAAAAAACAAATAAAATGAGCATTTACAATGAGTTGAGGCAAAGAGGGCAAATATTTAACAGATTAACAATAAGCTTGTCGTTTTATGAATGGATGCAAAAGATTAGGTTGTTTTAAGACCGGTTGCAATGGATTAGGTTGTTTTAAGATTGGTTGCAACGGTTTAGGTCGTTTCCGAAAAGGAATTTGCGGTTTCTTAAACATTCCATTAGTTAAGGCATCATTTAGTGATACAGCGGGCGATGGCAGCTGAGAGAATTGACTCGACGGTACCTGGTTTCGTGGTTTCAGCTTTTTGATTGTATTTTGAGGTGACATCAGGTCGGTTTCAAAGTCCTTAAAATTTTGGGTTTTTCCGGCTAATGAAATATCACGAATTTGTTCCTGAAATATTAAATTAAAAATTAAAAACGAATAAAAATTGATTTATAAAAAGGGAGAACTTAATAAAAAAAGCTTGCCGTGATATCTTTTAGCAGTATTTTGATGGAGGATTCAACTTGTTTTAATTTATCATCAAATTTATAATTTTCCGAATTTTCGTTTAGTTTCTCGTTCAATGTGTTTTGCTGGTCGATACATTTCTTTTGTCGCCTGTGCAGACTTTCGTACACTAAAGAGAAAAATTTATGATCTTAAAAGTTATGGGTAACGAAAATCTTTTACTTTTTTTCAGTTTGCTATCGATTTCTTCGACGATTTTCTCCATTAATTTATTTTCGATTTCTTTAATAATTCTCCGAGTTAATGTGTCTTCGATCTCTAACAATCTTCTATCGACAGTCTCTTGGCCACAAATTAACATTTTCTCCATATTGTCTAATTTAATATCCAAAGAGGTCTCCGTTTTGTCTAATTTAGCAGCAAAAGAGGTCTCCATTTTGATTAATTTAGCAGCCAAACAGATCTCCATTTTGTCTAATTGAATATCCAAAGAGCTCTCCATTTTGTTTAATTTAGTTGCCAAAGAGGTCTCCATTTTGTCTAATTTAATATCCAAAGAGGTCTCCATTTCAGCAAATCTTTCCTCAAAATTCGAAAATTTCGACGTCATTCCAATTATTTTTTCAACGAAATGCTTAGTCATAATTGGATTACTAATACAAATAAATAAAAATTAAAACAACCACAAAATATCAATCATTTCCTAAATTTAGATTTACGGTACCTTTTTTCGTATTCATTTTGATTGATTGGCATATCTTCTACGCGGTCTTTGTTAGGACTATAGCCCCCTGTAGTATTATACGAGGTTACGTTGGCACCTAGTTTCAATTTTTTCAAACTCTTCTCTTGAAACCAAGCGTTGAGCTTTAGATGATGAACCTTAAGAATTCGGTATATATTTTTTACTTCGAGCCATACACATCTGAATAGAAAATATTTACGTTCGACGCCATTCGTCTGTTTGATATGGCATCATCCTCCTGAGATTGCGGAAATTCAATGTTTGTTGGGTCTACGTCCGCCAATGCTTCGAAATCGTCTTCACTTTCAATAAGTCCCTTATGACACCTATAAAGCAAAATTAAAATTAAACTACTCGTTTCAAATAAAATAACGAGTTGTTAATGTTCATTACCACATTATCCACCATTTTTGTCAGTTATTCAAACAAGAATTAGCGAATCACAAAGCAGATGTCATATCACATGATTTTATACACCAATTAAAATAACGGATTAAGCCGATTGTCTATGATTTAAAAAAAAAGAATAAAGACGGCAAGGTTGGAAGCCATGCCTGCCATGCCTCAACCTCAAGGAATTACATCGCAAGGGAACCACATCGATTTGATTAAACGTACGAACCATAAAAATAACCTCAAGAATAAACATAAATAAAACTCCTGCCCGAACTCCCATTTTCTTAGGTTTAGAGGAATTACGTAGTTTGCGACAAGAATTAAATCAACAAGTAGATGGAGAAGAAGCGAAAATACGAGCCTTAATAGCCGAAATTCGAAACCAGAGCGATTCGCTGGCAATTCTCAACGAAGCATTGGCTAAGAAATTAGCCGCCCGAGTCGAGGTTGATAAAACAATAATTGAGACTGAACTTAGTTATGCCAAGGTAAATTTTAATAAACAGCTTAATTCGTATAAAAAATAATTATAAATTGCAATTTTTGTTGTAGATTTTGGAAAAATCGCAGAATCTGATTGGTGTACTAAAGAAGGAAATCGTGGTAACAGCACAGAAACCATCGAACTTATAAAGACAAAATCTGCAAACCAACACGTCAATCTAAATCCATGAGTTTTGATTGTCAACAACGTCGTCATCTTGTTCTAAAAATAAATTTTGAAAAAATGTGACGAAATGGTGTATGTTTGAATAAATAAAGATTACTCTTGATCATTTTTTTTCCTTTTCTTTGCAAAGTGATTATGCAATTGATACTAAGATGTTCCTGCATCCCTCGTAAGTTTTGTTGTCTAACCAACCAAACTTTTCGTGACATGAAAGCTGAGGCGGGCATTGAGACACCAACTGATGCACTTCGGGGACCTAACCTAACCTAACCTGACCGAAAAACATAACACACACAAATAAAATCAAGGCATAACCTAATAATGGCAAACATTGGGGCAGATGTAAAGAACAACCAAAAGTAAAATCTGCAAAATATACTCATTTCTACAAATTTAAAATTAAAATTGTTCGTTTCAAATAAAATAACGATTTATTCATTACCACATTATCCACCATTTGCTACCATCAGCTTTTCAGTTATTCAAACTAGATTAACGAATCACAAAGTAAGTGTCATATCACATGATTTTATACACCAATTAAAATAACGGATTAAGTCGATTGTCTACGATTTAAAAAGAATAAAGACGGCAGCATTTGAATTTGTCGAATATTTCAAACAGCTTTAAAATTTGCAGGATTGAAAGCCATGACTCAACACGGAATTACACTGCAAGGGTACAACAACGATTTGGTCAAACGTACGAACCATAAAAATAACCTCGAGAACAAACATAAATAAAAATCCTGCCCGAACTTCCATTTTTCTAGGTTTAGAGGAATTACGTAGTTTGCGACAAGAATTTAATCAACAAATAGCTGGAGACGAAGATAAAATACGAGCCTTAATATGCGAAATTCGAAACCAGAGCGATTCGCTGGCAGTTCTCAACGAATCATTGGCTAAGAAATTAACCGCCCGAGTCGAAGTTGATAAAACAATAATTGAGACTGAACTTAGTTATGCCAAGGTAAATTTTAATAAACAGCTTAATTCGTATAAAAAATAATTATAAATTGCAATTTTTGTTGTAGATTTTGGAAAAATCGCAGAATCTGATTGGTGGTTTAAAGAAGGAAGTCGTGATAAATGTGCAGAAACCATCAAACTAATGACAAAATGTACAAACAACCACGTCAATCTAAATTCAATCCAAATTCATCGTGTTTAATTCATCAACAACGTCTTCATCTTGTTCTAAAAATAAAATGTAGAAAAATGTGAGGAATGGTGTATGTTTGAATAAAGATTATTCTTTTTCACCTTTTTCCGTTTCTTTGCAAAGTGATTGTACAATTGATGCCAAAATGTTCCTGCATTCCTCGTAAGTTTTGTTGTCTAACCAACCAAACTTTTCGTGGCATGAAGGCTGAGGCGGGCATTGAGACACCAACTGATGCACTTCGGGAACCTCTATGTCGCAAAATTGGTAAAAGAGTTGCCGAACTGGCGGGCAAATGTTTGGATTAAACTTGTGCGACAATTCCTACGAGTCAAAGTTGTTTTTTCATCAATTAATGTTTGAAAAGTAATAATTAAAGTTATTACTTACCAATTCAGATCTTGCGTCCTTGTTACTGTTGCCAGCTTCTGACGCTTCATTTCGAATTAGCGGTGTTCGACCAATAGATTGACTAACTTTATTGGGTAGAATATAACCGCATGAACTTCGTTTAGACTGAATTGGAATATTTCGCGCAATAGCTACAAAGGAGACGTAACTCAGTTAATAATAAATATTTTCCATAGTAGGGTTTCTAAATTTAAGTTTTTACCAGAAAATTCAATTTTCTTACCATACAATTGAATTTTTTAGCTAATAATTCAATTTTTAAGCCATTAATTCAATATTTAAGCTAATAATTCAATTTTAAATTCAATTTTTACAGTTTAATTGAATTTTAAGCTTTGAAAATCGCATTTTTTTTTACTGATAAATGGTAATTTATTATTTTTCTGGTATTATGACAGTACTGAACTATTAGGCAATTTTTCGTTCTGGCAACGCTACTCTACTGATAAAACTTACTTTGCCGCACACGAAAATCTAAAAGTTGATACATTTTTGCAGTTGGATCTTGACGAGGATCATAGCCGAGACGCACCCACATACCCCTCCATGGACCTGACACAAAGGTATAAGCAATGACAGGTAGAACAAGTTTAACTTTTTCCCTGGAAATTTTGAGTGTTGCAAGTACACCATTTCTGTGCCAAATTGGGCGATTTTCAAATAACTAATATAAAAAATATATTCATCTATCAATTTACATAAAAAAAAAGTATAAAACGATATAAAAAAAATTATTGAAATCCACAATGCCAACCTGTCTTGCTTCTTCTAAAATATTTTCAGCGCATCCTTTAAGCATAAACTGGTTAACTGCTCCTTCAAGCGGACTGCTTGGAACATCAGAATCTTCAAAAGAAACACTTTTTGCATGTAAAGTCCGGCGATATCTCACTGAAAAAGTAATAAAAATTCATATAAATTATAAAACAGTATAAATAGGCAACCATTTTTAAGCTTACGACATTGGGAAACCATCTGTAACTCTGAATTTGCTGTTCGACGTGTTGGGTCTTTACCGAATAGATAATCGCCAGGATTATCCAGTCGTGCAAAAACAGGAGGGAGAATGAACAGCGATGATTCTTGTTTCACCCAATCCGACTTTTCCAACGTTTTTGGTAATAATTCGTCATGTATCGGCCTGTAGGAGTTTCCTTCCCTTTCCATTGGCAATATTTGAAAATCCACCATACCTAATTTAAATACAATTGATATTTATTAATGCTAGCACTTTCCGAACCATTTTGATTCGATTACTTTGGAATTTGTAAGTGGTTCCAACTACTCCTAAAATTTCACTGATTAATTCCACTTTTCCATCGGCCGTATTTCTCCGTTTAACTTTTAGGAGCAAATTTGTGGTGTTTTGTCGGTCTCCGAATACGGGCTTGCAATATGGATCCTTTGGTCGAAAACATAGTTCTAGACGGTGTGATGGATTTGAATATGTCTGAAATAATTAACACGGAGTAACACATTATATAGACTGAATTTTTTACATTTTTTAAATTTTAGTTTTTAAATTGGTAATTCTTACTGAGGATATTTTATCAATTCCACCTAAAGTGTTAAGTAGTTTGTCAGCAACTTTCACTATTGTAGGATGTTCAATAGCGACATAATTTCTTGCGTTTTGCGGCAAGCATGAAGCCATTTTTTCTCATCAAGTTAGTGGTGCCCTCTATTAGTCTAACTATAAGTACATAATCTCGTAATTCAACAGCGCTCAAATTTATATCTGTTTATTAAATATCAATTCTCTCACAGTTTTAAAAAGAAAATCTTTTGTTTTTTTTGAAATGGAAAATTAAAAAACAAAATATTTTTTTTTTCTTAATTTTTTTTTTTTTTAATTTATTTTATTTAAATCTATATTTTTTTTTAGTTTAAAAAAAATAAACAATCTGTTGATTTAAAAAAAATTTTTTGTTTTCAATGTTTTTTTTTCCGAAAATTATAAAATCACCAGCTGAAAAGATATGTAGCCGCCATCTTGGGGTGAATGCCCGCTAAATGGCAACGGCAGAGCGGGCTGTGATCAATGCACAGGCACCTTGAACCAAGGCCGTTCAATACCGCGCAAGAGGGGAACCCTGTCTGGAGAAGAGACGAAGCCATTACTGGGGAAAGGGAAGGGGGCAAAAGGAGGCTTAAAACCGGCATAAAGCTTCGTTTTATTCTGCTTCAAAACTTTGCATTATGTTGAAAACCTTTACTAAAGTCCATTGTTTAATAAAAACAAAATCCTTTCATAAACTTTTTCCATTGCTAAGATATTTCTAAGCTCTTAAAGTTTATAAATCTACAATATTTCCCTCCCACTTGATTTGTTTATAAAATAAAAACAATAAAATAATAAAATAAAATTCAACTTTGCTTGAATTGACCTAATAATTTGATATTTTAAAAAATAAAATAAAAATTAAAAATAAAAAATAAAAAAAATAAAAAAATTTATTTTATTATTTTTTTGCACTTGTAGAGTTCAAAGTCCAAAAAAAATTCTGATATACTTTTAAGGGTTAACAACCTTAATTCACTTTCATTTCATTTTCAATAAAAATCTATAGAAAAGTAGGGCAAATAAAATAAGCTGAGTCCATCTTGGTTACTCCTTTGAGTCCACCCTCCATTCTGGGGTCAATAACTTTTCTAAATGGCAGGCCAGCTGCTAAATGCTAACTCTTCTGCTTGCTTGATAACAAAATAAAAACCCTTTGAAATACTTCGAAGATAGACTTGAGAAGCAAATAAAGAGAAACTGGTTTTTCAAAAGTCGCTGGCCTTGTGAACTAAAACTTTTATCAGAGACAATAAAGACAATAAATAATATTCACTATGTTGCCACGCTCATTTATACGCAACGCATACAGTTGTTCCCAGTCTGCAGAAATTAGGCCTATGTCGTACAACGACAATTTATGCGAACAAACATCGAAAAACTTGCACATCAAGCCCCGATTAAACATTCATCCAGTACAAATATTACATTTCGTCAACAAACTAATGAAATTATTACCTCATTAGCGGGCAATAAAATAAAACTTGTATTTCCTATAAATACATTTTGCGATTCTATTTTTAACTGATTTTTTTAGAAATATATTTATAGACAGAATTCGTAATACGCCGATGCAAAACATCAGCGAAATTGATAATTTCCAATGCAAAAAAAGCGATAGGCGTTTTATTTATTATTAAGAAACGTCAATTTGGCCTTTATCAACCAAAACATTAGGTAGGAAATGACGTCGAACAAAGGTGGTGGGTGTTTTCCCGTTAGTTGGCTGCTCTCCCTCAATGCAGGCTCCTCCTACTGCCTCGAAAGTCGGTCACTTGAGGCCGTTGAACCCGCGCGCAGTGCACTCTCTTTACTGTATGCTGCAGCCAAGCCGCCCTCCCTCGTCAACTACAAGAGATGTGTGTCAGAAACCAACTTGTCTTTTATACAATACTCCACCTTTCTCATTTACATATATTTCCCACGGGAAATCGGAAAGAAAAAATATTGAATTAAAAAAAAACCGAAATTATAATCAATATTTTATTTTTTGTTTGTTTTTGCATTTGTTTCATTTGATTATCATGAAAGTATAAAAGAAAAAGTCGTATAAATTATTTTCATGTGCAAACGTTGTTTTACTGCAATTCTCCTCATGAGGATTATCAATCATCTCTGCTTTTCTTTCAACAAAAATGGAGTTAATGATCTCTAGTTAAACATTTCTAGGTTAAAGCTAAGTTTCATTGCACTATTTTTTTTTTAAAAAAATAAATCAATTTTTTGAACTCGTTGAAAAATTGTTTGAAGTCAGAATTTGCTTCTTTAAAATTAAATGCATTCAAATGCACTAGAAATGATGACAGTTGAATCAATAATATTGATTTATTATTAAGAAATTGTCCGTTTATTAAAAAAAGAGTGGAAAAGTACTGAAAATACAATTTTATTATGAACTGAGAGTTAATGTAACGGTAAACAAAGTAATTTATTTACAGTTCAGACAAACTACTCATCACAGAACATCACGATGCAAATTCCCATTTCCTTCTATTATCTCGATTTACCTTTGACATTTGACTGTTTCTGTACTCAACCTCAAACAATTGAGGCCTTTTGAGGTGGGAATAACAGTAACCTGCATTGGTTCCTTGAGTCAGGTTATCCATAGCCTGAGGGAATTAACTTTCACTTGGTTGCAAGTGACCTCGTTTTTCTCCACCCTTTCTCCATCCTTCCCTACCTGGCGGGACCAAATAGGTCACTCACACTCATCTTGAGAAAAACATGCTATTATGAGTTTCTCTATTTCCTCATTGCTTTTTTTACACTAAAAAAAAAGTATCAATTCTACACTGATTGTGAAATTTTCCACACTTGACACTTTTAGTTCTGCTTCTAAGTTTTATATTTAGAGAGTAATCACAGCGCAAAGTGTGTCAAAGTGAGTCACTTTGATGAGCTTGCGTCTTGAAAAATGATTATCTATTTTTTTAAATGCTAGTTTGTTATGGTTTTTACTTTTTTTAAACTAATAAAATTGCTATTGTTGTTTATTCCCTTAATATTACGATGACAAGATATAATTAGTGTAATAAATCAGAAAGGCATTAATATCCTTGTGTAACATTCCATTGCGTGTTATTCACCTTGTAATGCAACTGCAATTATACAACTATTTTCTTCCTTCCTCCACATAAAACGTTATATATAAATTTAACCCTAATTCTTAATGCGCTTTTAATTTCATTATTTTTTGTTTGGTTCTTTTGGTTATGCTGTGACTAATTTTAGGTCATTTAAAGTTTAAATTAGACCTATATTAGCTGTAGACTGTTTTCTTTACATATAAATTTCATAGTTGAATTGCAATAAAAGTTTGTTTTGGAAAAAAATTTTATGTTTCAATATAAATTACGAAATAAAAAATTCCATAAACGTTCTTAACTATATTTTAGGTCAAATTTATACAAAATGGGAGGGAGTGATGGAAATATGTGCCTTGTAGTCTTGTAATACTCTATTTTTCTATTTGTAAAAAGTTTTTTTAAAAAAAATTAAAAAAAAACACAGGAAGAATCCAGGTCAGGTTATTTTCCACTTTCACCCATACATGCCATTTTTTTAAGCAGTTTTTTGACCAATCAAGCAGAAAGCGACCTATTCCTCTCGGTTACACATCTCAATCTCATTTAATTTACGTGTTTTATATCAATTATAAACTGCCCAAAAGACCAAAACAAATCCGTCAAAATCAAATTTGTTTTTAATAAGTTTTAAAATGATTAGAAACAATCGAATTAGAGCATCTTAATTATGCAATATAATTACTAAACACATCGAGTCATACTAAATTACTTTCCTGTAACAAAAATAATCATATTAATATTTACGGAAAGTCGTAATTAATTTTTTTCTAAAAAAAGAATCGAATCAATAAATCGTCCTTTAAAAATAATTAAACTTAACTGTCTTTAGTAATAATCTAAAATAGTCTACATAATTTAAAAGCAAAGCGAAAAATATCTGCAATTACACTTTTAATTTAGCATTTACCGTTTTCTGCATCACATAAGCTGTTATGAAGCTCGCAGGAAATGTGGGCCATTGGCCTAGGGTCTTTGATCTGAACCAGGAAAAACACACCAAGGACTAAGACCCCCACAAACCTATTTTTTATCACCGTTTTTTCTTCCTCCGTACCCTAGAATATGGGTCAGAAAAGATTTCAAGGGTAGCTGACTGTTTTCTGTCATTGACTTGCCAGGGCCAAGGGCAGAAAATTCCTTAACATTCATGACTCAACAAGTTATAATTTGTTTTGGAGTAAATATTTATTAAATAGACAAAATATTTAAAAAAAAAAAAAAATTATAATGTAATAAATGAACACAAAAATTGAATGAAAAAAGTGGGAACCGAGATAATTCATTCAACTGGTGTCGTAGTAAACTTTGTGATAAAACATATCAATAAAAAGCACAAAAAAATATATTATCAATGATTCAATATTATTCCTAGCAGAGCTGCACTCAACCAAAATATCAACAAACTCTTTAATAGATATCGATTTCATACAATAACCCATTTCCATGACGTTATAAACTTGCTTGTTTGCCGAGTGATAAGCATTGAACTGATGAAATGAAATGATCAAGAACTTTGTTGACACTTGCTTTCAATTACGAAATGATTTTAACTTTGGATGGTAACCGAAACTTATCCGTGTTTGTCCAAAAAAACAGTTATGACTTATGAATAAACATTTTTATCAGTTAAAAAATGTTCCAAATATATAGAAAGTAGGTCATGCAGTTTTTCTACAAACTTGCTGAAACTATAGTCATCATAAACAGTAATTCTTGAATTCCTGTAGCATTGCGACGAAAAACCTTGATTTAAAAACCGTACCTATAAGGTGAATCACAAATTTCAAGGAAGTCTGTTGTGTCATGACCTTAAGTCTTCGTCCAGTCCCGTTTTCGTCCTTCTGACGTCAACCAGATGGTCGTTTAACAGCATTTTTTTTTTTAAATTTGAATTTATACTATCCAAGTTTTTTTTTTTTGAAAAATCCTGTTTCGTTTTGAAGTTGAATGCCATTTTTGTTAGAAATGGAAAATTTTTAAATCAATTTTCGTTTGATTTGCGAATAAAAAGAAGGAAACACACCAACCAAAATCCACTTTAAAACATTACTTTTATTTGGCAGTTGTCAATTTTTTCCACAAAAGCAAAAAATGTTGAAGCAAATTTTTTTTTTCTATGACCCAAGCAAAAGACTCAATTTTTATTTTGTTTTATTTATTTTATTTATTTATTTATTAATTATTTTTTTTGTTTTTGAGAGAGAGAGAGAAATTCAAACAATTGTTTTCTTGTTCACTAGTTTTTTTTTCTTTTTATTTAATCCTTTCCATTTCAATTTTTCGCTTCACATCCCAATCTTCATTCAGTTATTTCCATTTTTTTTCCCTTAAATTTAAATTTTCAATGTTAAAAACAAAATTGAAAAACAGGTGCAGGCCTATTCTTTTCTGAATTTTTATTTTTATCTTTATTTTGTTTTTTTTTTAACTTTTAAGTTTTAATATATAAAAACATCACAGCCAAGGCCACATTATCCTTCATGAATAGAGAGCAAACCATGTCACTTTATCATGCATTTAACTGGAAATGTGAAACGGGACAGACCAAAATAGTTTGATTTTGAACGACTGTATGAAAGACAACAAAGGAGGATACAAAACAATTTATATTGGACATGATCACGGATGTTACCATGGCAACTTAGTGTTTATTAACGTAAAAAATGGATCACATGAAAGCGTGGTTATGCCCCGATGTATTTTATTCATCTTCTATCTTCGTTTTTTAATTATTAAAAAAATGTGTAACAATTTTATTGTAACATATCAATCAATAAATTTAGGCTTTAATATTGTTTTTTAAATAAATAAATTTACATTATAAAAAAAAAATGTACCAATTTTGTAATTTTCCTAATTAAATGTATGTAAAATACCGATACAGTCGTATATTAAGTTCTTTTTATATATATTTATTTATATATATAATATATATATATATATAAAGACAAAAAAGTCTAAAATTTTATAAATCAAACAGTCCAAACCGTTATAAAAAAAATGACAACTTATGCAAATCAGTTTTCCTTCTAAGAAGGGAAATAACATTTTTTTCCCCCAATAAATTTCCAAAAATTCCTTCTCACACTAAGTGACGAGACAAATTTCCAAAAAACAAATCAAGTTTCTTTTTTTTTCTCTCAAATTTATACACTTGCTTATCAAAACAATATCTCCAATTTTTCTCTGTACAACTCTTTATAAATTTCTTCCCAATTTCTATTGTTTTTCTTCAAAAACACATTTCAATCTCTCCAAAAATATGTACAAACGTGAGTCAAAAAATCAAATATAGGGCTTCATAAATGTGAGGCATAAACACACCAATAGCTCCCACACCCCGTTTGTCCTTAACTCCTCATATTGTTTTGTGTGCAAGAAATAAAATCATCTAGAGGACAAATGACGTCAGTGCATCAAAGAGGCGGAATTGTTGTTTTCTTTTTCATTTCTTTACAAAAATATGCAGAAAAATAAAAAATAAAAAGAAGCCAAAAAAAAATAAAAACAAAATTAAAAAAAAATGATTACAAAAGAAAGAACGAAAAAAAAAAACACTTTCAGTTTGTTTTTGTTTTCACACAACAACACAAATTAATGAACCTCGCCTTCAGACATCTCCTTTTTCGCCTTTCGTTCTCGCCTCGTTACGTCGCGGGAGTTAGTTGACCCGGTTGCCACGGTAACGGCACCCGAACCCAATTTGTGTCCCTTGTCGTGCTGACCGCCACTGTTGTTCGATCTGTAGACTTCTAGTTGTGACGCCGGGCGTCTGCTGATATTACTACCTCTGTATGTTCGAATTGTTGAGAAGGAATGGAACGTAAAACATTTTGCTTTGGAGAAGAAGCGTGGCGGCCGACTGGATTTCGGGAAGGCGAACCAAAAGTTCCTCCAACCGAGTTGGTTGACTTGGATAACGAGTTTCAACGTACGTACGAAGGGCTGAGACGTACCGTTCCTGAATGGCTTCGAGTTCCCTGTGCGTTTGAAAGTCGTCTGAACAAACAAATAGACAAAATAATTTACTTTTATTAATATTTTCGCAAATTTTTCACATTCTTTCATCATCTCGTTGAGTGTGTATAGAAATAAACTGACACAATGATAACTATCATTAGAAAAATTAGTGTCTGATGACGAGAATAAGAGGCGGCAACTAGCCCAGTTTTTCATGGCAAAAGCAAAAGTAGGTCGCATCTGTTCGCGGAGGACGACCGGAGAGTTGAGCAACCGATCACATCACAGGTGAAAACAACCTCAAAAATAATTTAAAGATGACCGTGCATCAATCTAACAAATATTGATTTTTCTATGCAATGATAAATTTGTTGTCAATTTGGCTTGGGTTCTTACATGTAATTCCGAATCACTCCACTACCGAGAATGGATCTCATTAGTACTCTAATTTCAAACCTAATTGATTCCGTAAAAACAATTTTCCAAGTACCGTACAGTACTGGAAACGTTAGAAATCCTTTCGACCTTTGTAATTTCTCCGTAAAATACGTTTGCTCAAGTTGCAACAGCCCATTAAGAATAAAAACTCAGTAGGCGCATTCAGAAAGTCTATTTAACTTGCAGTTAAAGAAATTTTGTTTTGTTCTTTTGTTGTTGTTGTCTACGTTTTAAAAGCAGTTTAAATATGTTGTTTATGAATGCGCCTAGTGTAAATAGGTAAAAATAGGCAGAAATAGACAAAAAGCGATTAAATTAGTCGCACTTCCTGGTGCGTTTGGCCAAATTGCATTCAATGTACATTTGCCGCCAAAAAGCTGCAAGATGGCGCGTGTTCCAGATTCGTTCTAATGGATGCGAGAGTTCGTTGACCTTGCGTTCAAACGTCACCAATTTGCTTTGATTTTTCGGGAATGAGACGGGGGAATTTGACTCACCTTGATTGAGCATGGCGATCACTTTGAGGCACACGTATTCCTCAATTGTCAACTTCAGACGTCGAAACATGAGAGTGACTAAAGTGATCTTCTCTACTAAAAGACCAACTTCCTCTCGCAACTGCTCTTTAGTTATGGGTTTGCCCATCATCGAAGTCAAACACGTCTGCAACATGTCGAGTTTCCGAACAACTTCGGAATTGAAATCGGGTTGACAGGAATCCTCGTCACCAGTTGCACCTCCGCTGCCGGTGGCGGCCGCTCCTTCGCCGCTCACTCGAGCAATACTCTGCATTGCACGATAGGCGGACGTGGTGAGCACGAGCAGTTCAGGCCATTTGTGAGTGAGCAGCTGAGTGTGGACGTCGACGGCCAATTCGTTGTAGAACGGGAGTCTTTTGGTCCATTGGACTAATTTGTACACAATGCTGTCACCGATTTGGCACAGCTTCTGCGACAAATCCGACTTGTTGTCTAGTAGTTCGTTCAGATTTCGTAAAACGGCGATATCCTCAAGGTCGTCGCAGTCCACTAGTTGGTTGATGAGGGCATGTGCTTGGTCAAAGCTCAGGTGTCTGTCGCGCGAACTCGTCACGGCGTTTTCGAGCATCTGGCGTAAATGCACCACTTCGCTCGGGTTCGTGAGCGCGATCTTCAAAATTTGTCCGTTCACAGCGTCTTGGGGCATGAGTTTCGATTTTTCAGCTAATGTCGGGCTCACAGATAACGAACTGGGTGGTGTCACCTGCTTAATCAGCCCGTTCTTCTGCGCTTTCTTGTGTTTTTTATACTTTACCTACAAGAAAACGAAACAAATTAAAATCTCAACATTTGTTTGCTTTCAGTAAAATCGATGGGAGTTTTGCATTCAAATTTCCACTGCTTGATGAAAAATTGAAGACGTCAAAGTGCAAGCATACACAGGAAGTGAAAACATTTTATTTAATGGAATAAAAAGCTATTCTTACTTTATATAAATTATACACGGCTCCTGAATTCCTGCCACCTGGCATTCGGTCTTCTCTCACAGCTAAACACGGGAAGAAATAAAAAGGAAAGTTTGGCGCATTAAAAACGTGTTGTATGTGAGGTAAATAACAATATTACCTGCTAAAACCATCCCTTGCCTCAGACACTTTTGAAATCGACAAAATTGACACCTGTTCCTTTGCGCTTTAGTGATTTCACAGTTTCCATCAGCGACACATGTGTAAATCCGTTTATTTTGGACTGTCCGTTTGAAGAATCCTTTGCACCTGTAAGAGAAATCAGATAAATGATCGAAACGAAACAAAATTTTATTATTTATTCAAAAGTGCGCCCGCCAAAATATTTCTTATCCAGAATAATCGAAAACGTCAGCAAATTTTATACGATTTTGAAACTAATTATTAAGTGCAAGGACACACATTGGAATAAATCAGTTTTTCTTAATATTAAAATATAATTTATATATTATATATTATATATATGTATGTACAAAAAAAATAAAAAGGAATAAATTATAAGACTGCAAACTACAAAATCTAAGAAAGAAAAAAAAAATAAAAATAAATTATAACTAAATAAAAAAAAATAAAAAAAATTAATAAACATAAACAAATAAATCATAATAAAAAATTGCGAGAAACTGGCGGCAAATTTAAAATTAATTTCGTTTATCTCGCCTCATTTGAAAATGGAAAATATCTTAGAAAAATAAAATAAAAAATATATAAAACAAGAAATAATAAAATAATAATAATATATTGAAAGAAAATGGTTGCGTGGCGACAAGTCCGACATCTGGAAAAACATAGATTTTGTTACCACTTGGACAGCCAACGATGTCGACGACTCATCTCTAAGGTGAGAAAACTAGACAATCATATTTTTAATAATAAGCAATTGCACAAATCATTCATTTTATCTTCATAACCATACAAAAAACTCAAATGAAACAAACCAAAAAAACACTAGTTGCGTTCAAAATCTTTGGCTTCACTGCATTACAATTTACAATTCCTCAAATGACATCATTTCAACGAAAACTTGTCGTCGTAAAGTGACTTTTTTTAGAACGAGGGTGGCCAGGATGATGGGGGGTCATTTTTCGACCCACTTTACGACATTTCTACATGTTAAAAAAACATATTTATCACATTCTTTGCGAATTGCATCATCTTGACTGAAGTTTACACTGAAATTCAGTGTCTAAAGTGTAAAATTCACATATCATAAAGTAGCAGCCCCATTCAAAATGGATGCTTCCCTGCCTCATTTCATGTATTATTATTATTTTAAATTCAGCAATTTTGTCGCATTTTGCTTCGTTCGAGTGGCCCTAATGTGTTGTCCTTCGCATAACTTTACCGCTATAAAAGCACAAATTGTGCCCAAAACATCACAGTATTATTTAAATTCAATTATTTCATTTCTTAAAGATTTTCAACGCACCTAATAAGTGCATTCGACAATTAAAACTAAACGAGTCTTAAGTAAGTAAACACAAAACCAAATAAAAACCTCGAAAAGCAAAACAAATCGTTTTGGTTTTCGTGCTTTAAACATTTCCAAAATGCACTAAAATCTTAAATTTAAGACCAAAATCTTAAATACTAATAAACGCATCCAACAATCCGACACGAATTGCTTAAACTGTGCTAAAACCTCAAAAGAAAAAGAAAAATTAACGGGGCAAAAAAATATATCCACAAAACAAAGAAAAAGCAAATGATCAACGACTCTTACCCTTCACAAGTAATAATCCCATAATGCAATCCTGTAGCTTTATCATCACAAATCATACAAATCATGGGCTGCTCTTCCTCTTCCTCTTCACCTCCCTCCTTCAAAACTCCCCGCGTCGAGGTGGGCGTCATCGCCGAAGACGACGTGCTCGGCGTGGGAACTTCGCCGTTCTGTCTGCTCCATCCCCCGACAGACAAATTCAGCGCTTGTCCATCAGTGGCCCACAGCCTCTCCATGTTCAAACTCCCGCTCCGGCTGCTGGACGAGGCGCAAGTCGACGACGACGGCATCGGATAGGCCACCATCAGAGCACTGCTGGACGACGCCGACGTCGATGTCCCTGCAAATCGATTCCCAGACCCGTTCATGCTAACTGTCCCATATTTCTGAGTAGGCGAATGTTTCTCCCCACCTGAAGTCGGTGGATAATTGTAGTGCGTTCGCATCCCACCGGGCGAAATGGCCGAACTGCCACACGAACTGCTGCTAGGACTCAGCTGTGTCGGCGAAAGTCGTCGCTCCTGTCCTAGACTCAGAAGTCCGTCGATGCTCAACCGGACGGCCTGCTCGGCCTCCATATCGTCCGGTCGCGCTTGCACCATGCTGCTTGTAGTTGTAGTGCTGGGTCCTTGAGATGTCCACACCATAGTCCGGACTCCTCCAGATTCTCCCATGACTAGGGCCGGCGAAGTGCGGTAGCGCACCGTAGCGTACTTGCCCACTGATTTCTCATCTTCAGAGGACAAATGAAGAGGTGGGGGGTGATTTGGGTGTCCGCCTCGAAACGTGCCATTGCCCTTCGTGGGCGTCCACGAAGGACTTCGCGGTTCGTAGCTGAAGCTGCGTCGTCGAGAACTCAAATCCAATTCCCGCTCGTGGACGTCGTCGCAGTCACCCCCGCCGTCGAAGACACCCCCTCGGCTCCTTTCCTTCTGTCCTGGACGTTCTTCGCTCTCGATGTCGGCGGATTTGGCTCGGGGGGAGCCGGAAATTGGAGGTTTCATCTCTATTTCCGGCGCTGAATGTTCGGAATGGCCCGCTTGTAGTCGTGGGAGAGTGTCTGGTAACGATGAGACGGACATCTCCGAAGACGATGCCTTTGGTGATGCATCCGACCCGGATTTGCTGCTGCTGTGCACTTCCGCCCCCACCACACTGTCCGGCGATGAAGAGTTGGCGTCGGCGAGGGACTCTCCATCGCTGCTCCCTCGCGTGTCCACTTTGCGCCGTTTCAGTTTGAGATCTTGAAACAAACTCATTTTGCAGGGGCAGTATTCAAGAGTCAGGACCATACTTCCTAAGAAAAGAAAAGAAAAAGAAAAAGAAACACAATTAATCAATAAGTTGACAATGAAATGCATCCAATACCAAAAACATCAAAAACCAGCAAAATGCATTCGAATCAAAGACATTTGGAGATGAAGCAGCTCTAAGTTGCTCAGCAGGTGTCAGTCTCCAGCTATCCAACATTATACGAGCATTTAACGAGCTGTTATCTCGATTTATTGCCGGGCTGTGATTTTACGACAATTTTAGTGCTTAGCTATAGTCTTCGAAGAATAAAAACGACAAAAACGAATAACTCGGTGCCGATAATCAACCTCCGAGTTATTTTCGCCGACAAGCATCTCTCATTGGTTAATTTTCAAACGATACTCGCCCGTGATTCGTCACCGAGCGATCTGATGAAATAAGCAAAACGCCACTTACAAAAAAACCTGTAAAGTGGTTAAATAAAAATAATGTGTGCCATAAAGTTCGACCTTAGATCTCATCCCTAAAAAAGGGATCTTAACCCGCAACGGTCAAGTTGCCCTTCATCTTCAAGGACCATAAGAATGGGTCAAGGAACCGAGCAATGCAGGCGCATTAAGTAACGACCTCCGAGTGTTCAAAGACTTCGAATGATCACGTTACAAGTGAAGAAACGAGGTTAAGAGAGAAATTTTTTTTTCTTTTTTTCCAAGCTTTTCCACCTTACAATCCTTTCACTGACCCATATCAAGTAAAGAAAATTATCAGAATTTATTCCAGTCCATCAGTTTCTCGATTGAGAGCAAAGGGTTAATGGCCTCGACTGAGGTCAAACCTCCGCCAACGCGTCGTTCAAAATAGCGTGACGTCACTTTCACTACGAGATTATCAAATGACGTTACGCATCGCAGTTAGCTAGGTAAAGAACCGCGTCTCTCGCCGTCTGCTATAAATTGGGTCACGGGAATAATGACCTTGAAATGGGACGCGCTAAAGACGCCACTGACCACAAAGAGAGAAAGAAAGGCAACTGGCCGCACAACTAGCCAAGGGTCAATGCTTTCTCTGGCTTAATACTCGAGCAAATACTCGTTTTAACACCTAAAATTGATTATTTTCATTGAAAAATTATCGATTTTATATATTTATTCTTGTATTACAATATTCAATAACCCCGTGAAGGGCATCGATGTTGTAATAATTTATTTCCGGGCCTGAATTTGCGCAGAAAATCAATACGTTTAAAAGTAACCCTAAATGCCATACGTTAACATTACCGAACGTGACTGTCGAGTGTTTAAAAAAAAATTATATCACAAATTTTTACTTAAATTTTAAAAATGTATGCATAAATGTGATCCTACCTGATCAAACTCATCCTGGTATCCATCATCCACACACTTTCACCCATCACAACAATCCAAAGAAGGCAAACAAAAACAAACTCGCAACAATCGGATATCTCCAAGTGATTTCACTGCACGGTCAAACGAGGTTCATTCCATGCCGCTTCACAAGCAACAAATGCCGCATGGCCACAGCCTGGCACCGGTATAAAGCCTTAACCTCATTGGAGGGTAAAATGGAACACAGTTAAGATAGAGTCACCTCCAAATGATCCAAACAGGCCAAGACGAGTTGGCAAAACAAAGAAATTTAACAACACCAACAAAAAAAGTGGAAAAAAAGATGAAATAAGTGAAAAAAAATTCGTCCTTCTCAATGGCATAAGATGGTCCCTTCTTGGAGGAGAGAGGATTGCAGTTTGATAGCTCTGGAGTAGAGTAGTGAGGAACGCGCGCGTCTGTTTACGCCGGCAGGTCATTCACCTCCGTGGCACACTTTAGCCAGCGAATGAGAGAGCAGAGTCAATAAAAAGAGATTGAGAAATTTTTCAAAGAGATTTTACAAATTATACCAAAAAAAGGGGTATAAAGGAAGGGATTTTATTTTTTTAAAAAAAATAAAATATAAAAAAAATATATATTTATAAAAAATTTGACTAATCCGTGTTTTTGTGATGTAATATCGCTTTTCCGGTATTACAACGTTTTGGAATAAAATAAATGAAATTCTCCTTCAAATTCCTCATTCTAGCATTAAAATGTGCGAAATAATTAAATAAATTAAATCGACAAAGGTAAAAATCTATTTGAACGAAGTTTCTGTCTAAATTTAGATAAAAAAAAGTAAAAAATAAAAAACTAGATAAAGGCAGTTCTAAAAGAGTTGAACGACCTTTCGAATTTAGTTTTCTCGATGGATTTTTAGGTATAAAAATAATTATAATCCATTCCCAACATCTTCCAAATGTCAATGACCGACAAGTAACAAAAGCGACCCCGCCCAGCTGGAACCACCTGAGAGAAGAAAGAAAAAAAAAAAAAGAAAAAAAACGCTTCAGGGTTTTTGTGTCTTAGAAAACCGGTTTCCACACTAACCAACTGAGACCTAGCCTGAGGTCAATTTACACCTGACATCTTCTCTTGGCCAGTGTGTCACTATCACACAAATTCACTCTTCATCACAATGAACAAAGAGAATTATTCCAATACACGTTGCTGTATGAATTACAGAAACAATATTCTTTTATGGAGCGCCATCTTGATCGACCTTGTTATTGACCCTCTCGGGGAGTTGTAAAAATATACAAATAAATAAAAAGGTAAACAAAATAAAGCAGCGCCGTTAAATCGCCTTCTTTCGCCCTCTGCCAGACGACTGAGTCTTAGGCAAGATGGCGGCCGAAGCAAAACACCACCAGCATAGGGTGAATGACCTCGTTCGGCGGTCGATGATGTAACGGCGCGCGGCAGAGTCGCGCACGCGCTTCAACTCTTCCGCAAACACGCGGAGGGCATTCACCTCATTCAGAGGCTCTTTTCACATTTTATCGCTACGACTCACTGGCGCTGTTACCAATAGCAAAGAGCAATGGAGACACCGGAGCACAAATAATATATATATATATAAAAAAATTAAAAAAACCCACATTTTTATTTATTTTATTTATTTATTTTTTGTCGTTTAATAAATCGATATATATTTTTTTTGAAGTTTTAAAACTTTCGTTTAGTTTCGAATTGTTTGGTGTCTTTCAGCGAAATTGCATTTAAGGTTAAAAATAAAAATGAAATTTCCAAGAAAAGCACAAATTTCACAAGCCCACACGTCACTATGACGTCAATCCGCTGATACCTGGCGTTTAGCCAACATTTTATAAAGTAATACAGTTGAAACTATCGATCTGTAAGAATTCTACCCACCCACTAGTTGCTTTTGATTTTGAACCTTATACGACGTCATTCGATCAATTTTGTCAGGTCATGTACAAGTTATTGACTCACACATCAAACAAGAGCAAGTTAACATCAACACCCACCCAAAAAAAAATCTAAAAAAAAAAATATATTTTTGAATTAATTAAATAAAAATCAGTTCGGTTTAACCCCTAAAAAATATTTCCCGCCTCGAATATTCAAACCAATGCAAACAGCGCCATGTTTCCTCTGTTTACGTTTTTCTCTCAAGATGTATAGCATTACGACAATACGGGAGGGGAAGAGCATTTCTAACGGTAGTGAGAGGGGCGGTCATTGCTCCCGGAAGTCATCATTTGGTTCATTGAGGAAACGTATGCGCGGGAAAAAAAAGAGACGACATAAAAGCGAACCAACCAACCACTCACGAACAATAACACATTCATCCGATTCACGCGTAGCCAATCAGAGTTTGTCTAATAAGTCGAATAGAGTATAGTACTCGCATTCAGACAAATGCTTTTTTCAACCTATTAATTATTCATATACGCTTCAAACATGTAATTTAAAGAAACGAAATGAAAAAAGCTCGTGTAATATATTATTAACTCGCATCAAATAATTTAAAATTAACAAAAAAAATATATATAAAAATTGAAATTAAAAAAAGATACAAATCGAAAACAAAAACAATCAATTCAACGTAAAAAAAAACCTTAAACTTCGTTCCAAATTAACCTAAATTTAGAAGAATAGACCCATAAATAAATACAAGAACCCACATTTCCTAATCTAACTCGCAACAACCAAAAAATTCACACATTAAAAACACCCTAGTGTCAAAACTCGGCAATTAAACTTCAACTTCACAAAAAAAACCCTCACCTAACCTAGATAAACACAAAAAAACCACCAACCACACAACCACAACACCAAACCCAAAAAAAAATCAAGATTTCAAATATAAATTCCTATCTCCATTTCCTCCCACTCTAACAAAGGGTCAATGGCCGCCCGATTGTCAACATCATCCAACCAATGTTAAAGTCTCGTTTTAGCTTTCTTCGCCCCCTTTTTTCACGCGTTACATTTAACTGGATTTAAAATAGGTGAATAAATGAGTTCATTTACCTTTTGAGCACAAATTTCTCTAATAATAATTAGGCGATAAGAAATTTTTTTTTCTTCTCCTTCTTAATGGTCTAATGCCAGGTAGAGTGAGAAATGTGTCATTCTACAACAACTAGTGCTTGAATCAATCCTACCTGTGTTTAATGCATTTATACCTCGCTGCACTAACATGTACCATCGGTACCTCGAACCATCTGGAAGTGACTGTGGTTAAAATACAAATTATTTATCCCCATTCCCCCTCTTCTCATTGGCATTGACCTTGTGGGAAGGGATGTCGTGTGGGTTTGTAAATCAAATAAGGGAAAAAAAATCGATTTAAGTTGCGTATTAATTGAATAATTATATTTTTTTTATTGTTTTTTTTATTTAAAACGTTGAATAATTTAAAACTGTAATTTGTCGTTTGAGATTGCGTCGATTATTGGTGATTTTGAATGAATAAACAAGACTTTATTGCAGCTGAGTCAGGTCATTGACCTTCCAAGCCAAGCTGCAGAAAACACCTGTTTCCATGGAAATATCGATATAGGGAGTGCTCTCTTTGTTCTGTAATACATTGACAACTTGTTCAATGTTAAAACATATTCTAGGAAACAGAACAATATCATAAATCCATTCTAGAATTGTTTTTTTAAAAAAAAAAAAGAAAAAAAAGACTTTCAAAAATCACAAAAAAAATTTCTTTTTTGGGTTTGTGCCAATTTCAGAATAAAAAAAAAAACCAAAAACCGTTTTTGGTGCTTTTGAAATTCGATTTTATTTCTTCAATTTTTTGATATTTTCCAAAACAAAAAAAAAATAAAAAAATAAAAACAAAAAAAATCGATTTTTATTCCCTATCTGCACTTGACCTCTAATCTGAGACCAAATGACCTTTAAGGTCAACCAAGTTCAAGGGTCAACCCTTTGAAACCCACTGCCCATTCCCATGAAAATCCCCCTTTAAATCCAAGAGTAAATTATCTACTTACAAATTTGAAGTTGATGTCCAAAAACGAGTGAAATCAAGTTTCAATTCGAGGCTTAATTAGGAAAAAAGGGCTCAATCACAAGCAAATGGCAAGGAAAATGGGATAAAGATTTGCTTAGTAATCCAAAAGATCCAAATCGGTTTCCCTTGCCACACTTTGATGTCCACTAAGCCGCTCACACAAAGACGCTTGCCAAGAACTGAGGGTTGGTTCCACCTTCCAACTGGTACGGACGTTCAAACAGGAGTCTCTGTCTGTTCTCATTCCTACCCGCGTTTTGGTATGTGGGTTTCAACCCCAACCTTAGTGGCCTAGTAGCAATAATGACGTCATCTGACAATGACCCCTCCCCCCCTCAAGGTGAACGGCCACGCGAAAATTGAGAATTTATTTCAATGGCAAAGAAACAGCAGAAAAATAAAAAAAAAAATAAAAAAAATAATGACTACCCTAGGCGATGGCACAGAAATCAAATGGGTCAGTGACCTAATATCCCTCCCCAGCTGTTAGAGAAGGTGAGGGCAGGTATAATGTCTAAAATGTTAGGAGGAAGTAGGAAGTGGATTGCAATTGTACACGTAAACATTGAAAAATGACCTCAGCTCAAACTTGTACTTGAAAAATGTTGCCTAAATTAAGTTTTACTTTTTTCCCTGCGTATATTTGATAGATTTGAATTTGTAGCCATTAAAATTTATTATAAAACAGTTACACGTGTCGTGTGTTGTGTACTACTTAATGTAATTGCCCTGTGAACTAAGAAAATGCATTTCTTTTCGATTGCTATTTAGATCTATAAGATTTAATGTAATTAATTTAAAATGTGTGTTCCAAGAGTTGAAAAATCAATTGCTCCGTTCAGGAAACTATGGTAATTAAACAAACAAACACGATTTCGGTTTATGCAAATTTCGGATAAAGATCAGAAATGTGTTATGACACAATTGATCAGTTTGCCGAAAATAAAGATCAAATAAATTTAAATTAAAAATTTTACGATTTTGATACCAGATGACGTGTCAATAACCAGAACCCCACACACCATAAAACACAAAGCCGAAATCAGCAAGTTGTAAAATCACGTAAAATGAGTCGCAGTTTAGAAAATCACGTGAAACAAGTCGCGATTTACAAAATCATCACGTGAAATGAGTTCCACCTTGTGAAATCGCGTGAAATAAGTCGCAGTTTGTAAATTCCACGTAAAATTGCACAAATAAGTAGAAAATTAATTAATAAAACACAACAGAGCCCGGGTAAGATTAAACGAGCAAATTTGCCAGCATGCTATTGCTATCTACACAATACACCATTGTTCAGATCGTTTTGCAACATTCTTGCATCATTTAAAAGGAATAGATTGACCATCTCAATGTCAAAATGCGTTTTAACTTATTAAGAAACAATCGGACGTTAAAATAACACTTATCCCATTCACAACCGCCAATTAAACTGTGTATACCACATTTCCTCCAATTATTACCTTATTAAGCCTAATAATATGCACGTTTGAAGTACCCTACTAACAACATCAAACAACCATCCCTTCATGACATTCATCCGTGATTAAATCGACGAGAAAAATACAAAAAATAAATAAAAAATTAGTTAAAAAATTAGAAAATTAATTGAAAATATAAAGCCTACTTGTTATTTTCTATGATTGTTGTCCGAGGAGCAATGGCTGCCCGATGGCCTCGGGATGTAAGTCAATGTAACTTACATCTTAAACCAGTTCCTTGAGATGAGGTCAGTAAGCCAGTGAAGAAAGCTCAAGTGTCACATTGGAAAACATGCTTTACAACGAGCCAAATTTTATTATTTACTTATCAGTACTCACTATTATCAACACCATTTACTCGCAACTCCATAGAAAACATTTAATTCACTCATTATCACCAATAAAAGTACAAAATCCAAAATCATTTCGCATTCAAACTCGATTTTTAATCGATTTCTTATCGATTTCATTAAAAATTCAATACTCCTATATCTAATGCCACAAATTAATAATATCAGGAAGTGCCTTATCATTCAAATAATTAATTTAAACTTAACACTCGATCACTCAACATGTAATAAATCCTTTTCTACAACCTTCACTTTGTCCTCAAGTCAAATAAAAAGTCACCAAACTAAAAATAAATAGAATAAACAAACGAATAAAAAAAAAATTTAAAAATTAAAATAAAAAAAAAAAGGTTAACATATTTTTCAATCTGCCACCCCCATAAATGACCTAGTTGGAGATATGCCAAGTTGAGGGTCACCAGTTCCACCTGAGTACCCTGGGTGGCTTCCCTTCCTCACTACCCCACCCTATCCTCCAGGCCACGTTGAGAAGGTCACTGTCAATAAACTGAGTAAGCCCGCCATTTTTTCCTCATCCATTGTTATTGTTGTTGTTGTTGGCGCCAGCGTAAACAAAAATATTGGAACATTTTGGCGAAAATTCGTCCCTGTGCGCAGAAAAATCTTCCCCAGACAACCCTGAGTGAGGCAGACAACCTTGAATCAAACTTACTTGTTATTTTCTCGTTGAAAGTGCCAGGGACAAGTTAAGTTTAGGTGGAAAATGGTCAATAAGGAGGAGATTAGAAATGGAATATAAATGAGAATTGAATGAAAATTGATTGAATTTTTTGGGAATTAAAAAACGAAAATTAAAAAAAAAAAAAAATTTCTTTTTTCTTTTTGAATTTCGAGTTTAATTCGTGGGAATTAAAGGGTTGGAAATTATGGAAATAAATTTTCATGAAATTAATGTCAAAAACTGAAAGTGCTAATTAAAAATTAGGATTAAACTCGGACGAAAATACTTCCCTTTTTGTGCGAATTAACTCAAGCAAAAAATTACGAAAAAACATTATTACTCATTACAGGAAATTTAATTTAACGTTTTTTTTATTTGTATTTTGAAATGTGTATCGCATTAAAAGTGTTTAAAAATAAAACGAGGAAGAGAAAAAAGAAAGAAAGAAAAAAAAAGCATGGAAAAAAGAGAAAAAAGGGGTAATTATTTTTGTCTGGCAACCATCTTTTCCTCTTTAAGTCCTAACCTCAATAGATGCAAGTTTATAACAGTCAGGCTGCTGACCTACTTTCCAGCCGAGCGAGCGCGCCGAGTCCTTGGTCTTGTGACGGCCCCCGCGCCGCCACAACACTGGCTTAGGGGAAATGCCAATCAAACCCATTCCCTTAATATTTAACCTATATATAAATAGAAGTGCCCGCATCGTTCCATCAAACTCTACAACTATTTCTATTTATTTTCATCCCGAATTTAAACGAATTCTATTCAACTGAGGAATTACGACTATTTTTACGAACAGTTGACCACAATTTTTTTTTTTTGAAATTTCTACGATTTTTATTATTTTTATTATTATTATTATTATTATTTAAAAAAAAAAAAATTTAAAAAAAAAATTTAAATTTAAATTTTGAATAAGGTCATTGCATTATAGGAAACGCACTTTGACTTTTGTATACAAATAAAATAAAAATAAATCGTTAAATTTTAATTTTAATTTAAGAAAATATAAAAAAAAATTAATTATTAATTTTGTAAATTAACAACATTTAAGCCTAATCCCTACCACGCAATTCGTGCATAGACACGACGTCGTCCATGATTTAATTTTACGTTTTTCCACATTTTTCCCCGAGTTAAACAGTGAAATAAAGAAAGAAAAGGAAGCCGTAATTACATTGTATAAGTGCATTATATTGGTCACACAACTTGAGTCAAAATGGGTTCCATGAACTGACAGTCTGAAGGGAGGGGTGCGGTTGTTCACGTGATCAGATGGAACCCGTTTATCGCTCCCAATCACTTCCTCTTTCTCTTTTTTTCTTTCTTCAAATATTCCTATGCAAAATCGTGGGCGGACTCTACATCCGCATTTGTTTAACCTCCAAACTTTTCCCTTTCCTTTTAATTACACAATTTCTAACCCTTTGCAAAAACTTCGACCATAATGCGTCAGTGAAATTACCCCTGAATCACTTGCACTTGCAGATCAATTGCGTGGGAAGAGTACACACTTCCTACACAGTGACGTCACAAAAAACGCACCCATTTCTACACACCAAACCATGTGGGGTTCCATTAGCAATGAAACAAAGTAAAAATAAATTAACTAACTATATATAAACTAAGGAATCTCCTCTCACAACCCCTTCCACACCTAATCCCCCTTCCATCCCCCCACAAAAAAAAAATATTCCCCAAAATAAAATCTAATAATAAATTTTGTTGAAAAAAATCCAGTGAAATTGATGAGAAAAAATAAAAATAAAATACTTCCCTTAACGTAAAAAGCGGAAAAGCGAAAAGTTGTATCCATCCACATGATCATCATCTTAAAAACACTTGAAACAACATTATGAAGGGGTTCCGCAAGCAAACATCAACCTCTTTGGCACGCGGAAATGAGTCCCTACCTTGCGAGCGTGCTGGCGGGAAGGTGGCGGCACGAGGACGGCTGAGCGGCGACGGTCGAATCGTTGAATCCATGATCGTAATCGCGAGCAAAAGGCGGAAGATACGGACAAAGCAGCGAGTAGTAGGGAGTGCAGGCGCCCACTGATATGTGTGGAATTAGGTCAAGGGTCAGGGCGAACCAGTGACGATGGCACCAGTAGAACCACGGCCGTCCGCCTCGTCCTCACCCCGCCCGATGGGCTTCCAATACCGCCTATCAGAGGCAAATGGCCGGGGTTTCATTTCCTCGAGAGGTGGCGTTGTTTTATTTTCAACTAATGATGTTTCGAGTTGTATCATACAGTAGTACAGTTGTATTATCTTGTAGTATCTTTTTTTTTATTTTATACCGTTTACCGTTTATTTCAGCCGTAACCACCGTTTTCTAACTCGAGAGGATGAAATACAAGTTTATTCAATATTTCTTTTAAAGTACAAATGTGAAATTGTCGGGGGATATTGGAAAGAAATTTGAAATTTTTAAAGAAAAAAATTTTTTTTAAAGTATAAAATAAACTTTTGGGGGTGATTTTAACCGGAAAATTAAATGTGTTTTATATAAAATTGAATTTTAAACGTATAAAAATGGATTTTGTACGTATAAAATTGAATTTTTTACGTAAAAAAATGGATTTTTTATGTATAAACATTTTTTCTCAACACTGGTTATTTCCTGGATAAAAACCCCAGAAATCTGCCAACTCGATCTAAAATTAAAATTATTACCGTATCCAAAAATCCAAACCCCAATTCAACCCTAAAAATTACAACAAGCCGACTTTCTTTTGAACATCTCCTCATTTCCAATTTGTAGGTTAATTTCATTTCAGAACTTGAACTTTTTTTCAGGCTATAATTTTCAAGACCTGTAAATGCAAATTCTTCCTTGTCTTCACCCTCAAGGCTTACAACTTGATATCCAAATCCTTTTTTATTTAATCCTCCGAATTCAATCCCTTTATTAATGGGTTAATAACATCACAACTTGATTTTTCTGGGTTAATTTATCCAAACCCTAAAAAATTAATTTCCATTTTTTAATCCCCGATAATTAACTCATTAATAAATTAATTAAATTAATTAATTCATCTTTTCAAATTGCATCATTCACTTTCCCCCCCATTCCAATCGCACAATTTAAACTCATCGCCCATAACCTACATTAACGTATCCCGAGTTGTTTAAAGAAACAAAAACCTGAAAAAAAGCGAAAACTTCACCTCAACTGACCCGAATCTAGTTATGAGGTCACTACTTTCTCTCTCCGAGCGAAACCAGGGCAAAATCAGTGACCAATGAGAATCCAAGGAGGAAATACTACAGTCACCACATCCGTCCGCGTGCGCGCACCCCTCAGTGTCCCCCGCCCCCGCAATCCAACCGCCAGCGAATAAGGGGGTGGGGCCTTGGACCATTTCTAGGCAAGGCCAGTCGTCTTGTTGTGCAACCAAATTAGCCTCAACACATCTTTTCTCAGCCGGTCAATGACGTCAATGACGGGATTCATGTCATCGACTGTTCGATTCGTCCACGGGGGTGTGGAAATGTGAAGTTCAAAGGTGAACTTGGAAAATGTTTGACCGACACATTCCCGTGCTTGCTCTTAAAATTTTAAAAAATTTAATTTTAAAAAGTTTGTGGAAATAAATGACGTCATTTACGTGCCAGTGAGATAAATGTCATTGCACTTGAAGAATGAAGATAAACAAAGAATTTAAAATTTTTTTTTTTTTTATAAATAATAAATTTTCATTGGAAGTAATTCAAAAATATGTTTTTAAAATGGATGCCAATTACCGTACGATTCGTTTTATAACATTGTTCAAGTTTCCAGGAAATGCTCTTCATGTAAACAAAACTCACGTGTGAAATGACGTCATAATTTCCTCTTCCGAAAAACAAAGAAATTATTTTTTATTTTTTAAATTTTTAAATTAATTAAATTAATTCGATATTCCACTCTAGATCCCTAGATGGCCTTTTGTCGGCGACAAACAAAACATTTCCGATGTTTATCGATACAATATATCCGTTCGGTTGTTTTATTTAAATATTTTTGTGTAATTTAGCATTTGAAAAATATTTTTGTACTCAGATGGAATTTACGTACCTTAAATTCGGTGTTTGATTAGATTTTTTTGTCAAACCCCATTTGATCTTTATCAAAGGTTATTAATCGACCTATGAACGTGTGTTGTGTTCTTTCTCTTGCCTCGTGGTTGGTTCATTGCGCAATGTAAACTGCGACGCTACATCGGAACAAATTTCATCACTTACAATTTAATTAGATTTTATTATTTACCTCTACGGATTAGGGAAAAAACAAAAACAATTCGTTGGATGTCCAAAACCCTTTCATTAAAACGCAATAAATTGTTTTGTGGACGGATTTTAAAACGAGAATCGACGTTTTAGTTTTCGTGTTAATTGAAAATACGTCGCCTTGTCCGCATCAATTCCAACGAGTCTTAACGTTCGTTTTAATGGGTTTGTGTTCAGTTTTCGGCTTTTATACGACTAGTTAAGCTGAATTTTGTTGGAATTTATGGGATTTTTAAAATTTGGATTTTTTGTTTTGTTTCACCGACCTTTAATAAATATTAAAATTATCCCTTTGGTAAACTGTAAAGATAAAAATTTTCCATAAAAAACTCAAATCAATGAACCCGTTTTGTTTCATTTACGATTATACCTTCGTTTATTATCGTCTTGGGAATAATTTATTTTTTTTAAAAAATAATTCAATTCCGATTATTTTTTTGGGGAATTATTTTTGCGTTAAAAAATAAAAGAATCAATTAATTGGCAAAGAAAAAAAAAATTCTTTAAATGAAAAAGTCAATTTGGTAGAAGGAAGAAAAAAAAAATGAGTTGGCGAGCCATCATCATCCAGTTTTATACACAGCCGTATTTCACAAGCCGCAGTAAAAGACCCTGGTGGCAAAATGAGAAAACGTTAAAGAGAAAGGGGTGAACCCGAGTATATAGCAATGGCGATTTTTCTTTGCACACCAGCTTCCCTTCCGGCTTTATCACGCTAACCCAATTGCAAACGAAAACCAGTTTGAAATCGTCATTCACCCATTGCCCTAGGGGAGATTTTTAACTCAACGTCAAGAACAAAAGTGACCTAATAAAGGCACCGTTGATCACGAAGATGAAATTTAACCCTTTATGGCCCAATATTAAATTAAAATTAAAATCAAAATAAATCCAAATTTTGAAAATATTTACAAAATAATAGATTTTATATTTATTTATTTATTTTGTTTTAATATTTTTAATTTTTTTTTACACGTCGAACTTGTAAACACAATCAAGGAAACTTGAAAAATCCCCTTCAAAAAGCCAATTAAACTTGAAAACTACGGAAGCCATAAATAACCAACCATTTTCAACTCGAACCACCAACATCCATCATAAATCATTTATTAACTCAGTTTGAAACACTTAAAAACACCTGAACTAAACACTTGCAAAACAAGCCTTATTTTTCTTCTTCTTCTTTATTTATTTTACACAGAAAAAAATAAAAATATAAAAATAAAATAAGATAAAACACTCGCATACCATCATCAAAGTTCTTCGATTAAAAACATGAGTAATAATTCCAAGGAAAAAACCCGGACATAAAAACCCAGATGAACTCAATAAACCGATTAAATTGTCGGAAAAATCTACATGAACTAGGTTAAATATGTAAGTAAAACACTTACTGTTTCATCTTCGAGTAGCGATGGAGTTTGTGTGCAGCCATGCTTGGGGTCATTGTCCTCTGAGTCGACGGCACAACATTACCTTCTCTCACCGCCTGCCCCGCATCAACACCGCCGCTGAATGGCGCACGCCTCCCGTAGACAATGTCACGCGTCGTCGCTTAATTTTGTCCTTTCTTTAGGCCCGTTTTTCTTGAGATGCAGCGATAGAGCCTAGTGGATTTGCTGAGTTGTTGGTGCGTCAACAGGCTAACGGTTTCCCAAGCCAGTCACGCTCCAATTTCCCTGCACATTTGCTTCCCGCGAAACTGTATCGTGTCAATGACCTTTTCTGTGTTCTCAGCTGCCCATGTTGCTAGCCATGTTCGCTCGATGGCGCCACAATATGGGTACTCATTGCTAGCAATTGGGTATCTTTTTAGTTCGGGGTCACGAAAGACATGTTACCCCGAGAGTACTCCTTCGTGCTTAAATTAAAGTTCTTGTTTGTCGGAAATATTTTATTGAAAATATAAATTATATTTGCTATAATTGCGGTTGGAAATAATCGGAAATTTGATATTCACTAGATGCGGTTTGTGACCGGTCACGAAACACGCTCATCGGTAAAGAGCCGAGGATTGGTGGTTAAGAAGCACGTGGTTCAGTACCGTTATGTTTTCAAGCGCGAAATTTAAATGCTTGTTTTCAATTTATTCGTTTTCTTTCGATTGATGAAGGGATATACGAAGTTTTGGAAGTTTTATAGCAAAATTAGACTCCGACTCGACTTGTTTTGAATAAATTACCACAAATGAAATGCAATGACAAAATCTTTACTAATTTTGATGATGAAAATCAATTCATTTATCGCAAACAAAACAACTGTGTTCAAATTGGGGATTCACAAACTTAGATACACAAGTTACTACAACTTTAAACGCATACACAATCACCGATTTGCTGATAAAAAGCTGGGTGCACATTATTAATTGTCAAATTTGACCTGAACAATTTAATATTCTTTAGGACACAGTAAAAAAAAGTTTACAATTCAAATAAAACAAACTTACAAAAGCAATTTTCCAAAGACAGTCTTGTAAATTAAAAAAATAAAATAAAAATCAATATTACAATCTTTTTGTATTGCCCTTTTTTTGCTCGATTATTGTTAACTCGCTACTCTAATAGTATTAGCAGTACTAAAGACAAAAGAAAGCTAAATGTATTCTTTTTTTTCTTTTTAAATTTCCTGTGAATTTCTTCCTGAGAAATAAACTGTGCAATTCCGAACATTACTATTGACAGAAAAAATTATAATAATAATAATAATGGTGAAAACATTCATTTTTTCGCTATTACATCATCTTTTTACGTTTGTTTTTGTAATAAATTTTGTTCACATTTATAGTTGGTCCTATCTCCATAGACAGGAAAAATAAAAAATAAAATAAATGAATTTAAAAACAAAAAAGATTAAACAAAATTTGACGGATTACATCGATTCTATCAAAAAATTAACCATTAGATATGTTCTTCTTTTTTTCTTTGTTTGTTTGTTTATTTATTTATTTATCTAGCAACGTCTATCTCCTGCATAATATAAAATTTCAATTTTCTAAAAAGGAAAAAAAAAGAAATTGCAAATTAATAGATAATCCATCTCGGATGACGCTTTCCTGACTTTTAAAACCCAAATAAAATATGTAATAATAATAATAATAATAACAAATTTCCGTGGATTTCATTTCAAAAATGTTTAGTATTTCTGTGTTCGAGAAATAACGCCAGAGAATGTTGCCAGCAGGTCTTCTTTTACTGCAATTAGTGGCAAGAAATCCCTTTTTGTAGCTTTATTCCAGAAGAAGCAGCTATCATTGCTGTAGTCGGTATAGGATTCGCAAACCCATAACAGCACTCTAGTACCACAGTGGTCTCAAAAATCAACAGAACCTATAACAAAAAAAAAAACAATAAATCAATCAAATTCACCCATTTTAATCACAAAAAACACACATACTCCTCTTTTTTAGTTTAAGAATAGTCATTTCATTGTGGCGCAGTATCACGTTTTTGTTTCTGTTGTTCCAAAAGACGCTCCAATGGCGATGGACCAGGACCAGACCATAAAGACTAATAATAATAAACATTTATAATATAAATAATTTAATTTTTTGCTTCATATTACTCACCTGAAGTCCAGGTTGCATGAAACTGTTAAAATTTGATCCATTTGATGGCACTTGGTTACTTACAACTAAAAAAATAAAAATAAATAAATAAATAAATAAATAAATAAATAAAAACGTGGATTAATTTACCCTCTGTAGGCGATGTGGTGGACGCAGGATTAAGTCCCGAAGACCAGGGTGAATTAAACAGGGAATAAGTGTTTCCAACGACATCACCACTGCCATCACTATCCACATGAGCCCTTTGACCAGTTGATGACTTTGTCGATCCAGTTGCAGCTATTTTCGACTGGGAGTCGCTCTTGGTAAGAGGCAGCTGAAGAGATGCCGAACAACCAAACGGCAAACTGGATGCAGGGTTTTGAATTTGATACACCATATTCTCCGACAGATGATTCCGGTTTTGCGTGGGGACATGAGATGGGGGGTTTGGAAAAATTGGATGATAAGCACCGGGTGAAAGTGCCTGCAACTGAGGCGGGGGAGGCAAGGATGAGGCCGAACTGGTGATATCAGTTTGAGAGGGGTTGAAATACTGATCCAGGGAAAGATTTGCTGGTGTCGGCGCAGGCTGGGGCTGTTGGTACCAATGAACTTGTTGATTGTAAAAAGTAGTGGGAGTCGAGTCGGATAGAGGGTAATTTAGCTTTGGTTGATTTGATCCGTAAACGTGTTGTTGTGGCTGCTGCGCAGGCAGCATGAAGTTGTTGGTTGGTTTTAAGGGCTCCTTAAATTGGTACTGCGCTGGTATTTGAGGAAAATCGGTTCTTTGGGGAAGTTGCGAAGTATAGGAATTAAAATTTGGACCAGATGATGGAAGACTGTAAAATTCCATTCTAGGCGGCGTAAAACTCGCGGGGTTTGTTGTTGGAATTGGATCCTGCGCTGCTGAATTACGATTCTGAAATTTTTTAAATATTTTCATTTTTAAATTATTTTGCTCATTCAAAAACAAACCTCAACATTTGCAGGATAATTCATAGGCATTCTGTTCGATGGAAATTGTAATGCGCCATTATTTAGTTTTACATCCACCTTTAAAAAAAAATAAAAATTGATTTACATTTTTTTAAAAATAATATATTTCAATTATTGTACCGTTTGAAGGTTGGTGTTACTCATTTTTGGATTCTGAGAACCAAAATGATTCACCATCAACGAAGAGTATACAGTTGGTACAGCTGGGTAAGTTGCTACTGAAGTACGTTGGGTATTAATAGACTGTGGTGGCGTAATTGTTTGCGGTGGTGTACCATCTGAAGATATAGGTGGACTCGGACTTGGCGTTTTAAACGTCACTTGTTTCGACTCCATTTTTGGTTTCAAGTTGCCATTATCAACGGTCTCTTCTTTGGGTGTTGGATACCTCTTTTGTAATATTGTCTGAATAATGTTCCAAAAAAAAAATATTTAAAATTAACATCAATTTTTTAATTAAATAATTTCAATATGTCACCTGCATGGCCACATTTTGCCTTAATTTCCTTTCACGCGCATTATTTTGAGAGGAACGAGCGTTTTCCTTCTGGACTACCGGTTTATTCTTCTCAACTTTATCCTTGACAACATCTGTAATTAAAATTATATACATTTTTTTAAAATGTTAATATAGCTCGCAACGCCGCAAAAATTCTCACTGTATTTTTCGGTTTCTTCCGGTGCATGACTTATAGATGTCTCCTGAGAACCGACACTGTTGCTGCTGCTATCGCCAAAACTTTCCACCATGACGTGACCGTTTCGAGCCCCCTTGTAGCCACTAACTTCTTCTAATTGCAGCAGAACCTCACTAGACGGTGCTTCTTGGATGATAGCTTCAAATGCAAGTAGTTTATCATCACCTTCTGCAGTTTGTCGCACAGTCATCAACTTCCGTCTAAAAAATGTATCGAAAATAAAACATTTTTTCTCACATTTCCATTTTAATTGTCTTTACCCTGCAATTTCTTGTTCACAGATCCATTTGCCATGACTTAGAAGTCTGTATGTTCTTAATTTCGCCTCTTCTTCTTCAGTCAACCTCGGTGTAGTCTCTTTAAATTTATACTGCCTGTAATTGTAAGTTTTAATAAATAAATAAAGAAATGATTTATAATAATTTGTGTATTAACCTATGCGTTTTGGCTAATGGCAAAAAACATTGCAAATCCCAATCTTCAGGAAGGGGAACGTCTTGATCTAATTATTAAACAAAAAAATTATAATAATATTCTATAATTTAAAAAAAAAAATTGAATGTAAATTTACATTTACTTAAGTCGAAGCCATTCATTGACCCAACTTGAATACCATTTAATAATTTGCACAAACTCGGCCATATTCTATTTAAAGAGATGTTAATGATTAATAATTTTCAATTTCAGATTTTACGAGATAATTTGTTGACTCACTGAAATTTATTCGCGAAAGGTTGCGATTTCAAAATGTCTACATCTTGCTGTAACCAATCTAAAATCAATTTTACAACCGGAAGTGCGTAGTAATCTTTAAAACTGTTTTCGTCTTTCATAGTGTAAACAAGTAATAAAATTCCGTTCAGTACGTTAGCTGCAATTTGAAGAAGAAAAAAAAATTAAATTCAAATAACATTGAAAATCGAATTAAATATTATTAGTAATAGAAATATTTTTACCCAATAAATCCAACATTAAATTGTAGATTTTAACTTCATCCTCGCTCCTATCCTGTCCATTTGTTTGTGACTCAAACCCATGAATCGAATGAGAAACAGCAAATAAATTGATTGCTATCATTTGAATCAGTTTCCAAGAACTCAAGCTTTCGGTCGCGATTAAAGTTGACAAATTTCCCGATAAAGCTTTCACCAATTTTTCAGCTCTAACTAAATCTAAATTAAAAATAAATAAAATTAAGTAAAGTCCAATAACAATAAAATAAATTTCTTGTATTTATTTTGTTTAATATTATACCCGAAGACATATGAACAAGCCCGTGAAACTGCAAAAAGGTGTTGATGTAATCGTAAACAGACAACTTTGCTTTCCCCTCGATATTCAAGCTGAAAACAACAATTGTAATTATTTACGGGAAAAAATTTGATAATTTAATAGTAAACTTACTCATCTCCACTAATTTTTGCAAACATTTTCTGTAAATTTGTAGATGCCACTGGAAATGGATGTTTAACAGCTATGCTCCTCACGTAATAAAATACCATTGATAGTTTTTCTCCTTTCGCAGCTTCAAGAATTGCCAACTGATTATATGGTTGACCTTAAAAAAATAAAAAATAAACATAATTAAATTAAATTAATTAATTGTATGTAGATTAATACCGTTGCTCGGAACAAGCTGAGCTGCATGTCGGTAAAATGTTTCTGCTTGAAGCGACTGATTCCGATACCGCGCTATACACGAAACGAAAAAAACATCAGAAAAATCCATTTAACTTATTTTAAAAATTTCTCATTTCTCTTACCAATATCACCAAGATGAACGAGGCAATGCTGACATACATAAAAACACGAACTCTTTTCCGGTGGTGTTATGTTACAATTAACTTTCTTAGAACCTAAAAATTAAAAAAAAATCATTAATAAACAACCATCTTCCTTTTAAATCTTCACCCACCTTTAATAATTCCATAAACTGATCCTTTTCGTCGACAAGGAAGGTCTAAATCAAAGGCGTCACACAATTCTTGCAGCAACTGTAAATAAAAACCACTTGCAGCTTCCAAAAACCAAGCCAAGTTCCCTTGAGATTCACTCTGTCGCGGATTCTACAACAAAAAAAATAAATTAATAAACAAAACATCGAAAATTAACGATTAACAACAAAATTGTACCTTTTTATCTTTCGCTAGATGCTGCAGCGTGTTAATTTGATTCTTAAATACGTAATTCCATAAATCCTGCTCCACCTTCCTATCCAGTGCATATTCTAGATCCATAATAAGTAACTGTTGGTATAACTGCTGCAATTTCTGATGAGAGGACCATGCTTCATTGTCATTAAGGATGTCTCCTAAATCCGAGCGAAAAAAAAGAAGAAAAAAATGTAAACAAAAAGTGAAAAACGCGATAATCACCGCCCGGAACGATTTAATCACCTGATACTTTTTCTTTTAAATCTTCTGCTTGCCTGAAACGAAATGAAGTAAGCAGATTAGTTTAATATCGGAAGAAATATCGTTGCGTTTCATTTAACATTTTAACAATCTTAGCTTCTGTGTAACATACACCGCAACAAAAACAATCGACTCATTTCCTTATTAAACGACTTTGTCTAATATGACGCGCATATGCGCTATAAACATGTAAACAATTTGCACGAATAAACGTTGGAATTAGTCGTAAATATTATTAAGTGCCGTTTCACTTTCAAGTAACAAATTTCACATTAGGCCTACACGATCACTTACTATTTTCTTTAATTAGTTCAACCTGTGTTATCTCAAATAATTTACCGTGATATAAAACTCACTTTAATATTTGCACTGCTGCTTTCATTGTAGGCGTAGCCACTTTGCTTCTTCATTGAGGAAAGCTAACAAATAATAGCAATCCCAAACAGCCTTTCACATACTGTAGCGCCATGTTTGATTTCGACGGCTATTTGAGAGATAGGTTTTGCCTGGAATAAAGATTGTGTTACTTTTAGGTCATTCCGGTTCCGCTACGTCATGTCAACTCAATTAGACGTAAAATAAAAATGGGATTTATAAAATACAAGGATTAATATTTTTGGAAGAATAGTTGTTGTTAAACGATTAAAATTTTACAATTTCGCGAAATATTTATGTTTTAAAAATAAAAACGTTTTTTTTTGTATATTACTAAAATTGTTGGAAGATGTCGCTACTAAATGTTTAGCGGTAAATTCAAATAGTTTTTTACGAAGAAGCGATCAAAATAAAAACAATGTAAGGCCGATATTAAAATTTGTTGGAATAGAATTTAAAATCAATTGTCAGAGTGATGAAACAAACTGTTGCCTGAAATTCTGTAATTTTTAAAGGATTATTTTTTTTTAGTGTTGCTGGTGGTTTAAACTTACGCTTAAACTCTGCAGATGGCAGTGCACTGCCCGAATCGAAACCAGACTCACCAAGAAAGAAAACGTAACAAAATCAATGGATTTGTGTATCAAAGAATTTAAAATAAACAAAATAAAAGTAAAAAAATATTAACAATAAGAATCTATTTTGTTATTCTTACAGATTTTAATAAAACGTGTTCAAAAAATAAAATTCTTTATTTCATTAACCTGAAAGATACAAAAAAATAAAATAAAAACATTTTGAAATATTTTTTATTTTAAATTTATCAAATCAATAGTTTAATTTAGCCTACTCAAACGCATTTCTTTTAGCAACCTGGTATTTGTAAACTCATTATGCTAGCTAACAAATAGCGCGAAGAACAAAAAAAAAGGAAAAAGAAAAAAGTACTTCACTTGGACCGTTTGATCACAATTAATTAAAACTTAGATGGAAGAGAAAAAGGCTGAGAGAATGGGTGGGAGTGGCTCTCTCTGACGGCTGCTGCGCAGACTAGTTAAAACATTTTATAGCAAGTTCCTGCACCTTTGTTATTGCATCATGGCAAATTGACTGGGTCGATATGAGAAAGGAAAAATTTCACATTGCTTAGTTCTATTCTGCGCCTTTAGAAGTAATATGACCTGGAAAAACGATATTAAACGACATTTAAAAGTGGAAAAAAGCGAGTTAATCTTAAAAAAGAAAAAGAAAAACTCACGCTTGTATTTCTTCAGGGTTTGATGAAAAAAAAAAATGAAATTATTCATGCAGTTTTTGCGAGCAGTGGATATATATGAACGAATAATTTGGTTGGAATACGAAATACAATCGAAAATCCGCCCACTGGCTGCGATGTAAACTCGGCTTGAGTTATCCTTTCCAATGGGCTCCTAACGATAATTTATTGTTGTATAAATTACAATAAATTGCTAAAGGAGTATTTTCAAATTGTTGGGAACTTGTCCGAGTTTTTTTATTCGATTCAGCGATTAAAACAAAAGTAGAGAAAAATTTGGTTGGGGAATAAACTGAAGAACAATGTGTGGAAGACTGTGAGGCCAAATTGTTAATTGTCACAGGATATAAACTGGACTAGAGCAATTTCCTAAAGCCAACGCTTTGCACTTGCACTACTGCACAGTGATAGGTTGATAAAGAGGTGCGTGCGGCTAAGTGTGGATGTCATTAATCGAATTTTTTCTGCTAATTAATGACATAATCAGAATTCTTCTATTTTTCTTCGAAAATTGGGCAAGTCTCCAATTCATGACTGACATCTCGATGTCTTTACTTCATATTTGGTATATTAACGCTCAACGTTCAAGAGAATATTAGAGAATATGCGCCTGGTATTTCGATGCCAAATTCAAACTGCGCACTACATTCTGCGCATGCATTTAACATGGCGATTGTCGAGCTTGTTGCGCACCGAGGAAAGAAAGTAACAATAAATCGATATCGTATTGTTATTAATGAGTTTATTTGTTGTTTATTCTAATAAGAAAATCAACTGCGCAGAATGGGATGCGCAGTATAACTTCGGCATCAAGTTACTGTAGGTTTGTTCTCGCAACAGCTTTGGTTACAAGGACGCATTTTGGTCATATGATACACAAAGAGCAACAGAAAAAAGCGCGACTTTGGACACGTTTTAAGAATACATGTGACACTCCGATTGCTGATGACATGTTTGTAGTCTGTAGAGATTCAGTGGAATAAAGAAGAACGTGGCTTAATGGCGACAAGAGGGCTCTCTATTTCACATTGAATTTGTTGAAACTAGTTGGTAATCCATGATCTATCTCAGTTAAAGTATAATATTACATATATATTATTTTCTATCGTTACTATATAGTTGATTTTCTTTAGTGTGTAGTGCGTGTACACAATTCGTCTAGAAATACCGGTAAGAATTATTTGCTCTTGGAGAATTAATCCAGACCTCTCAGCCAGATAAAAAGTTTTTCAGCTCAATATTTTCTTTCATTAGTCGTATTGGAAACTTTTTTTCTCTCTTTTTTTTTTAATGATTTCTAAAGGCAAAAAAGAAAATGAACTTAAAAGTTTTTCTTTTTTTAATTTTATTTTCCCACATGAAATATTACTGCCAAGTGCAGGAGATGGATTACTTTCTAATGATTCATCTATTGAAGCTCGGCAAAAAAGAATGTTAAAAAATCGAGTTCCAATCATTTTGTTCATCTCGTCATGGCAAATGGAAATCAGTCTAAAAAGATCTCTCTTAACAAAGAAAAAAAAAAGAAAGTCACCCCAAACGTGCTATCTCTTGCGTCTTTTTATGAAGTGACAATTACGCAGCGAGAAACAGCTTGTGTCGTCTCTCAGGAATCGTTTTCAGCAACATCAGCTTCATTTGCACTAACTTCCATAAATCAAAACGGGCTGATTTTAATTAGGACCCTTCATGTACACACATCTTCCGGAAGAAAAAAATACCTGAAAAATTAAAAGATAAAAATGGCACAATTAAGTTGCCTGAAAATTTATGTCATGAAACTTTCAAATAGAATTATGATGAAATTTTTGAAGAACCACAAGTTATTTTTTCAAAGCAAATTTATTGTATAAGCAAAGTGGGCTGGAGAAATTGGTGGTTTAATTTCATTTATCAACTGGACGACTTGCTCAAAGTTACTTACTTGTTAGAGAGAATGTAACTGATGGATTTTTTTAAAGGTTTTATTTATTGCCGATACTTTTAAATAAATAAAAATACGTTTTTATACTTTTTCCATGATTATTACATGGTTGCTGAGACGGGGATCAACATAAACGTGTTTTTTCCTGCCTAGGTGGTTAAATATTCGTGAATTTGATACAGCAACGACTAAACTAATGTCGATTTAGTTGGATGTGGGCTTGGACTAATTGTTTTTATTTGATGCATGGTTTTAAATTTTAATAGTTGTGTTGTGTTAGCAAATTATTGAATAAAACAGTAATTAATTTGGATTCTTGCATTTAAGCTCATCAAAGACTTGAAGTGCAATCAACGCCTTGCTGGCAACAAAATTAGAAAATGCAATTAAAAAACCTATTTTAAGCCACTTGAAATAACAAAAAAAAGTAAAAACAATTATCAAATAAGATTTAACAAGCAATAAAATTAACAAAAGTGTAAATTACTATTCTAATTCCACTTATATGAGTACTACATAAAAAAAGAATGATTACATCATTTAATTTCGATTAAATTTAAATTCTTATGATATTTTGTTTTAAAACTACTGTCCATTTAAATTTTCATAAGATATGCAGAAAGTAGTAAAAGATTTCACTGGTTGTTAAGATTTGTAAAAGTTTCAAAAGCTGTCTCCAGAGGGTACATTGTATAATAAAGGAACTACAATGACTGCTAGAGCCATTTAAAATGGATTTCTGCATAACATTAAGATATCCAATCTAATTTGCAGGTTATGGTAAGGCATTTCTAGCTTAGTTTCTTGATTGACATGTGTGGTGTAATGTGAAGCGACTGTAACGACTTGCAGTTTCCAAGCTGCTGGTCACGGCAAGCAATCAATGTGAACATTGAAGTGCAAGAGATGCCACACAAGTGACTGGAACACTGCCAGCTATCGTATGAAATTGAGAAAAGGTTGGGAAAACCTTGGGTGTGTTACTTCAAAATTGAAGAAATTATCATAGAGACACATTGGCTATTGGGAATTGGTGAACTGGAAACACTACCTTTTTCAAATTTATTGCCATAAAAATAATTTGCTGTCGCATTTAGCCTGTTAATATTTTTTCTAATGAGATTTAACGAACCAAGCAACAAAGACATTCTATGGAATATATTTTAACAAGGTGTGAAATTGTATCATCATAACACTTCCACAAAAGAAAGAAAAAAATTTGTTATTATAATGACCTTTAAAACAATACTCATTATAATACATTACAATTTTTATTGCCCTATTAACTAATTCATTGTGCCATTATATAACACTTGAAAATAATTAGCTTAAATAATTTATGGTTAAAAATATTAGTGCAGCAAATGAATATATGGTTTCAGAAAAAAAAGATTTTCAGATTAAATGTTAATAAAATAGAGGTTTTTTCCATAATTTGGGTGCAAGTTGCCTCTTTAATTGACTGTAATGATAGGGGGTGATTAAGATTAGAGCAGCTTGATCTATGCTAATAGTCACGTTTCCTCATAAACAATTATTCTGACTTGGTTTATCTGTAATTTGTGGATGAAGAAAACAAATGTTGAGTTCTGCCCTGCAATTTTGTATACTATTTCTTGTTTGTTGGTTGTGGTTATTGCTTCCAATTGTCTGCAAAACGACATTATATGTTAACCAAAACAAGCATAATGTTTTGCATTTTTAGGGTTAAGGTTATTTTTTATATACCTGCTGAATAAATTAGTTTTAAATCGACTACAGGTATTGTATTTTTAAGAAGAATAAATTTTCTAAATTTGTTTTTGTTACTAAAGCTAGAAGGCAAAAGGATTTGTATTGAGTTACCCCACGTTTGGTATTGTTTGTGTTTCAAATTTTGTCGGGTTCGTTAAATGTCAGATAAGAAAAAGTTTGAAATTGTTTTTGCATTTGTGTTAGGAATAAAATATCAAAATCGAGTCAATTCGTAAACCCAGATGATTCCGTCGATCAATAAATCAATGATTAAACATGTAATGTGTTTGCCCACATGTGTGCGGTTTCTCAAAATGTTTTAAATTTTTCACAATCTAGCAAATCTGGCGGTTGTCAAGATTTATTTCACTGTTGCCGCTGTATGAAACATAAAACCCTTAAGGAAGAATAAAAGAATAAATAGACAACTACCTGGTAATTTACTTTATGTTTGGCTCACCAGCACAGCTTATTTAGACAATTAAGACAATTTGGTAGACCAGGTAAACCAATGACATAACATCCAGAAACAACCGGAAACTTTGTTTCCACTGCATGCTAAAATCTTGACATTCTGGCTGTCTCTCCTACAAACAAAATAGCCAATAGATGTCTCTTAGCAGTCACAAATCCAATATCAAGTGATAACATCTTTTGAATGTCATCTGGTTACACCTGTGCTATGCGATTGTGAGTGTTCAGACGGACGCCACGTGGTCAGGGGAGGGCCACGAGACGCTGGACGCAACACACACGATGAAATTAACCTCCGAAATACACAAAAGACACAAGTTAGTTTTGGCTATAGCTTTATTGTTGTCTAGGCCTAGGGGTATGATTTAGGTGTCTCACAGTGCATTTCCCAATGCGGTGGCTGTTTAGCACGGACCGAAACAGGCGCAAAGTGCGAGAGCTGCACCAAGTGCATTGCGCTGCAGGTAAGTGATCAGCGCGCAAGGGCAGCTGGTCACATAAGTTTTCCATTTTAATGGATTTGTCGAGTTTCCAAACACGTGTTCCACTCCATACGGTACTTCAGTACCAAATGATTGATTATATAGAATGAAAATCCAAAGATAACTACCTAAACGTTGCACCATCCAATTAAAAAGTTGGACAACATACAGGAGACCGTTTTATTGTTAGTTCTATTGTTTTTAATTAAGGTACCCGTACATTATTTTACTCACAAAGCAAAAAGTCACATTTTGAAAAATTTGCTTTATTCGTTTGAGACATTATCATTGGAAATAAAAAAGAGATATTGAAAAGTCAAAGTCTAATTGTTTTTATATTAAATATATTAAAGCAGCAATCTATTCCTTTAATTCAAAGTGTGACAGTGGTGCTCCTAAGTTGAGGAGGTATTGATTTTGAGACGAGAACTTTCTTTCTTCGTCTTTCACTTCCAATGCTGTAGGATACGATTACGTTGTGCATGTCTGGCATATCTGATAAGGTTTTTCTGCTGATTTTGGCTCAGGAGTGTCATCTTTTCATCTCTTGTGTAGAAAGTAAAGAATTCTATCTCACAAGTTTACTTCCAACGTACTTTTGTGTGACAAAGGCTTTTTTCCTGTGTTTGACTTCTAATTTCATATATTATCTTTTCAAAAAAAAAATTGAATTGTGCTAGGCCTACAAATATAAATTCACGACCTACGCTTCAAAAGTTTATGTACTTTGATGGCGGATTAAAGTGCTATTCCCTCGTATTATTGTTGACATTTACATCAAAAAGAAGAGTTTTCATTGAATTAAGCTTTTATGTGAAATGACATTAATATAGATTAAACTATCAGTTTGTTATTTTTAAAAGAAAAAGTAAATATCAAACTTTTGTCTGAATTTTTGTTGCAGAAGCTTCTACCAACAACCCTGCAGCCCAAACCAAATTGACATTTTCTATTGTTTCGACACTCCTTAGACCGGACAGCTGTCAAGAACAAACATGGACATTTTTTTTTCAAATTCAATGTGTACAAATTACACCCTTAAGACTGAAAAACAATTTTAAAGAAAAATAATCCATTACAAATTGAAAAACATTTAGTTTCATTAAATATTCAATAATATTGAATAAAACGAGCAGGATTTAAACAAAATGTTTTGCAATTACGAAAAAAGATTCTTTTTTAATCTCATATTTTGCATTTTCCTTCCTGTAATTTCACAGCCATTGTTTCTAAAACATTCATTGGTCTACGAAGCCGACTTCCTATAGACTGTCTTTGTCTGTCTGCCTATCCTCAAGACTGATACAATTAGTTAAATATTGACAATCCGATAAAACAACAACGTTAAATATTTTTCATCCTTAAATATTGTATCAATTTACACTGGTTTATAAACCTATGTAGTAAACACTACAAATATTTAAACTGTTAAAAGCTTGATATTTTGTATTTAGAAAGTGTATTTAAAATATGGCTTGTATTTGAATTATAGTGTAATTATTTGGTTGGTGCATTGTGACGTAATTTTTTGAATTTAAAGAGACCCTAGTGGTCAAAATCTTCAGTATGAATAAATCAGCATCCATTAACACATGCATGGCTTTTTTACTTTAAAATTTGAACTTCACGAAAATTGCTAAGAAGAAAGAATTCGACTATTGTAAGAAATTACATAAACACTAAACCCACATAACTTGCATAAATAAATTATAATGATCTATTATACTGAATTGAGATTTAAAACAATTTTCCACGGTGCACACAACTGTTTAGAATGTTTAGATGCTAAAAATTAACATTTTAACCGTGTAGATACATTTTCCAGGCAAAAAATAAATGTTACGTGCATTAACACCCTTTCTTAGATGCAACCGTGCACCTTAAAGTAGTTTTCAACTTGGCACCTTTTTTTAGGGAATGTACTGAAGCTTCTACACTATTACCCTTCATGCTGAATTGATTGCTGTTTTAATGCAACATCGTACTTCACCTATCTGGTAAAAAAAAGCATTCCAAGCAGTATAGTGGCTCTGACTCATACACTTTCATCACTCATGTTGACACCAAAATAAAACACTTTTCCTACATTCATTAAAATTTTATGTTAATTGATTAAATAAAAAAAATACTAATTGTAATATATTTATTATATTTGTGGAATTTATTTATCTCTACCTCTACAGCACATTTTACGAGTTTATTGACCCTTAGCATTGTATACGCTTGACCCAGAATAAAGTCTATGTGCCTGCTTCATTTACTCAGTATTTATTTACCTCCTTTTATTAAGCAGAGGTATTTAAGAGAGGGAGCAGTAAAAATAATAGCCACTGAAGTGTTATGATTGCGCTACACCGTTCCAGATAAATCTCCATTTCCGCTTTTATTTCTTATTATAGACTAATGCTCACGGAAACGAGAAAACTGTTCTCTTATTAATGTACAGTGAACCTATATTGCAATGTGGCCCAATGGAGTCATTCAGAGAAAATTCATTTTCTTTCACTGCCGAAAGAAAGAAATTTTTTTCTTTTCGAAATTGTGGGTGATAATTACATTATTTTCAAGTGAGAGTTTAAATGTTTTGTCTTCTTATCTATATTAATCAATATCATTTTACATACCGTTAAAAATAAGTTTAATTATAAAATTAAAGGGAGTGTTATTACATTATAAACGTGTTTGCGTCTGTCGAGTGATAAATTTGATTTTTTTTCCCTCCTTTTTTGCTTTATGTGCTGAGAAAAAAATTATAGAAAACATTTATTTCCCTGATGGGTGAAACCGAAGACTTTGCCAGAAATTCATCCCTCTAATCTAACCATATACATTTTTACTCGCAGTTTTTTCCGCTCCTATTTTTTTGGAACAGAAATAGGAAATCTTGTGAAATCAAGACAAATGTATCAGAAGAGTGCTTTTTCTTCTTCTCTCTCACACATTCTTTTTTTTGTTTGTTACTGGAGATATCTTCTTGGCTGCAAAATAGGAACAGTTTAAGGAAATCATTTGGAATTCGAGTGCGCGCTAAAAGAAGACACATTTCTTTTGAATGTCTAGCATTTTCTTTGCAATCTGTTTGCAGATCTGACTGCCACTTGAGCAATGTACGTTGTCGTTGCCCCCATAAAAAAATTCATGAATTGGAAACAAACAGTTTAATCTATCTAAATTACATTACTACTGATTATTGACACAAGCTTAAGTAATATTAATCGTTCTGGGTTATTGCTGCTTTAAGCGAAGCATTAGTTTTAACTCAAATAGCGGACAATTTAATATTTGTATAAAAGATATAAAGAAAGTTGTAACGACGTCTATCACCGCGAGTAAATCTTTAACTTTAACAACTTTAATTCACATATTATAGCTATTTCAATTCTCAGATTTTCATTTATGAATACGAGAGATAAGATAAACTTTGCTCATGCGAGGTCATTACTGTATAAAAGTCCCACAGGGTTAATGCTAGGAGCACTTTTATTAGTTATTGGGGTTACTAAATCAAATTAAAGTACATGCATATATGCATGTATGCATGTACTTTCTGTATATATATATACAGAAAGTCTGAAAAATTCGTTTAACTTTTTACTAACACTATTATAATACCAAATTATAGTTAAAAATAAAAATGTACAGCTTAAAAAATGAAATATGATCAGATGGTGGATATCACTTGCATGTAAAGCTTGTAATGCAAAAAAAATAAAACCTTTGAGAGAAATTCCACACATATTAAAGACGTTTTAGTTCATAAAAACCTTGAAGAAGGGGATAAAAAAAGGTGTAAAGTTGTTTTGCGTCAACGACTATTTTGTAATTCATATTTCCCTATACTAAAGAAGTGTGTTTACATCACACGACGATGCAATTTTATGGCTCAAAAAGCATTTCAATTCCGTCATTTCACGTTAAGCTGCGTGAAAACCAGATGGAACTTTATAAGAAAAACAAACCTTAGCTTTATTGTATTTATCTACGCCATATGCCATATCACATCGTATCTATGTACTGTGTACATAAGCTTATTCACACAAACACAGCGAGTGATGTTTGTTTAAATAGCGAGAGAAATTAAGCATCCAATTAGAATAATTCTCACTTAAAAACTTTCCATATTTTTAAGACGGTTTATTCATTTAAAATAAGAATAAGCAATACTCTAGAAGGGGAAGGTTTAGCTTGATTTAAGGAGAAGCCAGTTCACGTGATCGATAGGCTAAGCCTAACTTCAGCCTGTCGTTTACAGCCAGCGTGAGAGAAATTCTTGTTGTAATTTTCTATTGAAATTTATTATTCTTAATTTAAGATATAAAATGTTGACTCTGTTGTTTGAATGTTGTCCGTACGGTTCGATGTCTAGATTTATCTCGAATTTGTATGTCAATTTGCGCGTACCAAGGACAAACACTACTCCAATCTACCACAAGTCCAGAAATGGCAAAGAACCTCCTGGTTTAAAGATTGAGTACGTACTCTGTTTGTGGCTGGGGTTGCACTTTGCTTGACCCTAGTGTACGATTTCGTGCTAGCACCGTTTGTACACCCCGCGATTCCTTTATGTCTCTTAGTTCGCAGTGCATGGATTATGGGTAACGGATGAAATTAAAGGTGAAATGTTAAATCCTCTAACTTAAAGACCTTTTGTTAAAATTAATGGGGGAAAAAATAAGAGTGTTTTAGTCTAGAGACCAATTAACTCTGGAGTTTTCTCCCCCTTTTTAAATTTGTTTATTCTATTTGCCTAGACACTCCAGTCGACTATCCACAAAACAACGAAACAATTTCATCTGTTCGCACACTATCTCTGATTAAATTTAGTAAAATCTCATTTTGGTGTTCCCAAGCGTGGTCTACATCTGTACTTCAAAATCTATTTCAGAAAATAAAAGAGAAATAAATTACTTCTTATATTGAATGCAAAAAAATGAAGTCGATATTTCAATAATGGCACTCTAGATTATATTTAAATTCGTAATCAGAATTTAGAGTAATTTAAAAATCAATTGCATAGTTCTGTGCTTACATTGTGTAAAAATACAAACTTAAAACATACCTACAAGCATGCACTCACCCAACTTGCCTCTTATGATTGCCTGTCAGTGCAGCTATGTGTGGAATAATTCAACACTAATGATAACAGCGATTGGCACTTTACACAATACATCTTCATTTGGCTCTGCTTTGATTAGACAAGCGCGGTTAATTTTTTATGTCCATCGGTTTACACAAGCATTTGGAATAAGGTAATTTATTAGAATTTGGTAAAATGTAATTGTCATTTGTCAATTGAACTCTGAGTAACAGCAAGAGCTAAAGAATAATGATTCAAGGAATCTTTGAAATATAAATTAGATAAAAACATGGAATTACAATTATGATTTAGAAACAGAAATTATAACTAATGTAATACCACTAATTACATCAAAGAATTTTAACAGTTTTTTTTTAAAAAGCTTTTTTTTAATTTTAACTCGTGAAACTTTCCATTACTTTACCATGCAAGTGTATTAATAATTCTAGTAACTAAGTAGGCCTATATAATTGCGATTCCAATGCATCAAAGTTTCATTAAATTTAAGTAGTTTCTAAGGTTCGTTCTTATTGCTAAAAAAAAATATTCACATTTGTTTCACAGGGAAAAAAAATCCTAATATGAAAGTTTATTCAATTTTTAAACAAAAATCGAAAATTAAGGGAGTGAACATCAAACGCAGTTGATTTGATTATCTTGTTACCTCCAAGTCGTCGCATGAGTGCATGACTTCATTTTTTTTTTCACATCAGCTTTAATTAAATAATCATTTTGAAGATACTATCGTGACTAGGAAAGCAAAACAAATTCTTATTACCCCACCTTTATTTTATTTTTTTTTCAATTTACATACAAAAATAAAGACGTTTAAAGTCTGGATTTAAATTTGCTGAATTTTTCCACGTCAGCGTCAATCACTCCAATTGGATGGAATAGAATAAGATTAAAAGCATCATTGAAATTCTCATGTCTTTGCTTTTTGACCTTAAACACTTTCTAATTCTTTTTCCTGATCAACTTCTCAATCTCCTCACTTCCTTTTAACTCAATAAAAGCATGGACTTTCTGCCAGATGTGACATCATTTACTTTTGACCTTAGCATCCCTTTCAACTGCGAATCTCACTTTCTTCCTTCCTATTGACGACGAACAGCTGGAAAAATCCATCTCTGCTATTTAATTCTTTTAAAGTAATTTCTAAGCGATTAAATTTTAAAGGCAAAAAACAAATCATTAATTTAAACCTAAAGTCAATAACCGAATTTGTCCTGAGAGTTTTGGTGCGAAAAACGTGAATCCTTTATTTAAAAAAAAATCTTTTTAAGAGTCCAAAAGTTTGAACTCGGTTCAACTTCCATTTCCGTTTTTCGGCTGACATTGCAACAGCCATCTTCTCACTCAGTTCGCATCTTTTAACAAAAGGTGATGAGCAATAGTTAAAAAAAAGAGCTCTAACTGCATAGTCAGCTAAAAAAAACCGTCTTGAAAAAATAATTAAACATTAAAAAAAAATCAAAAAAAAAAATCAGGATATTGAATACGTTTCCACTTGATCGATTGATCGACGAAAAAGGTTTCTAACCATATCACAAAACTTCTATAACCAAATAAAAATCGAATTTTCCATCTCATAAAGAGCAAGATATAAAAAACGCCGATAACTCTTAATTCGCAGAATAGCCAATAAGCAATAACTCGGATCTGTAGTGCCTCAGCCTTCTGTTATTGACGTTCCTTCAAGTGACCATTTATTACATATTCCTCAATACATTCCAATACTAAAAGGAAAAAAAGAAGGCAGCAGTATTTATTGGCACGTCTATTTTTATAGCGCTACTTTACTGCTTTTGTTATTCTAACAATTGGCCGTTGAAAACAAAATTTCGATGTATAAAAAAATAGAAATCAATTTTTAAAATGCATTTTCAAAACTAGTTTTTATTCTATTTTGAAATAATATATGCTATGCAAGGCATACAAATCGATTTTTATTATTGATTTGACCCCTTACAACTACACTTGTGGAATAAAAAGTTGTTGAATTGCAAATTGACTAGCGAATACGCACGCCGTGAAAGCTACGTAGTGGCGAGCATCCAGCAGATGTGTCAAAAATGACTCGGGAGCATATATCATCGCATCAGTATTTTGCATTTCACAGCTAATAGATTTGTAAATAAATTTTTAAAAATGCCATCCCAATAGCAATTGCACGTTAGTGTTGTTCGGGTTATTACTCAATCAATAAGCGAATAAATGGAATGAATGTGTCTGCAATTTTCCGAAAGTAAGCGTCGTGATTTTTAACATTTAACTGAGTAAATACTACATTTTCTGATATTTAGAATATAACTGGATTTGCCTGAATGCAGAGGTCAAATTTTTTCACAGTTTTGAAATGCCCTCACTTAGTTTACTAGTACTACATTCGTTTCATTCAACTCACTCAAATGGTCTTTTCGTTATTTGACTGGCTTCGTTCATTTGGGACACCCTGTATACAACTTTTGTGTCGACAATTCGCATTGACACAAGAAATAGTTTGAGTGGGGTATAAGAACTCACTTCGGTGCGCTACGGTCGCCAATAAAAGTGAATTGAACAAATGTCCGACAAACGGCGCTAGCACTGAAAATTTTTCTAACCAGTTTGCCATTTACTTCTCCAATTTTCCTCCACTTTTGCTTTCTCACTTTTTTCCCTCACACGTCGCCAAATTCCATGAATTGGGATTATATTTTAAATTTTTTAATCAATAGGATGAAATATTAGGCTACACTTTAAGAAAACGTTAAAAATACAATCTGGTTTTCTTAAAATTTTCTAATTATATAAGTTAAGCAAATAAATGTAACGTCTCACGCCGTCGAGCGTAATTAAAACTTAATCTTGTTCTCAACTGGAGCCATTTTTAATGTGATACCGGTACTCCTAATCTTAACTTATTATTAAAGAAGATTTGGTCGGAATATTAAATGTTTTTAACGTACTGCACGGTGATATTTATTCACATATTAACCCTCATAATTCCTGGAATTTGTTTCTTTTCTCTAAGAATTTTAAAGTAATATCGCAGAAAAGTTTAGCATTCCATAAACCACAATGTAATCCCATATTAAATAAATATATTTTTCATTACTCCGTAATGGAACAGCATTAGAAATCCTAGCTTTGGGAAATTTTAAAACACCACGTTGGATTTGACACCCAAAGGTACACGGCAAGAAATACAACGTTAAATATTATTTAGGTGATATTGATTTGAGGCTTTAATCATTTTTTTAAAAAAAAAATGCTAACAAATAATATTAAACCCTCGTTGTTGAATAATGTATTATCAAGAATGTATTCTGGGTATTATGTATACGGTAGCAAAAAAAAAAGCATAAGTGTAATAAAATATGCACCTTAAAGTCGGCATTAACATTTATATTCTTATAATATGTAAAGATACGATTAGGGTAACGTATTTTTTACGTTGCTTCCCACATAGTCGAATTGCGTGCATTATATGAAAGACTCTAAAATTAATTTCTGCAAACTGATTAAATTCATAAATTTGTCTCGCAACAATTTTACATAATTCTGTTGATATCATCATAAAAACAAACTCCTGTCTTTTTATATCCTCTTTTAACCTTAATTATTCTTCAGCCAAAACTTCTCAGCTTTATGAATTGAATTATTTTTCGCCTGCTGCTTACCATGACCTCTGAGTAGCCCTTGTTGATATAACCACACTAGTGTGTGTTGCGCAGACAAAATTGACATAAGCCACAAAAGAGTCCAAAGGTTAGGGAAGCACACTGAGCATTATCAAAATTTTTTACGACATTTTAATTAAATTAGAATTCAAACCGAACTAGCTGAGAAAACCAAATTCAGAAAACAAACAAACCCAAAAAATAAATATACACAGTATATATTTTTTTTTCTTAGAGAAAAAAATTATCAAACAAAGTATATATATTGTATATAGCATAAATCAGTGATTATCCATCACCCACCCAACGTATCCTTAATTCATTATGGTTGAAATCATCTTTTATTGAGGCAAAAGGAAGAGCCGAGGCAAATATCGATTCCTTTCCACTCTTTTCACCATCCACCACCAGTGGGGGCGAGGTGCTGAACCGCGCAAACCCAGTCTTTTCTCCACTCAAAGCAGAGCAACCTGCGCCATTAGTTACTTGAAGACGTCGGATTGAAGCGTACGACAGGTGAGTGGCGGACTATTTCCCAAGCCAGCGACCTAGTCATTCGGCACTTAAATCGTGAACAGCGGATCGTCAGCTCTCTCTTCCCCCTGCACCGCGAAGCAGCTCGGACTGCAGCGAAGCTGGCATGACGATTTTTTTCTCCCTATGAGTAGAACTGCTCAGCCCATGATGGGATCAAATGTCGAGAAATTAAGCACTTGGAGGAAAATTTATCTTCATGAAAGCATGGATAGAATCGTGAAGTTGTAGCTATGCACATATTGATGATGATATGAAGAGTTGTGCCGCACAATCAACAGAAATATGGATCGTTGGGCAAATCTGGGTTTAATTTTGTCCTGTTTAGGTGAGTGGAAATTAATTAACTCATCCCAATTCTTTTTTCCTCCGAAAATGAAGATGTGCAGATCTTTTTTTCAATTTTTTTCCCTCCAGTTGAAACATGGGGAAATGATAATGTAATTGAACGAAACTTTGTAACACTTTTAAATATTAATGTCTTGTGCAATGTTAATATATTTTAATCACATACAAAGTTCCATTATTGAAATGAAGTGAAAATATGTGTTTGAAATTGAAGGAAGGGAAATGACCCTGAATACTAAAAAATATAGTGGAATTTGCTTTTGAATATGGAAATGAAGTTTGAAAAGAAAACAAAAACACGAGAATTTAAAATTTGATTCACTTTTTCCCCCCTATTTGCGCCAAACATTATAAAATAAAATATTCATTTGCTCGATTCCTTAGGAATAAGAAATTGTGCCTTAAAGTGACGAGTTAAGATTGAAATCTTACGCGCAAACCATTTAAATTAATTAAAATTAATATTTGAAAAAAAATATTTTTTTGACCAACTTGTGTAAACAATAACAAAATAAAGAGTAATTTCTTTTGCCACCACATAAAAGAGATTTTGGTGGAAGTATCTATTAGTTTACGATTTCATTTGTAGCCAACATAGGAATTCATTTGAAACCCAATTATTTTCTACTCTTTTCCAATTTGTTCCACATCCAATCGAATAGCGACAAGAAAAAGCAGATTGAATTGAAACTTCATTCTCTTTGGCTACAATCGAATTTTAGTGCGGCGAAAGATGCTGACGAAGCTGATTTCAAATCAGTTTGAAAATTCTCAAACGATTTTTATATTAACATGCAATCGGTTTATGTTGTGTTTGTGATGGATCAATTTGTCCGTTGATTCATTGTTTATACGCAACGTAAATTTCTAAAAATGAAGTAAAAGGTTTTGCATGAACAATTTAGAACGCGGCATTAAGAGCTTTGCGTTTTACAATGTGGATCAGGTGTGTATTTTCCATGTTGCTAACCCGATTGTATAAATTATGATGGATTAATGTTACGCAGCATTCGGATGTGCATTATTCAAACTGATAAAAATGCACGGTTCGCATTTCGCACCAAGTGCTAAAGAGTGGGACTAATTTTCATTATTTATGTGCGCAGGATTAAAAAATGCCAGCACGTGCGGTTCCTACTGTTTGTTGTGCTGCCCCTGGGACTTTGCTGCACTTCATTACGAAAAGACATTTAATATAAATTCTTTAGAAGAAATCAGAAACTGTTTTGTATTTCGCATTATGAAGCAGTCGACAAAACCAATTTGCATTTCCCAAGAGTGTTTACAAATTTTGTCGAATTAAAGTACAAAAAAAAAATGAAAAAAAGAATGGTTCAACGGCTAAGTAACAAGGCCAGTCATTTGGTTTATGCCAATAATGGTCTCAGTTGTTGTTAAATGATGCCATTTGTGGATTTGCAAATAACTGCTTCCATTTAGCATTTGGAGGTGAATAAATTTGCTTGGATTCGCAGTCAACCGACGTAAATTTCAACAAACACCATCACTGTCCAATATACCATGCCATATGCGCATGCGCAACTTAAACCAAACCAGACCTTACATTGAATAACAAATTAACAGATAATACACAACATCAATAATTATGAATGAAAATAAAAACAAAAATTCCACCAAGAAATACAAATAATCTCGATTTATTTAAATGTTTAATCAGTTCTGCTTGCTTTGTCAAGTTGATCGAGATTTGCTTTTTGTTTCCACGCACAAAATGTACGTTTAAGTTTAATCAATCACCCTTAATTGGGTTAAATGACGTGATTAAGCCATATTAAGCTAAACGAAAAGTTGCATATTTGGAATTGGAAGTGTGAAGTAGAGAAATGGGCTTCGGAATACCGCTCGTGTTAGATTTATTGAGGTGGGAGTGTGATAGGTTTATTTCTTCTTCTGTATTTGTAATGATAGCTGTCTTCTGACATCATTTAATGGGCGGTCCAATGTCACAGAAAAAAGAAGTTACTTTAATTGAATCTGTCACTCTAGGCGCATTCAATAAAGAATTAACACAACACGAGAATTAGCACCACCAGTTGACACGATGAAATTCGTATCACGACCTTAAGACGACCATTCAGAGGTCGTGTTAAGAGGGTCAAAACAAGATTCTCGTGTTAAATCTCGTAACACGACCGTATTACGCTTTATAAGTGGAGTTTAGCACAATAAGCAGCAATGAGTTCAATAAATTCTGCATAAATGTCAAGTAGCATTGCACTATTGATTTCCAGAATAAGTATTTGCAAAGAAACTACTAATGAAATTTGAAATTTCTTTCATAATTTTCCTGAATGCCTAGAAATCCACTTAAGTTCGACGGCACCAACGACACAAATAAAGAGAAATAAAAAATAAGAAAAAAAAGAAAAAAAAGGCTTTTTGAGTCTTTCGGGTCGTCAACACTTGTTGTTATGTACATTCCGCGGGAGAGTGATGAGGATCACTATTCCTACTCGATTTGTAGCACGCAATAAGCTATTAACTGTCATCGTTAGAAAACAGTTAACTTTTTATATATGTTAAACATCCACTGGCAATTTTTCGGCGAGTTTTACCTCGCAAAGACATTTTAAAAAATGGAGCACGAAGCCCTCGTAAAAACACGTTTCGGTGTGTTTCTATTACTGAATGACCAAAACTCACCTCTTGGACGTGGAATAAAAAAAGAAAAGTTTTTGTTATAAAATCGATTCTATTGTCATTTAGTTTTTTTTCTTTTTTCTTTTAATCCGAGCTTGTTTGGAGCAGTAAAACTCGTTTATCATTAGACGTGAGGTTAGAATTCCATAGAAGTTAAATGTGGTTTCTTTGATCATTGTGGCTTGTCAATCTACCACAATGACACCTGCTTAAAGCTCGAAGAAACGGGAGGAAAAGGCAAAGGCAAACGGAACATTTTATATCCTTTATGACTTTAATTAAAAGCTAAAAATTAAATATTTTTTGAATATTTCAAAGGAAACTTTAGCCTTAAGGGAAAAAGCAGTAAATTCCAAATGAAAAACGACTTTAATTCTTTTGGGGATCGTGCACGATGCTCAACGACTGAAATCCTTACCTCCCTGGAGATATAAAAGACAATATCAAAACCAAAATGAGATTACATTACAGGGGAATAGGGAAACATTTTAAAGTTAAATAAGCACGGGGTGAAAAGGAAAAGGAAAAAGTGTGATGTAAAAAAAAAAAGTTTTCAAAACCTCTACAATTGAGTAAAAGATGTTGTTACATGACCTAAAGTTAATTAAGTCTGTTGTTATTATTCTGAGTGTATCAGGGCATTTGGGCAGTGTCATCTTACAATTAGGTCTTTGTCAGTTATGGCTAAGACTGCACTTGTTGCAGTTGATTGCATTTAAAGCAATTATAGCATGGGGCTAGGAGTTGAATGAAAAATGGGCACAGCTATGATGTATGGAGTTCCATGTTAATAGGCTATCTGGATTTTGTTAACATTTATTCGTATGGATTTTTTTTTTCTCCAAGAAATTTGCCGCTTCATAAATAAACTTTTTATGGTTTATCAATTTTTTTAGACAATATAGGGGCATTCACGGATGCATGTTTAACTTGATGTTATATCCTCACTGTGACTAAAAACAGAGTAAATCGGTGACCATTTTTAAGTTAGATCGACTCAAGCCGTTTAAATGCTGTTTAATCTAAATTACTTTAAAAAATGCACCTACCGGTACTACAAATCAAACTCTAGAAATTCTAAACAATTTTTTGTCGTCTTATGCCTAGTTCACACTTGAACCACTTATGTAGAAGTTGTGACTTTTAGAAAGTCTAATTTCTACAAGTGTGAATGATCTATTTTTAGTCTGTTCACACTTGTTCATTAGTTATGTAGAAATCAGTGACGTTTTTTGCTAAATAACTAGATTGTTTATGTCTGGTAAAATGTAAACCACTGAAAGGTAGGGGTTTGCTTTTCTAATCGTAGCTAATGATCCATTAAAGATAGAAACTTCTTAAACGTAAAGCTACGGTTAAGACGACAATCCAAATAATCGATGCAACGGAAATAGAAACGAGCGCCATCTCTTGATGGGAATTTACAGTGACACGATGGAAAAAAAATCCCATCAAGAGATGACGCTGGAACAAGAACAACCCCTTCCATATGCCGAGCGCAAGCCGATAAGCGAACGTGAGAAGTAGCCTGATGATCAGTTCGCTAACCAGTCGAAACCGAAATAACAATAAAACCAACAAACTCCCTACCCAGAGAGTTCTACGTTGCGTTATAGTTACTAACTACTGCGCCCCTATGTACAGGGGCGGATCTAGCTTTTCGGGGGCCCGGGGCTTGAGGTTTTTTCGGGGCCCTTTATCAAAATTTTTAATAGCGACATTTCTTCTTTTTTGTTTTTTAGCGACCTTTCTTTTTCTTTTTTTTTTAGTACATGGCCCTGCGTCTTGGGGCCCCCCCTAGGATTTGGGGGCCTGGGTCTCAAGCCCCATTAGCCCCTATGTAGATCCGCCCCTGCCTATGTATTTTTAAATTAAGATATTTCATTGAAAAAATTGGTTTAATTTAGACTTTGACCTACGTGTGAATTTGCCGATATTGCCGATACTGATTTATCTACCGATACTAATACCTGCGCTGATGCTTTCTGAAGGGAAAGAAATTCCATATAGTCCAATGAGTTTTTCCACACTTCAACATCACTCACCCCGAATACAAAACGTTTCGAATTTAGATGTAACCGATTGCAAGCAGTGTATACTCTGACCCATCATAAGAAGCACACTAGTTCCGAGCCTATTCACTGGTGTAGGGCTACATAAAAGTAGGCCAAAACACCAGAAATAGAACGGATGTGTACACTGTTAGAGAGGAGTAAATAGGCTCGGCCAATAGGAACAGGTGTTAGTAGTGTGTTTCTAACGGTGAGCCTGAGTATAGTGGAGTGTACAAGCGGTACACGTCTATGTGAAATGAAACCATTTGATCCCAGCGACGTCATGCGCAGAAGAGGCAAAAATGTTCATTTGTTGCTGTGCCGGGACAGCTTCAGCTGAGGGCGTCCAGGGTTTCAATTTAATCAGCTTGAGAAGATTGACGTCGGTTTACATTACTCTTGATTAGACTCCGGCCGATAGATCAAAACTTTCCGACACCAGTTCCGATATTTTTTTTCTTGGCCGATATCGATATGCATGTGCAAAAATGTCGGCAGACTCGGATTTCACATGGATATGGAACTAAAAGTTTCCAGGTGTTGAAATTTTTTTATTGGAATAGTTTGAATATTTGAAATTAAAAAACGGATAACCTTCAGGGTACCATAAATATCAAACTGTTATGAAGTATGTAGAAAATGTGAAAATGCTAAATTCCATCTATGGAACTATTGTGTCTAATTTGAAATTGAATTTTTCTCTACAATGCATTACTTTAAGTTACAGGTCAGTGCTGGACTGACCCATCCATATTCCCGGTACTAAATTTGTATCCAGTCCAGCCCTGTTTCTGGTAATGTGTCTAAAACAAACAATCATTGATGCTTTTGTTCTTTTCCGAATCTAAACTACAGGCCATTGTTGATCAAAACTTATAAATGCCAGATAGAAGGTTTTAAAAGTTACAAGTATTGACAATGCTTTACTCTTTACCACATGCTACAATGGAGTACAATAAAGCGAAGCCTTTGGGAATTATTTGCATGGTTTCCGGTCTCTGTAAAACGCTAATGCTGCTGACTAATTAACACTTGTCCACTGGCATTCTAAAGAGGATGTATTTGTGTGAATCAACTCACAATGGGGATTTTGCGAACTTACACATTTACGACTTATACGAATTAACTTCAAAATACCACCACAAAATTTTAAAGAGTACAACCAAAAATATGTCCTTTTACATATAGATACCCCAGCAGCAGGGATGATCGATTTAACATTGTATTTATGTAGATACAATATTAAACATTGCATCATCTATAGGCGATGTTTAATCGTTCATTGTGTTACTTGGGATATCTTCCGTATTACCGTATTTTATTGCAAAAATACGGCATTATTGGTGTCTCAGCTGCGGCTACTATTCGAGGGCGGCTACAATTCGAGAGCGTCTCTTAACCGGTAAAATACGGTATTATTATATCTACAATATTTAATGATTTCAAAAGTTCCTGTGGTAATTTTTCTCTTTCTTTATGAATTGCGTTTGAAAACTTCGGATCTATTTTGTGAATATAAATGGTCGCATTTTACCCACGGAAAAAAAATTGCTATACATGAATTATGAGGCTTATCAATCATCTGAAGCAATTCATCTTTTTTTTGGAAATGTTATTCCAAAACTAGACAGGAAGACAAAAAAGAAAAATTGAAAATTGAAAATTGAAGTAATCTTCAAGTTTTGTACAGAAAACTAAATTCAGGTCGAGGAGGTTATTAGGAGGTTATTCATTATAACTTGATTATATACGTTATTGACTTGGGTAGTGATTTGAATAAAATATCAATCAAGATGTCATTAAGTTTTTGCACTGAAGTGTGGCATTCTAACGAGATACAATGGTGTTCTGATCTGTTTACTTTCCGCTAAATCGATACGACTCCATTAAAATGAAAGAAGCGGTAAATCAATAGTCTAGTTAGCTGACGAAAATCTATTATCAGTCAACAAAATGTAAATTCCTCGCATACATCATTTGTTTTTTGAATTTTTCATCAGCAAATGTTCGTATAATAAAAGCAATTTTTTTTGTAGCGTGATTCACAGTTGTATGCCTGTATAAGGCCTCACGTAGTGTATAAAAAAGTGCAATATAATGCTCCGTTTATCGTCAACAAAACGCGCATGGATTGCATTCTTGAGACTTTCTAAACGGGTTGCACAAACATCACAACTTTTGATTCATTTTACCAGTAATTTTTATAATTTTATTATACAGTAGAGCATCGATTATCCGAACTGTACATGAACCAAGGATAACATGGACACAAACCCACATGTTCAGTGCGTTTTGCCACCGATGACGCAACTGTATTCTGGAATGACAACAGGTAACAAACATGCTTAGTAGGCAAGCAATGCATGATACGTGATTAATGTAATCCAATCAGTGCACAGAATCTGAAAACAAAAAAATTGACTGAAAAATCGATTAAAAAGTCGATTAAACATTGATCACCACTGTTCTGTTAACCAGTTATTCGCACGACCGACGTTCGGATAATCGACGCTCTACTGTAATGTTTTAATTCCATAAAGTCAGGAACTCTGCCGATTCTCATTTTAAACATTGATCTCTTATTTTTGAGAAGTTAAGAGAGTGGGCGCTCGATGACCCAAGCTCGAAATTCAATCATGAAGTACTACATTAAATTTCCTGCTACTTCAATGTTAAATAGACCTTAAATCTTGTCATCATTAAAGGTCCTTGTACCGAATACTTATGCTTTGTTGCAATTTTGACTTAACTGTAGATGAATTATAAATATCCTACGCAGAGGTGCACTCAAAGTTTTTTTTATACTGCTTTTTAGGTTTTCTGTAAACAGAATGGTCAGCATAAACAGCCATAAACGTCTATTATATTCTTAACCATATTGTCTAATGTTAAAAAGGACCCACTTCATCAGGGCCCACAAGGCCCTCTTGCCTTCCAGCATACCAACACGCTGGCCTGGCTGGAGATTTTGCAGGGCGGCGGGAAAAAGTCATTAGTGGGGCCACAAAATATTTGCAAAAAAGAATTTTTATAAAATTTTGTTAAAAATTTGAAAGTGCGGGACTTCTCTGAGGTCCGAAAAACGATGCCTAAGCCATACACCATCGTCAGAAACTGTAAAAATAAAAGCCTCAACTAGAACTAGAGGGGTTTTTGAAGTTGTTTGTGCTTGTTTTGGGTTTTTTGCAACTAAATTCCAACTATTACACTCCTTCCAAGTGAAGCATCCACGACCAAGAACCGTGAGTAATAGCACAATTGTGTTCAAAGAAGTGGGATATAATTCGTTCATTGGGTGACCATTGAAGAATTTTAATTGCCATTTACTTGTAAAACCCAAAAACCGAGCTATAAACAGACTTAAAAAAGAAATAAAATCACACATTTATGGTTATAGTTAGGTATGTTCAACTTACGCCATGTCTTTTGCGAATGACAAATATACGTTGGAAGGTAAACTTCACCTTTAGGTTTTTTTTATATAGTTTTGTATTTATATTTTTGACACTTAGTATGGTCATGACCCCCTAGGTGAGTGCCCATGAGAGCTATTAGGCAAGAGCTAACATCTGTGGGACAACTTTCTTGAAGACTCAACCTAACACGTCGTTTGACTGCCGTTGTAGCCTCGGTGTCTTTCGTCTAACGATTAATACACAAGCCTAATGCTAAAGTTTAAAATTAAAAAAAAAAATACTTTAAAAACAAAAGTTTCCAGTGTTTGAAAGGTGTTATGTTAAATTATACGGAAATAATACTCCGAAAAAAATTTTATGTAAAATTTCCCTATAAAGTGTCTGAAGAATCATGTCTAGAGAGATATGAATTTCATTAAGCGATGCACTTTAGACGCGTTGAATTGGCTAGAAATAACAAATGCCGGCGTAATTTGGAATGTAAAAAAAAAATTAATGTGACTTATAAATAGAAATATGTAGTAATAAATTGACAAACACTTCCCAAGTGAGAACACATTGCGAGTTACAGTGTGGTGTAAAGAGGCAAAGCAATTCAACCTTGCCCAGTTTAGCGATGTTGTGACTAAATTGATAGATCCGAAGGGAGATAACGTTGTACATGTAGTTGCCACCACAAACAACATCTGTTTCATTTGTTGTAATCAAATTGAAAACATTTATACAACAAAATGGTCTCATTAATCATAGCTCGGGCTTATAACACGCGAAAATTTCTCCACATCACGAACAAAACAGAAGAAAAAAATACATCTACAATGAATTATTATGCAGAACGATGGAAATTTGTGAAAATAAATAAGGAAAACAATGTGTGAGTTGAACCGTGAAACCAAACACAGAACTTGAGTATATGCTGTGATTTCAGATGCAATTCAAGTTTCGAATTGTTTATCAAAAAAGCACACGTAGTGTATTGGAATTTGCGGAAGGAGGAGGATACAATGTTTGTATTCAGATTGGCTTGAAAGTTATTCTTCAATTTACAATTCTGTTTCTACCTGATTTCGTGGTGTAGACCAACCTTTAAAATTCAGGAGAGCGTCGTTGCCAATGTCACCTCTCATGCAGCTCTTCACGGCACAGCAAGAGGCTTAGTAAGCAGATCACATCTTTGGAACTCATTCTGGGCTGCTGCAGATGGGATCTTGTAGCCCCTGCTTTAAAGAGAATGAATGACAGTAGTAAGATGGTGCTGGCAGGGGAAATGTTGGCAGTTCACTTATATATCCCAATAACATTAGTGCTTCAAACACGGGCAATAAATACATATCTTTTTGTGTGCCATTCATAAATTCGCAAATAATCACCGGGTTTTCCCTGGAGAAATAAGCACAACAACATACAGCAGATTGCTTGTATTAATTGGCCATCTTTCTTTCTATTGGAAGATGTCTGTAGCGGGGCCGGCTTAAGCCACGATCAGGACTGACTTACGTATAAGCAAAATAAACAGTTGCTTTCCAAAAAAAAATCTGCATTTTTCACGAAAAGATACGCATTTACATATTTATGAAATTTTAAGAGATAATTATAAGTAGGGTTAGGATAAATGCATAAATGCATAGGAATTATTTTTATTCAATAAAAAGCCGAAATTGGCTGTAAATGCATATTTTCCGAAAATCAGAAATAAATGCATAAATTGCCATTTTTCCAGGAAAAATGGCGATTTGTGTATTTTTTAGATTTTTTAAATTAAACTTTTTGGGGGGGAGAGAAGGAGGGGGGGCAAAAAAATATTGTGCTTAGGGGCAATACCTAAGTCCGGCCCTGGCCACGATCGCACAGAGCAATGAGAACTTATGAGACGCATTCCACGAAAGAAAAAGTGATTTTAGTTTTCTTGTATTCAAAAGAATGAACGACAGGGCGCACAATAAGAAGCGCACAAGGCACTGATGGATCTGGAGGAATTGTTTTTCAATCTCGGATATTCATTCGTAATCCTTAAAAGCAAAGTGGGTGATTTTTTGTTCTCTGTAATTCCATTTCAGTCAATAAATAAAATAGAGATGATGCACTTAAGTTAAAAAATTGTTGACCCAACAGGTTTTGATGATGAAAGTGGCTTTTGGAATAGGACATGAGCTCTAACTCTATTACAGTGCCTGCATGCTTAGAATTCAGATTCGAGTGATAATGGCACCGAAGTTTGAGATTTTTACGTAACAAACCTGAAACCCATTAGGTCTGTGTACACATGATGAATATTGGAAAGCGTCAAACATTGTCAGTTTAAGGGTAATTGGATTTTTGACGCCATTAGCGCCCATTTTTGCATTCCTTGCCTTGATATTCTGCTGATTTCACATTCGTTTACCAAATATTAACTTGTGTAAGACCAAGAGCAATGACTTTAATTTGAAATTGTTCTCAGATCTACCCCTTTAATTTAACTCAAAAAATTACATAAAAAAAACTTAAAATAGCTCAACAAATAGAAAGAGGAATGTCAACACTAAAAGTTGATCTAGATTTTTTGTTCCTGCTGACTAGACAGATTTTTGTTAATTTATATTGCGCCTGAGTAAGCTTTGTAATTAATAAATTTGAAATTTGATTTTTTTCCCATTAACTTTGAAACCTAATAACGGACCAACGTGCTGTGTCAAATAATTTGTCGCATGGCTTCCACCAGGAACTACCCAATAAAGCATTTTGGTTTTTTGACACACCCATCTTTAAGATGACTGGCAAACCTCGCACCAGACTGTCAAATGATGTAATCTAACATCAACGCCTTTACATCCAAACCAGTCCTCGAGAAACTGCAAACTACCCAAGAAAGCTGACGGCTTGTTTCTCCACCAGTTAGCGGTAACCAGCAAGTAGACGGACACCCACTTCGCGCAAGGAAGAAGGAAGACAGATGCTAGTTTCAAAGTTTATGGGCTTTATTTATGGCTGTGCAGGAGCAACGCAGTGAGACCTCAATCCCTACGTGCTTATACCAACATACATTAGTGCCACTCAGTAATCAGCATGGAGGTGGGTCACAGTCACAGCACTGGTCCACCATGGCCCACGAGGTCAATGTAACACTAAAACTGTCTCTTGCAATCTCGTTTTAAACCTGAGGTGCAGGCAGATTACGTCGGGTAAGGCCTCTGTCGCTACTCGCGCTGGGAAACTCAATTTTCTCTCCTTTCCTGCTAAAATCGCTCATCTCATCATTGTCAGTAGTCTGCAGCCTTTGCCCTTGATTCACTGTGGATCACTCTAACCACACAGAGAGGTAATAAGAATTTTTTGCACCCATGTCCTCAGGGAGACCAAATATTTGGCATCCTTTACAAAAGTTTTGTGAAATGGACACCGACACGTAATACCTTGTTTGTACCAAATAAAGCCCTAATCTAGGCTAGAACAGAATTGTGGAAAATGTTCTAGGCTATCTTTGGCAGTTAGCTGGTTTAAAAAATGGGTTATGAGTTGAGTTTTTCTAGCTGGTCAATAATTATCACTAAATAATTCACTGTGCCAGGGATGAAGTGGGTCACGATAGACTGTCTTTCTAAAAAGTGTGCCGTAAAGCTAAAAGGTTTAAGAACACCTGGGCTAAGGTATAACGCAGCTTAGGGTCCATACTTCTTTGTACACAAAAGCTATGCCAACTGCACGAACGACATCGTCTTCTTCGTCTTGGGGCAGTGCCGTACTTAATAATTCGTTATATCGCGATTCGTTATAAAGAGTTTCGACTGTATTTTTTTTATATTATATCCTGTTTTATATTTTTTTTTTAAATAAAAGGGGCAGCCTTATTCATGCTTCTGCTTGAGGCCTCAAAAGTCCAGAGCTGTCTTGGGGTGTCAAAAACTTAAAGCCGGTCTTGCATGTATGAGCCTCACATCTTTTGTATAGCTTATGGACCGCAATAACTAAATGCGGCCTTGCGGAGCGCCAACAATTCTCACTTAGTCAACACCCTGGGTATTTGCCTTGGTTGCCTACCATAGAACTACGGCTCTGGAGCCTCACATTAAAAAAATTAAACCGAAACTTACCGCATCGTGTTTCCTTGAAAAGACACTGGAGACGAAGGAAATTCAATGCTGCAATCTTGCATATGCAAATAGCCTATTATTGTTGCCAAGAATTTATAGGCGTAAATTTGACAATTAGACAAAACCCTTCCTTACTCCTTTCTTCTAATAGGTTTAGATGAATAAAAAAAATGCATTTCTCTTTTGTCCTGACTGGAAGCAATTTACAAGTTGATTTGCACTATTGATTTATGCTTTACATGAAATGAATACACTATGCGGCTTAATTAGTTTTTAAAATGTCACATATATTAGAAGACAGGAATAGATGCGATTTAATTGCTGATTTAGTTATAGTTATTAAAAATTGCATCCGCTACTGATTAAATTAAAATCCATACAAAGCACTGCAAATATGTACATATTCACCTACTTACAACGATTTAGAATACATAATTAATTAAAATTAGCAAAATTAAACCATTCATTTTCCACAAATTAGATCATCCAAAAGCAAATGATTTGTGTGTTATTCGGATATTAGGGCATTTATCATCAAGTTTTCCTTCAATTTTATATTTTCCTATTAGAATCAGTTTTGCGAGTGAAGTACAGGTGTGTTAATAATGCAGCATATTGTGCGAATTATCGGTCGTAAAGAAGTGTCATTATATTCGATCATAATCATTAAACCTTATTTGCTTCCACCCAAGCTGGAGAGAGCTTAATGGGGGATCAAATAATCAGTTTAGTGATGACAGTTAATGGCTGTAAGAAGGGGTAAATCCTGGGATGGAAATAAGAATGCAGACAATGGATTTGACCTTTCAGTCTAGGAATAACTTAGCAATGGCCAAATAGAATACTAATTGGACGAGGCTAATTAAAAGATTCTTGCTTGTTGTCAACTAATCATTACAGTGCAAGTGTTGCACACTCCTGCTGTGATGATTCTTTAATGATCAGCAGGGATGAGTAAAGTGGGATCCATTGAATGTATATGAATTTATGTAATACAGTCGAAACTCTTTATAACGAATCGCAATATAACGAATACCTAAAAATGGCTGGTTTGGTTGGCTGGCCATAGAACACCATGTTAAAAAAATTCGATATAACGAATTCTCGTTATAACGAATCGATTTTTCGGGTCCCTTGCGATTCGTTATAAAGAGTTTCGACTGTATACACAACATTTAAAACTTGCCACGTTTAATCTTTAATGTTTGCTTTAGACTGAACTAGAAATTATCTGATGTGACAGATTTTCTAATAATAATAATAATAATAATGATAATAATAATAATAATAATAGTAATAGTAATAGTAACAGAAATAATTACATTTATTATTTCATTCAATTCAATCCAAAGTTTGTTAGTTTGACACTCGTTTGAATTAATTGATTGTAAATGGTTTTCTGCACAATCGGGCTTTAATTTGACCAGTTACAATTATCCAAGAAGCCTTTGAAAGGCTTTAAATGTAGAAGCCACATGTGACATTACTGTCTCCTGCTAATGTTCTTCGTTCCTGTGTTAAACAGGCTTGCTTGAGCTATAATATTGAACCCCAGAGTACTAAATTTGTACTTACTGAGCCTTGTTCAGTCTCATGAGTTGTAACAGTATTCCCAATTGAAACTGAATTTTTTTTTATAAAGAAACATTAAACTAATTTAAAACTAGAGCAATTATTCGAGTGTTACATATGATTATGATGATCATTTAAAGCGTGCTAGTTAACTGTTAAGTTCTGTGACTGATGCCAATCTCACAAATTAATTACTACAGTTAGATACAACCGTGCAATGAATAAATGCATTTACAAGAACTCTTGATTACAATTTATTTATTAGGTATTAACAGTAGACATAATAAGATTTTAAAAGAAGAAACGATTATTTACTGTTAAGCCTGGTTCACACTTGCGGAATTATTGCAGCTGGGGTTTGCTGTGATTGGCTGCGAAAAAAAAATCGCGCGAAAAAATAGGAAATATTTCTATTCTTCCGCGCGATTTTTTTCCCGCAGCCAATCACAGATCATTGTAGCAAACCCCGGATGCAACAATTCGGCAGCGTATCCGCAAGTGTGAACCAGGCTTTAGTCTTTAACTCATCACTCAACTACAATCATTAATGAAAATGTCATAGCACTCTTTAATATTTTTGTTTATGGGTTTAGATGTCCGACTTGTGAACTTTTCGATAAGATATTTGGGATGTACGACCACTGCTATAACAGTGCTATTAAATTCTTATCACACTCATTCACCCACTGTCAAACAGATAACTACAACCCCCGGACAAAAGTCCTGCAACAGAGCAATTTTTTCACTTACTTCAAACTTTGATGGCATCTAGCATAAAAACCATGACAGCTAGAGCAATAACACTTTAAAAATTGAAAAGCCCTATCTTTTTAGACTAGAATTGTTTTATAACATCAGCTGAAAACATCTTTATTCAGTACAAAATAAACAAAAATAAAAATTACACTAGAGACAAAAGTCCTGCAACACAACAAAATTGGTACAAAAGTCCTGCAACTTCTGCTAAAACTCTCTTTCCCCTCAATTTATGGAATTGGCATAGACCATACATGTGATATATCGTATACTAATTTGCATATTTGCACATGATTCCCTATCATTCACTAATTTTGTAAGGAATAAGCTTTTTATGCAATGGCTGCAAAATGCACACCTATTGAATTAGGAGTGAGAAAATTAATAATCAAAAAGCATTCCCAAGGCATTTCCAATGCAGAAATTGCAACTCAAATAGGAATTCATCGTTCCACTGTTGGCAGAATTATCAGAACACAAGAAGAAACCGGAAAATGCAATGTGAGATCAAGGTCAGGTCGTCCACGCCATACAAAAAAGACAGAAGACAACATCCTCAGAAGTCTTGTGAAGAAATCCAGGAAAGATTCTGCCAGAAAAATAACGGCTAAATGGATTGATATAATCAAAAAGCCTGTATCTGAAAAATTAACAAGGCGCAGACTCCAGGAAATGGGATATGGATTTCGAGTTGCAAAGAAGAAACCACTTCTCACACGTGCAATGCAAAAAAAACGTGTTTTATGGTGCCATAAACATAAAGATTGGACTGTTGAACAGTGGAGACAAGTTATCTTCAGCGATGAGTCGCGATTTTGTTTGTTTAAAGATGGGAAAACTACAGTTTTAAGAAAAAAAGGAGAAGAATTCCATCCCCATTGCATTTCAAAGACTGTCAAATTTGCACCTGGGATAATGGTTTATGGAACCATGACAGCAAACGGACTTGGTAGCTTAGAAACTGTGAAACAAAGCATTAATGCAGAGGTTTACATCAATGTTTTGGATAATTGCCTCATTCCAACCGCCAAACACTATTTTCCGGAGGGCAGTTACATCTACCAACAAGATGGTGCACCTGCTCATAGGGCGAAGAAGACTACATTCTACTTCGAAAGTATGGGAATTGATGTGTTGGACTGGCCAGGAAACTCACCGGACCTTAATCCTATAGAAAATATTTGGGCTAAAGTAAAAAAGCGACTACAAGAAGTAGGACCGATGACCTTAACCGAGTTAGAAGAAACTGTGAATCAGATCTGGAATCACATTACCCCAAAAGAATGTGATGACTTAATAGTATCCATCCCTAGAAGGATTACAGCAGTTTTGAAAGCTAGAGGTGGAGCCACGAAGTACTGAGAAGAAAGTTGCAGGACTTTTGTACCAATTTTGTTGTGTTGCAAGACTTTTGTCTCTAGTGTAATTTTTATTTTTGTTTATTTCGTACTGAATAAAGATGTTTTCAGCTGATGTTATAAAACAATTCTAGTCTAAAAAGAAAGGGCTTTTCAATTTTTAAAGCGTTATTGCTCTAGCTGTCATGGTTTTTATGCTAGATGCCATCAAAGTGCAAAGTAAGTGAAAAAATTGCTCTGTTGCAGGACTTTTGTCCGGGAGCTGTAGAATGAAGTCGCACAGCAGTAAGAAATAGGAGTGTGGTTTTAAAATTCTGGTTGTAGTCGCATATCGCAAACTAGAACTTGCATTTGAATTATACACAGGGCCACTTTAAGACCTTCGCAGGCCCTAGACACTTTAATTTCTAGAAGCCTTTGTCTGAAATTTTTACCGATTTTTATGCAAATTTTATCATGATTTACAATTTTTTGTGTTACCGTATATTATCGATTACTACGCAGGCCTCTAATAGCCCGCGGACCTCTAATTAATCGCGGGTACACAATTGGAGGCCCGAAATGTGCAAAAAAAAGGATGACAAATGACACGTTTTGCATACATTTCGGCAGAAAATTATCGAAACGTATGGAAAACGTCTCAATTGTCCCACTTTTAGGTGTTTTTTGTTGCCGATGCTGGGTTTAAATAGTCCGCGGGCCTCTAATACCGCGCGGGCCAAAATATTTTTTTCTAATAGCGCTATTTACAAATATACCGTAATCTTGAAAGTAAAATAAACGCCTCCTGAATCCCTGCTAACATAAAATCCTAAGTCTGTCACTGGTTTGTAAGCCCTAAAAGGTTCGTAGGCCCTAGGCACTGTGCTTAGTTGGCCTCAGAGATAAGAAGGCCCTGATTATTCAGTGATACCTGTATCTGCGACCACCTGTAAAAACAACTATTTTTACTTAAAATCCAAAAATTAGATGGTTTTCATTAACAGGTTTCACAGTATTTTAACTACTGTTCTGTATATCGTAAAATAGTGGCAATTTATTGCATTTTCAAAGATTGCGATGTACAACGATGCGTAGTGACATGTTGCAAATATTGTGCAGTGTAGCGAAATATTGGAAATAATATGATGTACAGCGGTAGTAAAATATTGGAAATTTTGTGATGTATAGCAATGGCATAATATTGAAAATATTTGAAAAATTTGCCACGCTGTATATCTTTTCGCAATATATCACAGTTATGCGATGATTTCCATATCGCATTCATATTCGCATTAAAAATAATCGCATGCCCCTAGTAAGAAGGGTAATATGCAATGAGCACAAAAGGAAAAATGCTTTTGGCGATCCAATTTAGGATTTAAGGGCCCAGAGAAGAAATTTGTATTACCAGAAATCTCATTTAAACTGATATATAATCCATACCCATCAGTTATCCCAAGGGGTGAGAGCATATGGAGGTGGAGTAAAGTATTGGCTTTAACACACTCCTTTCCCGTCAAATCGTCTTATATGTCCTGTGCAAACAGCCCAAGCAGGGAATTGATCGGAATATCCTTTTCGGCTTCAAGTATTTGACTTGGCCACTTCCAATTTGCAACTCAATTAAAATTTATTGTAAAAGAAAACTTACCGTTGTTAGATGCTGCGAAATTCCACAATAATGTTTTTCCTACACGAAATAAAAATCGATTAATTTGTTTTATCATTTATTTTGGAATGAAATATCGCTTGTACTCGTCCAGTTTGATTGAACAACCGATAACGAAAAGTCGTTTGTTATGTGGATGTTGGATGGGATGCTGGATGGAATCCAAGATGGCGATATCCTTGTTTCAAATGCCATACACACGAGCACATTTTCCTGTTGTCACGATAACACTGACAGAAACACTACTGACATGTTTGTGAATAGTATTATACAACGCTGTATGCTTGAACTTCTTTTTAAATTTCTTTCGCATTCTATGTTTATTTATCAGGGTTGGATCTATGTGAGGGCAATTGCGAACCAGTGACGGACTCAGGATTCTGTGTCAGCAAGATTCAGAAGCGTTCACAGAGTACCGTATTTTACCGAGTAAGAGCCGCGGCTCTTATTCAAAACTGCCACTTTCAGCCGCGGCTATTAATCTTGATCGAGGGCGGCTCTTATTTTAAATAGTGACCGATATCTCAATGTTACGTTCATTGAATGTACATAGCCGCGACTATTATTCGAGGGCGGCTCTTATATCAAGTTGCCTCTCTTGGTCGCGGGTCTTATTCGAGGGCGGCTACAATTCGAGGACGACTCTTAATCGGTAAAATACGGTACTTTCAAAATTAATTTAAAAAAAATTACAAATCGTGCAAGGAAACGATAAAATTAGCACAAAAATAAGTAACAACTTTTACCAGAGGCATAAGAAAGTCTTAAAATGGCCCTGCATGCACCAAAAACACGACTTTTTGAATGCAGCTAGTACTGCATTCCTTCGAATAAGAGCCGCGGCTCTTATTCAGAACTGCAATCGTTGACCGCAACTTCGATTTCCGTTTCTAAAAAAAAAAATATTTTTTTTTTGTGTATTTATCGTAACGAACATAGCGTAAGCTCAATGTTTCTTACGTTAAATACAAGAAAATGCCTTATTGTCGCGATAATAGGATATTTTTACTCCCTCAGCCGCAGCTCTTATTCAAAGGAACACCGTATATTGTTAGGTACTTGTTTGTTTCACCTGTCAGTGTGTTATTAGGTCAGGTTAAACACAAGCAAAATAAAGTAATACGTATGTCAGAAATTCGATTTTTTTTCCCTTCCTGTACTCACACAACTTGCATTAATTAATAGCGTCCATTTAGAGCTCCCATGAGTCTTTGCATGCACAGTAATAAATCTTCTAGTGCCTGAACGTGATGTGATTACTAAATCATAATCCGTCGGCAATAAGCCGTGTCTTTTGCCAGATATGTTTAATTAAAAAAATTATAGTGTTAGGGCTGCGCATAACAATTTTTAATATGCAAAGACATGTAAACCTCAAACAAGAAAAGCTTAAAAATTTAATATTAAAGCGTCAAACGTATTTAAAGACGACGGTATAATGGGTAACCAAGTTAAATTTGTAAGTTGGTAAAAAAAACTTACCACGTGAAGACATTTTGCAACCAAAAATTTCATCATTACATATTGTGTCTGCTCCAGTTCTCTAAGATGGTGAATTATGGATCTATCAAATTAAAATCGGTGACTAAGAGACACCCATTGCGCGTGACAGTAACGGCCTTTTCAAATATCAAGTCCTCGAGCACATAATCACTTTTTTTTTGTCATTTAAATCGAAAAGTTAATGAGCTGTTAAGGTTCGGCTGTGTTGATCACACAGACTCATTTCAGTCTTTCGAATTAATTACGTGGAAGTAGACCAGTTTTTAGGAGAGGAAAATGGCTGCTGTTACATGGGTTTAAATATGTACACACTCAACGTTAAAATGAGTGCGGCAGGAGAAGAATTAAATGAAATAAGTAAAAGAAATTTGCTCGTTAATTCTGCTGCTTATTAAACATAACTTGTGTAATTGTTATTACACGAGTGCAGTTTTCTATTATGGAAATGGAAAATGGTGCCAAGTGTTGCATCTTTTTTAAATTAAAAAATTCGATTTGCCTGGAAGAGAGCGATAAATTCTGTTCTATAAAGCTGGATCAATTTATCTTGAGCAGTTGGGTCAATTAGTTTTGTTGTCGAGTTGCATTCCTGACACGGGGAAATGAAGGAAATCGGTTAGCTTGCTGAACTATAAACCTCCCATCTCATATTTCTTACCAGCAGCCATTTTCTCAAACTGAACCGATCACATGATCAATCAGCTTGTTTGCAGAATTCGCCACCAGGAAATTGCATCGTCTATTTATTTTTTATTTTTTTTAAAAAATCCATTCTCAGCTCTCCAAATTAAAAGGAAAGAATTTTTTTCTTTTCTAAAAGCATGTGTTAAAATACGTTATGAATAATTGAAGAGTTTAAAAATTGTTCGACTGTCCGCAACAAGAGTCTAGAGCGCGGATTGAAATCGCAAATGGCGTCCTCAATTACACCCGAACTGCTGGTTAGCGTCGTTACGACTGCAGAGAATGTTGTTTGATGTAAAATTGATCAGACAACCGACCATGTTGTGGTTGCGGTGGTGCTTCAACATCCATATTATGCATAAATTCCACATTTAAGGTAAGCTATTTTCGTACTCTTAGTGAAAAATGGCTTTGTCACAATCATCGTGACTTGTACAATTCGCCTCGTATCGAATGTATAAATTTTATTTTTAATCAAAATCAAATTACCGTAATATAAAAAGGCGTCGACAGGTGATTTGCTTTACGTAATATCACACATGTTAAATTATATAAAATGAAACGGGTCAAACTTGAACATGCAACTTGTGTTAATCGATAAGTGTGTTTTAAAACAGTTGAGATTTTCTTAATACATTAAGCAAAGTTCAGATGGAAATGCTTATTGATGTAACATGTGACACCCTCAAACGATAACATCGAACTGCAATTTCACGCTATGAACAAAATGTCTGCACCACCTGCAAACATAAGCAATTATGCAAACTCGCGTGTCTGCTTTTTACCAAATTGAATGCTATATTTCATTTTTCTTACTTGTCAGCAAAAACGCTTTGGAATGCTGCGCGCGTAATCGAAGAATACGTCTGTCAATAAAATGCCATAAGCTGGCTTAGTACAAAGCGAGTCGAATGCATCTGTTTCTATTCTCAGACCAGTTTTAAAACACTTAATATAAATTAACAAATGCTTCGTCACTTTGCTGAGCGGGTCTGGGAAAATTGATTACATTTTTTTTCCATTTTGGTTAGGAAAATTATAATTACTAAACAAAAGATTTCATTTACAAATGGAATGTACAAATTAGAAACGCGAGACTAAGTTATTACTCAAATCAAAACACCCAACTGAACAAAAACCTTAAAGAACATAGAAATGAGGAAAACCATGCGGTAAAAGTGACCATGATGGAAATACTGCAGGCACAACTAATTACACCAACCAGTATACAGCCGACTACCCCGCTTAATACTGTTATTTCATTCCAGAAAAACAGCGTTAAGTGAAGTTGGCGATACGACATACGGGTGGAATCCCGTACACCATCTAAGATTCCTCTTGGGAATCATCTGGAATCTGGAACCTCAGGATTTGGCGAGATCTGGCGAGATCTGGCGAGATTTACGAGTTCTTATGAGATTTTGCGAGATTGCACGAGTTCTTATGAGATTTTGCGAGATTTTACGATATTCTCGTGCGATTTTGCGAGATTTCACTAAATTCGCGAGGATTTCCGAGATTTCACGATATTCTCGTAAGATTTTGCGAGATTTTACGATATTCTCGTGAAATTTTGCGAGATTTCACGAAATCCGCGTGAGATTTTGCGAGATTTCACGAAATCCGCGTGAGATTTTGCGAGATTTCACGAAATTCGCGTGGAATACCGAGATTAGAATCTTGGAATCCCGTACTTGTTTCTCGCCTATGTCATACCTCGTACCCCTTGAGCGCTGAGCAAACGTTAGAAGAGTAGTTGCGTTCAAATTAGTTCAGAAAAATCTGCTTAAATATTTTAAGTTGATAACCTCGTTTTCAATTCAGGTTACGACGTTATTTGCATCATATTTTCTGCTTAACTTTAAGCAAGGGTCACTTTTGGTGATAACATATCTTAAGCAACAAAGTGCCATTTGCGCATACTCGGTTGAACAATCATTCATATTTGAGCTAAGCACGAGCCTGCAGGAGTAAAATATTAATATTTCATTTAGGGGAATTGAATAATAAGTTATTTAATTAGTTTGAGCAAAGTTTTAGTATTTGCTAAACCAAATTGAACGTACTTATTGATGAGATCTGTGGATGCTCAGTTGAACAATAATTTAGATCTCAGCTGCCCACATAGTACTAATATTATTTCATTTTGAAGCATTGAATAATAAGTCAATTATTTCACTTATTTTTATTCATTTAAGCAAACTTTAAGTATTTGCTTAACTAATTTGAACGCACCACTGTAGGTGTGACAGCAGTATTATGAAATCGGGTTTTCATATAATAACTTGTTTACATTTGAATCCAGTTTTGAAAATTGGTACAAACATGTGGTGTATTTGCACCACAAGGAATTGTGCAGGTTTGAGCACAGTTAGGAAGTACATTGTATTGGCAACAATACAATGTATAAAGCATCATGCAGCTTCCATATTTTTCCCTATCAACGGTTGGCCAGGTAATGAACAATAAAGGATTTTCACTTCTATTAGACGAGTGAAAAAGGAATAAGGTTAGGTATAAACCTTGGTCTATTTATTTTGTATCTGGAGGGCAACGATGCAATAAAACGTAATTAACTTAAAATTATCTGGCTAAAAACATCGAAACCAAATTGTACAAAAACAGCGTTATAGCAAATCGGCGTATCAACATATAGTGAAGAACCCACGTTACTACGAGGACCTGAATTTTGAACTTCAATTGCAAGCACCAGCACCGAGATTTTGCTGAACTTGTCAGGTGTTCTGGAGGTGACTGCAGCTGCAGTGTGACTTTTCTTTCTTTCAAAGATTACATGGTTGGTGGAGCAGTGGACCACATCAATTTCCTCAACAACTTCGGAGTGAAATCGCACCGTATGACAATCACAAGTTTGTATTTGTTTAAAACAAGAAAAAATCGATTCAGAGGAATGCAGAAGTCTGCAGAAGTAATTTAAAAATCGGCTGTAGAAAGATTGATTTATTGCTTCCTGTTTTAAAATGTTCACATCCTGCTCGTGTTCTTTGTTCTGCTGTTGTCTTGTTCCTTACAACAATTAATTAATAAAGCCTGTTTACATCAACACGTGTTACATTCATTAGTCACAACATGTAAATCTGTTGAGTGAGAGCATGGAAAGATGAGAATGTGTGGAAAAATAATTTTTTTTTTAAATTATAGGAACTTTTGTTTGAGTATATTAAAGTAAATGTAGTTCTTGTATTGTTTTTCAAGTTAGCCTGCTTTTAAAAAAATTTTGTCTTTAAGCTTACATAATCACGAGCTTTACCCACTGCAACAAAACATAAAGAGAAACCATTGTGGAAATGTAATTAAAATGACTACTGGTTCATTCAGTGTACTAATCCTTTCTATTCACAAAACCTAACTGTAGATTAATTAAACAAAAGAAATAAAATTTTAGAAAAAAAGAATGTGAAATTTAAGTGTTGAATTTTATTGGATTTCGGTTGAAAAGAAAAGCTTTTAATAATGTAATCTGGTCTCATGAAGTAACTGCTATTGGATTATAAGTTGTTTTTTTCTTCTTTTTTGTTTACTTTTAGAAAAAGTTTTTATTTTTTTAAATTAATCTTAGTTTTTTCCGGCGTATTCTTGGTTAATTATGTAATCTTGTTTTTGATTTTTGTTATGTTATTTGCTGAAACAGAAACAGCATTTTTAAACAATATTTTTTAAACTACAAACTTGAAATGTAAATTTTGTGTCATTTGATTTGATCAGCATAACTATACTCGAGTTGCACTCAAAAAGGCACCTCACAATGTGTACTCCCATTGGTCGAGCCAGCTTACTGGTGTAGTGATCCGGAAAAGTAGACCCAAACACCAGAATTGCATTACAGTGTACAGACATTGCAATCGATTGCCTAGGCAACGGCCTAAAATTCAAACTTCCAGACGATGTAAGCAATAAACACAACAAACATGAGTTTGACATTTTTTAATGTGTAAAACTTCATTTTAATGATGGAAATAACATTTTTTATTAAATAAAATCAAAATAACAAACTAAATTAGTCATAACAATCACAACAATAAATAAAAAACAAAACTACTTCTCTTAGTAGTAGTATACAGTCTGGAGTTAGTAGACCAATGGGACTACACATTGTGAGGTGCCTTTTGAGTGCAACTCGAGTATATAAGTGTACATAAATCCTCCGAGTTCAGAGGAAGGATTAAAATAGTTGTGAACTAAATGAGCGGTGTTTAACTGGTACCATAATCAAGATTCTGCATTTAATTTATGGATCGGAAACGAACAAACGACCTCCAAATTTGTGTGACAATACAGAATAAAAACACATAGACCTAAAACATGCAAAACACAAGTTTTTGAATTTGGCTACTGTTCAACTTTATTACTTTAGTTTTTGCACGTAAAATTTGATTTTGGATGCACAACACCAATGGGTTCTATCAGAGGATTTACAGTAAACAATGAGTTAAACCTATAAATGCCATTCCAAATGTGAGGGTTAATGCTACACACTGGAGTCTCTGTAGAATAGATCACTTGATTACATTTTTGGCAGGCAGCCTACACACTCATTGCTATTATTTTGGATACTCAACCCTAACACAACTTCTATCATTTGATTTGATACACAAGAGTGTATTACAGCTGCGTTCCAAGTAATTTGAACTAAAACAACATTTTTAGAATAATAATTTTAAAATAATAATAATAAAAGAATAATAAAAGAATGCAGCTAACGAGTGCTGGGCATTCAAAAGTGTAAGTGTGGTTTGTTTTTGGCTAACAATGTACTTGTTTGTTCTTTGGAGGAAATGCTTAGTAATCTCAATCTAATATGCGACGGATATAATATTCATGAAATTGTGCTTGCGGGTTACATTTTTCTTTTTGAAAAGCTCTTCTTTGATGTTGTGGTGACTTTAAATTTTCCAATATTAAATTCATATCCTATTCTTGTTACATAAAGAAATTTTTATTTTATTTTTTATTTTCTTGACTTTTTGTGATCTCTCTGCTTTAGTGCATCTAGTTACTTGACTTTCCGTCGAAAGTTTATTGTTAATTAAGAAACTCCGTGCTATTACATAAGTTGCTTGAAATGGAACTTGCATATGGTGATGCGACTTGTCTTTGAATACACAAGGAGAAAGTTGCATTGCATCACTAATGCAAGTTATATTTATGGATGAGCAAAATGTTTTTAATTTCACAATAAATATCCGTATAATTAAACAGCTAAGCAAATTATTCCGTAGAGCAGTGTGCATGAGTACTAAAACTAGAAATGATTCTTGAATACATTTTCTCACTTTTGAAGCAAAAAAAAAAATCATCACACTACTATAAATTTTAAAGCTGTTATTGGCATTTGAGATTTTCGACCACATCAAAGTAAACAACCTAAATCTCTAATGTCATTTTGGCGATTTAAATGTTAATTTGCATTATGGAATAGATGCTATAAAGCTGTCAAATCTTAAATCAGTTTTCTCATAAAATAACAAAAAAAGTTTTTTCAAAAGAATTTCAATTAGATATTTTAAATTTTAATGATACTAAAAGTCAATGAGCAATCATCCAGAAATATGACAGCTGCTAGATTTGATGGTCTAAAGCTAGGTTCATACTTGTGTTAACACTAGGGGCGACGCAACGCAAGGGAAAATTATTCAAACGCAACGCAGAGTCTGTTCACGCTGTAGGGCACTTGTGAACAGAGCTGAAACAATTGATGTTCTATCTGGCCAATCGGATGGTTTCAATGAAACCTGGAATTGGATCTAGTTCTATAACTAGTTTCAGAATCCGAAAATGGGGGCCTGTTTGCATCTGGCAAAGTCTTGCCAACCAGACGTGAATTGACGAGAGTTGGAGTCGATCGTGATTGGTTGGCCGCAAGATCTTTCCTTGCGTTGTGTGGAGTTGAAGCAGGAATTGGCGTCAACGTTGAGAATTTTTGGACGCAAGCAGCTTGCGTTGCGTCAGTTTTCTTGTGTTGCGTCTAGTGTGAACACAAGTGTGAACCTACCTTTAGGAGTGGTTACTGGTTAGTATACCACCCTGCTTAGTATTGGTTTTTATTAGAACTACAGTTAACACTAGATGTTACATTAAAACTCCGCAGATGATTCCCTAATTCCCTAATTCAGTGTCTTGATGCCAAATTTATACTGTATATCCCATTTTGTGCAGTTGATTTCCGAATTCCAGTCGTTTAGTTTAATATTAGGCCTAATAATGCTAAAATAAAGTAAATAAACAACAGTAAACTCGTAAAGAAAATGAATTTACAATATGTTGTTGAAATATTGTTGCTTTATTTTCTTTGTGTGCAACAAGCTTGCACAGAATGTGATGCACAATTTGAATTTGGCTTCAAGATACTGATGCAAATTGTAGTAGTTGTTTTAGCAGTATTAGGACTAATGTTATAATTATAACGTTTTGGTCCAGGAATGAAATTTACTGTAGAACGGAAATGGGCGACGTAATCATAAATTGCAAACTTTCTTAATTTCTGTGAAATGGATTATCGTTTAAAACAGCTGTTCACAGTTAAAAACTATTTTTTTGGAATGAAAAACAGTTTATCAGCGTTCCATCTGTTCAATCATAAAAGTTTTACTCTCTTTAGAAAAAAAAAGTTTGAAAATTCAAATATCGTAATGTAATTTCTCAAACGTTGTAATTAATTTGACAAACAGCTCGGCTAAAGCCAACTGAGGTGAAGTAACGAGACAAACTACTAGTAAATCGATGCGAAATCAAATCTCCATTCACCGCTCATTGATTAGAAACTCACCTGCTCCCATCCACCGCAAGTTCTATTGATTTAACTCGGCAATTTATTTTAACATAATTTACTTAACAGATCATTAATAAAAAGACAAGTATTTACCGATGATTCGCCCAAATTGTTTGGTAATGACTTAAAAGTGAGCAGCTTTCATCCACACGTAGAACACTAGTGAAGTAAATAAAACGAAAGAAATCAGGTTAAATGTAATAGAAAAAAATTGAGCGAAATCAGCCTTTTTTCTTCTAATGTTAACCATTACGTATAATGAGGATCCCATCCGTGAAATAAATCGTATAACCTCAACTGATGGCAATGGCTCAGCAAACAACTGTATTGCAGTCTATATAACTTGATGATCTTTTCTTCCTTCTACCATTTTGAGGTCTTGACCCTCACATGATGTCGGACAATGTCATAAATTCGACTGACCACTATTGTAGAATGCTTGGTAACACGATCACGGTTGGTAGCTTTATTGTACACCGAGTCCACCATGGACATGACACTTGGCTGCGCATGCTCAGTTAACCCGTGACAAATGGCCAAAAGAATGGTGCAAAGAAACAGTCCTGTTTGCCATAAATTTTCGAGAGGTTTAGTTCCCACGTTCGCAGCGTGTTGCCTCTTGGTGCGATGGTTGAAGTGGAATTACATTTACTGCCACAAAAAGTGTATAATGGTCGTATTAGATGTGAAATAAGTGCAAAGAACGTTTTTTATTGCAAATTGTGTATCAGGCCGCAGATAACTGTATCGAGATTAAACCACTTTTTCAATTTTGGCTCTCTACTTGCCCTTATGGGTTTGAATACGCACTCTTCATGATTAGGGATATAATTTTCAAAAAAAATTCATTTATACGTTGTAATTTACAATTTACGCATGTGCGATATATGTGCGATATATCGCAAACAACAGCTAGTGAATTAAATAGCTGCGATATTCAACCAAAATAAAATCGCATTGCGATTAATCGCAAATTCGCACATTCATAAAGTCTTGTTTAACTTGCAGTTAAATGTTTTGTTCAAATGTCGTGCGACTGAAAACTGACAAAATCGCAGTTTAAAAATGTTTTTTGAAATGCTGTTTAGTTTTTAACGGACTAAAGGTGGAAACACAAGAGAGCGGGTAAAATTCCAAAGCTTGCTAGTACAAGTTTAAGGCGGGAGTCGTGTGTAAGTGTATCACTTGCTTACATTTTTGGGGGACTATTGGAAGTTTTGTTTTTGAAATCGTGGAAACTTTACTTCTTCTTACATGTGATTTGATACTCGGAAGCATTTGAAAAGGAGGTATTTGCACAGATGTTTACACAGTGGGCGTGCAAATACTTTCCGAACCTGGCAAGTTTAAAACAGAGTTGGGTAAACTTAATTTGAAAATACCGTGCACTAAGTTCAAATATTCTTGAAGAGGAAATTTAGTTCACATGAAAGACGTTTAGGTTGGTCCATTACTTACTTGAGTGCTTGCGGGGCAGTGACTGGACGATCGGCTAAGTAATTCCAATGGTTGTCTCGTTTATTTGAAATCAGTTTTGAATGTTGGTTTCTTGCCAAAGAGCATCACCCTAGGTATGGTATTCACTTTAGTAAATGTTAGTTTTGATCATTATGGTTCTATAACAAACCCAAATAGTTTTCCATTTGTTGCAATTTTAGATTTCTTCATCAACCAAAGTCTTAAAAGAGTTAAAACTGATTGACTGTAGTTTTAGTTCATTGTGGTGCTTTAACGTAATTAATAAAACAATGTTTAGATGTGAGGGAAATCAGGAAACAAACATTTAATTAAAGCATGATGTTAAGATGTTTATCAATCTGTAGCTTTGAAGAACGAAGGTCAATTTGTAAGATATAAATCTGTTGCAATAATTATTCATGCGGTAATTATCTTGCTCTTTAATTCAAGTCACAAACTAACTTTGAACTTTATAATTTGATGTTAATGTTGTTTGATATACAAATAAAAAATAGTTGTAGTTTCATATCTAAATCTAGTGAATGTGTTGGCAATTAGGCTTGTATTGGAATTAAAATGAAAAACGTGGGAGAGATATTTAAAAAAAATTAAAGAACTCGAGCGAATTGATGTGGATTTGCCAAATCTTGTTTAAAAAAGAAATCCCTGATGATGACTAACAGGACACAATTGGTAGACACTTCAACCTTTGTCATTCTTTTTTTCCCGTTATATTTCTCCTTTTTTCCTTTTCTTTTTTTTCGTTGGTTTTTTTTTTCGTTTTTCTTTTAGCAATCAGTGCCAAAATGGGGTTAAGTATAAAGAAGAATTATCTACAATTCTTGAGTTGAATGAATTGGTTACATTTGGTTTGTTCAGGGACTGAAAATATATTAAAAAGTATATTTTGCTCAGATTGTTGTGAAACTTGGTTCGGGGGTTTCTAACATGGTTTCTTGACAGTTTCCAAACTTTCAGACACCGTGCTCTTGCGATGTTTGAGTTACGCCAACTTTGATGTACAAAGTGCACAAACTGTGTTCAAAAAGTCCATTACCATATGTGTACAATGTGTAGTAGCTGCAACCGAAAAGTCAATTAGTTTGGTTTATCTTGTTTAAACCTGTATAAATGCATATATTGGACAGTTATTTAAACAACAGTTTTACTTTTCTGGAAAAGTGGTAATGTAAACATGCCTGCTTTGCACAAAACAAGCGATATTTTGCTTGCATGAGGTAGATTTTGGGTGTTTTGCACATTGCAATTTGCAATGTAAACACCCGCCCATGCGAAAAAGTGCTGTGGTATGTGAGTATACGTCGCGTTTTATTTTCAACGGGACCAAAATTTGGTCAAATTTAAAGAAAGATAATTTGATAACAAGTTTTTGAAGTAAATGATGCGAATGTTGAGTACAACTGATCAACTCAAGTTCCATAACTCAGATAAAGAGGCGGAAAGAGTGGAAGTATTCAATAGAGAGTTTGCGGGATGCATTTTTCCCTTACAGTTAAACACACTACGGTATAAAAATAGTGTAAGGGAAAAATGATAAATTAAGTTTTTGCGGGCTGCACTTTTCCTTTATCACTACACTATTTCAGCCAACTACTGACAGTTAGTAATTTTGGGCCTAAAAATTTAATTTGGGGACGTAAATGTGCAAATTTCTGCATAAAATTCCATTATTATGCCTATAAAGTATGGTTTTGGGCCTAAAATTCAATTTAGGGCCTCACTTATCATTCAATCTACATACCTGTGACTGTGATGTGTTTGATCGGGACAACAAAATAATCGCCATTTGCAATGGGCGGAGCTAACAATATAGTGTTCTCAATTCTGATTGGCTGCACTATATTTTAATTTAGTGTTGAAAACGATACACTAAAGAATTTTCCCTTACGATATGGCACTAAAATAGTGTAACGTAGAGAAAAATAACGGAAAAATGCATCCCGCAAACTCTCTAACGCCTTATGCTTGAAAATCCAAATACCGTGAGTTGCAAATATAGAAAGCTAATCTTACAGTTAGATTAAACTAAGAGAAGCTTGATTAAATATAATTTTTTAAAAACTCAACTAATACTTAAAAGGAAATTGTTTGCTATAACTAGAATATAAGAAGTAGAGTATTGACTTTCTATTCAAACATGAAAAGCTTTGAGCTAACTTTTTCTCGTGAAGGTGCAGCCAATGAAAATGGTAAATATTTAACAATTTCTTGAAACTTAAGCGCGCGTTGAAAGATATGAAAATAGAATCGATATATTTTGCATAAATATACAAATTGAAAACGATTCCAAACAAAAATCCATATAATCCCTTCCGAAATGAATATGCACTTAAAAAATGGAAGTCACATTTCGACGACCTGGAGGATTACAATGGCACATAAATCATTATTTTCCTTCCCCCTTCTTAATTATGCATATTTCGTTGACTTTTTGGCATTATTTATCCCAGGTTTAGTAATTGCTTGACTGGAATTAAAGTGTGAAATTGTAGGCCTAATTCATTGCTCATTTTTACTAATTAATTATTTCGTTTGTTGGGAGTTATTTATTAAAGCTTATACAATTTCATGTGTAATTGTAGCTTGGGATGGTATTTTTTTTTCTTAAATATTTATTTGGGAAAAATTTATCAACATTCACGTTAACTGTGGTGTTTAATTAATGTCCAAGAGGACAAGTCCAATTTCCAATTCAGCAATCAAGGTAATGCGGTGCGATCAAAGCAGTGTGAGCAAACTGTCAAGTCAATTTCAAATGCTATTTAAGAGTTGCCAAGTAATCTCGGCAAGTCTGACCAATTCATTAACTTTCAGTGAATTTTTTATTTTTTATTTTTTTATTTTTTTATTTTTTGGAAAAGAAAATGGCAGAAAAAATGAAAAATTGCATGCAATTGAATCTTGCTTTTAAAAATGAAATCTAATATTGTCTAACTGGGAAAAAAATATTTTGGAAGGTTTTAAAGGAGGATCTAGCTTAGTCTATGGTTTGTTACAGCTAAATTTTGGGACTAAATGAAAGTTGATGGTTTTTTTGGTCACTCAAGCATGGCGCATTAGTCGAGGCAAGTGACCCTCCATTTCTCACCTGCTCCAAATACGATTAAAGCAGATCAAGGATCGACTTCAGTATTTTTTTTGTTGCTGAAATGCGCAGCTGATGTTGTTGATTAAATTTTTACATTTGATAGATTAGAGTATCATATTAAATTGTCAAATTGTAGGAGGGTTTGAAAGTCATTTAAACGAGTGTGAACTCGATTATACTCATTTAAATCTCAATGTGTGTGTTTGAATATTTAAATCAAATGTCATGCATGTGAAAACTTTTTGTACTCGAAAAGTTAATCGTGGAACTTTGACATTTACAATAAATATTTGAATCTTCCCCATCCCACCTTCTATTTTGATTTAAAAATGGATGTTTTGTTGTTTCAATGTCCTGCGCATGCCCACTGCCATTTGGTCAAGTTATAGATCGAAACAAGCAGATTAAAAACATTGTTTAAAGATGCTGTTTGGTCTAAATGGCTCTATGAATGCGCTTAGTGAATAATGTTTTTATTTAAAGATGAAAGGAAAATAGATGCTAATTTAATCCCTGAATTACATGTCTAATTTTTGCAAAGCTTGTGTTGCGTATTTGAGGATGTATTTTCTTATTTGTTTTGGCTCCTGGGGTTTTTCTTTGTCATGATAATGAAAATATTATGTGTAAAAATGAGGGTGGGTCAAATTTTAGACAGTGTGGACACAGGTGGAGTGCCAAAATCTGTTGCATTTTATGGCTTAACCTCTCAACGTGAAAGCATTAGTATTAAGAGATAAGAAATTACATAACATGCAGTACAACCCCAAGCCAAAATATTGGAAAACTCGGATTTTGTCAGTTCCATTTGTTCCTCAAATGGGCTAGAAACAAAAGTTTCAAAGTTAAACAAATATCCACAAAAATACTTTGAAAACATGTTTAATCGGCTTTATTTTAAGCAAAAAAAATTAAAAAAAGGTGAGATATTTATCCCACTGTCCACAAAAACGTCTGTGACAAAACATTAGAATCACAAAAGTGTTGGGACAAAAAATTAGAATAATGTGCAAAAATTAGCAAAACATTATTCCACGTGACCAAATTGCCGCAAATAACCTCAAACAATGTGCACACATTATCACTAAATTAAAATGGGTGCCAACAATGACATCTCCATGGAGAAAGAGAGCAGATTGTCTAACTTAATGCAGCCGGTCGTAAACAACAATCAGTTGCAACAATTGTAGGGTGCAGTCAATCTGCAGTTTCCAAAACAATAAAGCAGATTACCTCTGGACAAGGACTAAACACCATGCGGCACTATAGTGGATGAAAACGTAAAACATCACCACAAGATGACCGCAAACTTCATTCAATTGTAATGAATAACCGTTTCAAGTCATCTAAAATTCATCATGCACAGTGGGAAAAAATGGAATAAATGTCTCCCAATGTACAACACTGTGTTGTTTACATGAATTTCAATTGGCACCTCGTCTTCCCAAACAAAAACCCCTTCTAAGCAGCACGTAGATGAAAAGAAGACTTGAGTGATGCAAGGCAAGGATAGATTGGACCCCAGACCAATGGGCAACGATTCTCTACAGCGATGAATCAAAATTTAACTTATATTATGGGGACCAGGGTCCACGAGTTTGGTGGGAAAAACATGAAATGTACAATAAAAACTGTTTGAAGAAGTGTGTATAATTTTCAGCTAATGTCATGGTGTGGGGTTGTATGGCTGCATCTGGAATGAGGGAGTTAACGTTTGTGAAAGGTACAATAAACTCTGCTGTGTATCAAGAGATACTCAACTACTTCATGATGCCTTCATCAGAATCAATGTTCAGTGATGATACATTTATTTTTCAACATGACCTGGCTCCCGCTCATGGTGTAGGCCTCTATTACTAGTGAGCAGTGTAAGAAGTTGGTGGACTTGATGCTGCGACGAGTGAGGGCTGTGATTGATGCAAAAGGAAGACCAACCAAATACTAAATGCTATCATTCTTTAAATGAGTGGGATAGATAAGATTTCTGTCTCTTCTCACAATTATTCTAATTTTTTGTCTCAACACTTTTGCGATTCTAATGTTTTGTCACAGACGTTTTTGTGGATAGTGGATAGTGGGATAAATATCTCACCTTTTTTAAATTTTTTTTGCTTAAAATAAAGCCAATTAAACATGTTTTCAAAGTATTTTTGTGGATATTTGTTTAACTTTGAAACTTTTGTTTCTAGCCCATTTGAGGAACATGGAATACTGACAAAATCCGAGTATTCCAATATTTTGGCTTGGGGTTGTACATTATTTCTTTCCGATGGTTTTATTTAATAAACATAACCAATTCATTATTTTCAGTCAGAGAAGTATACTGTATTTGGTTTATTGCACGCAATGGAAAGAGAATAAAGTGGTGGACTGTAAACATTAGCAAGCAAAAGTACAAAAGAAGCTTGCTTACTTGCTTTTTGCACTTGTTTAACTTGCTTGCAGTGCAAGAAAGACAGGTTCAGCAAGTTCAGTCAGATCACTGAACTTTTTGGTTGTGCAGAAAGAAAATTCTTGCTGCTCAACCAAACCAATAAAAAGAGTTCATGGTAACTTGTAGCGTAGGTATGCGAAATCGATTTTAATTGGCTGATGACACAATGTAAATTCTTAGTTCAGATTAGCAAAAATAACAGCACAGTGTGAATGGAAAACTTGTTATTATTGTTAGTGAGAAGTAAACTTTAAATTTATTTTGGGAAGCACACAGGTTTAGTTAATTTCCGAGTTATGAAAGTTATATTGATTTCTTTTCTCTTTTTTGATCAATATGGAAAGACAAAACCGTTAAGTGTCACAACCTTGGGATTTTAATAATTAAAATCCAATAATTCACACTGTACTAACATTTGCTGAGGAATCGATGCGTAGTGTAATGGATGCACCTCTGAGCTTATTTTATGTTAAGATCAGTTCTTGAAAAAGCGTCTACACAAGTGTTGACAATTTAAAGGTTTAATGAATTTAAAAAAAAAAGATAAAGAAAAATAAGAATTATACAATAAGGGGTTTCGTAAATGACACGCTGAGCTGAAGTGATTGTTCCGTTAATCACAATCGCTGCATTATTGAGGACCCACACCAGGTCCAAGTGATTATTCTGTATGTCAAATAACTTTTGTTTTTATTTATTTTTATTTATTTTTAATATTTACAACCGACTCCTTTTTTCTTAGTTTCAGCACTCTTCGGTACTAAAAACTCCTTTTCAGACGATTGTAAATAAGCGCTGAAACGATTATTCATGTGATTGGTCCGCATAGGTCACATGATAATCACTTCAGCCCAATAATCGTCACAATAGTAATAATCACTTCAGCATGTCATTTATGAAGCCCCTTAATAAATCTTTAGAAAAATGAGGTCAGGTGATACGATCATGTGATTGTAACAATGGTTGCCCCCCTCTATGAGAAAAACCATTACAAAATAACATTATAACTTTGTTAATTTTTAGTTTTCTTATTGTGGGTGGAGCCAAACTGCATTGTGTCATAATTTTCCAACGGTTAAAATAATGCTACATAACTCTTACTTGTTAGCAATGCATACCAGTATCTATAGTAAATGAGTGCATCCAACTCTGTCCAGTGCAAGGCTCGAAATTGAAAATTTTACGAACTAAAACGTCCCTTCATAATTTAAAAGAATAAATTTGTAGAATTACAAAATCACAAGAAAAAATTAATCACGAACCGGACCAATATTTTCCATAATTTCACAAATCGGAACACCGCTCCGGTTAGCCCTGGTCCAGTGGTTGTTCCGGCACAGGATACTCCTTGTCCATGGCTGCTTTCGTTGTCAACAACTCAGTCGCAATTAACTAGCACAGAACACTGTCTGCAACACCCGACTCCAGCACCAGAGTATGGTTTCTTGGATCTTGCTCGCAGGTCGCTTGACTCAATTTCATTTATGCAATTTTACTTTACTCTATATAATTCTTTTTATCATGTTATTATATTATTATTCAAAACAATCATTGTAGAGAAATAGCATAAGCAGATGCACACATCACATTAAAGTAAGCAGTAAAAATATTCTGCCCACTACCAGCTGGCATTATGATTAATGTTAGCACTGTTTGTCTCCAGTGAATGAATAGATTGCGTTTTACACTCCAACTAAAAGCTGTATAATTAGATAAGAACTAAAGAAATGAAGTTAATTTGAAATAATAAGCAGCGTTCAGAAACTGTTTTCTACTTTGGCTTTTTTGAACAGTGGTAATGGTAATGGAACTTGGAACAATGTGCGTAATGTCACATTAATGTCAGTTCACAGCGTAATAAGATGTGCTGAAAAAGTTTCCTGGAGTACTGAGCTCCAGAACATTTTTTAACAGCTAAAGTTTATTGTTGTTTATTTACTTTATTTTAGCATTGTTAGGCCTAATGTAAGGTTTAATGCTGCTAAATAACGACTGGAATTAGGAGATCATGAATTTGACATCAAGATTCTGGGCGCGAACTGTGCACATTCATGCACAATCTCGTGCTACGAGACTGTAGCGACGTGTGATTGGCTTTCCACTTGTAATCTAAGTTAAGTCAAAGTCATAATTCAACTTAATTCAACAGTTGAATTAAAGACTAACCATAATCCACCAGTTTCAACCGTTAAGTCAAAGTTATGGCTAGTGTGAACTGATGTGTGGATCTGTTGGCATAAGATGATAAGTCACTTTCAAAATGGAGGGCAATTGGTGACTAATTACAAAAAAGCAAGCTTTATAACTTATGATGTCATTTTGGTCACTTCTATCTTGTCATTCTTTTGTAAAGAAAATCGAATTTAATTTTTGTAGAAATTTGTAGGGCTAAACAGTTGCCTTTAGTTGAATCGTATTGCAATAATTCCGCTTGAAAACTTCAGATGTCGTTATGTGCTTTGTCACATGTTAAATGACCTGTAACAATTAAAATGCAGACATTGTAGCGTATTCGATTTAGCAAGTCCCGAAATTAAATCGTCAGAAACATTCATTCCACAACTCTCAAAGCACAATTTTTCTAAGTGTTCACACCGTACAATTAACGATTTCATTTCTTGTCTTCGAAATGGAAAGTAGAAAACAGATGTGCATACCTCGTCTAAGTCGACATTTTTTGCCCATTAACACTGGAAATAAATTTAAATAACAAATTAGATACAAAAGCCAGTAAAAAACTGATCAAAAAGAAAGAATGAAGGAGTGGGTGGGGAAAGGAACACTAAACCTGAATTACCCACCAGAACTTCCACAGAGTTTTATCACCCACACCACATACCACAGTACCATAAAAAGGGATGTCTTTCGGTTGCCTTGATGTTTTTGGAAAACGTTTACTGCAAATGCAGGCTTTTGAAAATTAGGCTGATTTTTGAGGCACTTGAGGGTGCGATTTGGAGCGATGTTGTTTCCTAAATGCACAATTACATGCGTCAAACCGGTAAGATAGCTATGTGATAAGTAAAGGGAGTAATAGGTTTTACAACTTTACTTAACTGTTTCATTACACAGGTTTAATCTTATTACAATGTTTAGTATTATTCGGTACACATAACATCTGGCCTTATGGCTAAGTGGTTAGCACTTTTGCTTCTTGTTAGAAGGTCACAAGTTCAACTCAACCTAAGGGCTGCTGCTTTTTTTCTCTCTTTTCTTCTCTGGCAGGAAGGAAACATTGAAAATAAAGCTTATACCTTGGAGAGGAAGTTAGTTACTGGTTCAATGTTAGTTTGCAGCAAAGGTTGGATTACTAATCTCTTTTACTCTAGGCTGGAAGCAGAGAGTAGGTTTTATTGAGGATATCTGGGATTGTACTGTAATTTCTGTAGGGTATTTTGATCTGTTTTGACGTTTGTTGGAATGATTTTGGGAATGGAAAAGTAACTTTTCAGCAGGTGCATTCAATTTGTGAAGAGTGCATTTTTCTGCTTGCCTTAAAGTCAGTACAGATTGAAAGGTATCTCTTATTGAATGCATATTTGAAATTTTTTGTGATATCTGGATTATGCATACACAAAAAGTGCATTTCTTTCTGCTGAAGAGAGACCGTGAGAACTGTCTATGGCGACTACTTATGGTGCCAGAAAGGTGGTCGTTTTGACAGGTAGTCGTCCAAAGAAGTTTTTGTTCAAAATACTAGTACTGTAGATAAAAAAAATTCACACATTTTTTTAAATGACTAAAGGAAAGCATATTTATTAGGTATCAAAAAAGTGGAAAAAGACAATAAAATAAAGAAGAATGAGATTAAAATTATCCAGAATATGGCATTGCCAATGAAAAATAAATGTTCTTAATGCTGGGCGCACACATACCGCGATTTCGCATCGCGTCGCAATCACGTTGCCATTGCACATGCGCAGATGACGTTATTTCCTTCGCGCCGGTTTGAAATCTACTTTGCGAAATAGTACTTGTCCCAAGTACTATTTCGCCTGCGATTCGTGTTGCAGCCAATCGGTGAGCTGTGTGAAATGACGTCAATTCATCAACATTCTCAACCGAAATGGAGGGCAGGTTTTTCGGATCAGGAATGACGTCATAAGATTGAAATCGCAGAGCTGAAATAGCTACATGTATGTAGCATTGCGCGCGATTCACAGGGCGATTTCGCTTGCGAAATCGCGACGCGATGCGAAATCGCTGTGTGTGTGCGCCCAGCATAAGAAAAGGTAATAATGATTGCATTGCATTATTTATCTCTTTAATTTATAAAATGTTTTGTACAAACATGACATTCTGCCCTCTTTAGGCAGGTAATTTGCCTTTGGGGTGGTCGTGGTTGTCATAAGATAAGTTTACACTTGTGTTCATACTAAATGAGTTAAACGCAAACCATTGGCTGTTCATACATCAATATGTGTGTGAGTAGGCCTAAATTAATAAAAAGTCCGCCTGGTCAATCTCGCGAGTGCAAACATGACTCAACGAGAGTTGGGTTGCTCCTGATTAGCTGGATGTGCAAGCACGTTGTGCCTGTTTTCCTGCTTTGCGGTAGTGTGAACACGAGTGTAAACTTACGTATAAGAGGGGCTCACACATGCGTATACGTCACTTCCTGTAGAGAATGCGGATTTGAAATAGAAATATTTTCTATTTTCCATGCGATTTTTTTATGCAGTTGTGAAGAATTCGTGAATACGCAGATTGTATGAGCACTTGCTGAACACATTTCAGTAACAGACTTCTCAGCGTGCACGCATGTATTTCAATTTGTGTTTATTTTTAAATTAAAAATTTTATTTTTTTTATCAAGTGAAATATTGTAGGCCATAAAAGGTTCGTAGGCTCTAGGCAGTGTTCCTACTTTGCCTAATGGATAAAACGACCTTTGCAAATGGGAGAAGACATTTTTGATGTTCCTACTGTGTGCATATTGGTCTGTAAAGACGAAGAAGTAAACTGCAATTGCCTCTTGTTTAAGTCACTATTAAGAGAGACCAGAAAGACGTAAATTTCTTCACGTTCGCCCGTGCCTGCCAAAGACATGACTTGGGCTTTGATTTTGAATGAACCTCTGTGGGCGGTGTTTGTTTTTCCACTCAAGTGCAGGTGCGTAGTGTAGCGTAGGCTCGGGCTTGAAGAATAAACACTCGGAGGAGGGAAATTTCTGTATCAGGTGCATTTTACTATACAAACTTATTATTGTTGACTTCACGTGGTGTCTCGAGTATGCATGCATTTTTTGAAAATTAGCTGCAGCTTCATTTATTTTTAAGTGCCGTGCAGGGCAGAAAAGTTGGTGTCGCTCGACATAAATCCAAGTCACTTGAATTTAAAATTGAAGCTGCATGAAAGCAATTCTTATGGAAGGTCAACAAATTTGTTGCCGGCAGCGTCCTGATGGTCTGAAACACGAGGTTGAGCGTGTAGTTTGTGCGGGTCTTCTTTTGGATGGAACTTAAGTGCACGCCTTGACATAAAATTAAAATCCGCCATAGGAAGGAAGGGCAAAATGATTTATTGGCGATCACGTCGTTATCGCAACACGGTTGGTTCACTTCCAGCAGGAAAATTCTCTGGGCTGAGCTGACACAAACTTCTCAATATTTGCCAAGCCAAGTGAGAAGCAACCACTCTTTACTTGGAAAATTGATCGCTTTGAGTGAGGGATACTGTTTTCCAGCCCAGTGTTTCACAATCAAACCTGCAAGTCATTGGAGTATTTGAGTTTGGGCAATAAAGGAAGCGCGGTGGTTTATAAGTTGAGCAATAACCGTTATATTGGTTATAAATAACTGGTTTCTGTTGTGAATCAGCTTTTGTGTGCAAAGGAAGGAGCCGAAAGGAAAGGAGATGAAAGAATATGAAGCATTTGCAAGCGACATTGCGAGATAGAGGAGAATTGGTGGAAATGAAGATGAAGTCAGCAGTGCATCGTGGTTGGGGAAATGTATAAAATTTGATGGAGGGTTTGTAGATGGAGAGTGTCCTATCTATTTCTGCTTTAATAATACGATTCGAATCCATTGCCAAGTCGGATCGTTGAAACTAACAAGGATTTTATTCCTTGTTGAGATTTCATTGGTCGATCAAGTGGTGCAGAGCAACCATTGCTCGGCTTTTGTGATGGGATTAACTTGTAACTTCTGCATGAATTGTCTGCACAGGCACCAGGAAACACTTGAATACCAGTTAGCAATGTTCATTATGGCACTAACTTAGTTGTATTTCATTACGGTGACATTTATTGGCACGAGCTCACCAACTGAATGGCCATAACAATAATCTGTGCTGCAAATTTTACTTTTATTTGCTCATTCTCATCACAGATGCAGAAAACTAAGGCAAAATTAGAAAATTGTACATTGCAAACTGCACATTTGATATTATTGCTACTTAGACACGAAATGACACATGATTATAGTGTCATTTGCACGCATTGGGATGTTGGGTAAACAAAAAAGTGAAATGTGAGTAAGGAAAAGAAAGAAATGATGTTTTTATGGTGTTTTCCGAGCGGTTTGTTGGGAGAAAATTATGGGCCTTTTTTTAATATTGTTTTTTGATTTTTTTGGATTTTGCTGACTGTTTGTAATCTTTAAAAAAAATTATTGGCCTGATATCGTATTCAATACGGCTGTCGTCTGCCTTTACAACATCTATCATTTTCTTCTGACAAGTTATTGTAAATCATATCATGTTTTTTCAACCATGATGAATAGCTGGACAGGTTTTAGATAGCTCAAGGCGTATCGTTAAATCTCTTCTTTTATAAAGGTCAAAGTATAGTAAAATTGGTGCAGTAATGAAGCGGCGCTGACTTTGGTAGGATCATGGAGCCTCTGCTCGTAAATCACTGCATTTCACAGATAGGGCTAAAGTTATCAACGAGATAAAAATTGAGTGAAAAAATGACTGCTCAGGTTTTAACTTGACATATTTGCTGAGACATTTTAAGTGTATAAACATTAGCTTAATAACTGGGATTTTTTTTTTCTTCTTTCCGGTTTAGAATTTAAAATTTTATGGACAAGTCAGAAATGTCAATGCTGCTGTTTCTCAAAGAGAGTTTTGAAATTCACTTGCTTCAAACTTGTTGTTCCAACTTGTTTATCTGCTCGTTTGCAGGTCCTAACTAATTATTATTTCAAGTTGCACATGGAAAATCAATGGTTCTCTTAATCCATAATACTGGACGATTATGCTTCGGTTTGTGGTATAGTTGTGCATGTGCTGAAGTTGAGGGTGAGAGTAATAAATTTGCAAATATTATGTAAGGTCAATATTGGGTTTTGCAAGTGAGGGGAAGCCATAAGTTAAAAAGCACATGCGACAAGCAGCTGGTGAAGAATTCTATTTAAAGTTGGGAAGGTTTAGTTTTCAATGAAATTGATTTAAGGATTGGTGTTTTAATTGTGTAAGCTTTTTGTTATACTTCTGTTATATTTGTGTTCTCATCTTAATGCAACTTAAGATGCAAGGAACAGAGGACGAAACAATACCCAAAGGTGGTTGACGTATGCAGTCAATTGGAAAGTTATATCCAGCCAATCTCTTTTTGACATTTTATCTGAAATCTTGGCCTGGAGAATGCAAAGCTAGATCATTGTCTGTGCTTGGTATCTTGATGCAAATACCAAACTGAAAAGCCTATGTCTGTGCATACATAAATGCAATAAATACACGACTTTTAGACGTAGGCAAAAAAATGGAATTTAGTGTGAGAATTTGGCATTAAGACACCGGCGCAGACAGTAGTTTGTTATCTTTTCTGCACTTTGCGCCGATAATTTCTTCTTGAATGCAAGCAGAAATATCAGCACAAGGAGCAGAAAGGATATATAGTTACACTCTGGCTCACCGTAAGAGGGGGACCAGTTCCTATTGGCCGAGCCTGTTTACTCTTAACTGTTGCCTGTATACTTCCACCAGGAAATGTAGTTTTGTTGTGGTTTTAATTTGTTTGATTATTGTAGGTGGTTGAAATGATGTAAATTGACTTTTATGTTTTATGTTTATGTTTTAAAAAGTCTTAAAACAATGTTTTATGCTGTTACTTTTTCAAAATACATGTTTGTTCAGTTTGTTTAGTTTATTGGTTGCTTTGTCGGGAAAGCAAGCAATTTTTGAATTTTATGATTGATTGTTTTGTCTGGCAATCACTCAGCATGTATTTTAGCTTACTTTTATGTATACCTACACCAGTAAAATGGCTCGGCCAATAGGAACTGGTCCCCCTCTTACGGTGAGCCACAGTACAGCTACACTGTTTTTTGACTATTTTTGCATGCATGATCTTGTGTTAAGTTGCAGTCAGATATGAACCAGGATTAATACATAAATCTGTTAGTTTGCAAGTGTTAAGACGCATGACAGTGGAGGAAATGTACACTGTTTTCTTAAGGGAGTTTTATTAAAGCCAAAAAGCTTATATTAAGCCTTTTTCACCTGTTTGCATTGCAACACACGCATGCGTGCAGGCTTATTAAGTCAACATAACAACATAACAGTCATATCAAACTTACCATATTGCTGCTATTTTAATGGATTTGGCCAGATTGCCTATAAGTCGCACTTTCAGTTGTACTTCAAAGCATTTTCCATCTGCAGCATTGCGTTGCACCAGGTGAATTGGTAGTCCTGATTGACTTTACTTTCTGTTTGAACACAAGCGTGAACTGTTCTCTAGAAATCTGAGTTAAAGTTAGATGGCAAGCCCTTTCTAATTTGGAGCGACGGTTCGCTCTGGGGCTCTTAATGTTGAACATATTACTTGACAAGCCAATCAGGAAAGAAGAGATTACCGACCGTAATATGACATATTTAATTGGCCGGTTGGGGAATTGTACAGTGAGAAGATTATTTATTACTGACAAGCTTTGCGCCTATAAATTGTGTAGTTGAGCCAGGGCACAATTAACCACAATGCTCTGAAGGAACCAGGATGCGCTCCCTCGATTTGTAAGAGGTAAAATTTGACTTTGTAATTACAATATGTTAAAGAGATATATTTAGTCAAGTTGACAATTTTATCATTCTAATGTTTTGTCATGGAGGTTTTTGTGAATAATGGGATAAATATCTCACTTTTTAAATTATATTATGCTTAAAAGAAAGCCAATTACACATGTTTTCAATGTGTATGTGCAGATATTTGTTAAACTTTTGCTTCTAGTCTGCCAGATGAAGACGAAATACTGACTAAAATCAGAGTATTTCTGTAACTCTCGGGCACAGGACTTTAACCCCTGCCCTCAGCCCACTTTCCAACCGTAAGGGGGCACTCCGTTATTGTAAGGGTATACGGATTGGTTCCCGTAAACCTCCTTGTTCGCCATCTTGTTTTATCTGTAATAAAGCAGTCTTTCGCTGTTTTCCAACACGCACGTACGTTACTGACTCACATGGCGCAGTCATATTTTGGCTGGGGTTGTAGTACTGAATTAGTACTGGAATTAGTACAGCTCAATTCCAAAGTTTAAGAATTTGTACTAAACCCATTTCCTCGGAAAACACGGTTTAATGAATCTAATTTGCATTTTTCTGAATATCTAAAATAACAGTAGCATAACGAATTCCCACCAGAATCATTCAGAATCCCACTTGAATCTTATCGCCCAAAATCATTTAAATGTTACAAAATTAGACTAAATTCTTAAATAAATTTAATAAGAGTTTAATAAGCAAATTATTTCTGTATATTTATTCAGGAAAGTGCTGTTCACTGTTTGCACTGGAGATCACACAGCCCCGTAGTTTGAAGAGAAACCCTCTAGCCCAATTTATATAATTAAAAAAGTTATTCTGTTCATTTAATTTCATGACTAGCCATCTTTTTATTTTTTGTTTTTGATATTTTTTACTGTACTCTCAGTTCTGAGAGTGCATTGTCACTGTAAATAATGTTGGGATTGTAAACTCCTAAGACAAACATCTGAAAACTGGTTGGAATTGGAAATGCTGCGGAATTAAATTTTGTTGTAGATACACCTGGGTTTTCTCACGTCTTTCAAGCTAAGATTTGAGATGGTGCTGGGGTGGTGGGGACTGAAACCTGAGCCGTAAAGCAGTTAAGAAATGATATGATATGAGGAACTTGTTGGAAAAGTAATTAATCATTTTTATACTTAATTATAGAAGTGTGAATTTCATTTCGAGTTTTTAGTAATTAAAACTTTTTTTTTTTTTTTTTTTTTACATTTTTTAAGTCTACACAAAGTTTTAATCCAAGAAAATATTTCTTTATTTTTATTGTACCGCTATATCATTCAACACATATATCACTTCAGCAAAATGAGTTAGACTTCATCTCAAGATTTGCCGTCTTGATATTTTTTTCAACTGAAGTTTATTTTTTTTAAATGCATAAAAGAAAATTGTTTTCCGGGGAACATCAAACCAAAAACATGCAATATTTAAACGATTGCTTTGATGCTTGGACGGAAGCCAAGAGAAAATAAATATAAAAATGAAGAAATTTCTGTTTAAAACTTTGTTTGTAAATATGCCAACGATGGTTTTCTATGTTAAGACTTAATTTGATTATTAAGGCGTGTATAGATGTTGGAATTATGATATTGAGATATTTTCGCCCGGTCAAATTAATTATTAAATCAGTCTGAAGTGAAGTTGGCATTAGAAATGTTCAGTGACTGGGTTCAAAAAGTCATTTAGATAGGTGTTTGTGCATGGTTACATCTTTAAACACACCATACGCGATTTTAAAATTTTAAATTTTAAAACAAGTAAACATTCTTTGAGAGTGACATCGGTGCACTCAACGTTCAGCATTTGACTTATGTTCCATGACAGATTGGCTTGCTGTGTATACATAACTGATCTCGCTGGGAATGTTTTTGCATTTTGATATATTCAGTATATTGCTACATCCACCGCCACTGCTAGCACTAGGTGCGGCCCCAATTTGTGGAAAGTCTTACATCAATGTCAATAAATGTGTGGTTCAATCACTTTACAGTCTCAAGCTGAAATTGGAAAGAGGTTTATTAGCTATTACGGAACTAAAATACTTGGGCTGATTGGTTCAAATTTTGCAAACTAATGAAGGAAAATACTAATTGTATGAATAACAAATAAGTGATGTTACTAAAGCTAGGTTTACACTTGTGTTCACACTAGACGCAATGCAAGAAAACTGACGCAACACAAGCTGCTTGCGTCCAAAAATTCTTGACGTTGACGCCAATTCCTGCTTCAACTCCAAGTTGAAGTAAGCAACGCAACGCAAGGAAAGGTCTTGCGGCCAACCAATCACGATCGACTCCAACTCTCGTCGATTCACGTCTGGTTGGCGAGACTTTGCCACATGCTAACAGGCCGCCATTTTCGGATTCTGAAACTAGTTCTAGAATTAGACCCAATTCCAGGTTTCATTGAAACCATCTAATTGGCCAGACGTAACTTCAATTGTTTCAGCTCTGTTCACACGTGCCCTACAGGGTGAACAGACTCTGCGTATTCTGCATTGTGTTGCGTCACCCGACTTTATTATGCAGTTGTAGTATTGTGAGCATACTGTATGAGGTGGTTTTTTGGTCTCTTACAATACAATGATAAACCATACAAATAAACCCGGCGATTGGAGCTGGGTAATGAAAAGTGAGTATGATTTAAGCAAAGGCATTAGTGCGCATGTTCAAATACAAAAAATTAGACAATTCATCTTTACTCTCCGATGCCTCCCCAAAATTTTTTCTCGATCCGCCCCTGCAGCTTAAATGTTGCATGCCGGGTATTTAGTACCGAAATAAATTCAAATTTAAATTCAATTTAACAACTCATCTTTATTCACGCAAATTATGAATTAAAAAAAGTCACTCAAATCGATCATTTCTAGTAGTTGATCATTCTGCCACGCAGACCTTTACTATCAATCTTCCAGACACAAACTTTTTTTTCTACTTCCACTTCCCTCGCTTGAAATAAAACAATTTAAATTATATATTGGCAACTGATAAATACAAACACATTTTTTTCCCTCTTTTGAAAAGTCAATAGTGTTAGAAACATTAAACTCTTTTTTTTCTAAAATGTCATCCATGCACAGTGGAAGAAGATAAATTGTCATGGAGACGAATGAGAATATATAGGAATTGAACTGTCACGATGTTACCAAGGGACTTGTGCGGTTTTACGGCTCCCAAAGGTGTTGAAAGGGAGCCAACAAGAAATCAAATAAAGTGTGAATTATACTGCGTGCAGCGCGAAGCCATGCTATATGGAAATGTGAGTGAATAGGAAACAGAAACCTTGTACTGTAGCTCGCCTGCTCGATACATATTTCTGCAGTGCAGTGTACAAACGTACAGCAAGGGGATGAGAAACTGCAACTTCGATCTGATTTTATTTATGGAGCGGACTGGCGGTGAACATCATAAAAGTTAATAGTATTGCGCCAATAAATTAAGGCACTAACTTAAACGGCTCAAGTCTCTAACTGCAAGTTATGTTGAGAGGATTAGATTACTTTTGATTTGTTTCGGGGAAGCATTTGGTTTAATTGTATTTTATAACCGATTGTGTATTGAATTGAAATAAATGTCTCGGTGCTCTACAACGTAGCAATCGGGATTTAGATGTTGCGAATTGATTTTAATGTTTTTTTTTTTTTTTTTTTTTTTTTAATTTTTTTTAAATTTATTTTTATGTAGAAAGTTTGCATGGCATGACGTATTTTTAGCTTATTCGGTTTCTTGGTCATGGAAATGGCAACTGCTACTGCTCCAATGAACCCGCTAAGCTATGGTTGGCCTAACCTTACAGCTGGAGGCTTAGCTTAGTTTCACTGGGTGCTTGACCTAGGTTTGGCCTCATGCCCCACCAAAGTTTGACCCTCGCTACAAACCAGCGTCACGCCACTGGTGCTTGTATTGTTGAAATTAGATTAGAGAATTTATGCAATGCATAATTCAATGCGTTTTGGTTACTTTCTATTGGTTTTAATAGTTTTACTTAATTTTCATTTGGAGTTGACTCAGTTGAGCATGAGCTATCACCAAATCTAATGATAGTTCAGGGACTTTCGGTATTTTTACTTTGCTTTAATTTTATATTTTGTTCAATTCGAGTTAATCCCAGATTTTATGCCGTGGAATGAAATGCAACGTAGATTGAGTCCGTACAGAGCTGTGATAAAATAGTTCTGTAACCCCATTAGGCTGTTGCATTGTTTATTAATTTTTTCTGATATTCGAATAGCAATAGCAGTTTATTTCTTCGTTCTGACCAAATTTTTTTTAATTTTTTTAATTGTGAAGTCTGTTAGACTGGTTAAAAGTCATCAATCTGCACGGCACTTGCGAGTTGTGATCGTTGCTGTAGTTGAGGGTGTAGTACACAGTATACCTTTGGCTTTGCGCAGTTTTGTAGTTGAGGTATACGCGGGAGTAACGATCATGAATTTTTCTATACATGTTATCTGAAAGGTTCTGTAATAAAAATATCTTGAGAATATGCACCGTATTTCTTAGGCAGCTTCATGCAGAATATGTTCGGCTTTACGCAATCTACCTTCAGCAGTTCTTTCGACTACAGTGAGTTCTCTACACATGAACATTCGAGTTACGAACTTTGAAAGATACGGACTTCAATTTCTGCATGTCTGGCACTAAGCAGAGCGCAAAACCCATGCGCTTATTGTTGTGCTTTTGGCTGTACAGTTGTACAGTGTGTACTTTTATTAATTTCTAATGTTTACTTTAATTAGGATTAACAATTTTTCCACATTGTACGCCTTTGCTGAAATTACGAATAATTCGACTTGCGAACATGTTCTTACATAGGGGACTTACAAGGAGACCACAGGAGTGTGTAATCCACGATTGTTTAAATTTTGTGGAAAATAAAGTATTGTTATTATCTAAACAGTCAAACCAGTGTGTAATCCACAATTGTTTAAATTTTTTAAAATTAAAGTATTGACTGTTTAGATAATAACAATACTTTATTTTTTAAAAATTTAAACAATTGTGGATTACACACTCCTGCGATCTTCTTGTTAGTGTACAGCACTGGTTTGGTTGTGATGCTACACCAGGCCAAAAGTTGGTTTTATTGCTACACTATTTTGCTTTCTTTTTATAATCATAGCGTATTTTACAACTGTGCAACAAAGAAAAGCCTTAAAATTAGTTTGAGCATGTACTTTTTTCATTACGGCTATATAAACCTGCTTTCACTGCAATTTATGGCCAAAAGTAGAAGCTGCTTCTCCGGTCAAGCAGAAGCACTTACTGTTTTTACTGCTCTTAAACAATGGTGCAATCTGTAAATTTAAATGCATTTGCAGAGAAAACAATGAACAAAACGGTAAGTATTCATGTCTTCAAAGCGAAGAATTGCATTTCGATTACCAGATTAGTTCCAATAGTGGAAGATTAACGGGTTTGTTTCTTCGACTTAATGACTTTTCACTGTTCTCTTCAAGCTATAATGGGCTCGGCGGCAGGGCATTATAACGAAAAACTACATGGAACAAACTCGATTTGTTTGTGTTTTATTTAAAATTAAAATTATACCTCACAACACACGAGCCATTCAGCAAAGCCAAAGGCAAAGAAATAGTTTATATCAATGTGCCAGCGTGTTTACATCGGAGACAATTGAAAATTTTCAATTTGCTCACGCCTATGCGTGAAGCTTATATCTTTGCGTGCGAGGTTCGAATCGATTTAAACTGGCCTTAAGCGAGTCCAACAAAGCACATAGATCACACAGACAGCTGAGTAAATAAAACCACAACAAAAAAAGGAGTTTCCAATATTTGTTTCTTTATACTCGCGTTAATACAATTTCTCAGGTTGTTAGAAGTTGCAACAATGGCATGTATTATTATCACAACTAAAGAGCAACAAACAGATTTGGAGCTCTGCTGCTTGTCAACTTTAACAGGAAGCAAAGAGGCCATTTATTGTGTCAGCAAACTGATTAGCAACTGACAATCCAATGCAGCTAAGCTTAAATGAAATTGGTGAAAGTGACATGGAGACAGTCATTGGGATGAGAAATATAGTCATTGCTTTGCCACTTGCATGTCATCCAATACTAATTGAAACTGATGAAACTTTACAAGCAATTTGTGACCCTTCTAACTTAGCCGGAATGAATTATTCCTTTTATTGCTTCGCTTTGATTAATGATGGCTAATTCACCCAAAATGATGGTTTGACCAAACGCAGTAAATTTATTGTTCTGTGTAATGCCGATGTGTGGTGAAGGTGATCGACCTCAAATTTACTTCCTCCGTTTATTTATTTATTTATTTATTTATTTATTTATTTATTTATTTTTTTATTTTTTGGATGAAATTCACTTTTTGAATTTAATTTACAAGGCAAGACGAGATTGTCGCAAGTGGTTTTTTTAAAGTTTTTTTTTTTTTTGGTTTTTAAAGCTGATTTGCATTTTTCTTCGGTGCGAGAAAATAATGCTATTTCTAGACTTGACTTTAATACCTCGTCAAAACGGTCTTGTCAGTGCGCTCTCTTTTGTGACGCATTGCCGACTTATCATTATCTTTATGGGCGGAAAGGTGAAACGAAACCTACCGTGTAATACTGATTTCGAAACCTTTGAAGTTGAGAAGACAGAGGCAGTTCCTCCTTCATCAAAAGTTAACCGCACTACCCTTTGACAAAACTTCCTGCACTGGATCAGCACTTAATGTAGATTAATTACACAGGTATAGAGGAGAGTCGCAGGACTCACATTTTCAATCATCTTTTTAAATTTAATCAACTTCATGGTTTCGAGCCCACAATATTTTTTTTTCCTTTTGATTTCTTTTTCTTTTTTTCTTTTTTTCATTAAAATCACAAATTGGATATGTGGAAGATGTCTGAAGTCGAAGCTAATGGGTAAAATATTAATCAACCAACTCATTAAATTGAAATTACTTAAAAACTTTTTCGATTTTCATATCGCACTTCATTGAAATGATAAACAATTTTTTTTTTCTTTTTAAATATTTTTTTTATTTTTTGGTTTTTCCAGCAGTGCGTTGATGAATTATAAATGAATCATTTGCAAAAAGCATATCAGTGAAAGGTTTATTTCTAGATTAAAGCAGATTTTATCAGTTTTCACAAAAGAACCATTCATTTTTGTTCACACGTTTTTGACACTGAAATAGGGCTTATTTTCTTTCGTGACTATTAAACACCGGACTGCATCCAGTGGGAGCAATAGCTCTTTCTGTCTTACCCACAGACTAGCATCGAATCGATTTTTATAGTGCAACAGAGGCGAGCCAGATGAAATTGAGAAAGAATTGAGCTGACCATTCCTGTTTGGTGTACACTTCCAGCACCAATTGTGAACAATAAAAGGAATGCAGTTTTTTTAAATGTAATTTTGGAATAAAGGCCTACCGTATATTTATTTTAATAGAACAGAATAAGTCATGTATACAGAATATTGAATAAGCAATCAAGAAGAAAAAGTTAAATATTTTTTTTATATGTATTTGGTGGTGCTTTAACTATGGTTTAGGTTTCTTTATGTACTGGTGCTACAGATAGTAAAATTGGGTTTACATCAAATTTAATGGTTAGCTAAACCTTGAGTTTTATAGCTAAACTGCTTGGTGTCACTCAAAGTATAATAAAAATCTAAATTAACTAATAAAATTGCTGAGGAAAAAAATTGTACAGAACAACCCCCGTTTTAGTAAACACGCTCAAAGCGAAAACCTGTCGAGAACGAATTTTTTCAGAAGCCTTATTGTCGTAATGTGATGCTTTAAGGCTTCAACGGATTGTTGTTTTAAAAATACAAAAATACAAGCTCGCAGTAGCTGCATTCAAAAAGTCAAGTGTTTTAGGTGTTTTTAAGTGTTTTTGTTTTGCGATGTTACAAAAAGAAAACAGAAACACCTAAAACACTTAAAACACGACTTTTTGAATCTCGGGTTTGACAATCAGAAGCTGTGTGTCAGAGATTCGAATTTTTCCCACATTTTTGGGGATTTGATGTGGGATTCGGAAAGATTTAGATCAGGGGTCGGCAAGTAATGTTAAGTGGGGTCCGGATACTATTGAAAATTTTTATCGAGGTCCAGAAAAAAAAAACTCATAATACTTACTAGTTTTAAATTTTTATTTTGACTCATTTATATATACAATATTTGGCGGTCTAAGTTTCGATTTTTCGCGGTCCGGATACGCCTGTTGCCGACCGCTGATTTAGATGATTATTTTAATAAAAAAGTCGAAAATATTTTAACTTTTGTCCAATTTTTAAAGGAAATTCAAAATTTGTATAAAATTTAAAGATTCAGGCATTTGGAATGGGTTCGGAAGCTCATGTTAGAGATTCGGTTGAATGTTGGACCCCTCGATTTGAATGCAGCTACTGTGTGCATTGCAGCAAAGTTTAGTCACAAACACAGGCAGGGTAATGCAGAGCAGTCCGCAAAACACAAAAACACTGCAGCAAAGCTTTGGAGCTTACTGCATGTTGTAACAAAAATAATTTAGGTCTAATTGATTCCTATCTACAACCCTTCGTATGTAGTGAAATCAAAACAAAACCACCAAACTGAACTAAGAAAATTTTAAAACTCCTGGAAGGTAAAACTGCAGTTTGATAGTCTTAAATAAACATCATTATGAACTTTCAGTTGCAAAAGGGTTATTTAAATATTAAAATTAATGTATTAAAATAAATATGCTCAGTTCTGTTTGTAGACACATTTTAAATTTTACATTTAGGCTGGTTTAAAAAATATAAACAAGTTTAAATGACTTTATGAATGCACCTACTGTAATAAATAAGAGGATTTTAACGATGTGGTTGTTTAGATCAAAGAATCATTTGCGAATCTGCTAAGAAAAATTAATGAACCTAGGAGAGACATTGAAACGATCAGCTACAAAACAATATCCTAGCCATGCATGCCAGCAATGAAACGCACACTATAAACTTAATGACCACTAAAATATTTAAAAACAGGCAGCAGACAGGGCCTTTATACTAATAGACGGTAATGAATTTTTTTGCTTCATTTTACTGGTTTTTGTTTTACCAAAATTTATTTATTTTAGTTCATTAATAAAGGATTATTATTTTATGTATTTATATGGAAAAAATTTGATTCTAAATTTTCTCGTATGGAGAAATGAGATTATGTGCGATGCATGAAGCTAATGAGAATTGATCTCATCACATAGCATTACAATGAAACTATGTATAGAGCTTAATTTGATTTTTTCATAGTTCCATACCTGCAATTATTAGTAACCTATTATTATTTATTTTTTTTTTATTTTGAGGAAATGACTAGATCGGATTTTATTTGATCAATATTTAAAAATTTTTTTTTTGGGATGTAACCTGGTGGAATTCTTTTTGCGATTGGTTTTTATTTTTATTTGCTTGATCAGATCGGTGTCACGCTTGATAAGTCAAACCATTGAAACATTATTGGCTGGATTTAATCCATTGGTGGAAATCCGCTTCCAATAGGAAAATATTTTTTTTTTTTAAATATTTAATTTAGAATAATAGAATTGAAGTAAATAGTTTGGTAAACAAGTATTTTTCATCGATTTTATTTGTTTTTATTGAAAACTCGATTTAATTAATCCTATATCTAGCTGAACAATCTGTTCACATAGGCCAAATTAATTGGATATATTTCTTATTAGCTTTTTGCAATCAATTTCTGAGGAAACTAAGGCTGGTTGACCAAAGTAAAGGACTTAGATCTTGATTAGGTCTTTGAGATTCCAACCGGAAGGCCTTTCATCGGAGACAACAAGCAAACAAACTCGTTATTCCTGAATTAAAGGTCCTGATGCTGCTTTGTCATTGTCAACCCATTGTACTAAAGAACATAGCTATAAGCTAGTTGACTGAGTTGACTCTATCTTTAGAAAACGAATTTTCTATCTGTTTTCTACATCTGTCAAATTGAAAATGTTGGAGTATTTTTTATGCAAGTCTTGCAAAATATGTTTTTTTTTTTCGGATTTTTTTAAAAAAAAAAATTTTATTTTTAAATGAAAAACTGAGGTGCACGGTTTGCATTTCATCTGAAAAGAAATGTTTTTTTGTGCTTTCTCATCTTCATCATCTTCCTTTTGCCCAGCCTGGATTTTATCAATCCAGCATTACTTTCATATCCAAGTTTGCTCTTTTTTCTTTGTGCTTTCTCTCGTGATACTGAAGATCCTGAAATTGATAAAAACTTGTTTTTTTTTATCTTTTATAAATTCTTAATGCTTTCTTCCAATTTGATTATACGATTGGAATATTTTTAGTAATGTATGAATAAAATAAAAAAAAAAATTTATTTGATATGAAACTAGTTTGAGTCTAATTATTTTGCAATTATTATTTCATCTGTCTGAAATTTGCTGACTTGTAAATCCGTACACAATATGAGTAAATGTCAGCCTGCTGGCTTAATGCAGACATTTTTGAGTGATTTATGAGTGCCACTACCTGGTGGTAATACAGGGAAATTCAATGGTGCTTCAGCTCCTAGGAAAATGACATTTGTCACTGTTTCTGGCTCGGTTACTGGAATAGTATGGTGATTTCAGAACTTGGTAGTCGGAGGGTGAAAGAAAACCATACTGGCATGCTAATATTTTATCATTTACGATCTAACAAAGCTAGATTTCTGTCTTCATATCCCTCAGCCTAAAGAAGTAGGCACATTTATAAAGTGATTAAGACTAAACATCATTTTAAACAACATTAAATACATAAAAAATATTATTTCTTTGTGGAAAACTGAAATCGAAGTTGTGGTCCACGATTGCAGTTTTGAATAAAAGCCGCGGCTCTTATTTGAAAGAATACGGTATTTAAACTGCATTACTATACTCGAGTTGCACTCAAAAAGGCACCTCACAATGTGTACTCCCATTGGTCGAGCCAGTTTACTGGTGTAGTGATCCGGAAAAGTAGACCCAAACACCAGAATTGCATTACAATGTACAGACGTTGCAATCGATTGCCTAGGCAACGGCCTAAAATTCAAACTTCCAGACGATGTAAGCAATAAACACAACAAACATGAGTTTGACATTTTTTAATGTGTAAAACTTCATTTTAATGATGGAAATATTTCGAGTGAGATGAAATATTCCGTGTGCAAAACTGTCATGTAAACAGGGATAACAAGGATTATTCAAGTAGTGAATAATCCCTCGCAGAAGGTTGTTTAATTCGAGTGAACTCGAATAATTTTTATTGCACATGCGCGCATCGCTTTCGGCACTTCCCCATTGGTCGAAAACCGAAAGTGATCACGAATTATTTTCTGCATGTAAACACAACAATTTGATTTTTTCACCACTCGTATTATTCACCACTCGAATTATTCGTGCATGTAAACGTAGATTAGGGGTTCTTTTGACCTAACTGATTTAGTCTGTTTTCGGTCACAGTGGGCATGCGCACGACATTTAAACAACGAAACATGGTCAACTGCAAGTTAAACATGTATTTGTGAATGTGCTTAGTGCTCAAAAAAGGGCTCAGTTTTAAAAATAGTAACTTATTTTTTTATTGAAAAATGAAATTGGTTTTTTTTGTATTTTTGTCTTTTGTTCAGTTTGTGGATTATGAAAATGAATCCACCAAGTTTTCCAATTTCTAGAAAAACAGAAACAGAACAGGTGTTTAGCAATATTAAAAAAAAATTTTCTTTTTATATATTTGCAACCAGATTGAATTTTTGTTGAAACAGTTTAATAGAAATTAGAATTCAGAATATATTACCATGTCCTTGTGAATGTTTTTTGCCGTTGCTTGGCCAGTCTTTAACAGATTGTGTGTTTTTTTGTTTCTTGGTACTAGGCCCTGGAGGATTAACAGCAATGCAGGAAAGTTTCTTTTAATCCTGTAAGCGTGTCGGCAATGGTTTGTTTTTCAGCTCAGTTGAAATCCATTTGATTGGTAGATCCTCAGGTGCATTTGGCGTGTAAGTTGTGTACCAAGCCTTGCGCCAACTCACTTGCTATTAGTGCCAAACTTGAAGTAGAATAAACAAACTTATAGCACAACAGGCAAAGCAAATGTGAAAATTTTTTGTTTTGGCCATTAGCCCAAATGTAGCCCATTCATCACACGAAATGCCAAGACTACCATGAATATTTAATGTAATTGCACATGGACTGAATCAATAATTAGAATTTACTGATGTTGTGTAAGAGGACTATCGTAAACATAAAAAAAAATAAAACACTTTTACTACTTCAGAGCTCCAAAAATGAGTGATAAAACTCTAATGGTCAAACCTTTATAGTTGTTCGACATCATCAGTTTTAATACTGAATTGAAATTTCTTCTGAACTGCTTGCTATTCTGGAAGTTGATAAATTTGGGAATAAAAAATTTGAAATGCGAGATCTTGCGAATAACAACTGTTGGATAAAAACGAGGTGATTATTTCTAGATTATACGACGAGAGACGCTTAAAGAAAAATGGCGTTCGATATGACAGCAGTTCCTTACTTTTAATGTGCAAAAATTAGGGATGAAATTGTGAAATGCCGAATTCAAATTGGCAGTGCAATCTATAGTGGAAAAATCCGGATTTTTTTATAACTATTTAAGTTCAAATTAATTAGAAATTTTTTTTTTTTGCTTTTAATTTAATGTTAATTGCGTTAGTCGATAAAAATGATATTTTTGTCTTGCACAGCATGTTTTCTTTAGAAAATGCAGCTTTTTGTTCACAACCCGACACAAAACACCACTTGGGGTTGGGAGGGCTGGATTTTCCATCCAATTTATCTAGAAAACGTTTTAATTTTTTTTATACCGTGTAATTTATTTGCAATAAACATGTGTTCTTGAAGTGTACCGGTATATACATTTCTCAGCGAAGCTTAAAGTGATTATAAAGTAAACAGCTTACTCTTAATGGTTGCTAGTGAAGTTTGTTTGTGCTCGTTCATGGTAGACATGTCCCTATTCGGGATTTACTTGACCAGTGAAAGAGGCGAACATATGCTGAAAAGGGATATGCAGTTTTATGGCTGATTTAATAGGAAATTGCGTTTCGCAGGGAAGCATGGAAACCATAGTAAACATGTGTTGTTGTTACTTGATGTCAACACGGAGGATAATTACAGTGCATTGCTTTTTTATTTTACTTATATAGACAACTGATGAAGTCATGGAAACGAAACATTTCGTATATACGAGGATAAAATAAAAAAAGTGCTGATTGAACGCGGTAAAAGTGCATTTTTCTATTCAGAAATTTCCGATTTAATAAAAGCGTTTAAGTTTAAACACAGAGTCATTCTCAAATCCTTTCAAATCAAGTTACGTGCGCGAACTTATAAGCCACGTAGCAATATGAACGTGCAAAATGCACTTTTTATGTACAACAAGTAATGCAGGAAAGCATTACATATTAGACTTCTAAACCCCTTCTACACTTTTCTGTATAGAAATACATCTGTCCGTCTGTCCCTAAATAAAACACCAAAATAAAAGAAAATAATGTGGAGTTTTCGGACGTAACACGCGCATTTTGATACGTCCGATAATAATATAGGAGCTGACCATTCATGTAATATAATACGTCATTTCCGGTATCAGTCTGTAATAGACGGCTAAAAGTCTAGTAAAACCAATTTATTAATTAAACCGGAGTTGGGAAAAATACGAAAAGCCCTTAGGAACCTAATACAGGTATGCTGAGTTCATTGCCGTTGCCCGTTTGGCTCTACCTGCTATAGTTTTTGAGATATGGAGGCGGACGGACGGACAGACAGACGGACAGAGCCGTTTCATTAGACTTTCTAAACATAAGGTTTAGAAGTCTAAAAATTGACTTTTTGAGATTCCCCATTGCTTACGAAATGATTAATTAAAATAGATTTTCAATTTCGTACGCAATGGGGAATCTAGGTTCTGCCAATAGAGCGCGGGTTTTCTATGAGAGCATTTATGGAAAAATAATTATTTTCAAACTGGACATTTTTGGTTACGACTTTGTGCGGATTGAAGGACGCCATTCCAGACTAGACACTTATTCCTAGCACTGCTGGTGCTCGGTCTTGAGGGATTTCAGTGTATTTAGCTTTGTTTCAATGTTGGAAACATAGCAACCAAAAAGCCCTTGAGGCTTTCTTCTGTTCGGAAATATTTCCATTATATGTTTTATTTAAAAGCAATAACACGAACGCTTCTAGGCCTCTTTAAATCAAATTTATGAATTTCTGAATATTTAAACTTCTAGCGATAAATTCAAGGTAAAAATGTATGTTTATTCTTCTTAAATATTTAATTATCATCGAATTAGCAAGAAGGGGATGGTGACCATAGGTCGCACTTCAGTTTTTGTTTACTTGGTGCGTTTTTTTGTTAATTAGCTCGAGAGTTTATTAAGCGCTAGCAAAATTCTGTTTGAAGATGTATATAGGAGCCTCGAATAGGTTGCAAGCCGGCTCACTCGATGGCTGCGTGCCAACTCTTTTCTCATTATTCCTTTGCAATTGAAATCCAAACTGTGCTAATAACGATATATCTCCTGTATACTCGCTCCAACATGTTTTTGGCTGCGTCATTTGCCACACTGTGATGATCCTTTCATTCACTACCTTTTCACGCGTTTATCTTACATTTCCTCATTTTCTTTAAATGGCTCCAGCACGGACATGCTTTTGCTTCCTTAGTGGAATTTCGAGTTGCATAATTTACTTATTTCGCATGCAACTTTCATTAGCTGCAAATGCAAGCTTCTAGAGATGGTGATTGTTAAGAATTTATAGAATTTCGATTCTATTTTAGTTTTTAGTAAAAAAAAAAAATAATTTTTTTTTCAATCGTGATCTGACGTGTCTTTTGAGTGTTTTGGGGTTCCTATTTGCGAGAGAAATCGGAAAGCAGACGCTAGTTTTTCAGGTTTATCGTTTTTATTTGTAGTTTTGTATAGGAGCAGCCAGGTGTCTTCTTATCCCCCGTGCTTATAGGAACGTAAATCAGCCCGTGGGTCACGTTGCTTGTGCTCCATTGCCAATGATGTCAATATAGCAGTAATATCGGCTGCTAGAACCTCTCACCTTCATACCATGTCCAATCAGTTGGATGACAGTGTGCAGACTCGCCTACTCGGCCTCGTGTTTTGCCGAGCGTACAATAGTCGAAGAAAAGAAACCTAGCATGAGCCTACGGCTGGTCTCGAAATGTTACAATGATAAGAAAACACAATGGCTGCATTCAAAGTTTCTGTTTATGTCGTTTTCGATATTTCTATAAACGTGCCTAACTATGTCAGATTATTTCGTTTTTGTGTTTGTTTTAGTGTAAACGGCAATTAAAATTCCTTCATTTTCACCGTTGAAATAAATAGTTATGTATGTCGATCCGCCCCACTAAAACACATCGAAACTCACAATGCATGGACACAAAAAGGGAATGGACAATTGGGTGCGTGTTGTAATGGGTTGGGCAAGGTCAGAGGCATAGCAACAGATCGGACGAGAGGAAGAGCGATTTCCGGAAAGATGGCGGAGTAGGGGATAAGGTTGAATTAGAGTAGTGTTAGTCTCGTTTTGTTTATTTCTTTGGATTACGTGGACTTAGATGATTTTTGTTTTCATTTTGCTTTCTAAATACGTCTTAGACGCTGTATTTGCGATCACAAATCTTTAGTGATACCGTATTTTATAACTAGGTTTTTATAAAATTTATATGGTCGTAATAAGTCATATCTATCTGCAAAAATTGGAGTTGGTTGCCATTTGGTCATGTAAGGAGAGGACAATGTGGGAGAAGGAAGTTTGATTTACTACGGGTTTCACACATTGTGGCTTTTAATCGATTTTTTTCGGCTCAAAAGGCTATTTTCAAAAAAAATGAATAAGGACTTTTAATGCTTTCTAAAAGGTTGGTTTTTACCGAAAGAAAGCTCATTTACATTTTTTCTTTAAAAAAAATCTCTTATATTTTTAGGAAATTTATGTGAACTCAGCTGTTAAGTTTTTTTTTAAAAAAAAGCTTTAAGTTCGTGGCTGATTTAATTGGAACGAAATTTATGCTTTTTTATTTTGGATTTTGGATTTTATTTAATCAACTAATGAGTCTGAGTGAATGTTACTAGGCATTTGTTGAAATAAAATTATTTCATTTTACATAGAAGTATTTAAACGAGTAAAAACGCAAACGTCGGTTGTGCAATGTTTAGTTGGCCTCAAATGAACAAGTGTACCAGAAAATTGTGCAAACAATTATACAATAACTATTACTTAATGCAACCAAGCAAATAACTAATTTCACTGCACTCTTTTGCCTTCAGTTTCACAATACATTTCACTTCCGCTTTCTAAAAGGCATTTAAGGACGAGTAATTGAACTCACCAAATATTATTTGTTTAATTCAAGCCTTCAAAAAAGCGAATTCTTTCTGCTTTCTACCTTCTGTGTCGTTTTGTTGGCAGATACGACGTCTTTTTTCCCTTTTAGATTTGCCCTAACATTGAATTGCACTTTGCGCATGCGTATCTAGGCCATCATTGGTGATTTAAAATATATGTTCACTCACCTTCTTTACTGCCTTTGTGAAAAGTAGAAGCTACTAGAATGGACTTATACTTTTCATAGATTCACATTTTGAATGCATCTGAACTATCTGCCCAGAGAATCCACTAATTCCCATTGGCTGGCTGCTTTATCACTCATCAGATGATCATCTCAGCCAATCAAAATGGAATGAGTTCGTCTTGGTAACAGACGGAGCATCTTTGCAACAGAACATGAATGGCGGCTTAGCAACGGACATGGGGCCTAATGTGCTCAGTGCTATCTTTCAATGAAATGAACAACTTGTCAGGACTCTTTTCTGGAGCGCTTTAGTGTAATCATCGCCCCCTTTTAATAAAGCAAACAATCTAACGGGACTTTTTTTCCCTCTAACCAATAAGATTTAGTGAATATACTGAGTAGATAGTCTTTTTATTATAATATCTAATATCACATGACCCAATCACACGCAATCTTTTCTTAAAGTTTATTTAACTGACACGAGGAACTGTGTAACGTTGCACGAGCAACTTGTATAAATGAAACACTCCTAAAACTTGTTAAAACGACGGATGGAGTCGGATTCGGATCGAAGTTTGTTGTAGACTCAAAGAAACGATGTAGACAAGGTTACATTTGAAAAGACAGTGAAATTTTATTCAAATTTTTAGGTATATAACACAAAAGGATTAAGCTAATCCTTAAATTCCAAGAATACAGATCCGGGTCACAAGTGAGCTTTTTTCACTTGCGCCACGGTGTTAAAAGACATAATTAAACTGGTTCACTTTGGAAACCGCCAGTTTCCACAGTCCCCCCGTCCCGGCAGACTGGGACTTCGGTTTCCACTTCGAGGTTGCATAGTCTCTGGATGGGTCTTCGTAGACGTGTCCCGTTGGACATCTGGATTTCGCAGGAGCGAATCAAGCCGTCACGACCCTCCTTCACGAAGGTGATGCGTCCGAGTTTCCACGTAAGTCGCGGCCGGTTTTGGTCCTCGATGATCACGATGTCTCCCACGTTAAATTTCGTACGACTGGTGACGCCTCGGTGTTGGCGTAATTCGATTAAGTATTCCTTCGTCCAACGGTCCCAAAATCGTTGGATAAGCGTTTGTCGGTATTTCCACGCTCTTAAGATGTCATCTTTTGATCCCGGATTGGTGGAATATTTCGGTGCGGTCGGCAGAAATGAAATGCGTTTTCCTAAGAGAAAATGAGAGGGGGAAAGGGGTAATTCTTCATGAGGAGTATCATAAACATAGGTTAATGGTCTGGAGTTCACAACAGCTTCAGCTTCTGCGAGTATGGTCACAAGTCCCTCATAATCAAGTGTGTTCTTCCCAATCGTTTTCTTTAGCGCCAATTTCACGGAACGCACCATGCGCTCCCAAAAACCACCCCACCAAGGTGCAGTCTCAACAATATATTTCCATGTAATTTGTTTCTCCGTAATAAATCCTTGAAACTGTTCTTCTGGTAAATATTTCAAAAACAAATTAATTTCCTTGTCAGTCCTTTTAAACGTTTTGGCGTTATCGGAGTATATAGTTTTGGGAATTCCTCGCCGACAAATAAAACGCTTCACACAGTCAATAAACTTATCGGTACTCAAGTTGGAGAGCAATTCCAGGTGAACTGCACGCGTCACAGCACATGTAAACAGGGCAATATACACTTTGTTACCCAATTTGGTGTAGAGAGGACCCGCAAAATCGACTCCACATATTTCGAACGGCTCACTCGGCGTAACACGATCAATGGGTAGCAATCCCCACTTTTCTTTGGCTAAACGTCCTTGTATTTTCCGACAGCAAACACACTTGTGGATGATTCCCTTGATTGTTTTTCTCGCACGGGCGATCCAGAATCTCTCTCGAAGTCCACTCAATGTGTCGGCCAGTCCACTGTGTAAAGCTCGTTCGTGTTCGCCTAAAACAATCAATTTCGTTATAAAATGTTCGTTTGGTAATAAAAAGGGTTCGCGTGTATTGCGGTCAAGTTCGGCAGATCCCCATCGGTGTGTGGCTCTCAACAACCCATTGTCGTCTAATATTGGCGCCAACTTCAAAATTGATGATGATTTTTCAATTGGTTTTTGGTCAGTCAAACATCTAATTTTTCTCTGGAATCCCACTTGTTGTAAGTATTTCAGCCAATATCGTTCGCTCTGCTCGAGTTCCTCGTTTCTCAGCGGTTCTCCATCCCTGTTTTTCGTCTTCAGATTCGTAATATATCTAAAAACCCAAGCAGTAACTCTTTTTAGTTTTTTCCACGAGCTGAAACGGTTAAAATCAATGTCTGGTGTTGCTATTGCTGTCAGCGTCACGATCACGTCTTTTTCTTCATCTTCGTCGATTGGAACTGCTTTATCGTCTTCGTTTGGCCATCCGGATTCGTCGTCTGACAGCCATGTCGGTCCTTTCAGCCAGAATGGTTCCTCGGTGAGCTGCTTCACGTTTACTCCCCTCGTTACCAGGTCGGCCGGATTATCTTTCCCTGGGCAGTGGCGCCAATCGTCTCTCGATGTATTCTCGACAATTTCTCGTACACGATTGTACACGAATGTCGCTGGTCGGTTCTTGGTGTCGCGGATCCAGTGCAAAACTATCTTGGAATCGGTCCAAATTGTGAAATCTTCACACCCAAGAGTCGTTTTCAATGTTGGAATCAGTCTTGTTGCCAGTAGTGCGCCCATCAGTTCCAGCTTTGGTAATGTTAGTTCCTTTACAGGCGCCACTCTACACTTGGAAATGATAAAATCAATATTAACAGCATTTGTTTTGTCCAGAACTCGAGTGTAGGCTACTACGCCATACGCTCTCGGACTGGCATCACAGAAGATGTGAATCCTTTTCCTACAATTTCCTCCCCAATTTAACAATTTGCGCTCTAAATTTAAATTTTCGAGGTAGGGTATCTGAACATACCAATTTTCCCATTTTATCTTCACATATTCTGGAATGACGTCATCCCACCCAACATTTAATTTCCAAAGTTCCTGAAAAACAATTTTGGCAGTTATCACAAAAGGGTTTGCCATTCCCAACGGGTCAAAAATCATAGCGGTAATCCTTACAATAAATCTTTTGGTGTATTTGGTCAAGTTAATCTCGTTAATCAATGCACTAATGTCTAATCCCAATTTATCTAACTCAATATCCCAAACTACCCCCAAAACCTTAGTTTTCTTTTGAAAAACTGTCACGTCACAATCTGGGTCATCTCGTATAATTTTCTCTTGTAATTTCACATCATTCGACTTCCATTTGGTTAATTTCATGTTCGCGGCTTGCAAAATCTCACGACTCTCATCATAAATTTGAATTAACTTGTTCGAATTGTCAATACTTGATACAAAATCGTCTACATACAAGTCTTCTTTCAGCTTGTCGCATGTGTCCGGGTATTGGTCTTCAAACTTGTCGACGTGTTCTTTTACTGTTGCATTTAGTAAAAATGGACTGGGTCCTGTCCCAAATGGAACTCTAGTTTGGCGCAATTCAATTAGTTTTACCGACTCTTCACCGTTCCACCCGTCTTCAATCCAATAAAGTCGTGTGACGTCTCGTTCGTCCGTCTTGAGATGTATTCGATGGAAGGCTTTCTCGATGTCGCCGATTGCGCCGTATTTGCCGGTTCGGAACTTCAAAACAATGTTTATTAGATGAGGTAACATATTCGGACCCTTACTCAGACAGTCGTTTAGCGATAAACATCCTTTTGCGTGTGACGACGCGTCATACACAATTCTTAGTTTTGTTGTGGCTCGATTTTCGTCAATTACTGGTCGATGAGGGATATAATACGGGTTGTCTGGTTTCGAGTTCTTCGGAACTTTTTCCAAGATTCCGGAGGCGAGTTGTTCGTCGATCACTTTTTTATAGTCTAAATACAATTTGGGATTTTTGCGAAAACGATTAATTAAACTCCACAAACGCTTTTTCGCAACATCTCGATTGTCGCTCAATTCCTTGCGGTCGATCTTCCACGGGAATCCTACTTCGTAATGGTCGTCTACCCACTCAATCTGGTCTTTGAATCGCTTCAGTGTGTCCACTTCATCGATTCCTGGTTCTACAGTTTCGTGGCGAATCCCAATCGACTCCAAGTTCCAGAATTTCTCTAAAAGTTCGTTTGTATTATCGGCAACAATCACTTTATTTACCCGCACCAAAGACGACATTGTTGTTTCTGTCTTCCCAGCTGATCCGTGCAGTGTCCAACCAAAGATGGTTTCGATCGCCATTAAATTCTCGTCGATACGTTGTTGTTTTCCCGTTGTAACTCTCCAAAAGTTGTCGACGCCAATTAAGATGGAAACGCCGTCGTCCCTGTGAACGCTGTTGTCGTAAGCCAGTTTGATGTTGTATTTCTTCAGTTTTTCCAATACTCGTTCGTCAGGTTTTCCTCGTAATGTCGGAGTTATCCAGGGCGACTCAAGCGCTTTGATTTCTAAATTGCAATTTCTATTTTCACAGTTATTCAAACTTAACTTCACCTGTTTCCGTTTGGCAATTGTTGGTTCAGTAGATCCGAAAGTCAAGAGGGCGATTGACTGCTCACCAATCTTCTCTAGTTGTAGTTCTCTCGACAGTTTTTCAGTTATAAAGCTTCTTTGGGATCCCCCATCCAAGAAGCATTGGACTCTTCTCTTCTCGTTGTTCCCGTTGGCTTCCAACACGACGACCTGCAGGAACATCACGGTTTCCGTATTTGTTGATTCTTGAACGGCCGAAGTCAAAGTTGTTTCCGTCTTCTTGTTGTCTTCCTTATGGCACAAGTACGTGTGATGTTTCTGCTCGCATTTCCTACATTTAAATCGGGTATTACATTGACGAGCTTGGTGATTTTCTTTTAGACATCTGTAGCAGCGACGTGCTTTGAAACACGCTTCTTTCCGCTTCTCGACCGTCAATGGACAGTCCGGACTCTTGTGGTCTTTTTTTTCGCAAAATGTGCATTTGTAAACGATGTTGGAAAGGGCTGAAGCGGAACTGTGATTATTAGATTTGTAATTGGTTTTCTTCACCTCTTCTTTTTTGGTATTCGGGACTTCCGTCGATTCTTGCTGTGGTTTACTGGTTTTATCGGCGGCTTCCGTACGTTCGCGCATCGCTACTTCGAATCTAAAAAAGTCCAAAAATTCTTTAACAACCCAAGGCGCATCTCCTCGTGGACGTGCAAAATCATGTTGTATGCTGGTTGGCACAGCACGCGCGAGAATTGGGCATAACAATGGGCCAAAGGTTTCCGCCGGTACTCCGAGGTTTTCGAGGCTTTTAACATGCAGGTCGCAGAAATCATAGAGTCTCCGTAGGGCCGCCACATCTTCTACTCGTTTCACGGATGGCATTTCGAGCAGCTTGGCCATGTGCGCACCGACAATTTGTTCCTTGCGACCAAATCGATTTGTGAGGAGAGAAATGGCAGTGTCGTAATTTAACTCGGTTACAGTCAGTCCGCTGATTGCGTTCGCTGCAAGACCTTCAACTAACGAGCGTAGGTACACAAATTTGGCGGTTTTGGGCAACGCCGTATTATTGTGCACACTCAACTCAAAATCGGACCAGAAGCCCGTCCAGGTTTCCGGCGTGCCTTTAAACTTGGCGACCTCGAGCTTCGGCAGTTTCATCACTGCGCATTGTGGTTGGACTGGATTTGGGTTTTGCACAGGTGGAACGAAAAGAGGGTTAACTGGTGGTATATTCACGAGTGGTACTTGCGGTGGTTGTTGTGGTGGTGTTTGTTTCATTTGCGCGAGTTCTTTCAAGGCGACTTCGAGTGTGATTCGGGCGGCGGTCATCTCGTCTTGTAGTTCTTCCGCTTCGAATTCGTCTTGGTCCACCTCGTTCACGTCGGTGATCCCGTCGGCGATTATTGTGTCCAGTTTATCGATTTTCAAACGTTTTGTGATTAGTTGGGCTTGTATGCATAATAATCGTACCTCGTTGAGGGGATCCTCGGCCATTTCTTTTTTCAGTCTTTCAAAAAGCGCACGCACGCTTCCTCTTTGTGTTTCCCTTTGTGCACGACTTTTTGCCAAATCGTCCATTTTCGCGTTCTGGTTCGTTTTCAAAAATGTTTCCCGGGTTTCGGCACCATGTAACGTTGCACGAGCAACTTGTATAAATGAAACACTCCTAAAACTTGTTAAAACGACGGATGGAGTCGGATTCGGATCGAAGTTTGTTGTAGACTCAAAGAAACGATGTAGACAAGGTTACATTTGAAAAGACAGTGAAATTTTATTCAAATTTTTAGGTATATAACACAAAAGGATTAAGCTAATCCTTAAATTCCAAGAATACAGATCCGGGTCACAAGTGAGCTTTTTTCACTTGCGCCACGGTGTTAAAAGACATAATTAAACTGGTTCACTTTGGAAACCGCCAGTTTCCACAAACTGGAAGAGGAAGTTTGCTCTTTTGTGCTATAACGAACCCCTAAGAGCATTGTATATGCATTTGCAGCAGAAAAAAACGCAAGCATGCTGCGTGAAAAGTCTTAAATAATAGGCTCATAACATACATTTTTCTAGCAATGAATTCTACCGCTGCAAATCTTTAGACTGCACAGTGTCTTAAATCTTTATTTCTAGGCACTTACTCGAGGCATTTCCAATTCCCACGAGCCACTATGTTACTGTTGGGGAAAATCAGATCACTGATTTATGAACGTCGCCCTTAGCTTTTGCATCCCTTTAAGAAACATTAATAATCCATAACAGTGGAGAAATTTGCAAGATTAAGTGGAATCGATAGTGGGGAATGAATTGTAAGAAAGTTGGAAGTGTTCAGGAGACGTGAAAATGTATAGGTGAGATGTTGCAATTCTAAAAGTTATTAAGATAAGAAAGTTTTAATTTTGATGTAAATCTTGCAATTAAAGTGATTTGGGTCTTTAGTGAAGTTTTAAGCCACAACATCTGTATTAAAATGAAGTTTGTGCGCTGGTGTTTATGCAATATTGCAAAGAGTATAGCGAAGTTTTAATTATCCTTGCAGATGCAAACGATGAGCAGAGATGGGAATGTAAGTGTGTAGTTGCCGTTACAAACTATTGTCCATTTATGGGGGAGAAATTTGTCGGTAGACAACGTAATGGTGTGGTCTTGCCATGCACGCTTTTTACTCATTACACTTCGTGTGATGGAGATTTTTTTTTTCTTCAACTTCTTGGAATAATGACATGTGTGGAAGCGTGCAATTATCTCTAATGAAATTGTTCGCGGTGAAAATATTAGTTTGCTGCCTTCAACTGACAACTTCAAATGGTAATCGAAATTTGTTTCGTGCTAGGAAAATAACGTTTTGCTTGAAGTATTGTTTATTCAATTTGCGTTTTCAATTAGAAAGAAGATGAAAGACAATACGTTAGATGCATTCAAAGTTTCTGTTTTTGCTGTTTCTGATGTTTCTCGAAATAGAGTGGTCACCAAAACAGTCATAAACCACCTGTTTTTTCACCTGTTTTTTCATTTATTGTTGATATTTTAAATAAATATTATTGAATCAGTCTGAAAATTTAATCAGATATTATTTGAGTGGTATATTTAATAATTCTAAAAGGAAAATTAAATCAAAACATTAGAATTTAATTTTTTCATATTTTTCGTCATTCGACAGACTTTTTGGACGCACTTTATAGTGTGGTGTTTTTGAAGCAATTTGTGAAACCTGGTTTTGGTTTCAATTGTAAAATGTGTTATAAAATATATTTTTGAACCATATGGGTTTTGTTTTTGGCTAAACAAAACAATTGTTGCATTCGCAAGAATCTTATTTCTTGTTAGTCCAAAAAATAACATTATTTTAAGGTGTTTGTAAATCTCTTTTTTCGTAATTAATGTTGTAATAAATTAACACTCAGCTCACTTGACCTTTAAGTGATGGTAATTAACTTTGGTGTTTATGTTTGCAAACAATGTCAAGAAAGAAATTTAGCTGGGGGAGGGCGGGGGGTCCGGCATGACTAGATAAAATAATTAGTTTAATAATCAACAATTATTAAATGTAATGAATATTCTTAGAATGTGCAAATAATAATAACAAGTTTTAAGTTCTAAGAATAGGGGGGAGAGAAAGAAATTGCATCATTAGCAATAATTACTTACAATCTGAAGATAAATTGGGAAAAGGGGAAATTGAAATGAGAAATTTTCATTGCCAGAAAAGGCCACGGAATCGTGATGTGACAAAAAAAATCATCATTGCTTCAAAAATAACAAAGATTATGATGGCAGGATTATTGTTTAATGTGTTATTGTGGGTTAAGGCGCTTGAGTTTCTTTTTGATTGAATTATTTAAATGCAATGGGAATAATTTCCACTGAATTGAATTTACGAAAGTTGTCATTCGCGCTGAAGTTTCCTTAGGTGGAATCAATCAAACAAATTTTTTTGTATGCTTGGGCGTTTTGGGACGTGAATTCAATGTGAATTATGCATGTGAGTGATTAAATAGATAAATTTACTCAATATTTTTTCTAAAAAATAAGAATAAAAAAAAAAAATTTGAAATTGAAATCTCCGAAGACTCCGATGACTCTTGAGTGTTGCGAAACGAGAATCAGTAGCGTTTTATTGACTGTGGAAAATGACCGACCCTTTCAACTGGCCTGCGTTTGAAATAAATAAAAATCGTATCAGTAAAAACAATAAAAACAAGAACTCCATATGCAGTTAATTTAATATAAATATTGAAATAACAAAAAAAAGTGTTATGCACATAACCAGTGCGAGTTTATTGACTACCTTATTAATTTATGAGTCGTTACACGGAATTTGCGACTTGGTTATTTATTTGTGTGTAATGATCGAATGGATATTTACTGCAGTCATATTACCTGTTTACTTGCGTTGCGACATTGGCTTAATAGCTAATAAAATGGATGAAATCGCACAACAAAAACATAACTTGATGGCTATCTTTAGCTTTTTTTATTGGTATTTAATGCTAGACTAGGAAAATATTAACAAGAATGTGCTGAAAATAGAGAGCACATTACATTACATGAAATCATTGTTTATTTTATGGTTTTATATTTAAACAATAGTTTAGTTTCATTATTGTGCAAATCCTTGGTCCAGCTGAATAGTAAATACCACACATGATGCATGGCTGGCGAAGTGGATTGGAATTGACAACACGAGCAGCATTTTCAATTGTTATTCTTAGTAAAGTTATTGTTTGCTCCGTGCTCCCTCGAATAAAAACTCACGTTTTCTGCTGCAAAGATATTGTGCTAAAAATTTAAATCGAAATCGAACTTTAAGGATAAGATAACCTAACTTCGAGCGATGATTCTCAAAGTTAATCTTATACAAATTTAAATGCATAAAAATTAGATATTTTGCTAAGTTATAACGCAAAATATAAATTATACAAAGAGGCAATAAATGTTGTTAACTATAGGCTTGTCCAATTTAATAAATATTTTGTTGTTGAAAAGACCGTCTGAAATATACATTCAGACTGGTGAAAATTATATAAACCAGGTTAAATGACCAGTAAAAATACTAAACAAGTAATAAAGGGATCCTGGCCCCTCTAGATAGTCGTTGTCCTTGCTACTGATGAAAGGTCTGCCATAAGAAAGCTGACCTCAAGATTAGATTTTAATTTTGTTTGCAGAGAGTATACGTTATGTTTACCCTGATTGTTTGTTGAAGTTGTCGTCACTTAAGACGACGCTGGTTATTTGGTTACTTGAGCAGGCAGCAAATTAGAAAGTTTTCTAGCGAGTTTGTGACTTTGCAGTTTATGAATACTTACAGTTGGTAACTGGATCCAGTGTGTACTAAAAGGGAAAGCAAGGAGTCGATCAATGTGTCATTTTCTTTGCACACAATACAATTGACTTGCGGAAAGAGTAGACGGAGAGGTCAAAACAAGCACAAACAATTTTATTCGAAAGTGCACCATCGCAAGTGACTTACTGAAATGTGAAACCAACAAAAGACCATTCTATAAAAAGCTGTTTATATACGACCATCTCAATTTGTTTCATGGGAGCACAGGCAAGTCCTGCGGGAGCCAGAAAAAGGGTTTTAGAGTACTGGTCTCGTTTTTACGAGAAAAGTGACGATTCCCTTAGAGAAAAACATTTACTTTTGGTTCGGGCGGCTTCTTTACGAGAATTTATTTTCACTTGTAATGCGATGTCATATTTCAATGTGAATTTGGATGTCCCTTGGGGGAGTAAGTTTAGTGAGACAAAGGAGACAAGCAGGGAGATAATTTCATTAAATTTCTGACAGGATGACAAGTTTAGCTGCGATGAATCGATTGAAATCGCATTGCAGTTCCAGTAGGAATAGCGCTTGGAGTGAAATTACTCTTGTTGTAATCGCTTACCATTCAACAGACAATTGACAGTGCCCATGCCGTTGACATTTACCTCGCGGCAAATATTGTGAAATATAAATGTCAGCAAATGACTTTAATCGCTAAAGCCAACTACGAGTTTGTAATAATTAAATTTGCTAATTCAAACTACAAATATGTACACTACGTCAATTTGAGAACTCGACATGTATTAAAAGTTTGTATTTTCACTTAAAGATGGAACAGATCGATGCAGTTTTTGGGTAGATTTTTTTTTTACTACACTAAGCGCATTCATAAGTCATGTTTAACTTGCATTTACACATGTTTTGTTGTTTACATTTCGTGCGCATGCTCACTGCGACTGAAAGCAAACTAAATCGGCTGCTGAGTCAAGAGCGTGAGGAACGTCTTTCGGAATTGGATGGAACGTCTATAAACAAAGCAATAGACCAATAGCTATGCTTCTTTTCTTTTTCTTTTCCTTTTCTTTCTTTTTTCTTCTTTTCTTTTCTTTTCTTTCAAATTACTATTAAATTAGATTTCACTATGTTCATGCGGGATCCATAGTTTATTTTGTTAACTTTTTGTGTTTTTGGATATATTAATATTCAGTTCAATGTTTGTGCCATTCGTGTTGGTGTTTTGAAATTAATTTTTAATTTTTAATTTCTTTTTCTTGTATTTCTGTACGGATTCGACATCGACAATCCACTGAATATTCGTGCATGTTTGATTGTATTAAACGAGACTCATTCCATAGTCCTTGTTTTATTTATATATACATTTTAGAGTACATTTATTAATATTATAATATCGAACTATATTATTCTAATATTAAATATTAAATATTAATATGAAACTTCACTTTGCATTGCGCCATCAAGTCACAATAGATTGCGCTTCGTTCGTAAATATAGTATGATGTCATAAGATTGTATTTTCACGGAGCGTGAGTACAATGGATGCCATTATGTCCGTCTTTGAAAGGTGTTAAAAATTCAACTTTTTACAGCAATTATACTTTACTGTGTTTGAAGTGTTATCATCACATGTTTGTCCAATGATGACTAGTGTCTCTGTTAAAAATTTTCTACCGTGTCATAACACTTTTTTTGATTTTGCGACAACTCAATTACTCAACTTGTCGTGACTTGTATTTTGTGTATAAAAATACAAAACAATCCCATCATTTCTTCAACGAGATATTGTTTTTATACAAAAAAAATAATAGAATGTTTGAAAAAATTTTAAAACCTTTTTTATTTTCTTGTACTTTCAGTGATAAATCAGAATGCGGAAACAATCGATTTGTACGGCCCTCGTTTCGTACGAGAACCCTTATCAGTTATAGACTTCTCAAACTCGACCGGGATCAGTATAGACTGCTTAGCCAAAGGTAATCCTACTCCAGTCATCGAATGGATTCGACCGGACGGTGCCGTAGTGGGGAATGTGCAGGGATTACGATACGTGCTTTCAAATGGCACCATTTATTTTCCACCATTTCGAGCCGAAGAATATAGACAAGATGTCCATGCGTCTATCTATGCTTGTGCAGCCAGTAATCCGTTTGGTAGAATTATCAGCAGAGAGGTAACTCTAAGAGCAGGTACGGCAATCTTCGTTTTCTCTTTTTTTATATGTTTATTAAATTTTTATATATTTTTTTTCGTAAATAATCCATATATATATATAATCTCGGTTAGCTGAGTCACTTAAAGAAGAGAATTCAATAAAGTCTGACATTTTCGATGATAAATTTTTTTTTTGTTCTTTTTTTTTTTAAGACAAAAAAAAAACCAATAGTCGTGTTTTTTTGTTATCACGAATGATTGATTTTTATTTGTTATTGTTCCGACTTCCGAGCTGTGGAGTCGACCAATGAAATGTAATGTTTAAAGTAAAGGGAATATTGTCATCAAAAATCATTCCACTTGAAATTGTAGTAATAAACAAACATACATATGGTTTGCGAAGAGGGTTTAAAGAGAAATAAGTTAAAATGTATTTATTATATGACAAACATTGAGAATTTATTTGTTTTTTAATGAATAAATAAGGATACTTCTGTGAAATTTAATGTGAACTCTGTGGGGAAATCTGGAAAAAATGTTTAGACTTGGAACTTTTTACGACAATTTGAAGTTATTCAAATTTATTGGTGGAATTTGGGGAAAAAATATTCACAAACAAGCTGCTCTTAATTGATTGTGGCTGTAGATCCAGAGGCTGTGGAGTGTTTTTGTATACTCATTATTTATCTTTGGCACGCTTTTATCTGACAAAATGAATAGTTAAAACAATGAAAATACTGGCAGTGCTCATTTTGCATTGGTTTTTTTTAAAAATAACTTACCGGTATTATTGATTATTTTTATAATTCCATGAAAAACGTCGATCAGAAATTGCGAGAATTTGTAATACTGTATTTCTTCGATTCTAAAACACAGTCGATGGCGACTTAATTAAGGAATATCGTAATACTGGCCCTCTAGAGTTCGGGGGGACTTCATTTCAGTTGATCAGTTTACCAAAAATAAACTAGGGAAGACGCTCGCTAAGACCGCTAAGCATCGAGTTTTTTATAAATAAAAAATAAAACATTTTAAGGCTTGTTTTGGTTTTATTTTATAAATATAAATTGGAGGGTTCCCAAGCACCATAATATGCCACTGATTGTACAGTAGGGCCTCGATTGTCGGAACACCAGTTGTATGAACGATAAGTTATTCGAACAGCAGTAAGCGATTTTTTATTGATTTTTTACTGATTTTTATTGGTTTTTAATCGATTTTCAATGTGTTTTTTTTACGATTTTCACCTATTTTTAATCGGTTTTTAATGTTTTTTGACAGTTTTTATCCATTTTTGGTCGGTTTTAATGACTTTTTATTTTCATATGCAGTACAGTATGTGTATAAACCTAATGTTCAATTATCCGAACAATTTGGTTTCATGAACATACATGTCTTCCAGTTAGTTCGGATAATCGAGGCTCTACTGTATTTGTTAATTTCTGTCCTGCATTCACGATTAAGATGAAAATAATCTAAAAGTTCACTTAAAATGTAGTGGGCGACATCCATTTTGAATGAAATGAATGTTTAAAATTAGTTTTGATATTGTGGTTTGCATAGAGAAAGATTAAATCTGTTTACTTGAATTTGAGAGTAGATTACCGACTCAATGTGTAATTATTTGTGTGCAAATGCATTTAGTGGCTACTGAATCACTTTGGAGTGCGTCTAATGATTGGACTATCGGAGAAGCGGTATAATGTGGTACGACTTTATATCAACTGACTGTGACTTGGCTCTTTGTGTCGATTCTTGTAAAGGGTGTACCCATACATCTGAGTCAGCCTATTGTGGCAATGAAACCAATGATACAGCAGATTCTTGAATTGGGTTAAGTTTTTCTCGTTTAGAAAATAGAAATTGGATAGATGATTGAATTTTTTTTTATTCTGAACGAAAAAGGATTAAAAAGAACAAAGGTTTTTGTGAAAAGTTTAAGTTGAATTTATGCAAAGTTTTCTTATGAAATTAAATTTTTTTTGCAAATGATATGAAATTCTATTCTAAATAATTAAATTTAAACTGAAAGGAATATAATTTTTAAATTAATAATAATGATTTTAATATCGTATTTCTTTGAATAATAGACTCGGCTTTTAATTAAAATCGTCGTCGTTTTCCAGGGCCATTTTAAAACCTTCGTAGGCCCTAGACACTTGGATTTCTACAAGTAGAAGCCTTTGTCCGAGGTTTTACTGATTTTAATGCTAATTTTATTATTTGAATACATGTTGTGACTCTCCCAGTCCACATTTGACTTCCGGCGTCACTCGCGACTGACCTTTGGCCGTCGCCCGTGAACCATACGGGAAACCCCGTAGCTGACCCTTCCGGTCCTTTGTCATTTGAATAAAGATCATTCGTTTGAAATCCGTTAAACCTAACGCATCGCTCTCCTTTCATTCGTCTCACACATGTATTACAATTTTTTTTAAATTAATTTTGAAAGTAAAAAGAACGCTCCTGAATCGCCTGCTAACATAAAATCCTGAGTCTGTCACTGGTTCGTAGACCCTAAAAGGTTTGTTGGTCCTAGGCACTGGGCCTAATGGATAAAGTGGCCCTGCAGTTGCCTGCGACTACTATTTAAGGGAACTCTTATATCGAGTCACATACATCTGCCGTGACTTCTAATCAAGTGTGACTCTTAATCGAAGAAATACGGTGCATGCAATTTTAAAATGATACAAGAAAAGAAAAACCAAACTTGACAATAAGATTGTGTAAATATTAGGCCAAAACCATTGTTTTTATGTGTTCTATTGTCACATTTTCTACCATTTGATTAAACTTTTCAATTTTTTCCATTTCCTTCCATCTTTAATATTAAGTAAATATTCAATACGTTGGTGCGTATATAGCTTAAGAAAAGCGAGAATGGCGCATGTGCAGAGCGAAAGAAGATTCTCTTTATAACTAAATTAAGCAGAATTACAAAAAATTTAGTGTAACATTTTTTATTGGATTATCTGTGTTCTATTATTGATGGGAGTGATCAATGTTGGCAATTACTGAGTCTTAAGAGTCACTAGAGGATCAACCTCGAATCCCCACAATACCAATTCTCTCTCGTATTTGATGACGTCATTTTGTCAGCTAATCACACTGCTTAGGGACGCTCCCACAACACCTATTTATATATGGACGTGCTAGAGCTACTTTAACATAAAGCTCGAAATGACTTCCTTTCCTGACAAGGAACAAGTACACTGGCACACATTTTCCTTGGTTAAGACTTAAATTTGACGGTCATTCTGGAGATTATCTAAGTTTCTAATGCGCATGTCTTGTTTTGGTTGTTGAATAAGTGTCTGCAATCGTTTAAGTCAAGAAAGAGCAGTTACACATTGAATACACATACTGTACATTCGAAACTTGAAATTTGTATCAATTTTTGCATTAGAGGTAACGTAATAATGTAGTATCTATCCATAGGGGGAAATATGTTAGAATTATATAGCTAATGCCAGGCATTTTGTAGCATTTTTATAGGCAGTAAATGTTAGAAATGATGTCATTAGATAATTAAAGTTATAGTTTTTACAATTATTATGTGCTGTAATTAGAAAACAAAAAATTTAACAACAGACCTAAACAACGGTTGTATTCAAGATAAAACAACTATCTCGATGCGCACTTTCTTTATGATAATAATAAAGTGATTTTAATGACATTAAAGGCACTAATCGTTTGATCACTGAAGATGATCATTTGATCGAAAGGCCTGTGGTTTTGATTTATTATTTATGGGTTAGAGCGCCATTAATGTCATTAAAATCACTTTATTGAGGTTTATTCAGTTATAAGAATTAAAAACTTATTCCAAATACTAATAAACATGCTTGGTTTTCACTCTCTGCTAAAACGTGACGATTTGGCAGTTTTTCTGCAGTTTGCATGAACGCCGCTTGTTTTGCTTTGGTTTTGCCAAATACAAACATTTTCAGATCACTGCTAACTATCTATATTCTTTAAGTTATTATTTATTCACCGCACATTCTCCCTGGTGCACCACTATCACGGATTCGAGGCATTGGGAATAGTTTTCGAGATAGTAAAACCAGATGTGCTTATTTCTGCATTCATGGAGTCATAAATATGACTAATTTAATCTATTTTTTTTTATCCTTAAAAAATAAAGTCTAATATAATTTAATTAATTCAGACAAATAATTCAGTGCACCGTACTTTTTGAGTAGAATATTTTTAAAAGTTTTTGTATGGGAAAAAAAATTAATCTGGAAGTGAAAAGTTGATAGAATGTCGTGATCATAGATGGCGATAAAACTTCACTGATGCAGTTTCACCACGTCAACAAGAGATTTAGATTGTGATGATTCCAGTTTTTTTTTCTTAGCCTAATTGGTTAAAAGGCTGTTATGTGATTGGTTGGCTCGTGGAGAGTGAATTCCGTCGTCAAAGATTAAATGCAAGTATTTGCAATTTTTGTGATTGATTTAACGTTGTCGTTGAAATTGGAACCCTTTAAATGTGTTATTGGTTGTGAATGTGCTGATTTAGATGATCGAAATATTTTGTCAGTTTAATGCTTTGATCGTTGGATTTAAAGCAAAATTTTTGTAAATAGACATTTGTCTTAATGGCTTAAGAATGGAATTAATTGGGATCTCAAACTGCAATTACAGTAATTCGATGTGTTTTTTTCAGGAATTTAGAAGTTGAAATTTCGATATTGAAACTTGAGTTTAGATAATTAAAAATAAATAAATAAATAAAAACAAAGAAAAACTTGCAATAAGTAAAACCTGTCACTGCAAACAAAGTGAGATTAACATGTGGAAATGTTATGGAAATATAGTGTGTAAATGTCGTCTTTATGTTGCTTTATGTGCGGAAAGTGATATTACCACTATATTTCCAGTACTGTAATTTAGAATATGATGTGGATAAATGTATTTTCACAATATTTCCATTGTGTGTTGGCAACCATCTCCGTTTGGCGGCCAACTTGCCCAAACGCTTTTTTTGGTACCGAATGTATCCTTAAGGACTCTTGACAATCATCTGTCTTGATACGATTGCTTTCTATTTAGCATGATGAATTGGAAAAAAATAATCAATTTGGCCGTAGATGTTGTTTGAATTTTGCTGTTTTATCTTACAACATCAGAAGCTGTCATTTTGATTTTGGTTATCTGACCAAGAGTTGTCACGACTCGCAACTCGGTATGACAGAATTTAAGTTCTAACGACATGCCATGCCAATTCTAATTCCACAGCTTTTTTAAACAATAATATTATAATTTAAGCGACTTTGGTGGGCAAATGTGAAGCTACCCCGCCAATTAGTTTTTCAATTTATTTAGTACCGTTTTTATTCAATTATAAGACACTTTTTTCTCCATATAAACATCTTTAAAAAGAGGGTGCGTCTTGTAATCGAAGAAATATGCTACTTATAACGGAGTACAAACACTAGAGAGTTTGCGGGATGCATTTTTTCCTTATTTTGTGTCACGTTACACTATTTTAGTGCCATATCATAAGGGAAAAATCTTTAGTGTATCGTTTTCAACACTAAATTAAAATATAGCGCAGCCAATCAGAATTGAGAACACTATATTGTTAGCTCCGCAAATGGCGATTATTTTGTTGTCCCAATCAAACACATCACGTAGATTGAATGATAAGTGAGGCCCAAAATTGAATTTTAGGCCCAAAACCATACTTTATAGGCATAATAATGGAATTTTATGCAGAAATTTGCACATTTACGCCCTCAAATTGCATTTTTAGGCCCAAAATTACTAACTGTCAGTAGTTGGCTGAAATAGTCCAGCCCACAAAAACTTAATTTATCATTTTTCCCTTACACTATTTTTATACCGTATAGTCTTTAACTGTAAGGGAAAAATGCATCCCGCAAACTCTCTAATGAGAGTAGAGTAGACAGTAATAAATTTCCAACTAAGTGGAACAACATTGTTGAGCCAAGTTCATACCCATTCTCTAACGTCCCATTAGAATTCTAATGTCAGAAAATGTGATTTGCATCAACTGCATGATAAGTATTATTGAATTTTATAAACCTCTTTACTGACTTGAACAAACTTAATTAGATTTTTCAAATAAAAGAGTACTTGAGGTTACTGACAATACGACTTTATTTGGTTTGCATGCATCACATTTAATGGCATACCTGAGAGCGATACTACACCGATGTAAAAGATTGCTTTAGCTTAATGTTATTCTTTATTTCCTGTGATTATCTAATCATTCCAATACTGCATTCTGTTTTCAATAGAATTAAATTTAAAATGTAATTGCAGAAGAGTTTGAAAATAAATCAGCTAATTTAACACGAATGCCGTCCTTTGGCTAGTAGTAAAAAAGTTTGGGTCTTTGACCATTGCTTGTTATATTGCCAGTTGGAGTTGCAAACTTAACGGTTAGTCTCAAAATCGGCTGCTTGAAACAGTCGTTAAGTTTTTATTGCGCATGCTCAAAACTGATTGCAGAATCGGACTTGGTCAAGCTGTCTACGAGAATATAAAAAAGTAAAACCATTTGTATGATAGAATACAAATTGCAGGAAGTTTTCAAATGTCTTCGTCTTAATTTGGCGCATTTAAGATTTAATGATGGATGCAAACACGGCCCCTTCCCTCGAGTTATTTCGCTTTCGGTAAACAGGAATGGATTTTCGAGTGACGTTAATAATGCTAATTAGTAATTACGCATATTTGCATATTGCAAAGCATTTTTAAAATTTTGATTATGCATTCAGGCAAACCGAGTATGTTTGATTGCAGCTAATTGGCTGCTCTGCACAAGTTGGTTGGTATCTTAACTATGGATTTTTATCGCCAGATTTAAAATTGAGCCATAAACTGTAAACAAATTATGTGTAACCTAGCCTATGGCCGAATACAAATTGGTATGCAAATATTAAATTAATGTAATAAACACAATTTTTTTTAAATGGAATTGAAAGTTAATAATGTAATGAGGTTTGTTTTCTTTATTAATTGTGTTCTTAGATGCCGGACTTGCAGCAAAATTAAATTCAGTTGAGATTTAGATTGTAATTACTGCAAGAAATTACTTTCTGTACATCTGAAATGGCAAATTCTATAAATCACGCCGAATGAATTCTGGGAAAATTGTTTCAAGTGTCAGTTGTCACGATTAAATTGAATTTTAAAGGTTTTTATTTTTTATTTTTTATTTTTTATTTTTTTTTGAATCTTACAGCTGCTAAGGGAGTTTATTCAATCCAAGTCTTTGTTTTTTTTGTGACGCAATTTCGTTTTTTTCTTCCTCTTCTGTTGCTGGTATAAATTGATCGTTCGCAATCAATCAGGTGGTCTCATTTCAAGTGGAGGTCAACTTTGGGTCTAATTTCCGAAATCATGTGCGGTTATTAGAGCGATAGTTATTGCTATTGTCAGAATTTGATGTGGCACTCGTATAGAAGAAATGAAATTGCTTCAAAAATATGACGTTCTGATCACGGACGTGACATCGTTTACAAATGATTTCACGGGATGCACATCTGGCAATTTTGCCAATTTTAAAAATAAAATGCAATGCTGCATGCAAATGGCAACGTTTACAACCGTATCTGTCTGATTTAATATTATTAGGAAAAGAAATCATGTAATTGGTAATGCAAAGAATTGAAGTGGCTTTTTTGTGTAAATAATGGTAATATCATCCTTGAGCCTTTGATTTTAATTACCATACATCTTCGATTTGCTCACGGGCCTCTAATACATGTGGGGGTAAAATATTTTGTGCAAATAACATGTGGGCCTCTAATTCTGCATGGGTGCACAATTAGAGACCCAAAATTTTCTAAATATACCAAAAAAGGGTGATAAATGAAACGTTTTACATGCGTTTCGGTTTAAAATTGTTATTTCTACCGAAACGTATGCAAAACATTTCATTTAAAACACTTTTTTGGAATATTTTGTTGCAGAAACGTTAAAAAAAAACACATTGGCCAATTGGACGATGTTGGGTTTAAATAGCGCGCGGGCCTTTATTCCCGCACGGGCCTCAAATTGCACGGGGAAATAATATTGGTATACAAATTGTACACGGGGCGCGATTAGAAGATATACTATAAATATAAATATGATTTTATTTTATTATTTTTAGTTTTTGGTATTTGTAATAATTTATTTTTTTATACATTTTATTATTATTATTATTATTATTATTATATATATTTTTATTGGGATGACATTGTGGAAATCTAGACAGTCAATAAGAGCATTTGTTCCGACATCACGTTCGAGCATTTCGTAGCGGAAACGAGGCTTTTGGTGTTCAAAATCTGCAGTTCCTCGTGTTTGATTCACGTCTTGTTGTCGTGCTATCTCGTTAGTTTATATATAGAACTTTGGAAAGATTAACTTAGGCGTGTAAACTTGGCAGACGGCAACTTCAAGTATTGATAAAAGATTACCGGCAGTTGAATTTCGGTTGAAATTAATCTTCGAGTGAATTGCTTAGATCGTTCTTATTTTTTTTTATTTATTTCTTTTATTTTTTTTTATTTTTTTTTTAGATATTGGCAGGCTAAATACTTTGGCTTCTTTTCCAAGTACATTCAGTTCTCAATTGGCAAGATGTGATGCGTTTGGATATTTTTCTAGCGCATGTTGCATCTTTATGGAGACTCCATAGTGTTTCCTGTACGTCTTTCTTTACTAAAACGGAAATTAAAGTTCGAATTAATTTTTTTGTCATGTAGTTAAACTTGATGTTATCACAAACAGGATGTAGAAATAATTCAAACTTAAGTTTATTTGCCAGTGCATTTGTTTTGAAATATTTATAGTTATTTGTCAACAAATGGTGGTCATAAAAGAAAATTAAATTAGGCTTGGATAAATTGCTCTATTAGAAAATGATGCCAGTTTGCAAAATCTTCAAGCAGAGTCGATTGCAATATCAAGCATGAATGCTTTTTAACTGAGCTGCAATCTTCCAACTCATTTCTCATGAGTTTCTGGCCATAAGCTCTTATGAAACGAGGGTAGGTCAGTGAAATGATTTTTGCTAAGGTTAGCGGGGCCATAGGTTGGGAGAAGGAAATATCAGTTTGGAAGTTTTTTCTTTATTGATTCCAACTTATTAAATGGAAGAAACAGAAGGGAGACAAAAAATACTTATTTTTACTTGTTCTAATTTAAGCTTGAGTTTGCCTTTGATAGATTGAATAAAAATTGTCATTTTCGATAATTAAAATGCGAAATTGAAAGTTGGGTTTGAATGGCCCTATTGTTCGATTTTTGTATTTAAAAATGTGAAAAATGTGATATTTATGTTTTTAAATTTTTATTTCAGTTGTTCAGCAGTATTACGAAGCTCAAGTGTACGATGAATTTGTGATTCGGGGCAGTACAGCAGTATTCCGGTGTCAAATACCTAGTTTTGTGTTGGATTATGTAATTGTCACATCCTGGACTCGAGAAAATTCAAATGGTATACAGACTGTGATCGAGGGCGGTAAGTTAAATATTTTGTATATTTATTTTAACGATTTTTAATATAAAAAAATTTTTTCTAAAATTTTTTTAAAATGTAAATTTTTTTTGGACGGGAAATTTCCATGAGGAATTTAAGGGCTTATCCATCCATTACAACGTTGACAGCATTTTGTGACTGTAATTTCCTCACATTGTCTCAAAATGTACGACAGAGTTTGTTTTTGGATGAATAATCGCCAGGGATTTGGCAGAATGTGAAGCAGGAATTTGAAGTTTTGGTTTAAAAATAATAGACTTTCTGAGTGGTTAGAATTATTAGTTATGATGGATATTCTTTGTAAATTGTCGTTTCAATCGCTTGTGCTGACCTTCACTAATCTGACAAGGCTAGGAATGTAGGGAGAATGAAATCTTTTTGGCGAAGCACTCAAAATGCACTTACAGGCAGGTCATTTGTTGAAAGTGATCTGCTCTGTTGGCGGAAAGAGCACCCTCCAGTTTGTGACAGCTCGATTTGATTATGTTGAGAAATCTGCTCTCAATTTGAAAAGTTTGAGAAAAAAATATTCTAGGGGTTGGAAATATGATTTATGTGGCAAATGGTTTAGCATTTATGAAAGTTTAAAGTGTACATCACTGTTAAAAGTGATTGTAGAATTACTTGGAGTTATTCTCCGCCAGTAGAGTATGTGCCAGGAAAACTGATTATCCCATTTTTTTATGGATTTACGGTGAAATGCATTTAATTTTTATTAATTTCTGGGCAACAAGGATGCCAAGAGTTTGCACAGTTAAACTCGCAGTGCCGGAAAAAGTGGTCGTTGTGACAGGTGGTCGTCCAAAGAAGTAAGTGTCTAAGGTTCATGAAAATATAAATTAATCCTCGGAGGCATAAGGCTAAACGCGTTTAGGAACAAACAGGAAATTTTTTTCTTCTATACCGGTAAATAAAAAATTAATTTAGTGCGCTTCTGTCGTTACCGCTATTTTTCCATAATGCTGGGCGCACACATACCGCGATTTCGCGTCCCGTCGCGATTTCGCAAGCGAAATCGCGCTGTAAATTGCGCGCAATGCTACACACATGTAAACTTTATTCCAAAAAGTATTTGAAATACTCCCATTGGAGATTTTGTCTCTAGTTCAGTTGTGTATTGAATATGATGCTGTTTTCAGATTCCATTAGACTTGTGCTGTTTTGTCGCAATGCATTTATACTGGTGTCATGAATCTCCCAACCAATGGGAGTATTTCAAATACTTTTTGGAATAGAGTTTAGCTATTTCAGCTCTGCGAATTCAATCTTATGACGTCATTCCACAGCATTCACACAGCAACCGAAAATGTTGATGAAATGACGTCATTTCAATCAGCTCACGGGATTGGCTGCGACATGAATCGTGGGCGAAATAGTACTTGGGACAAGTACTATTTCCAAAAGTAGATTTCAAACCAGCGCGAAGGAAATGACGTTATCTGCGCATGCGCAATGGCAACACGATCGCAACGCGACGCAAAATCGCGGTATGTGTGCGCCCAGCATAAGGTAGCTAAAAACCGTTATGTTGCTGCTTTTTTTCGAGGAAATGAAAATATGATATCCTCTGTGCGAGTATCATTTAGAATAATAGTTGGATAGGACACAATACCATGCAACATGGAATAAGAAATAGAGACAAGTGACATAGAGTGATGAAAAGGAATGTAATTTTGATTGTACAGATGGCTGAAAATAATTCTGGCGTGATAATCAAAAGAATGAGTTGATCTTTTCTAAGCAACAACATGTTGATGGCAGTGTTATGGTTTGGATGTATTCAGTCAAAATGAATAGACGGATTTGGTATTCCTTAGGGGTTGCATAAAAGCATTAGATCATCAAAAAGTACTTATGGATGTTCATCAAATACCATTTGCTGGAAAAGTAGTAGAACTTTCTTTCAAATTCCAATAGGATAATGTTCTTAAGAAAAAAAATCACAGAATAGCAACATCAAAAACTCATTTTTTTCTAAAGCCTAATAGTATTATTTTCAAGCAGGAGTGATTTTTTTTTACATGATGTAAAACAATTGATTTCGTTATTTGTTAAATTTGTCCATTTCGGCAAAATAATATAATTTTATGCATTTATACATTTATCAGGTCTTAGAGTGATTTAGCGTGTTCACATATACTCAATTTACCAGAAAATTTATTTATCTGGATAACTGTGTGTGTAACATGTCCCTAGTTTTCTGGTAAACCTGACGCCCCATGTAATTTACCCATAATGCATTTTTATTATCTGGAACAATAAAATGGTTGTTGATCTAGTTCAGCCCCTAAACAAATCTCATTTTAATCCCGTAAATCATGTTTGTGTACACAGACAAAATAGTGCAAACTTTCAGCTCATTGTTTACATTGTTGGCTGTTTATAGAATGAAATTATTTTAGGGTCTCATTCAGCATGATATAACAATCCTTCACGTATAATATTGCAACAATCTGTGAGTGTCTTATTCATGTGCTCCCCTTGTAAGTGGCTTTGATTAGTCGGTCTAACATATCATTACTATGACAATTTGACGATATCACGATTGAAGTTTTAAATTTTTGCATGCACAAGTGTTTACATGCAGTTTTCAATGCGCAAAACGCCCATAATCTACCTTGTACAACTGGAATTTAGTCTTTTCTGGAAAACTATTTCATTTACATGATCAGTTTTCCAGGAAAGTAAAATTTGCATCTTTACTTATCCAGATAACTGGGTACATGTAAACATGGTAAATGATTCAGCCAAAAAGTTAGTGTGGTCAAAGTATTGTCACTCAGTCAAGTATAGTGCTGACACAACACACTAATTACATCTTCACTTGTGTGCGGGACAAAACTGTTTCAGTAAAAATGGCGAATACGAAGTCCTGTGTTTAATTGTCCTAGATCGATGCAATTAGTGCAGTTTTGATGGCTTACCGCTTTATCTAATGTAACCGTATTTAAAAATCTTGCCAAAAAGGTAAAAATACTTTCATTCACATACACTGGCGTGCTTCACCACATCCTAATAAGTTAAAATTTTCACTTTGTAATGATATTCCCCAGATAGCAGGGAAATATGGTATTTGGATGGGTCATCCTCTCCTTGCCTGATTTAAGGTACTGTTTTCCTGGCAAGAACATCTGCTACCCACATCTAACTGGGTTTTATGTGGTTTCTCCAGTTCTCGGTGCAAATGCAAAAAGATAGGTTTTTCAAGAAAGTTGTCCCACAGGATGCTTCTGGTGTAGCCTAATTCCCTGGCCTAATATCATTACTTGAATAAGTACAAATTTGTATGTATGTATACTAAAGTTATCAGTAGGAATGGCTGATTTATTGTGGTATGCTGTTTTGGTTCAATCCATTGTGAATTTTGTAGTTTGGAATTAATCGAATTCCAAAATGACAGATTATTTAATTGTTAGTCATTGTCGAATAAGTTGTGACTCCAATTGGACATTTTTAAGCAAATGTTCTGTTGTGCTGTAGCAGGTGCATTAGTATCCCGCAATGCACTTTGCACTTTGTCTTGCCTTAGATTTATCTGTGAACACATGTGTGAACAGAACTAGTCTTTAACTTGGGAGAATGTAGTTGGCTAAAATCGATGCAACCAGAAGTAATTCAGAATAGTTAATTTTTTGAGGAAAGTGGTCTTTGATGTTTATTTTGCAATTTATGGCAATACATTAAAAAGTTATTGAAAAAGGTATCTTTTTTTTTTTTTTTTTATTGCAGTTTTAACAGTTCATGATAAGTGTTGCCTTTAAGCTAAGCGCTTCAACTTTGTTTTGCAAATTAATGTGAGTTTAAAGTCGAAATGACAATGAGCTTAAAAAAATGATAGAGGAAATTAAAGTACATGTGCATGGGGCATTACACTGATAATAAATCTGGGGCCCCATTTCAGTTGATCAGTTTACTAAAAATAAAAATAGAATAAACATTTTACCGTTTTGATACCAACCGGATAAGTAGAAAAAATCTTATTTGATTTGTAGGCTCCCATTTGGTATCAGTGTCTAGGGTCCTCAAGTATAATGCGCTACTGTCGTGCATAAAGAGTCACTTATTTTTCTTCAAATCAAAACAAATACTGAAAATTTGGCAGAAACACTGCACTGAAGATAATAATAGTAACAAAAAGGCAATACATACTGTAGGTGTGTTAATTTGTAAGAGAGAAGCTGCATAAGTTACTTATAAATGAAGGATGCCGATCACCTGTTCTCATTAGAACACAG